>OZ012739.1:140122048-140866437 GCA_963859935.3 Lathyrus sativus | reverse complement strand
ATTATTTCACTTAAAACATTTATTGTGGTTTTTATAGTGTAATTAGTGTTTTTTTTCACTTTTGACTTTTGGTATGGTTTTTAGAGAGAAGTTAGTGAGTTTTTTGACTTTAACATTTTGTATGGTTTTTTATAGTGAAATTGGTGAGTTTTTTAAATACGAAATTTTTTTATGGTTTTTATAGTGAAATTGTTGAATTATTGGCTTTGAACATTAGAAATGGTTTTTATAGTGAAATTGGGTACTTTTATCACTTGAAACTTTTGTAATACCCATTATAGTGAAATTGGTGCGATTTTTCACTTGGAACATTCAAAAGGTCTTTATAGTGAAATTGATGAGTTTTTTCACGTGGAACTTTTGTAATGGTTTTTATAGTGAAATTGGGTAGTTTTTTTGTTTTTAACTTTGAACTTTTGTTTATAGAGAAATTGGTGATTTTTAAAATTTCAACTTTTTTAATGGTTTTTATTGTGAAATTAGTGAGTTTTTTTCACTTGGATCTTTTGGTATGGTCTTTTAGTGAAATTTGTGAGCTTTTTACTTTGTAACTTTTGTAATGGTTTTTATAGTGAAATTGGTGTGCTTTTTGACTTGGAAATTTTCTTATGGTGTTTATAGTGAAATTGTCGAATTTTTTGACTTGGAACTTTTGAAACGGTTTTATAGTGAAATTGGTGATTTTTTTCACTTGAAACTTTTGTAATGGTTATTATAGTGAAACTGGCGAGTTTTTTCACTTGGAACATTCGTAATGGTCTTTATAGTTAAATTGATGAGTTATTTCACTTTGAACTTTTGTTATAACTTATAGAGTGAAACTGGGGAGTTTTTTTACTTTGAATATTCGAAATTGTCATTTAGTTAAATTAGTGTATTATTTCATTTAAAACATTTATTGTGGTTTTTATAGTGTAATTAGTGTTTTTTTTCACTTTTGACTTTTGGTATGGTTTTTAGTGAGAATTTAGTGAGTTTTTTGACTTTAACATTTTGTATGGTTTTTATTGTGAAATTGGTGAGTTTTTTAAATACGAAATTTTGTTATGGTTTTTATAGTGAAATTGTTGAATTATTGGCTTTGAACATTAGAAATGGTTTTTATAGTGAAATTGGGTACTTTTTCACTTGAAACTTTTGTAATGGCCATTATAGTGAAATTGGTGCGATTTTTCACTTGGAACATTCAAATGGTCTTTATAGTGAAATTGATGGGTTTTTTCACGTGGAACTTTTGTAATGGTTTTTATAGTGAAATTGGGTAGTTTTTAGTTTTTAACTTTGAACTTTTGTTTAGAGAGAAATTGGTGATTTTTAAAATTTCAACTTTTTTAATGGTTTTTATGGTGAAATTAGTGAGTTTTTTTCACTTGGATCTTTTGGTATGGTCTTTTAGTGAAATTTGTGAGCTTTTTACTTTGTAACTTTTGTAATGGTTTTTATAGTGAAATTGGTGTGCTTTTTGACTTGGAAATTTTCTTATGGTGTTTATAGTGAAATTGTCGAATTTTTTGACTTGGAACTTTTGAAAGGGTTTATAGTGAAATTGGTGAATTTTTTCGCTTGAAACTTTTGTAATGGATATTATAGTGAAACTGGCGAGGTTTTTCACTTGGAACATTCGTAATTGTCTTTATAGTTAAATTGATGAGTTTTTTCACTTTGAACTTTTGTTATAATTTGTAGAGTGAAACCGGGGAGTTTTTTAACTTTGAATATTCGAAATGGTCATTTAGTTAAATTAGTGTATTATTTCACTTAAAACATTTTTTGTGGTTTTTATAGTGTAATTAGTGTTTTTTTTTCACTTTTGACTTTTGGTATGGTTTTTAGAGAGAAGTTAGTGAGTTTTTTGACTTTAACATTTTGTATGGTTTTTATAGTAAAATTGGTGAGTTTTTTAAATACGAAATTTTTTTATGGTTTTTATAGTGAAATTGTTGAATTATTGGCTTTGAACATTAGAAATGGTGTTTATAGTGAAATTGGGTACTTTTATCACTTGAAACTTTTGTAATACCCATTATAGTGAAATTGGTGCGATTTTTCACTTGGAACATTCAAATGGTCTTTATAGTGAAATTGATGAGTTTTTTCACGTGGAACTTTTGTAATGGTTTTTATAGTGAAATTGGGTAGTTTTTTTGTTTTTAACTTTGAACTTTTGTTTAGAGAGAAATTGGTGATTTTTAAAATTTCAACTTTTGTAATGGTTTTTATGGTGAAATTAGTGAGTTTTTTTCACTTGGATCTTTTGGTATGGTCTTTTAGTGAAATTTGTGAGCTTTTTACTTTGTAACTTTTGTAATGGTTTTTATAGTGAAATGGTGTGCTTTTTGGCTTGGAAATTTTCTTATGGTGTTTATAGTGAAATTGTCGAATTTTTTGACTTGGAACTTTTGAAATGGTTTTATAGTGAAATTGGTGAATTTTTTCACTTGAAACATTTGTAATGGTTATTATAGTGAAATTGGCGAGTTTTTTCACTTGGAACATTCGTAATGCTCTTTATAGTTAAAGTGATGAGTTTTTTCACTTTGAACTTTTGTTATAATTTGTAGAGTGAAACTGGGGAGTTTTTTAACTTCGAATATTCGAAATGGTCATTTAGTTAAATTAGTGTATTTTTTCACTTAAAACATTTGTTGTGGTTTTTATAGTGAAATTAGTGTTTTTTTTTCACTTTTGACTTTTGGTATGGTTTTTAGAGAGAAGTTAGTGAGTTTTTTGACTTTAACATTTTGTATGGTTTTTATTGTGAAATTGGTGAGTGTTTTAAATACGAAATTTTGTTATGGTTTTTATAGTGAAATTGTTGAATTATTGGCTTTGAACATTAGAAATGGTTTTTATAGTGAAATTGGGTACTTTTTTCACTTGAAACTTTTGTAATGGCCATTATAGTGAAATTGGTGCGATTTTTCACTTGGAACATTCAAATGGTCTTTATAGTGAAATTGATGAGTTTTTTCACGTTGAACTTTTGTAATGATTTTTATAGTGAAATTGGGTAGTTTTTTTGTTTTTAACTTTGAACTTTTGTTTAGAGAGAAATTGGTGATTTTTAAAATTTCAACTTTTGTAATGGTTTTTATGGTGAAATTAGTGAGATTTTTTCACTTGGATCTTTTGGTATGGTCTTTTAGTGAAATTTGTGAGCTTTTTACTTTGTAACTTTTGTAATGGTTTTTATAGTGAAATTGGTGTGCTTTTTGACTTGGAAATTTTCTTATGGTGTTTATAGTGAAATTGTCGAGTTTTTTGAATTGGAACTTTTGAAGTGGTTTTATAGTGAAATTGGTGAATTTTTTCACTTGGAACTTTTGTAATGGTTATTATAGTGAAACTGGCGAGTTTTTTCACTTGTTCGTAATGGTCTTTATAGTTAAATTGATGAGTTTTTTCACTTTGAACTTTTGTTATAATTTGTAGAGTGAAACTGGGGAGTTTTTAAACTTTGAATATTCGAAATGGTCATTTAGTTAAATTAGTGTATTTTTTCACTTAAAACATTTGTTGTGGTTTTTATAGTGAAATTAGTGTTTTTTTTTCACTTTTGACTTTTGGTATGGTTTTTAGAGAGAAGTTAGTGAGTTTTTTGACTTTAACATTTTTTATGGTTTTTATTGTGAAATTGGTGAGTTTTTTAAATACGAAATTTTGTTATGATTTTTATAGTGAAATTGTTGAATTATTCGTTTTGAACATTAGAAATGGTTTTTATAGTGAAATTGGGTACTTTTATCACTTGAAACTTTTGTAATGGCCATTATAGTGAATTTGGTGTGATTTTTCACTTGGAACATTCAAATGGTCTTTATAGTGAAATTGATGAGTTTTTTCACGTAGAACTTTTGTAATGGTTTTTATAGTGAAATTGGGTAGTTTTTTTGTTTTTAACTTTGAACTTTTGTTTAGAGAGAAATTGGTGATTTTTAAATTTCAACTTTTGTAATGGTTTTTATGTTGAAATTAGTGAGTTTTTTTCACTTGGATCTTTTGGTATGGTCTTTTAGTGAAATTTGTGAGCTTTTTACTTTGTAACTTGTTTAATGGTTTTTATAGTGAAATGGTGTGCTTTTTGACTTGAAATTTTCTTATGGTGTTTATAGTGAAATTGTCGAATTTTTTGACTTGGAACTTTTGAAATGGTTTTATAGTGAAATTGGTGAAATTTTTTCACTTGAAACATTTGTAATGGTTATTATAGTGAAATTGGCGAGTTTTTTCACTGGGAACATTCGTAATGGTCTTTATAGTTAAATTTATGAGTTTTTTCACTTTGAACTTTTGTTATAATTTGTAGAGTGAAACTGGGGAGTTTTTTAACTTTGAATATTCGAAATGGTCATTTAGTTAAATTAGTGTATTTTTTCACTTAAAACATTTGTTGTGGTTTTTATAGTGAAATTAGTGTTTTTTTTCACTTTTGACTTTTGGTATGGTTTTTAGAGAGAAGTTAGTGAGTTTTTTGACTTTAACATTTTGTATGGTTTTTATTGTGAAATTGGTGAGTTTTTTAAATACCAAATTTTGTTATGGTTTTTATAGTGAAATTGTTGAATTATTGGCTTTGAACATTAGAAATGGTTTTTATAGTGAAATTGGGTACTTTTATCACTTGAAACTTTTGTAATGGCAATTATAGTGAATTTGGTGCGATTTTGCACTTGGAACATTCAAATGGTGTTTATAGTGAAATTGATGAGTTTTTCACGTAGAACTTTTGTAATGGTTTTTATAGTGAAATTGGGTAGTTTTTTGTTTTTAACTTTGAGCTTTTGTTTAGAGAGTGATTGGTGATTTTTAAAATTTCAACTTTTGTAATGGTTTTTATGGTGAAATTAGTGAGTTTTTTCACATGGATCTTTTGGAATGGCGTGAAATTTGTGAGCTTTTTACTTTGTAACTTTTGTAATTGGTGTTTTTATAGTGAAATTGGTGTGCTTTATGACTTGGAAATTTTCTTATGGTGTTTATAGTGAAATTGTCGAATTTTTTGACTTGGAACTTTTGAAATGGTTTTATAGTGAAATTGGTGAATTGTTTAACTTGAAACATTTGTAATGGTTATTATAGTGAAATTCGCGAGTTTTTTTCACTTGAAACATTCGTAATGGTCTTTATAGTTAAATTGATGAGTTTTTTCACTTTGAACTTTTGTCATAATTTATAAAGTGAAACTGGAGAGTTTTTTAACTTTGAATATTCGAAATGGTCGTTTAGTTAAATTAGTGTATTTTTTCACTTAAAACATTTGTTATGGTTTTTATAGTGAAATTAGTGTTTTTTTTTCACTTTTGAATTTTGGTATGGTTTTTAGAGAGAAGTTAGTGAGTTTATTGACCTTAACATTTTGTATGGTTTTTATTGTGAAATTGGTGAGTTTTTTAAATACGAAATTTTGTTATGGTTTTTATAGTGAAATTGTTGAATTATTGGCTTTGAACATTAGAAATGGTTTTTATAGTGAAATTGGGTACTTTTTTCACTTGAAACTTTTGTAATGGCCATTATAGTGAAATTGGTGCGATTTTTCACTTGGAACATTCAAATGGTCTTTATAGTGAAATTGATGAGTTTTTTCACGTGGAACTTTTTTAATGGATTTTATAGTGAAATTGGGTAGTTTTTTGTTTTTAACTTTGAACTTTTGTTTAGAGAGAAATTGGTGATTTTTAAAATTTCAACTTTTGTAATGGTTTTTATGGTGAAATTAGTGAGTTTTTTTCACTTGGATCTTTTGGTACGGTCTTTTAGTGAAATTTGTGAGCTTTTTACTTTGTAACTTGTGTAATGGTTTTTATAGTGAAATTTGTGTGCTTTTTGACTTGGAAATTTTCTTATGGTGTTTATAGTGAAATTGTCGAATTTTTTGAATTGGAACTTTTGAAATGGTTTTTTAGTGAAATTGGTGAATTTTTTCACTTGAATCATTTGTAATGGTTATTATAGTGAAATTGGCGAGTTTTTTCACTTGCAACATTCGTAATGGTCTTTATAGTTAAATTGATGAGTTTTTTCACTTTGAACTTTTGTTATAATTTATAGAGTGAAATTGGGGAGTTTTTTAACTTTGAATATTCGAAATGGTCATTTAGTGAAATTAGTGTACTTTTTCACTTAAAACATTTCTTGTGGTTTTTATAGTGAAATTAGTGTTTTTTTTTCACTTTCTACTTTTGGTATGGTTTTTAGAGAGAAGTTAGTGAGTTTTTTGACTTTAACATTTTGTATGGTTTTTATTGTGAAATTGGTGAGTTTTTTAAGTACGAAATTTTGTTATGGTTTTTATAGTAAAATTGTTGAATTATTGGCTTTGAACATTAGAAATGGTTTTTATAGTGAAATTGGGTACTTTTTCACTTGAAACTTTTGTAATGGCCATTATAGTGAAATTGGTGCGATTTTTCACTTGGAACATTCAAATGGTCTTTGTAGTAAAATTGATGAGTTTTTTCACGTGGAACTTTTTTAATGGATTTTATAGTGAAATTGGGTAGTTTTTTGTTTTTAACTTTGAACTTTTGTTTAGAGAGAAATTGGTGATTTTTAAAATTTCAACTTTTGTAATGGTTTTTATGGTGAAATTAGTGAGTTTTTTTCACTTGGATCTTTTGGTATGGTTTTTTAGTGAAATTTGTGAGCTTTTTACTTTGTAACTTTTGTAATGGTTTTTATAGTGAAATTTGTGTGCTTTTTGACTTGGAAATTTTCTTATGGTGTTTATAGTGAAATTGTCGAATTTTTTGACTTGGAACTTTTGAAATGGTTTTATAGTGAAATTGGTGAATTTTTTCACTTGAAACATTTGTAATGGTTATTATAGTGAAATTGGCGAGTTTTTTCACTGGGAACATTCGTAATGGTCTTTATAGTTAAATTGATGAGTTTTTTCACTTTGAACTTTTGTTATAATTTGTAGAGTGAAACTGGAGAGTTTTTTAACTTTGAATATTTCGAAATGGTCATTTAGTTAAATTAGTGTATTTTTTCACTTAAAACATTTGTTGTGGTTTTTATAGTGAAATTAGTGTTTTTTTTTCACTTTTGACTTTTGGTATGGTTTTTAGAGAGAAGTTAGTGAGTTTTTTGACTTTAACATTTTGTATGGTTTTTATTGTGAAATTGGTGAGTTTTTTAAATACCAAATTTTGTTATGGTTTTTATAGTGAAATTGTTGAATTATTGGCTTTGAACATTAGAAATGGTTTTTATAGTGAAATTGGGTACTTTTATCACTTGAAACTTTTGTAATGGCAATTATAGTGAATTTGGTGCGATTTTGCACTTGGAACATTCAAATGGTCTTTATAGTGAAATTGATGAGTTTTTCACGTAGAACTTTTGTAATGGTTTTTATAGTGAAATTGGGTAGTTTTTTTGTTTTTAACTTTGAACTTTTGTTTAGAGAGAAATTGGTGATTTTTAAAATTTCAACTTTTGTAATGGTTTTTATGGTGAAATTAGTGAGTTTTTTTCACTTGGATCTTTTGGTATGGTTTTTTAGTGAAATTTGTGAGCTTTTTACTTTGTAACTTTTGTAATGGTTTTTATAGTGAAATTTGTGTGCTTTTTGACTTGGAAATTTTCTTATGGTGTTTATAGTGAAATTGTCGAATTTTTTGACTTGGAACTTTTGAAATGGTTTTATAGTGAAATTGGTGAATTTTTTCACTTGAATCATTTGTAATGGTTATTATAGTGAAATTGGCGAGTTTTTTCACCTGCAACATTCGTAATGGTCTTTATAGTTAAATTGATGAGTTTTTTCACTTTGAACTTTTGTTATAATTTATAGAGTGAAATGGGGGAGTTTTTTAACTTTGAATATTCGAAATGGTCATTTAGTGAAATTAGTGTATTTTTTCACTTAAAACATTTCTTGTGGTTTTTATAGTGAAATTAGTGTTTTTTTTTACTTTTTACTTTTGGTATGGTTTTTAGAGAGAAGTTAGTGAGTTTTTTGACTTTAACATTTTGTATGGTTTTTATTGTGAAATTGGTGAGTTTTTTAAATACGAAATTTTGTTATGGTTTTTATAGTGAAATTGTTGAATTATTGGCTTTGAACATTAAAAATGGTTTTTATAGTGAAATTGGGTACTTTTTCACTTGAAACTTTTGTAATGGCCATTATAGTGAAATTGGTGCGATTTTTCACTTGGAACATTCAAATGGTCTTTATAGTGAAATTGATGAGTTTTTTCACGTGGAACTTTTTTAATGGTTTTTATAGTGAAATTGGGTAGTTTTTTGTTTTTAACTTTGAGCTTTTGTTTAGAGAGTGATTGGTGATTTTTAAAATTTCAACTTTTGTAATGGTTTTTATGGTGAAATTAGTGAGTTTTTTTCACATGGATCTTTTGGAATGGCGTGAAATTTGTGAGCTTTTTACTTTGTAACTTTTGTAATTGGTGTTTTTATAGTGAAATTGGTGTGCTTTATGACTTGGAAATTTTCTTATGGTGTTTATAGTGAAATTGTCGAATTTTTTGACTTGGAACTTTTGAAATGGTTTTATAGTGAAATTGGTGAATTGTTTAACTTGAAACATTTGTAATGGTTATTATAGTGAAATTGGCGAGTTTTTTTCACTTGAAACATTCGTAATGGTCTTTATAGTTAAATTGATGAGTTTTTTCACTTTGAACTTTTGTCATAATTTATAAAGTGAAACTGGAGAGTATTTTAACTTTGAATATTCGAAATGGTCGTTTAGTTAAATTAGTGTATTTTTTCACTTAAAACATTTGTTATGGTTTTTATAGTGAAATTAGTGTTTTTTTTTCACTTTTGACTTTTGGTATGGTTTTTAGAGAGAAGTTAGTGAGTTTATTGACCTTAACATTTTGTATGGTTTTTATTGTGAAATTGGTGAGTTTTTTAAATTCGAAATTTTGTTATGGTTTTTATAGTGAAATTGTTGAATTATTGGCTTTGAACATTAGAAATGGTTTTTATAGTGAAATTGGGTACTTTTTTCACTTGAAACTTTTGTAATGGCCATTATAGTGAAATTGGTGCGATTTTTCACTTGGAACATTCAAATGGTCTTTGTAGTAAAATTGATGAGTTTTTTCACGTGGAACTTTTTTAATGGATTTTATAGTGAAATTGGGTAGTTTTTTGTTTTTAACTTTGAACTTTTGTTTAGAGAGAAATTGGTGATTTTTAAAATTTCAACTTTTGTAATGGTTTTTATGGTGAAATTAGTGAGTTTTTTTCACTTGGATCTTTTGGTATGGTTTTTTAGTGAAATTTGTGAGCTTTTTACTTTGTAACTTTTGTAATGGTTTTTATAGTGAAATTTGTGTGCTTTTTGACTTGGAAATTTTCTTATGGTGTTTATAGTGAAATTGTCGAATTTTTTGACTTGGAACTTTTGAAATGGTTTTATAGTGAAATTGGTGAATTTTTTCACTTGAATCATTTGTAATGGTTATTATAGTGAAATTGGCGAGTTTTTTCACCTGCAACATTCGTAATGGTCTTTATAGTTAAATTGATGAGTTTTTTCACTTTGAACTTTTGTTATAATTTATAGAGTGAAATGGGGGAGTTTTTTAACTTTGAATATTCGAAATGGTCATTTAGTGAAATTAGTGTATTTTTTCACTTAAAACATTTCTTGTGGTTTTTATAGTGAAATTAGTGTTTTTTTTCACTTTTTACTTTTGGTATGGTTTTTAGAGAGAAGTTAGTGAGTTTTTTGACTTTAACATTTTGTATGGTTTTTATTGTGAAATTGGTGAGTTTTTTAAATACGAAATTTTGTTATGGTTTTTATAGTGAAATTGTTGAGTTATTGGCTTTGAACATTCAAAATGGTTTTTATAGTGAAATTGGGTACTTTTTCACTTGAAACTTTTGTAATGGCCATTATAGTGAATTTGGTGCGATTTTGCACTTGGAACATTCAAATGGTCTTTATAGTGAAATTGATGAGTTTTTCACGTAGAACTTTTGTAATGGTTTTTATAGTGAAATTGGGTAGTTTTTTTGTTTTTAACTTTGAACTTTTGTTAAAGAGAGAAATTGGTGATTTTTAAAATTTCAACTTTTGTAATGGTTTTTATGGTGAAATTAGTGAGTTTTTTTCACTTGGATCTTTTGGTATGGTTTTTTAGTGAAATTTGTGAGCTTTTTACTTTGTAACTTTTGTAATGGTTTTTATAGTGAAATTTGTGTGCTTTTTGAATTGGAAATTTTCTTATGGTGTTTATAGTGAAATTGTCGAATTTTTTGACTTGGAACTTTTGAAATGGTTTTATAGTGAAATTGGTGAATTTTTTCACTTGAATCATTTGTAATGGTTATTATAGTGAAATTGGCGAGTTTTTTCACCTGCAACATTCGTAATGGTCTTTATAGTTAAATTGATGAGTTTTTTCACTTTGAACTTTTGTTATAATTTATAGAGTGAAATGGGGGAGTTTTTTAACTTTGAATATTCGAAATGGTCATTTAGTGAAATTAGTGTATTTTTTCACTTAAAACATTTCTTGTGGTTTTTATAGTGAAATTAGTGTTTTTTTTTACTTTTTACTTTTGGTATGGTTTTTAGAGAGAAGTTAGTGAGTTTTTTGACTTTAACATTTTGTATGGTTTTTATTGTGAAATTGGTGAGTTTTTTAAATACGAAATTTTGTTATGGTTTTTATAGTGAAATTGTTGAATTATTGGCTTTGAACATTAAAAATGGTTTTTATAGTGAAATTGGGTACTTTTTCACTTGAAACTTTTGTAATGGCCATTATAGTGAAATTGGTGCGATTTTTCACTTGGAACATTCAAATGGTCTTTATAGTGAAATTGATGAGTTTTTTCACGTGGAACTTTTTTAATGGTTTTTATAGTGAAATTGGGTAGTTTTTTGTTTTTAACTTTGAGCTTTTGTTTAGAGAGTGATTGGTGATTTTTAAAATTTCAACTTTTGTAATGGTTTTTATGGTGAAATTAGTGAGTTTTTTTCACATGGATCTTTTGGAATGGCGTGAAATTTGTGATCTTTTTACTTTGTAACTTTTGTAATTGGTGTTTTTATAGTGAAATTAGTGTGCTTTATGACTTGGAAATTTTCTTATGGTGTTTATAATGAAATTGTCGAATTTTTTGACTTGGAACTTTTGAAATGGTTTTATAGTGAAATTGGTGAATTGTTTAACTTGAAACATTTGTAATGGTTATTATAGTGAAATTGGCGAGTTTTTTTCACTTGAAACATTCGTAATGGTCTTTATAGTTAAATTGATGAGTTTTTTCACTTTGAACTTTTGTCATAATTTATAAAGTGAAACTGGAGAGTTTTTTAACTTTGAATATTCGAAATGGTCGTTTAGTTAAATTAGTGTATTTTTTCACTTAAAACATTTGTTATGGTTTTTATAGTGAAATTAGTGTTTTTTTTTTCACTTTTGACTTTTGGTATGGTTTTTAGAGAGAAGTTAGTGAGTTTATTGACCTTAACATTTTGTATGGTTTTTATTGTGAAATTGGTGAGTTTTTTAAATACGAAATTTTGTTATGGTTTTTATAGTGAAATTGTTGAATTATTGGCTTTGAACATTAGAAATGGTTTTTATAGTGAAATTGGGTACTTTTTTCACTTGAAACTTTTGTAATGGCCATTATAGTGAAATTGGTGCGATTTTTCACTTGGAACATTCAAATGGTCTTTGTAGTAAAATTGATGAGTTTTTTCACGTGGAACTTTTTTAATGGATTTTATAGTGAAATTGGGTAGTTTTTTGTTTTTAACTTTGAACTTTTGTTTAGAGAGAAATTGGTGATTTTTAAAATTTCAACTTTTGTAATGGTTTTTATGGTGAAATTAGTGAGTTTTTTTCACTTGGATCTTTTGGTATGGTTTTTTAGTGAAATTTGTGAGCTTTTTACTTTGTAACTTTTGTAATGGTTTTTATAGTGAAATTTGTGTGCTTTTTGACTTGGAAATTTTCTTATGGTGTTTATAGTGAAGTTGTCGAATTTTTTGACTTGGAACTTTTGAAATGGTTTTATAGTGAAATTGGTGAATTTTTTCACTTGAATCATTTGTAATGGTTATTATAGTGAAATTGGCGAGTTTTTTCACCTGCAACATTCGTAATGGTCTTTATAGTTAAATTGATGAGTTTTTTCACTTTGAACTTTTGTTATAATTTATAGAGTGAAATGGGGGAGTTTTTTAACTTTGAATATTCGAAATGGTCATTTAGTGAAATTAGTGTATTTTTTCACTTAAAACATTTCTTGTGGTTTTTATAGTGAAATTAGTGTTTTTTTTTTACTTTTTACTTTTGGTATGGTTTTTAGAGAGAAGTTAGTGAGTTTTTTGACTTTAACATTTTGTATGGTTTTTATTGTGAAATTGGTGAGTTTTTTAAATACGAAATTTTGTTATGGTTTTTATAGTGAAATTGTTGAATTATTGGCTTTGAACATTAAAAATGGTTTTTATAGTGAAATTGGGTACTTTTTCACTTGAAACTTTTGTAATGGCCATTATAGTGAAATTGGTGCGATTTTTCACTTGGAACATTCAAATGGTCTTTATAGTGAAATTGATGAGTTTTTTCACGTGGAACTTTTTTAATGGTTTTTATAGTGAAATTGGGTAGTTTTTTGTTTTTAACTTTGAGCTTTTGTTTAGAGAGTGATTGGTGATTTTTAAAATTTCAACTTTTGTAATGGTTTTTATGGTGAAATTAGTGAGTTTTTTTCACATGGATCTTTTGGAATGGCGTGAAATTTGTGAGCTTTTTACTTTGTAACTTTTGTAATTGGTGTTTTTATAGTGAAATTGGTGTGCTTTATGACTTGGAAATTTTCTTATGGTGTTTATAGTGAAATTGTCAAATTTTTTGACTTGGAACTTTTGAAATGGTTTTATAGTGAAATTGGTGAATTGTTTAACTTGAAACATTTGTAATGGTTATTATAGTGAAATTGGCGAGTTTTTTTCACTTGAAACATTCGTAATGGTCTTTATAGTTAAATTGATGAGTTTTTTCACTTTGAACTTTTGTCATAATTTATAAAGTGAAACTGGAGAGTTTTTTAACTTTGAATATTCGAAATGGTCGTTTAGTTAAATTAGTGTATTTTTTCACTTAAAACATTTGTTATGGTTTTTATAGTGAAATTAGTGTTTTTTTTTCACTTTTGACTTTTGGTATGGTTTTTAGAGAGAAGTTAGTGAGTTTATTGACCTTAACATTTTGTATGGTTTTTATTGTGAAATTGGTGAGTTTTTTAAATACGAAATTTTGTTATGGTTTTTATAGTGAAATTGTTGAATTATTGGCTTTGAACATTAGAAATGGTTTTTATAGTGAAATTGGGTACTTTTTTCACTTGAAACTTTTGTAATGGCCATTATAGTGAAATTGGTGCGATTTTTCACTTGGAACATTCAAATGGTCTTTGTAGTAAAATTGATGAGTTTTTTCACGTGGAACTTTTTTAATGGATTTTATAGTGAAATTGGGTAGTTTTTTGTTTTTAACTTTGAACTTTTGTTTAGAGAGAAATTGGTGATTTTTAAAATTTCAACTTTTGTAATGGTTTTTATGGTGAAATTAGTGAGTTTTTTTCACTTGGATCTTTTGGTATGGTTTTTTAGTGAAATTTGTGAGCTTTTTACTTTGTAACTTTTGTAATGGTTTTTATAGTGAAATTTGTGTGCTTTTTAACTTGGAAATTTTCTTATGGTGTTTATAGTGAAATTGTCGAATTTTTTGACTTGGAACTTTTGAAATGGTTTTATAGTGAAATTGGTGAATTTTTTCACTTGAATCATTTGTAATGGTTATTATAGTGAAATTGGCGAGTTTTTTCACCTGCAACATTCGTAATGGTCTTTATAGTTAAATTGATGAGTTTTTTCACTTTGAACTTTTGTTATAATTTATAGAGTGAAATGGGGGAGTTTTTTAACTTTGAATATTCGAAATGGTCATTTAGTGAAATTAGTGTATTTTTTCACTTAAAACATTTCTTGTGGTTTTTATAGTGAAATTAGTGTTTTTTTTCACTTTTTACTTTTGGTATGGTTTTTAGAGAGAAGTTAGTGAGTTTTTTGACTTTAACATTTTGTATGGTTTTTATTGTGAAATTGGTGAGTTTTTTAAATACGAAATTTTGTTATGGTTTTTATAGTGAAATTGTTGAGTTATTGGCTTTGAACATTAAAAATGGTTTTTATAGTGAAATTGGGTACTTTTTCACTTGAAACTTTTGTAATGGCCATTATAGTGAATTTGGTGCGATTTTGCACTTGGAACATTCAAATGGTCTTTATAGTGAAATTGATGAGTTTTTCACGTAGAACTTTTGTAATGGTTTTTATAGTGAAATTGGGTAGTTTTTTTGTTTTTAACTTTGAACTTTTGTTAAAGAGAGAAATTGGTGATTTTTAAAATTTCAACTTTTGTAATGGTTTTTATGGTGAAATTAGTGAGTTTTTTTCACTTGGATCTTTTGGTATGGTTTTTTAGTGAAATTTGTGAGCTTTTTACTTTGTAACTTTTGTAATGGTTTTTATAGTGAAATTTGTGTGCTTTTTGACTTGGAAATTTTCTTATGGTGTTTATAGTGAAATTGTCGAATTTTTTGACTTGGAACTTTTGAAATGGTTTTATAGTGAAATTGGTGAATTTTTTCACTTGAATCATTTGTAATGGTTATTATAGTGAAATTGGCGAGTTTTTTCACCTGCAACATTCGTAATGGTCTTTATAGTTAAATTGATGAGTTTTTTCACTTTGAACTTTTGTTATAATTTATAGAGTGAAATGGGGGAGTTTTTTAACTTTGAATATTCGAAATGGTCATTTAGTGAAATTAGTGTATTTTTTCACTTAAAACATTTCTTGTGGTTTTTATAGTGAAATTAGTGTTTTTTTTTTTACTTTTTACTTTTGGTATGGTTTTTAGAGAGAAGTTAGTGAGTTTTTTGACTTTAATATTTTGTATGGTTTTTATTGTGAAATTGGTGAGTTTTTTAAATACGAAATTTTGTTATGGTTTTTATAGTGAAATTGTTGAATTATTGGCTTTGACATTAAAAATGGTTTTTATAGTGAAATTGGGTACTTTTTCACTTGAAACTTTTGTAATGGCCATTATAGTGAAATTGGTGCGATTTTTCACTTGGAACATTCAAATGGTCTTTATAGTGAAATTGATGAGTTTTTTCACGTGGAACTTTTTTAATGGTTTTTATAGTGAAATTGGGTAGTTTTTTGTTTTTAACTTTGAGCTTTTGTTTAGAGAGTGATTGGTGATTTTTAAAATTTCAACTTTTGTAATGGTTTTTATGGTGAAATTAGTGAGTTTTTTTCACATGGATCTTTTGGAATGGCCTGAAATTTGTGAGCTTTTTACTTTGTAACTTTTGTAATTGGTGTTTTTTAGTGAAATTGGTGTGCTTTATGACTTGGAAATTTTCTTATGGTGTTTATAGTGAAATTGTCGAATTTTTTGACTTGGAACTTTTGAAATGGTTTTATAGTGAAATTGGTGAATTGTTTAACTTGAAACATTTGTAATGGTTATTATAGTGAAATTGGCGAGTTTTTTTCACTTGAAACATTCGTAATGGTCTTTATAGTTAAATTGATGAGTTTTTTCACTTTGAACTTTTGTCATAATTTATAAAGTGAAACTGGAGAGTTTTTTAACTTTGAATATTCGAAATGGTCGTTTAGTTAAATTAGTGTATTTTTTCACTTAAAACATTAGTTATGGTTTTTATAGTGAAATTAGTGTTTTTTTTTCACTTTTGACTTTTGGTATGGTTTTTAGAGAGAAGTTAGTGAGTTTATTGACCTTAACATTTTGTATGGTTTTTTTTGTGAAATTGGTGAGTTTTTTAAATACGAAATTTTGTTATGGTTTTTATAGTGAAATTGTTGAATTATTGGCTTTGAACATTAGAAATGGTTTTTATAGTGAAATTGGGTACTTTTTTCACTTGAAACTTTTGTAATGGCCATTATAGTGAAATTGGTGCGATTTTTCACTTGGAACATTCAAATGGTCTTTATAGTGAAATTGATGAGTTTTTTCACGTGGAACTTTTTTAATGGATTTTATAGTGAAATTGGGTAGTTTTTTGTTTTTAACTTTGAACTTTTGTTTAGAGAGAAATTGGTGATTTTTAAAATTTCAACTTTTGTAATGGTTTTTATGGTGAAATTAGTGAGTTTTTTTCACTTGGATCTTTTGGTACGGTCTTTTAGTGAAATTTGTGAGCTTTTTACTTTGTAACTTGTGTAATGGTTTTTATAGTGAAATTTGTGTGCTTTTTGACTTGGAAATTTTCTTATGGTGTTTATAGTGAAATTGTCGAATTTTTTGAATTGGAACTTTTGAAATGGTTTTTTAGTGAAATTGGTGAATTTTTTCACTTGAATCATTTGTAATGGTTATTATAGTGAAATTGGCGAGTTTTTTCACTTGCAACATTCGTAATGGTCTTTATAGTTAAATTGATGAGTTTTTTCACTTTGAACTTTTGTTATAATTTATAGAGTGAAATTGGGGAGTTTTTTAACTTTGAATATTCGAAATGGTCATTTAGTGAAATTAGTGTACTTTTTCACTTAAAACATTTCTTGTGGTTTTTATAGTGAAATTAGTGTTTGTTTTTTCACTTTCTACTTTTGGTATGGTTTTTAGAGAGAAGTTAGTGAGGTTTTTGACTTTAACATTTTGTATGGTTTTTATTGTGAAATTGGTGAGTTTTTTAAGTACGAAATTTTGTTATGGTTTTTATAGTAAAATTGTTGAATTATTGGCTTTGAACATTAGAAATGGTTTTTATAGTGAAATTGGGTACTTTTTCACTTGAAACTTTTGTAATGGCCATTATAGTGAAATTGGTGCGATTTTTCACTTGGAACATTCAAATGGTCTTTGTAGTAAAATTGATGAGTTTTTTCACGTGGAACTTTTTTAATGGATTTTATAGTGAAATTGGGTAGTTTTTTGTTTTTAACTTTGAACTTTTGTTTAGAGAGAAATTGGTGATTTTTAAAATTTCAACTTTTGTAATGGTTTTTATGGTGAAATTAGTGAGTTTTTTTCACTTGGATCTTTTGGTATGGTTTTTTAGTGAAATTTGTGAGCTTTTTACTTTGTAACTTTTGTAATGGTTTTTATAGTGAAATTTGTGTGCTTTTTGACTTGGAAATTTTCTTATGGTGTTTATAGTGAAATTGTCGAATTTTTTGACTAGGAACTTTTGAAATGGTTTTATAGTGAAATTGCTGAATTTTTTCACTTGAAACATTTGTAATGGTTATTATAGTGAAATTGGCGAGTTTTTTCACTGGGAACATTCGTAATGGTCTTTATAGTTAAATTGATGAGTTTTTTCACTTTGAACTTTGGTTATAATTTGTAGAGTGAAACTGGGGAGTTTTTTAACTTTGAATATTCGAAATGGTCATTTAGTTAAATTAGTGTATTTTTTCACTTAAAACATTTGTTGTGGTTTTTATAGTGAAATTAGTGTTTTTTTTTCACTTTTGACTTTTGGTATGGTTTTTAGAGAGAAGTTAGTGAGTTTTTTGACTTTAACATTTTGTATGGTTTTTATTGTGAAATTGGTGAGTTTTTTAAATACGAAATTTTGTTATGGTTTTTATAGTGAAATTGTTGAATTATTGGCTTTGAACATTAGAAATGGTTTTTATAGTGAAATTGGGTACTTTTATCACTTGAAACTTTTGTAATGGCAATTATAGTGAATTTGGTGCGATTTTGCACTTGGAACATTCAAATGGTCTTTATAGTGAAATTGATGAGTTTTTCACGTAGAACTTTTGTAATGGTTTTTATAGTGAAATTGGGTAGTTTTTTTGTTTTTAACTTTGAACTTTTGTTTAGAGAGAAATTGGTGATTTTTAAAATTTCAACTTTTGTAATGGTTTTTATGGTGAAATTAGTGAGTTTTTTTCACTTGGATCTTTTGGTATGGTTTTTTAGTGAAATTTGTGAGCTTTTTACTTTGTAACTTTTGTAATGGTTTTTATAGTGAAATTTGTGTGCTTTTTGACTTGGAAATTTTCTTATGGTGTTTATAGTGAAATTGTCGAATTTTTTGACTTGGAACTTTTGAAATGGTTTTATAGTGAAATTGGTGAATTTTTTCACTTGAATCATTTGTAATGGTTATTATAGTGAAATTGGCGAGTTTTTTCACCTGCAACATTCGTAATGGTCTTTATAGTTAAATTGATGAGTTTTTTCACTTTGAACTTTTGTTATAATTTATAGAGTGAAATGGGGGAGTTTTTTAACTTTGAATATTCGAAATGGTCATTTAGTGAAATTAGTGTATTTTTTCACTTAAAACATTTCTTGTGGTTTTTATAGTGAAATTAGTGTTTTTTTTTTACTTTTTACTTTTGGTATGGTTTTTAGAGAGAAGTTAGTGAGTTTTTTGACTTTAACATTTTGTATGGTTTTTATTGTGAAATTGGTGAGTTTTTTAAATACGAAATTTTGTTATGGTTTTTATAGTGAAATTGTTGAATTATTGGCTTTGAACATTAAAAATGGTTTTTATAGTGAAATTGGGTACTTTTTCACTTGAAACTTTTGTAATGGCCATTATAGTGAAATTGGTGCGATTTTTCACTTGGAACATTCAAATGGTCTTTATAGTGAAATTGATGAGTTTTTTCACGTGGAACTTTTTTAATGGTTTTTATAGTGAAATTGGGTAGTTTTTTGTTTTTAACTTTGAGCTTTTGTTTAGAGAGTGATTGGTGATTTTTAAAATTTCAACTTTTGTAATGGTTTTTATGGTGAAATTAGTGAGTTTTTTTCACATGGATCTTTTGGAATGGCCTGAATTTTGTGAGCTTTTTACTTTGTAACTTTTGTAATTGGTGTTTTTTAGTGAAATTGGTGTGCTTTATGACTTGGAAATTTTCTTATGGTGTTTATAGTGAAATTGTCGAATTTTTTGACTTGGAACTTTTGAAATGGTTTTATAGTGAAATTGGTGAATTGTTTAACTTGAAACATTTGTAATGGTTATTATAGTGAAATTGGCGAGTTTTTTTCACTTGAAACATTCGTAATGGTCTTTATAGTTAAATTGATGAGTTTTTTCACTTTGAACTTTTGTCATAATTTATAAAGTGAAACTGGAGAGTTTTTTAACTTTGAATATTCGAAATGGTCGTTTAGTTAAATTAGTGTATTTTTTCACTTAAAACATTTGTTATGGTTTTTATAGTGAAATTAGTGTTTTTTTTTTCACTTTTGACTTTTGGTATGGTTTTTAGAGAGAAGTTAGTGAGTTTATTGACCTTAACATTTTGTATGGTTTTTATTGTGAAATTGGTGAGTTTTTTAAATACGAAATTTTGTTATGGTTTTTATAGTGAAATTGTTGAATTATTGGCTTTGAACATTAGAAATGGTTTTTATAGTGAAATTGGGTACTTTTTTCACTTGAAACTTTTGTAATGGCCATTATAGTGAAATTGGTGCGATTTTTCACTTGGAACATTCAAATGGTCTTTATAGTGAAATTGATGAGTTTTTTCACGTGGAACTTTTTTAATGGATTTTATAGTGAAATTGGGTAGTTTTTTGTTTTTAACTTTGAACTTTTGTTTAGAGAGAAATTGGTGATTTTTAAAATTTCAACTTTTGTAATGGTTTTTATGGTGAAATTAGTGAGTTTTTTTCACTTGGATCTTTTGGTACGGTCTTTTAGTGAAATTTGTGAGCTTTTTACTTTGTAACTTGTGTAATGGTTTTTATAATGAAATTTGTGTGCTTTTTGACTTGGAAATTTTCTTATGGTGTTTATAGTGAAATTGTCGAATTTTTTGAATTGGAACTTTTGAAATGGTTTTTTAGTGAAATTGGTGAATTTTTTCACTTGAATCATTTGTAATGGTTATTATAGTGAAATTGGCGAGTTTTTTCACTTGCAACATTCGTAATGGTCTTTATAGTTAAATTGATGAGTTTTTTCACTTTGAACTTTTGTTATAATTTATAGAGTGAAATTGGGGAGTTTTTTAACTTTGAATATTCGAAATGGTCATTTAGTGAAATTAGTGTACTTTTTCACTTAAAACATTTCTTGTGGTTTTTATAGTGAAATTAGTGTTTGTTTTTTCACTTTCTACTTTTGGTATGGTTTCTAGAGAGAAGTTAGTGAGTTTTTTGACTTTAACATTTTGTATGGTTTTTATTGTGAAATTGGTGAGTTTTTTAAGTACGAAATTTTGTTATGGTTTTTATAGTAAAATTGTTGAATTATTGGCTTTGAACATTAGAAATGGTTTTTATAGTGAAATTGGGTACTTTTTCACTTGAAACTTTTGTAATGGCCATTATAGTGAAATTGGTGCGATTTTTCACTTGGAACATTCAAATGGTCTTTGTAGTAAAATTGATGAGTTTTTTCACGTGGAACTTTTTTAATGGATTTTATAGTGAAATTGGGTAGTTTTTTGTTTTTAACTTTGAACTTTTGTTTAGAGAGAAATTGGTGATTTTTAAAATTTCAACTTTTGTAATGGTTTTTATGGTGAAATTAGTGAGTTTTTTTCACTTGGATCTTTTGGTATGGTTTTTTAGTGAAATTTGTGAGCTTTTTACTTTGTAACTTTTGTAATGGTTTTTATAGTGAAATTTGTGTGCTTTTTGACTTGGAAATTTTCTTATGGTGTTTATAGTGAAATTGTCGAATTTTTTGACTTGGAACTTTTGAAATGGTTTTATAGTGAAATTGGTGAATTTTTTCACTTGAAACATTTGTAATGGTTATTATAGTGAAATTGGCGAGTTTTTTCACTGGGAACATTCGTAATGGTCTTTATAGTCAAATTGATGAGTTTTTTCACTTTGAACTTTGGTTATAATTTGTAGAGTGAAACTGGGGAGTTTTTTAACTTTGAATATTCGAAATGGTCATTTAGTTAAATTAGTGTATTTTTTCACTTAAAACATTTGTTGTGGTTTTTATAGTGAAATTAGTGTTTTTTTTTCACTTTTGACTTTTGGTATGGTTTTTAGAGAGAAGTTAGTGAGTTTTTTGACTTTAACATTTTGTATGGTTTTTATTGTGAAATTGGTGAGTTTTTTAAATACCAAATTTTGTTATGGTTTTTATAGTGAAATTGTTGAATTATTGGCTTTGAACATTAGAAATGGTTTTTATAGTGAAATTGGGTACTTTTATCACTTGAAACTTTTGTAATGGCAATTATAGTGAATTTGGTGCGATTTTGCACTTGGAACATTCAAATGGTCTTTATAGTGAAATTGATGAGTTTTTCACGTAGAACTTTTGTAATGGTTTTTATAGTGAAATTGGGTAGTTTTTTTGTTTTTAACTTTGAACTTTTGTTTAGAGAGAAATTGGTGATTTTTAAAATTTCAACTTTTGTAATGGTTTTTATGGTGAAATTAGTGAGTTTTTTTCACTTGGATCTTTTGGTATGGTTTTTTAGTGAAATTTGTGAGCTTTTTACTTTGTAACTTTTGTAATGGTTTTTATAGTGAAATTTGTGTGCTTTTTGACTTGGAAATTTTCTTATGGTGTTTATAGTGAAATTGTCGAATTTTTTGACTTGGAACTTTTGAAATGGTTTTATAGTGAAATTGGTGAATTTTTTCACTTGAATCATTTGTAATGGTTATTATAGTGAAATTGGCGAGTTTTTTCACCTGCAACATTCGTAATGGTCTTTATAGTTAAATTGATGAGTTTTTTCACTTTGAACTTTTGTTATAATTTATAGAGTGAAATGGGGGAGTTTTTTAACTTTGAATATTCGAAATGGTCATTTAGTGAAATTAGTGTATTTTTTCACTTAAAACATTTCTTGTGGTTTTTATAATGAAATTAGTGTTTTTTTTTTACTTTTTACTTTTGGTATGGTTTTTAGAGAGAAGTTAGTGAGTTTTTTGACTTTAACATTTTGTATGGTTTTTATTGTGAAATTGGTGAGTTTTTTAAATACGAAATTTTGTTATGGTTTTTATAGTGAAATTGTTGAATTATTGGCTTTGAACATTAAAAATGGTTTTTATAGTGAAATTGGGTACTTTTTCACTTGAAACTTTTGTAATGGCCATTATAGTGAAATTGGTGCGATTTTTCACTTGGAACATTCAAATGGTCTTTATAGTGAAATTGATGAGTTTTTTCACGTGGAACTTTTTTAATGGTTTTTATAGTGAAATTGGGTAGTTTTTTGTTTTTAACTTTGAGCTTTTGTTTAGAGAGTGATTGGTGATTTTTAAAATTTCAACTTTTGTAATGGTTTTTATGGTGAAATTAGTGAGTTTTTTTCACATGGATCTTTTGGAATGGCGTGAAATTTGTGAGCTTTTTACTTTGTAACTTTTGTAATTGGTGTTTTTATAGTGAAATTGGTGTGCTTTATGACTTGGAAATTTTCTTATGGTGTTTATAGTGAAATTGTCGAATTTTTTGACTTGGAACTTTTGAAATGGTTTTATAGTGAAATTGGTGAATTGTTTAACTTGAAACATTTGTAATGGTTATTATAGTGAAATTGGCGAGTTTTTTTCACTTGAAACATTCGTAATGGTCTTTATAGTTAAATTGATGAGTTTTTTCACTTTGAACTTTTGTCATAATTTATAAAGTGAAACTGGAGAGTTTTTTAACTTTGAATATTCGAAATGGTCGTTTAGTTAAATTAGTGTATTTTTTCACTTAAAACATTTGTTATGGTTTTTATAGTGAAATTAGTGTTTTTTTTTCACTTTTGACTTTTGGTATGGTTTTTAGAGAGAAGTTAGTGAGTTTATTGACCTTAACATTTTGTATGGTTTTTATTGTGAAATTGGTGAGTTTTTTAAATACGAAATTTTGTTATGGTTTTTATAGTGAAATTGTTGAATTATTGGCTTTGAACATTAGAAATGGTTTTTATAGTGAAATTGGGTACTTTTTTCACTTGAAACTTTTGTAATGGCCATTATAGTGAAATTGGTGCGATTTTTCACTTGGAACATTCAAATGGTCTTTATAGTGAAATTGATGAGTTTTTTCACGTGGAACTTTTTTAATGGATTTTATAGTGAAATTGGGTAGTTTTTTGTTTTTAACTTTGAACTTTTGTTTAGAGAGAAATTGGTGATTTTTAAAATTTCAACTTTTGTAATGGTTTTTATGGTGAAATTAGTGAGTTTTTTTCACTTGGATCTTTTGGTACGGTCTTTTAGTGAAATTTGTGAGCTTTTTACTTTGTAACTTGTGTAATGGTTTTTATAGTGAAATTTGTGTGCTTTTTGACTTGGAAATTTTCTTATGGTGTTTATAGTGAAATTGTCGAATTTTTTGAATTGGAACTTTTGAAATGGTTTTTTAGTGAAATTGGTGAATTTTTTCACTTGAATCATTTGTAATGGTTATTATAGTGAAATTGGCGAGTTTTTTCACTTGCAACATTCGTAATGGTCTTTATAGTTAAATTGATGAGTTTTTTCACTTTGAACTTTTGTTATAATTTATAGAGTGAAATTGGGGAGTTTTTTTAACTTTGAATATTCGAAATGGTCATTTAGTGAAATTAGTGTACTTTTTCACTTAAAACATTTCTTGTGGTTTTTATAGTGAAATTAGTGTTTTTTTTTTTCACTTTCTACTTTTGGTATGGTTTTTAAAGAGAAGTTAGTGAGTTTTTTGACTTTAACATTTTGTATGGTTTTTATTGTGAAATTGGTGAGTTTTTTAAGTACGAAATTTTGTTATGGTTTTTATAGTAAAATTGTTGAATTATTGGCTTTGAACATTAGAAATGGTTTTTATAGTGAAATTGGGTACTTTTTCACTTGAAACTTTTGTAATGGCCATTATAGTGAAATTGGTGCGATTTTTCACTTGGAACATTCAAATGGTCTTTGTAGTAAAATTGATGAGTTTTTTCACGTGGAACTTTTTTAATGGATTTTATAGTGAAATTGGGTAGTTTTTTGTTTTTAACTTTGAACTTTTGTTTAGAGAGAAATTGGTGATTTTTAAAATTTCAACTTTTGTAATGGTTTTTATGGTGAAATTAGTGAGTTTTTTTCACTTGGATCTTTTGGTATGGTTTTTTAGTGAAATTTGTGAGCTTTTTACTTTGTAACTTTTGTAATGGTTTTTATAGTGAAATTTGTGTGCTTTTTGACTTGGAAATTTTCTTATGGTGTTTATAGTGAAATTGTCGAATTTTTTGACTTGGAACTTTTGAAATGGTTTTATAGTGAAATTGGTGAATTTTTTCACTTGAATCATTTGTAATGGTTATTATAGTGAAATTGGCGAGTTTTTTCACCTGCAACATTCGTAATGGTCTTTATAGTTAAATTGATGAGTTTTTTCACTTTGAACTTTTGTTATAATTTATAGAGTGAAATGGGGGAGTTTTTTAACTTTGAATATTCGAAATGGTCATTTAGTGAAATTAGTGTATTTTTTCACTTAAAACATTTCTTGTGGTTTTTATAGTGAAATTAGTGTTTTTTTTTTCACTTTTTACTTTTGGTATGGTTTTTAGAGAGAAGTTAGTGAGTTTTTTGACTTTAACATTTTGTATGGTTTTTATTGTGAAATTGGTGAGTTTTTTGAATACGAAATTTTGTTATGGTTTTTATAGTGAAATTGTTGAGTTATTGGCTTTGAACATTAAAAATGGTTTTTATAGTGAAATTGGGTACTTTTTCACTTGAAACTTTTGTAATGGCCATTATAGTGAAATTGGTGCGATTTTTCACTTGGAACATTCAAATGGTCTTTATAGTGAAATTGATGAGTTTTTTCACGTGGAACTTTTTTAATGGTTTTTATAGTGAAATTGGGTAGTTTTTTGTTTTTAACTTTGAGCTTTTGTTTAGAGAGTAATTGGTGATTTTTAAAATTTCAACTTTTGTAATGGTTTTTATGGTGAAATTAGTGAGTTTTTTTCACATGGATCTTTTGGTATGGTCTTTTAGTGAAATTTGTGAGCTTTTTACTTTGTAACTTATGTAATGGTTTTTATAGTGAAATTGGTGTGCTTTATGACTTGGAAATTTTCTTATGGTGTTTATAGTGAAATTGTCGAATTTTTTGACTTGGAACTTTTGAAATGGTTTTATAGTGAAATTGGTGAATTGTTTAACTTGAAACATTTGTAATGGTTATTATAGTGAAATTGGCGAGTTTTTTTCACTTGAAATATTCGTAATGGTCTTTATAGTTAAATTGATGAGTTTTTTCACTTTGAACTTTTGTCATAATTTATAGAGTGAAACTGGAGAGTTTTTTAACTTTGAATATTCGAAATGGTCATTTAGTTAAATTAGTGTATTTTTTCACTTAAAACATTTGTTGTGGTTTTTATAGTGAAATTAGTGTTTTTTTGTTCACTTTTGACTTTTGGTATGGTTTTTAGAGAGAAGTTAGTGAGTTTATTGACCTTAACATTTTGTATGGTTTTTATTGTGAAATTGGTGAGTTTTTTAAATACGAAATTTTGTTATGGTTTTTATAGTGAAATTGTTGAATTATTGGCTTTGAACATTAGAAATGGTTTTTATAGTGAAATTGGGTACTTTTTTCACTTGAAACTTTTGTAATGGCCATTATAGTGAAATTGGTGCGATTTTTCACTTGGAACATTCAAATGGTCTTTATAGTGAAATTGATGAGTTTTTTCACGTGGAACTTTTTTAATGGATTTTATAGTGAAATTGGGTAGTTTTTTGTTTTTAACTTTGAACTTTTGTTTAGAGAGAAATTGGTGATTTTTAAAATTTCAACTTTTGAAATGGTTTTTATGGTGAAATTAGTGAGTTTTTTTCACTTGGATCTTTTGGTACGGTCTTTATAGTGAAATGTGTGAGCTTTTTACTTTGTAACTTGTGTAATGGTTTTTATAGTGAAATTTGTGTGCTTTTTGACTTGGAAATTTTCTTATGGTGTTTATAGTGAAATTGTCGAATTTTTTGAATTGGAACTTTTGAAATGGTTTTATAGTGAAATTGGTGAATTTTTTCACTTGAATCATTTGTAATGGTTATTATAGTGAAATTGGCGAGTTTTTTCTCTTGAAACATTCGTAATGGTCTTTATAGTTAAATTGATGAGTTTTTTCACTTTGAACTTTTGTTATATTTTATAGAGTGAAATTGGGGAGTTTTTTAACTTTTAATATTCGAAATGGTCATTTAGTGAAATTAGTGTACTTTTTCACTTAAAACATTTCTTGTGGTTTTTATAGTGAAATTAGTGTTTTTTTTTTCACTTTCTACTTTTGGTATGGTTTTTAGAGAGAAGTTAGTGAGTTTTTTGACTTTAACATTTTGTATGGTTTTTATTGTGAAATTGGTGAGTTTTTTAAATACGAAATTTTGTTATGTTTTTTATAGTGAAATTGTTGAATTATTGGCTTTGAACATTAGAAATGGTTTTTATAGTGAAATTGGGTACTTTTTCACTTGAAACTTTTGTAATGGCCATTATAGTGAAATTGGTGCGATTTTTCACTTGGAACATTCAAATGGTCTTTGTAGTGAAATTGATGAGTTTTTTCACGTGGAACTTTTTTAATGGATTTTATAGTGAAATTGGGTAGTTTTTTGTTTTTAACTTTGAACTTTTGTTTAGAGAGAAATTGGTGATTTTTAAAATTTCAACTTTTGTAATGGTTTTTATGGTGAAATTAGTGAGTTTTTTTCACTTGGATCTTTTGGTATGGTTTTTTAGTGAAATTTGTGAGCTTTTTACTTTGTAACTTTTGTAATGGTTTTTATAATGAAATTTGTGTGCTTTTTGACTTGGAAATTTTCTTATGGTGTTTATAGTGAAATTGTCGAATTTTTTGACTTGGAACTTTTGAAATGGTTTTATAGTGAAATTGGTGAATTTTTTCACTTGAATCATTTGTAATGGTTATTATAGTGAAATTGGCGAGTTTTTTCACCTGCAACATTCGTAATGGTCTTTATAGTTAAATTGATGAGTTTTTTCACTTTGAACTTTTGTTATAATTTATAGAGTGAAATGGGGGGGTTTTTTAACTTTGAATATTCGAAATGGTCATTTAGTGAAATTAGTGTATTTTTTCACTTAAAACATTTCTTGTGGTTTTTATAGTGAAATTAGTGTTTTTTTTTCACTTTTTACTTTTGGTATGGTTTTTAGAGAGAAGTTAGTGAGTTTTTTGACTTTAACATTTTGTATGGTTTTTATTGTGAAATTGGTGAGTTTTTTAAATACGAAATTTTGTTATGGTTTTTATAGTGAAATTGTTGAATTATTGGCTTTGAACATTAAAAATGGTTTTTATAGTGAAATTGGGTACTTTTTCACTTGAAACTTTTGTAATGGCCATTATAGTGAAATTTGTGCGATTTTTCACTTGGAACATTCAAATGGTCTTTATAGTGAAATTGATAAGTTTTTTCACGTGGAACTTTTTTAATGGTTTTTATAGCGAAATTGGGTAGTTTTTTGTTTTTAACTTTGAGCTTTTGTTTAGAGAGTAATTGGTGATTTTTAAAATTTCAACTTTTGTAATGGTTTTTATGGTGAAATTAGTGAGTTTTTTTCACATGGATCTTTTGGTATGGTCTTTTAGTGAAATTTGTGAGCTTTTTACTTTGTAACTTGTGTAATGGTTTTTATAGTGAAATTGGTGTGCTTTATGACTTGGAAATTTTCTTATGGTGTTTATAGTGAAATTGTCGAATTTTTTGACTTGGAACTTTTGAAATGGTTTTATAGTGAAATTGGAGAGTTGTTTAACTTGAAACATTTATAATGGTTATTATAGTGAAATTGGCGAGTTTTTTTCACTTGAAACATTCGTAATGGTCTTTATAGTTAAATTGATGAGTTTTTTCACTTTGAACTTTTGTCATAATTTATAGAGTAAAACTGGAGAGTTTTTTAACTTTGAATATTCGAAATGGTCATTTAGTTAAATTAGTGTATTTTTTCACTTAAAACATTTATTGTGGTATTTATAGTGAAATTAGTGTTTTTTTTTCACTTTTGACTTTTGGTATGGTTTTTAGAGAGAAGTTAGTGAGTTTATTGACCTTAACATTTTGTATGGTTTTTATTGTGAAATTGGTGAGTTTTTTAAATACGAAATTTTGTTATGGTTTTTATAGTGAAATTGTTGAATTATTGGCTTTGAACATTAGAAATGGTTTTTATAGTGAAATTGGGTACTTTTTTCACTTGAAACTTTTGTAATGGCCATTATAGTGAAATTGGTGCGATTTTTCACTTGGAACATTCAAATGGTCTTTATAGTGAAATTGATGAGTTTTTTCACGTGGAACTTTTTTTAATGGATTTTATAGTGAAATTGGGCAGTTTTTTGTTTTTAACTTTGAACTTTTGTTTAGAGAGAAATTGGTTATTTTTAAAATTTCAAATTTTGAAATGGTTTTTATGGTGAAATTAGTGAGTTTTTTTCACTTGGATCTTTTGGTACGGTCTTTTAGTGAAATTTGTGAGTTTTTTACTTTGTAACTTGTGTAATGGTTTTTATAGTGAAATTTGTGTGCTTTTTGACTTGGAAATTTTCTTATGGTGCTTATAGTGAAATTGTCGAATTTTTTGACTTGGAACTTTTGAAATGGTTTTATAGTGAAATTGGTGAATTTTTTCACTTGAATCATTTGTAATGGTTATTATAGTGAAATTGGCGAGTTTTTTCACCTGCAACATTCGTAATGGTCTTTATAGTTAAATTGATGAGTTTTTTCACTTTGAACTTTTGTTATAATTTATAGAGTGAAATGGGGGAGTTTTTTAACTTTGAATATTCGAAATGGTCATTTAGTGAAATTAGTGTATTTTTTCACTTAAAACATTTCTTGTGGTTTTTATAGTGAAATTAGTGTTTTTTTTTTTACTTTTTACTTTTGGTATGGTTTTTAGAGAGAAGTTAGTGAGTTTTTTGACTTTAACATTTTGTATGGTTTTTATTGTGAAATTGGTGAGTTTTTTAAATACGAAATTTTGTTATGGTTTTTATAGTGAAATTGTTGAATTATTGGCTTTGAACATTAAAAATGGTTTTTATAGTGAAATTGGGTACTTTTTCACTTGAAACTTTTGTAATGGCCATTATAGTGAAATTGGTGCGATTTTTCACTTGGAACATTCAAATGGTCTTTATAGTGAAATTGATGAGTTTTTTCACGTGGAACTTTTTTAATGGTTTTTATAGTGAAATTGGGTAGTTTTTTGTTTTTAACTTTGAGCTTTTGTTTAGAGAGTGATTGGTGATTTTTAAAATTTCAACTTTTGTAATGGTTTTTATGGTGAAATTAGTGAGTTTTTTTTCACATGGATCTTTTGGAATGGCGTGAAATTTGTGAGCTTTTTACTTTGTAACTTTTGTAATTGGTGTTTTTATAGTGAAATTGGTGTTCTTTATGACTTGGAAATTTTCTTATGGTGTTTATAGTGAAATTGTCGAATTTTTTGACTTGGAACTTTTGAAATGGTTTTATAGTGAAATTGGTGAATTGTTTAACTTGAAACATTTGTAATGGTTATTATAGTGAAATTGGCGAGTTTTTTTCACTTGAAACATTCGTAATGGTCTTTATAGTTAAATTGATGAGTTTTTTCACTTTGAACTTTTGTCATAATTTATAAAGTGAAACTGGAGAGTTTTTTAACTTTGAATATTCGAAATGGTCGTTTAGTTAAATTAGTGTATTTTTTCACTTAAAACATTTGTTATGGTTTTTATAGTGAAATTAGTGTTTTTTTTTCACTTTTGACTTTTGGTATGGTTTTTAGAGAGAAGTTAGTGAGTTTATTGACCTTAACATTTTGTATGGTTTTTATTGTGAAATTGGTGAGTTTTTTAAATACGAAATTTTGTTATGGTTTTTATAGTGAAATTGTTGAATTATTGGCTTTGAACATTAGAAATGGTTTTTATAGTGAAATTGGGTACTTTTTTCACTTGAAACTTTTGTAATGGCCATTATAGTGAAATTGGTGCGATTTTTCACTTTGAACATTCAAATGGTCTTTATAGTGAAATTGATGAGTTTTTTCACGTGGAACTTTTTTAATGGTTTTTATAGTGAAATTGGGTAGTTTTTTGTTTTTAACTTTGAACTTTTGTTTAGAGAGAAATTGGTGATTTTTAAAATTTCAACTTTTGTAATGGTTTTTATGGTGAAATTAGTGAGTTTTTTTTCACTTGGATCTTTTGGTACGGTCTTTTAGTGAAATTTGTGAGCTTTTTACTTTGTAACTTGTGTAATGGTTTTTATAGTGAAATTTGTGTGCTTTTTGACTTGGAAATTTTCTTATGGTGTTTATAGTGAAATTGTCGAATTTTTTGAATTGGAACTTTTGAAATGGTTTTTTAGTGAAATTGGTGAATTTTTTCACTTGAATCATTTGTAATGGTTATTATAGTGAAATTGGCGAGTTTTTTCACTTGCAACGTTCGTAATGGTCTTTATAGTTAAATTGATGAGTTTTTTCACTTTGAACTTTTGTTATAATTTATAGAGTGAAATTGGGGAGTTTTTTAACTTTGAATATTCGAAATGGTCATTTAGTGAAATTAGTGTACTTTTTCACTTAAAACATTTCTTGTGGTTTTTATAGTGAAATTAGTGTTTTTTTTTCACTTTCTACTTTTGGTATGGTTTTTAGAGAGAAGTTAGTGAGTTTTTTGACTTTAACATTTTGTATGGTTTTTATTGTGAAATTGGTGAGTTTTTTAAGTACGAAATTTTGTTATGGTTTTTATAGTAAAATTGTTGAATTATTGGCTTTGAACATTAGAAATGGTTTTTATAGTGAAATTGGGTACTTTTTCACTTGAAACTTTTGTAATGGCCATTATAGTGAAATTGGTGCGATTTTTCACTTGGAACATTCAAATGGTCTTTGTAGTAAAATTGATGAGTTTTTTCACGTGGAACTTTTTTAATGGATTTTATAGTGAAATTGGGTAGTTTTTTGTTTTTAACTTTGAACTTTTGTTTAGAGAGAAATTGGTGATTTTTAAAATTTCAACTTTTGTAATGGTTTTTATGGTGAAATTAGTGAGTTTTTTTCACTTGGATCTTTTGGTATGGTTTTTTAGTGAAATTTGTGAGCTTTTTACTTTGTAACTTTTGTAATGGTTTTTATAGTGAAATTTGTGTGCTTTTTGACTTGGAAATTTTCTTATGGTGTTTATAGTGAAATTGTTGAATTTTTTGACTTGGAACTTTTGAAATGGTTTTATAGTGAAATTGGTGAATTTTTTCACTTGAATCATTTGTAATGGTTATTATAGTGAAATTGGAGAGTTTTTTCACCTGCAACATTCGTAATGGTCTTTATAGTTAAATTGATGAGTTTTTTCACTTTGAACTTTTGTTATAATTTATAGAGTGAAATGGGGGAGTTTTTTAACTTTGAATATTCGAAATGGTCATTTAGTGAAATTAGTGTATTTTTTCACTTAAAACATTTCTTGTGGTTTTTATAGTGAAATTAGTGTTTTTTTTTTACTTTTTACTTTTGGTATGGTTTTTAGAGAGAAGTTAGTGAGTTTTTTGACTTTAACATTTTGTATGGTTTTTATTGTGAAATTGGTGAGTTTTTTAAATACGAAATTTTGTTATGGTTTTTATAGTGAAATTGTTGAATTATTGGCTTTGAACATTAAAAATGGTTTTTATAGTGAAATTGGGTACTTTTTCACTTGAAACTTTTGTAATGGCCATTATAGTGAAATTGGTGCGATTTTTCACTTGGAACATTCAAATGGTCTTTATAGTGAAATTGATGAGTTTTTTCACGTGGAACTTTTTTAATGGTTTTTATAGTGAAATTGGGTAGTTTTTTGTTTTTAACTTTGAGCTTTTGTTTAGAGAGTGATTGGTGATTTTTAAAATTTCAACTTTTGTAATGGTTTTTATGGTGAAATTAGTGAGTTTTTTTCACATGGATCTTTTGGAATGGCCTGAAATTTGTGAGCTTTTTACTTTGTAACTTTTGTAATTGGTGTTTTTTAGTGAAATTGGTGTGCTTTATGACTTGGAAATTTTCTTATGGTGTTTATAGTGAAATTGTCGAATTTTTTGACTTGTAACTTTTGAAATGGTTTTATAGTGAAATTGGTGAATTGTTTAACTTGAAACATTTGTAATGGTTATTATAGTGAAATTGGCGAGTTTTTTTCACTTGAAACATTCGTAATGGTCTTTATAGTTAAATTGATGAGTTTTTTCACTTTGAACTTTTGTCATAATTTATAAAGTGAAACTGGAGAGTTTTTTAACTTTGAATATTCGAAATGGTCGTTTAGTTAAATTAGTGTATTTTTTCACTTAAAACATTTGTTATGGTTTTTATAGTGAAATTAGTGTTTTTTTTTCACTTTTGACTTTTGGTATGGTTTTTAGAGAGAAGTTAGTGAGTTTATTGACCTTAACATTTTGTATGGTTTTTATTGTGAAATTGGTGAGTTTTTTAAATACGAAATTTTGTTATGGTTTTTATAGTGAAATTGTTGAATTATTGGCTTTGAACATTAGAAATGGTTTTTATAGTGAAATTGGGTACTTTTTTCACTTGAAACTTTTGTAATGGCCATTATAGTGAAATTGGTGCGATTTTTCACTTGGAACATTCAAATGGTCTTTATAGTGAAATTGATGAGTTTTTTCACGTGGAACTTTTTTAATGGATTTTATAGTGAAATTGGGTAGTTTTTTGTTTTTAACTTTGAACTTTTGTTTAGAGAGAAATTGGTGATTTTTAAAATTTCAACTTTTGTAATGGTTTTTATGGTGAAATTAGTGAGTTTTTTTCACTTGGATCTTTTGGTACGGTCTTTTAGTGAAATTTGTGAGCTTTTTACTTTGTAACTTTTGTAATGGTTTTTATAGTGAAATTGGTGTGCTTTTTGACTTGGAAATTTTCTTATGGTGTTTATAGTGAAATTGTCGAATTTTTTGACTTGGAACTTTTGAAATGGTTTTATAGTGAAATTGGTGAATTTTTTAACTTGAAACTTTTGTAATGGTTATTATAGTGAAACTGACGAGTTTTTTCACTTGGAACATTCGTAATGGTGTTTATAGTTAAATTGATGAGTTTTTTCACTTTGAACTTTTGTCATAATTTATAGAGTAAAACTGGAGAGTTTTTTTAACTTTGAATATTCGAAATGGTCATTTAGTTAAATTAGTGTATTTTTTCACTTAAAACATTTATTGTGGTTTTTATAGTGAAATTAGTGTTTTTTTTTTCACTTTTGACTTTTGGTATGGTTTTTAGAGAGAAGTTAGTGAGTTTATTGACCTTAACATTTTGTATGGTTTTTATTGTGAAATTGGTGAGTTTTTTAAATACGAAATTTTGTTATGGTTTTTATAGTGAAATTGTTAAATTATTGGCTTTGACCATTAGAAATGGTTTTTATAGTGAAATTGGGTACTTTTTTCACTTGAAACTTTTGTAATGGCCATTATAGTGAAATTGGTGCGATTTTTCACTTGGAACATTCAAATGGTCTTTATAGTGAAATTGATGAGTTTTTTCACGTGGAACTTTTTTAATGGATTTTATAGTGAAATTGGGTAGTTTTTTGTTTTTAACTTTGAACTTTTGTTTAGAGAGAAATTGGTTATTTTTAAAATTTCAAATTTTGAAATGGTTTTTATGGTGAAATTAGTGAGTTTTTTTCACTTGGATCTTTTGGTACGGTCTTTTAGTGAAATTTGTGAGTTTTTTACTTTGTAACTTGTGTAATGGTTTTTATAGTGAAATTTGTGTGCTTTTTGACTTGGAAATTTTCTTATGGTGTTTATAGTGAAATTGTCGAATTTTTTGAATTGGAACTTTTGAAATGGTTTTTTAGTGAAATTGGTGAATTTTTTCACTTGAATCATTTGTAATGGTTATTATAGTGAAATTGGCGAGTTTTTTCACTTGCAACATTCGTAATGGTCTTTATAGTTAAATTGATGAGTTTTTTCACTTTGAACTTTTGTTATAATTTATAGAGTGAAATTGGGGAGTTTTTTAACTTTGAATATTCGAAATGGTCATTTAGTGAAATTAGTGTACTTTTTCACTTAAAACATTTCTTGTGGTTTTTATAGTGAAATTAGTGTTTTTTTTTTCACTTTCTACTTTTGGTATGGTTTTTAGAGAGAAGTTAGTGAGTTTTTTGACTTTAACATTTTGAATGGTTTTTATTGTGAAATTGGTGAGTTTTTTAAGTACGAAATTTTGTTATGGTTTTTATAGTAAAATTGTTGAATTATTGGCTTTGAACATTAGAAATGGTTTTTATAGTGAAATTGGGTACTTTTTCACTTGAAACTTTTGTAATGGCCATTATAGTGAAATTGGTGCGATTTTTCACTTGGAACATTCAAATGGTCTTTGTAGTAAAATTGATGAGTTTTTTCACGTGGAACTTTTTTAATGGATTTTATAGTGAAATTGGGTAGTTTTTTGTTTTTAACTTTGAACTTTTGTTTAGAGAGAAATTGGTGATTTTTAAAATTTCAACTTTTGTAATGGTTTTTATGGTGAAATTAGTGAGTTTTTTTCACTTGGATCTTTTGGTATGGTTTTTTAGTGAAATTTGTGAGCTTTTTACTTTGTAACTTTTGTAATGGTTTTTATAGTGAAATTTGTGTGCTTTTTGACTTGGAAATTTTCTTATGGTGTTTATAGTGAAATTGTCGAATTTTTTGACTTGGAACTTTTGAAATGGTTTTATAGTGAAATTGGTGAATTTTTTCACTTGAATCATTTGTAATGGTTATTATAGTGAAATTGGCGAGTTTTTTCACCTGCAACATTCGTAATGGTCTTTATAGTTAAATTGATGAGTTTTTTCACTTTGAACTTTTGTTATAATTTATAGAGTGAAATGGGGGAGTTTTTTAACTTTGAATATTCGAAATGGTCATTTAGTGAAATTAGTGTATTTTTTCACTTAAAACATTTCTTGTGGTTTTTATAGTGAAATTAGTGTTTTTTTTTCACTTTTTACTTTTGGTATGGTTTTTAGAGAGAAGTTAGTGAGTTTTTTGACTTTAACATTTTGTATGGTTTTTATTGTGAAATTGGTGAGTTTTTTAAATACGAAATTTTGTTATGGTTTTTATAGTGAAATTGTTGAGTTATTGGCTTTGAACATTAAAAATGGTTTTTATAGTGAAATTGGGTACTTTTTCACTTGAAACTTTTGTAATGGCCATTATAGTGAAATTGGTGCGATTTTTCACTTGGAACATTCAAATGGTCTTTATAGTGAAATTGATGAGTTTTTTCACGTGGAACTTTTTTAATGGTTTTTATAGTGAAATTGGGTAGTTTTTTGTTTTTAACTTTGAGCTTTTGTTTAGAGAGTAATTGGTGATTTTTAAAATTTCAACTTTTGTAATGGTTTTTATGGTGAAATTAGTGAGTTTTTTTCACATGGATCTCTTGGTATGGTCTTTTAGTGAAATTTGTGAGCTTTTTACTTTGTAACTTGTGTAATGGTTTTTATAGTGAAATTGGTGTGCTTTATGACTTGGAAATTTTCTTATGGTGTTTATAGTGAAATTGTCGAATTTTTTGACTTGGAACTTTTGAAATGGTTTTATAGTGAAATTGGTGAATTGTTTAACTTGAAACATTTGTAATGGTTATTATAGTGAAATTGGCGAGTTTTTTTCACTTGAAACATTCGTAATGGTCTTTATAGTTAAATTGATGAGTTTTTTCACTTTGAACTTTTGTCATAATTTATAGAGTGAAACTGGAGAGTTTTTTAACTTTGAATATTCGAAATGGTCATTTAGTTAAATTAGTGTATTTTTTCACTTAAAACATTTGTTGTGGTTTTTATAGTGAAATTAGTGTTTTTTTGTTCACTTTTGACTTTTGGTATGGTTTTTAGAGAGAAGTTAGTGAGTTTATTGACCTTAACATTTTGTATGGTTTTTATTGTGAAATTGGTGAGTTTTTTAAATACGAAATTTTGTTATGGTTTTTATAGTGAAATTGTTGAATTATTGGCTTTGAACATTAGAAATGGTTTTTATAGTGAAATTGGGTACTTTTTTCACATGAAACTTTTGTAATGGCCATTATAGTGAAATTGGTGCGATTTTTCCCTTGGAACATTCAAATGGTCTTTATAGTGAAATTGATGAGTTTTTTCACGTGGAACTTTTTTAATGGATTTTATAGTGAAATTGGGTAGTTTTTTGTTTTTAACTTTGAACTTTTGTTTAGAGAGAAATTGGTGATTTTTAAAATTTCAACTTTTGAAATGGTTTTTATGGTGAAATTAGTGAGTTTTTTTCACTTGGATCTTTTGGTACGGTCTTTTAGTGAAATTTGTGAGCTTTTTACTTTGTAACTTGTGTAATGGTTTTTATAGTGAAATTTGTGTGCTTTTTGACTTGGAAATTTTCTTATGGTGTTTATAGTGAAATTGTCGAATTTTTTGAATTGGAACTTTTGAAATGGTTTTATAGTGAAATTGGTGAATTTTTTCACTTGAATCATTTGTAATGGTTATTATAGTGAAATTGGCGAGTTTTTTCTCTTGCAACATTCGTAATGGTCTTTATAGTTAAATTGATGAGTTTTTTCACTTTGAGCTTTTGTTATATTTTATAGAGTGAAATTGGGGAGTTTTTTAACTTTGAATATTCGAAATGGTCATTTAGTGAAATTAGTGTACTTTTTCACTTAAAACATTTCTTGTGGTTTTTATAGTGAAATTAGTGTTTTTTTTTCACTTTCTACTTTTGGTATGGTTTTTAGAGAGAAGTTAGTGAGTTTTTTGACTTTAACATTTTGTATGGTTTTTATTGTGAAATTGGTGAGTTTTTTAAATACGAAATTTTGTTATGGTTTTTATAGTGAAATTGTTGAATTATTGGCTTTGAACATTAGAAATGGTTTTTATAGTGAAATTGGGTACTTTTTCACTTGAAACTTTTGTAATGGCCATTATAGTGAAATTGGTGCGATTTTTCACTTGGAACATTCAAATGGTCTTTATAGTGAAATTGATGAGTTTTTTCACGTGGAACTTTTTTAATGGTTTTTATAGTGAAATTGGGTAGTTTTTTGTTTTTAACTTTGAACTTTTGTTTAGAGAGAAATTGGTGATTTTTAAAATTTCAACTTTTGTAATGGTTTTTATGGTGAAATTAGTGAGTTTTTTTCACTTGGATCTTTTGGTATTGTTTTTTAGTGAAATTTGTGAGCTTTTTACTTTGTAACTTTTGTAATGGTTTTTATAATGAAATTTGTGTGCTTTTTGACTTGGAAATTTTCTTATGGTGTTTATAGTGAAATTGTCGAATTTTTTGACTTGGAACTTTTGAAATGGTTTTATAGTGAAATTGGTGAATTTTTTCACTTGAATCATTTGTAATGGTTATTATAGTGAAATTGGCGAGTTTTTTCACCTGCAACATTCGTAATGGTCTTTATAGTTAAATTGATGAGTTTTTTCACTTTGAACTTTTGTTATAATTTATAGAGTAAAATGGGGGAGTTTTGTTAACTTTGAATATTCGAAATGGTAATTTAGTGAAATTAGTGTATTTTTTCACTTAAAACATTTCTTGTGGTTTTTATAGTGAAATTAGAGTTTTTTTTTTCACTTTTTACTTTTGGTATGGTTTTTAGAGAGAAGCTAGTGAGTTTTTTGACTTTAACATTTTGTATGGTTTTTATTGTGAAATTGGTGAGTTTTTTAAATACGAAATATTGTTATGGTTTTTATAGTGAAATTGTTGAATTATTGGCTTTGAACATTAGAAATGGTTTTTATAGTAAAATTGGGTACTTTTTCACTTGAAACTTTTGTAATGGCCATTATAGTGAAATTGGTGCGATTTTTCACTTGGAACATTCAAATGGTCTTTATAGTGAAATTGATGAGTTTTTTCACGTGGAACTTTTTTAATGGTTTTTATAGTGAAATTGGGTAGTTTTTTGTTTTTAACTTTGAACTTTTGTTTAGAGAGAAATTGGTGGTTTTTAAAATTTCAACTTTTGTAATGGTTTTTATGGTGAAATTAGTGAGTTTTTTTCACTTGGATCTTTTGGTATGGTTTTTTAGTGAAATTTGTGAGCTTTTTACTTTGTAACTTTTGTAATGGTTTTTATAGTGAAATTTGTGTGCTTTTTGACTTGGAAATTTTCTTATGGTGTTTATAGTGAAATTGTCGAATTTTTTGACTTGGAACTTTTGAAATGGTTTTATAGTGAAATTGGTGAATTTTTTCACTTGAATCATTTGTAATGGTTATTATAGTGAAATTGGCGAGTTTTTTCACCTGCAACATTGGTAATGGTCTTTATAGTTAAATTGATGAGTTTTTTCACTTTGAACTTTTGTTATAATTTATAGAGTAAAATGGGGGAGTTTTGTTAACTTTGAATATTCGAAATGGTCATTTAGTGAAATTAGTGTATTTTTTCACTTAAAACATTTCTTGTGGTTTTTATAGTGAAATTAGTGTTTTTTTTTTCACTTTTTACTTTTGGTATGGTTTTTAGAGAGAAGCTAGTGAGTTTTTTGACTTTAACATTTTGTATGGTTTTTATTGTGAAATTGGTGAGTTTTTTAAATACGAAATATTGTTATGGTTTTTATAGTGAAATTGTTGAATTATTGGCTTTGAACATTAGAAATGGTTTTTATAGTGAAATTGGGTACTTTTTTCACTTGAAACTTTTGTAATGGCCATTATAGTGAAATTGGTGCGATTTTTCACTTGGAACATTCAAATGGTCTTTATAGTGAAATTGATGAGTTTTTTCACGTGGAACTTTTTTAATGGATTTTATAGTGAAATTGGGTAGTTTTTTGTTTTTAACTTTGAACTTTTGTTTAGAGAGAAATTGGTGATTTTTAAAATTTCAACTTTTGTAATGGTTTTTATGGTGAAATTAGTGAGTTTTTTTCACTTGGATCTTTTGGTACGGTCTTTTAGTGAAATTTGTGAGCTTTTTACTTTGTAACTTGTGTAATGGTTTTTATAGTGAAATTTGTGTGCTTTTTGACTTGGAAATTTTCTTATGGTGTTTATAGTGAAATTGTCGAATTTTTTGAATTGGAACTTTTGAAATGGTTTTATAGTGAAATTGGTGAATTTTTTCACTTGAATCATTTGTAATGGTTATTATAGTGAAATTGGCGAGTTTTTTCACTTGCGACATTCGTAATGGTCTTTATAGTTAAATTGATGAGTTTTTTCACTTTGAACTTTTGTTATAATTTATAGAGTGAAATTGGGTAGTTTTTTAACTTTGAATATTCGAAATGGTCATTTAGTGAAATTAGTGTACTTTTTCACTTAAAACATTTCTTGTGGTTTTTATAGTGAAATTAGTGTTTTTTTTCACTTTCTACTTTTAGTATGGTTTTTAGAGAGAAGTTAGTGAGTTTTTTGACTTTAACATTTTGTATGGTTTTTATTGTGAAATTGGTGAGTTTTTTAAATACGAAATTTTGTTATGGTTTTTATAGTGAAATTGTTGAATTATTGGCTTTGAACATTAGAAATGGTTTTTATAGTGAAATTGGGTAATTTTTCACTTGAAACTTTTGTAATGGCCATTATAGTGAAATTGGTGCGATTTTTCACTTGGAACATTCAAATGGTCTTTATAGTGAAATTGATGAGTTTTTTCACGTGGAACTTTTTTAATGGTTTTTATAGTGAAATTGGGTAGTTTTTTGTTTTTAACTTTGAACTTTTGTTTAGAGAGTAATTGGTGATTTTTAAAATTTCAACTTTTGTAATGGTTTTTATGGTGAAATTAGTGAGTTTTTTTCACTTGGATCTTTTGGTATGGTCTTTTAGTCAAATTTGTGAGCTTTTTACTTTGTAACTTGTGTAATGGTTTTTATAGTGAAATTTGTGTGCTTTTTGACTTGGAAATTTTCTTATGGTGTTTATAGTGAAATTGTCGAATTTTTTGACTTGGAACTTTTGAAATGGTTTTATAGTGAAATTGGTGAATTTTTTCACTTGAAACATTTGTAATGGTTATTATAGTGAAATTGGCGAGTTTTTTCACTTGGAACATTCGTAATGGTCTTTATAGTTAAATTGATGAGTTTTTTCACTTTGAACTTTTGTTATAATTTATAAAGTGAAATTGGGGAGTTTTATAACTTTGAATATTCGAAATGCTCATTTAGTGAAATTAGTGTATTTTTTCACTTAAAACATTTCTTGTGGTTTTTATAGTGAAATTAGTGTTTTTTTTTCACTTTCTACTTTTGGTATGGTTTTTAGAGAGAAGTTAGTGAGTTTTTTGACTTTAACATTTTGTATGGTTTTTATTGTGAAATTGGTGAGTTTTTTAAGTACGAAATTTTGTTATGGTTTTTATAGTGAAATTGTTGAATTATTGGCTTTGAACATTAGAAATGGTTTTTATAGTGAAATTGGGTACTTTTTCACTTGAAACTTTTGTAATGGCCATTATAGTGAAATTGGTGCGATTTTTCACTTGGAACATTCAAATGGTCTTTATAGTGAAATTGATGAGTTTTTTCACGTGGAACTTTTTTAATGGTTTTTATAGTGAAATTGGGTAGTTTTTTGTTTTTAACTTTGAACTTTTGTTTAGAGAGAAATTGGTGATTTTTAAAATTTCAACTTTTGTAATGGTTTTTATGGTGAAATTAGTGAGTTTTTTTCACTTGGATCTTTTGGTATTGTTTTTTAGTGAAATTTGTGAGCTTTTTACTTTGTAACTTTTGTAATGGTTTTTATAATGAAATTTGTGTGCTTTTTGACTTGGAAATTTTCTTATGGTGTTTATAGTGAAATTGTCGAATTTTTTGACTTGGAACTTTTGAAATGGTTTTATAGTGAAATTGGTGAATTTTTTCACTTGAATCATTTGTAATGGTTATTATAGTGAAATTGGCGAGTTTTTTCACCTGCAACATTCGTAATGGTCTTTATAGTTAAATTGATGAGTTTTTTCACTTTGAACTTTTGTTATAATTTATAGAGTAAAATGGGGGAGTTTTGTTAACTTTGAATATTCGAAATGGTAATTTAGTGAAATTAGTGTATTTTTTCACTTAAAACATTTCTTGTGGTTTTTATAGTGAAATTAGAGTTTTTTTTTTCACTTTTTACTTTTGGTATGGTTTTTAGAGAGAAGCTAGTGAGTTTTTTGACTTTAACATTTTGTATGGTTTTTATTGTGAAATTGGTGAGTTTTTTAAATACGAAATATTGTTATGGTTTTTATAGTGAAATTGTTGAATTATTGGCTTTGAACATTAGAAATGGTTTTTATAGTAAAATTGGGTACTTTTTCACTTGAAACTTTTGTAATGGCCATTATAGTGAAATTGGTGCGATTTTTCACTTGGAACATTCAAATGGTCTTTATAGTGAAATTGATGAGTTTTTTCACGTGGAACTTTTTTAATGGTTTTTATAGTGAAATTGGGTAGTTTTTTGTTTTTAACTTTGAACTTTTGTTTAGAGAGAAATTGGTGGTTTTTAAAATTTCAACTTTTGTAATGGTTTTTATGGTGAAATTAGTGAGTTTTTTTCACTTGGATCTTTTGGTATGGTTTTTTAGTGAAATTTGTGAGCTTTTTACTTTGTAACTTTTGTAATGGTTTTTATAGTGAAATTTGTGTGCTTTTTGACTTGGAAATTTTCTTATGGTGTTTATAGTGAAATTGTCGAATTTTTTGACTTGGAACTTTTGAAATGGTTTTATAGTGAAATTGGTGAATTTTTTCACTTGAATCATTTGTAATGGTTATTATAGTGAAATTGGCGAGTTTTTTCACCTGCAACATTGGTAATGGTCTTTATAGTTAAATTGATGAGTTTTTTCACTTTGAACTTTTGTTATAATTTATAGAGTAAAATGGGGGAGTTTTGTTAACTTTGAATATTCGAAATGGTCATTTAGTGAAATTAGTGTATTTTTTCACTTAAAACATTTCTTGTGGTTTTTATAGTGAAATTAGTGTTTTTTTTTTCACTTTTTACTTTTGGTATGGTTTTTAGAGAGAAGCTAGTGAGTTTTTTGACTTTAACATTTTGTATGGTTTTTATTGTGAAATTGGTGAGTTTTTTAAATACGAAATATTGTTATGGTTTTTATAGTGAAATTGTTGAATTATTGGCTTTGAACATTAGAAATGGTTTTTATAGTGAAATTGGGTACTTTTTTCACTTGAAACTTTTGTAATGGCCATTATAGTGAAATTGGTGCGATTTTTCACTTGGAACATTCAAATGGTCTTTATAGTGAAATTGATGAGTTTTTTCACGTGGAACTTTTTTAATGGATTTTATAGTGAAATTGGGTAGTTTTTTGTTTTTAACTTTGAACTTTTGTTTAGAGAGAAATTGGTGATTTTTAAAATTTCAACTTTTGTAATGGTTTTTATGGTGAAATTAGTGAGTTTTTTTCACTTGGATCTTTTGGTACGGTCTTTTAGTGAAATTTGTGAGCTTTTTACTTTGTAACTTGTGTAATGGTTTTTATAGTGAAATTTGTGTGCTTTTTGACTTGGAAATTTTCTTATGGTGTTTATAGTGAAATTGTCGAATTTTTTGAATTGGAACTTTTGAAATGGTTTTATAGTGAAATTGGTGAATTTTTTCACTTGAATCATTTGTAATGGTTATTATAGTGAAATTGGCGAGTTTTTTCACTTGCGACATTCGTAATGGTCTTTATAGTTAAATTGATGAGTTTTTTCACTTTGAACTTTTGTTATAATTTATAGAGTGAAATTGGGTAGTTTTTTAACTTTGAATATTCGAAATGGTCATTTAGTGAAATTAGTGTACTTTTTCACTTAAAACATTTCTTGTGGTTTTTATAGTGAAATTAGTGTTTTTTTTCACTTTCTACTTTTAGTATGGTTTTTAGAGAGAAGTTAGTGAGTTTTTTGACTTTAACATTTTGTATGGTTTTTATTGTGAAATTGGTGAGTTTTTTAAATACGAAATTTTGTTATGGTTTTTATAGTGAAATTGTTGAATTATTGGCTTTGAACATTAGAAATGGTTTTTATAGTGAAATTGGGTAATTTTTCACTTGAAACTTTTGTAATGGCCATTATAGTGAAATTGGTGCGATTTTTCACTTGGAACATTCAAATGGTCTTTATAGTGAAATTGATGAGTTTTTTCACGTGGAACTTTTTTAATGGTTTTTATAGTGAAATTGGGTAGTTTTTTGTTTTTAACTTTGAACTTTTGTTTAGAGAGTAATTGGTGATTTTTAAAATTTCAACTTTTGTAATGGTTTTTATGGTGAAATTAGTGAGTTTTTTTCACTTGGATCTTTTGGTATGGTCTTTTAGTCAAATTTGTGAGCTTTTTACTTTGTAACTTGTGTAATGGTTTTTATAGTGAAATTTGTGTGCTTTTTGACTTGGAAATTTTCTTATGGTGTTTATAGTGAAATTGTCGAATTTTTTGACTTGGAACTTTTGAAATGGTTTTATAGTGAAATTGGTGAATTTTTTCACTTGAAACATTTGTAATGGTTATTATAGTGAAATTGGCGAGTTTTTTCACTTGGAACATTCGTAATGGTCTTTATAGTTAAATTGATGAGTTTTTTCACTTTGAACTTTTGTTATAATTTATAAAGTGAAATTGGGGAGTTTTATAACTTTGAATATTCGAAATGCTCATTTAGTGAAATTAGTGTATTTTTTCACTTAAAACATTTCTTGTGGTTTTTATAGTGAAATTAGTGTTTTTTTTTCACTTTCTACTTTTGGTATGGTTTTTAGAGAGAAGTTAGTGAGTTTTTTGACTTTAACATTTTGTATGGTTTTTATTGTGAAATTGGTGAGTTTTTTAAGTACGAAATTTTGTTATGGTTTTTATAGTGAAATTGTTGAATTATTGGCTTTGAACATTAGAAATGGTTTTTATAGTGAAATTGGGTACTTTTTCACTTGAAACTTTTTTAATGGCCATTATAGTGAAATTGGTGCGATTTTTCACTTGGAACATTCAAATGGTCTTTATAGTGAAATTGATGAGTTTTTTCACGTGGAACTTTTTTAATGGTTTTTATAGTGAAATTGGGTAGTTTTTTGTTTTTAACTTTGAACTTTTGTTTAGAGAGAAATTGGTGATTTTTAAAATTTCAACTTTTGTAATGGTTTTTATGGTGAAATTAGTGAGTTTTTTTCACTTGGATCTTTTGGTATTGTTTTTTAGTGAAATTTGTGAGCTTTTTACTTTGTAACTTTTGTAATGGTTTTTATAATGAAATTTGTGTGCTTTTTGACTTGGAAATTTTCTTATGGTGTTTATAGTGAAATTGTCGAATTTTTTGACTTGGAACTTTTGAAATGGTTTTATAGTGAAATTGGTGAATTTTTTCACTTGAATCATTTGTAATGGTTATTATAGTGAAATTGGCGAGTTTTTTCACCTGCAACATTCGTAATGGTCTTTATAGTTAAATTGATGAGTTTTTTCACTTTGAACTTTTGTTATAATTTATAGAGTAAAATGGGGGAGTTTTGTTAACTTTGAATATTCGAAATGGTAATTTAGTGAAATTAGTGTATTTTTTCACTTAAAACATTTCTTGTGGTTTTTATAGTGAAATTAGAGTTTTTTTTTTCACTTTTTACTTTTGGTATGGTTTTTAGAGAGAAGCTAGTGAGTTTTTTGACTTTAACATTTTGTATGGTTTTTATTGTGAAATTGGTGAGTTTTTTAAATACGAAATATTGTTATGGTTTTTATAGTGAAATTGTTGAATTATTGGCTTTGAACATTAGAAATGGTTTTTATAGTAAAATTGGGTACTTTTTCACTTGAAACTTTTGTAATGGCCATTATAGTGAAATTGGTGCGATTTTTCACTTGGAACATTCAAATGGTCTTTATAGTGAAATTGATGAGTTTTTTCACGTGGAACTTTTTTAATGGTTTTTATAGTGAAATTGGGTAGTTTTTTGTTTTTAACTTTGAACTTTTGTTTAGAGAGAAATTGGTGGTTTTTAAAATTTCAACTTTTGTAATGGTTTTTATGGTGAAATTAGTGAGTTTTTTTCACTTGGATCTTTTGGTATGGTTTTTTAGTGAAATTTGTGAGCTTTTTACTTTGTAACTTTTGTAATGGTTTTTATAGTGAAATTTGTGTGCTTTTTGACTTGGAAATTTTCTTATGGTGTTTATAGTGAAATTGTCGAATTTTTTGACTTGGAACTTTTGAAATGGTTTTATAGTGAAATTGGTGAATTTTTTCACTTGAATCATTTGTAATGGTTATTATAGTGAAATTGGCGAGTTTTTTCACCTGCAACATTGGTAATGGTCTTTATAGTTAAATTGATGAGTTTTTTCACTTTGAACTTTTGTTATAATTTATAGAGTAAAATGGGGGAGTTTTGTTAACTTTGAATATTCGAAATGGTCATTTAGTGAAATTAGTGTATTTTTTCACTTAAAACATTTCTTGTGGTTTTTATAGTGAAATTAGTGTTTTTTTTTTCACTTTTTACTTTTGGTATGGTTTTTAGAGAGAAGCTAGTGAGTTTTTTGACTTTAACATTTTGTATGGTTTTTATTGTGAAATTGGTGAGTTTTTTAAATACGAAATATTGTTATGGTTTTTATAGTGAAATTGTTGAATTATTGGCTTTGAACATTAGAAATGGTTTTTATAGTGAAATTGGGTACTTTTTTCACTTGAAACTTTTGTAATGGCCATTATAGTGAAATTGGTGCGATTTTTCACTTGGAACATTCAAATGGTCTTTATAGTGAAATTGATGAGTTTTTTCACGTGGAACTTTTTTAATGGATTTTATAGTGAAATTGGGTAGTTTTTTGTTTTTAACTTTGAACTTTTGTTTAGAGAGAAATTGGTGATTTTTAAAATTTCAACTTTTGTAATGGTTTTTATGGTGAAATTAGTGAGTTTTTTTCACTTGGATCTTTTGGTACGGTCTTTTAGTGAAATTTGTGAGCTTTTTACTTTGTAACTTGTGTAATGGTTTTTATAGTGAAATTTGTGTGCTTTTTGACTTGGAAATTTTCTTATGGTGTTTATAGTGAAATTGTCGAATTTTTTGAATTGGAACTTTTGAAATGGTTTTATAGTGAAATTGGTGAATTTTTTCACTTGAATCATTTGTAATGGTTATTATAGTGAAATTGGCGAGTTTTTTCACTTGCGACATTCGTAATGGTCTTTATAGTTAAATTGATGAGTTTTTTCACTTTGAACTTTTGTTATAATTTATAGAGTGAAATTGGGTAGTTTTTTAACTTTGAATATTCGAAATGGTCATTTAGTGAAATTAGTGTACTTTTTCACTTAAAACATTTCTTGTGGTTTTTATAGTGAAATTAGTGTTTTTTTTCACTTTCTACTTTTAGTATGGTTTTTAGAGAGAAGTTAGTGAGTTTTTTGACTTTAACATTTTGTATGGTTTTTATTGTGAAATTGGTGAGTTTTTTAAATACGAAATTTTGTTATGGTTTTTATAGTGAAATTGTTGAATTATTGGCTTTGAACATTAGAAATGGTTTTTATAGTGAAATTGGGTAATTTTTCACTTGAAACTTTTGTAATGGCCATTATAGTGAAATTGGTGCGATTTTTCACTTGGAACATTCAAATGGTCTTTATAGTGAAATTGATGAGTTTTTTCACGTGGAACTTTTTTAATGGTTTTTATAGTGAAATTGGGTAGTTTTTTGTTTTTAACTTTGAACTTTTGTTTAGAGAGTAATTGGTGATTTTTAAAATTTCAACTTTTGTAATGGTTTTTATGGTGAAATTAGTGAGTTTTTTTCACTTGGATCTTTTGGTATGGTCTTTTAGTCAAATTTGTGAGCTTTTTACTTTGTAACTTGTGTAATGGTTTTTATAGTGAAATTTGTGTGCTTTTTGACTTGGAAATTTTCTTATGGTGTTTATAGTGAAATTGTCGAATTTTTTGACTTGGAACTTTTGAAATGGTTTTATAGTGAAATTGGTGAATTTTTTCACTTGAAACATTTGTAATGGTTATTATAGTGAAATTGGCGAGTTTTTTCACTTGGAACATTCGTAATGGTCTTTATAGTTAAATTGATGAGTTTTTTCACTTTGAACTTTTGTTATAATTTATAAAGTGAAATTGGGGAGTTTTATAACTTTGAATATTCGAAATGCTCATTTAGTGAAATTAGTGTATTTTTTCACTTAAAACATTTCTTGTGGTTTTTATAGTGAAATTAGTGTTTTTTTTTCACTTTCTACTTTTGGTATGGTTTTTAGAGAGAAGTTAGTGAGTTTTTTGACTTTAACATTTTGTATGGTTTTTATTGTGAAATTGGTGAGTTTTTTAAGTACGAAATTTTGTTATGGTTTTTATAGTGAAATTGTTGAATTATTGGCTTTGAACATTAGAAATGGTTTTTATAGTGAAATTGGGTACTTTTTCACTTGAAACTTTTTTAATGGCCATTATAGTGAAATTGGTGCGATTTTTCACTTGGAACATTCAAATGGTCTTTATAGTGAAATTGATGAGTTTTTTCACGTGGAACTTTTTTAATGGTTTTTATAGTGAAATTGGGTAGTTTTTTGTTTTTAACTTTGAGCTTTTGTTTAGAGAGTAATTGGTGATTTTTAAAATTTCAACTTTTGTAATGGTTTTTATGGTGAAATTAATGAGTTTTTTTCACATTGATCTTTTGGTATGGTCTTTTAGTGAAATTTGTGAGCTTTTTACTTTGTAACTTGTGTAATGGTTTTTATAGTGAAATTGGTGTGCTTTATGACTTGGAAATTTTCGTATGGTGTTTATAGTGAAATTGTCGAATTTTTTGACTTGGAACTTTTAAAATGGTTTTATAGTGAAATTGGTGAATTGTTTAACTTGAAACATTTGTAATGGTTATTATAGTGAAATTGGCGAGTTTTTTTCACTTGAAACATTCGTAATGGTCTTTATAGTTAAATTGATGAGTTTTTTCACTTTGAACTTTTGTCATAATTTATAGAGTGAAACTGGAGGGTTTTTTAACTTTGAATATTCGAAATGGTCATTTAGTTAAACTAGTGTATTTTTTCACTTAAAACATTTGTTGTGGTTTTTATAGTGAAATTAGTGTTTTTTTTTCACTTTTGACTTTTGGTATGGTTTTTAGAGAGAAGTTAGTGAGTTTATTGACCTTAACATTTTGTATGGTTTTTATTGTGAAATTGGTGGGTTTTTTAAATACGAAATATTGTTATGGTTTTTATAGTGAAATTGTTGAATTATTGGCTTTGAACATTAGAAATGGTTTTTATAGTGAAATTGGGTACTTTTTTCACTTGAAACTTTTGTAATGGCCATTATAGTGAAATTGGTGCGATTTTTCACTTGGAACATTCAAATGGTCTTATAGTGAAATTGATGAGTTTTTTCACGTGGAACTTTTTTAATGGATTTTATAGTGAAATTGGGTAGTTTTTTGTTTTTAACTTTGAACTTTTGTTTAGAGAGAAATTGGTGATTTTTAAAATTTCAACTTTTGTAATGGTTTTTATGGTGAAATTAGTGAGTTTTTTTCACTTGGATCTTTTGGTACGGTCTTTTAGTGAAATTTATGAGCTTTTTACTTTGTAACTTGTGTAATGGTTTTTATAGTGAAATTTGTGTGCTTTTTGACTTGGAAATTTTCTTATGGTGTTTATAGTGAAATTGTCGAATTTTTTGACTTGGAACTTTCGAAATGGTTTTATAGTGAAATTGGTGAATTGTTTAACTTGAAACATTTGTAATGGTTATTATAGTGAAATTGGCTAGTTTTTTCACTTGCAACATTCGTAATGGTCTTTATAGTTAAATTGATGAGTTTTTTCACTTTGAACTTTTGTCATAATTTATAGAGTGAAACTGGAGAGTTTTTTAACTTTGAATATTCGAAATGGTCATTTAGTTAAACTAGTGTATTTTTTCACTTAAAACATTTGTTGTGGTTTTTATAGTGAAATTAGTGTTTTTTTTTCACTTTTGACTTTTGGTATGGTTTTTAGAGAGAAGTTTGTGAGTTTATTGACCTTAACATTTTGTATGGTTTTTATTGTGAAATTGGTGGGTTTTTTAAATACGAAATATTGTTATGGTTTTTATAGTGAAATTGTTGAATTATTGGCTTTGAACATTAGAAATGGTTTTTATAGTGAAATTGGGTACTTTTTTCACTTGAAACTTTTGTAATGGCCATTATAGTGAAATTGGTGCGATTTTTCACTTGGAACATTCAAATGGTCTTTATAGTGAAATTGATGAGTTTTTTCACGTGGAACTTTTTTAATGGATTTTATAGTGAAATTGGGTAGTTTTTTGTTTTTAACTTTGAACTTTTGTTTAGAGAGAAATTGGTGATTTTTAAAATTTCAACTTTTGTAATGGTTTTTATGGTGAAATTAGTGAGTTTTTTTCACTTGGATCTTTTGGTACGGTCTTTTAGTGAAATTTATGAGCTTTTTACTTTGTAACTTTTGTAATGGTTTTTATAGTGAAATTTGTGTGCTTTTTGACTTGGAAATTTTCTTATGGTGTTTATAGTGAAATTGTCGAATTTTTTGACTTGGAACTTTTGAAATGGTTTTATAGTGAAATTGGTGAATTTTTTCACTTGAATCATTTGTAATGGTTATTATAGTGAAATTGGCGAGTTTTTTCACTTGCAACATTCGTAATGGTCTTTATAGTTAAATTGATGAGTTTTTTCACTTTGAACTTTTGTCATAATTTATAGAGTGAAACTGGAGAGTTTTTTAACTTTGAATATTCGAAATGGTCATTTAGTTAAACTAGTGTATTTTTTCACTTAAAACATTTCTTCTGGTTTTTATACTGAAATTAGTGTTTTTTTTTCACTTTTTACTTTTGGTATGGTTTTTAGAGAGAAGCTAGTGAGTTTTTTGACTTTAACATTTTGTATGGTTTTTATTGTGAAATTGGTGAGTTTTTTAAATACGAAATATTGTTATGGTTTTTATAGTGAAATTGTTGAATTATTGGCTTTGAACATTAGAAATGGTTTTTATAGTGAAATTGGGTACTTTTTTCACTTGAAACTTTTGTAATGGCCATTATAGTGAAATTGGTGTGATTTTTCACTTGGAACATTCAAATGGTCTTTATAGTGAAATTGATGAGTTTTTTCACGTGGAACTTTTTTAATGGACTTTATAGTGAAATTGGGTAGTTTTTTGTTTTTAACTTTGAACTTTTGTTTAGAGAGAAATTGGTGATTTTTAAAATTTCAACTTTTGTAATGGTTTTTATGGTGAAATTAGTGAGTTTTTTTCACTTGGATCTTTTGGTACGGTCTTTTAGTGAAATTTGTGAGCTTTTTACTTTGTAACTTGTGTAATGGTTTGTATAGTGAAATTTGTGTGCTTTTTGACTTGGAAATTTTCTTATGGTGTTTATAGTGAAATTGTCGAATTTTTTGAATTGGAACTTTTGAAATGGTTTTATAGTGAAATTGGTGAATTTTTTCACTTGAATCATTTGTAATGGTTATTATAGTGAAATTGGCGAGTTTTTTCACTTGCAACATTCGTAATGGTCTTTATAGTTAAATTGATGAGTTTTTTCACTTTGAACTTTTTTTATAATTTATAGAGTGAAATTGGGTAGTTTTTTAACTTTGAATATTCGAAATGGTCATTTAGTGAAATTAGTGTACTTTTTCACTTAAAACATTTCTTGTGGTTTTTATAGTGAAATTAGTGTTTTTTTTTTCACTTTCTACTTTTGGTATGGTTTTTAGAGAGAAGTTAGTGAGTTTTTTGACTTTAACATTTTGTATGGTTTTTATTGTGAAATTGGTGAGTTTTTTAAATACGAAATTTTGTTATGGTTTTTATAGTGAAATTGTTGAATTATTGGCTTTGAACATTAGAAATGGTTTTTATAGTGAAATTGGGTACTTTTTCACTTGAAACTTTTGTAATGGCCATTATAGTGAAATTGGTGCGATTTTTCACTTGGAACATTCAAATGGTCTTTATAGTGAAATTGATGAGTTTTTTCACGTGGAACTTTTTTAATGGTTTTTATAGTGAAATTGGGTAGTTTTTTGTTTTTAACTTTGAACTTTTGTTTAGAGAGTAATTGGTGATTTTTAAAATTTCAACTTTTGTAATGGTTTTTATGGTGAAATTAGTGAGTTTTTTTCACTTGGATCTTTTGGTATGGTCTTTTAGTGAAATTTGTGAGCTTTTTACTTTGTAACTTGTGTAATGGTTTTTATAGTTAAATTTGTGTGCTTTTTGACTTGGAAATTTTCTTATGGTGTTTATAGTGAAATTGTCGAATTTTTTGACTTGGAACTTTTGAAATGGTTTTATAGTGAAATTGGTGAATTTTTTCACTTGAAACATTTGTAATGGTTATTATAGTGAAATTGGCGAGTTTTTTCACTTGGAACATTCGTAATGGTCTTTATAGTTAAATTGATGAGTTTTTTCATTTTGAACTTTTGTTATAATTTATAAAGTGAAATTGGGGAGTTTTATAACTTTGAATATTCGAAATGGTCATTTAGTGAAATTAGTGTATTTTTTCACTTAAAACATTTCTTGTGGTTTTTATAGTGAAATTAGTGTTTTTTTTTCACTTTCTACTTTTGGTATGGTTTTTAGAGAGAAGTTAGTGAGTTTTTTGACTTTAACATTTTGTATGGTTTTTATTGTGAAATTGGTGAGTTTTTTAAGTACGAAATTTTGTTATGGTTTTTATAGTGAAATTGTTGAATTATTGGCTTTGAACATTAGAAATGGTTTTTATAGTGAAATTGGGTACTTTTTCACTTGAAACTTTTTAAATGGCCATTATAGTGAAATTGGTGCGATTTTTCACTTGGAACATTCAAATGGTCTTTGTAGTGAAATTGATGAGTTTTTTCACGTGGAACTTTTTAATGGATTTTATAGTGAAATTGGGTAGTTTTTTGTTTTTAACTTTGAACTTTTGTTTAGAGAGAAATTGGTGGTTTTTAAAATTTCAACTTTTGTAATGGTTTTTATGGTGAAATTAGTGAGTTTTTTTCACTTGGATCTTTTGGTATGGTTTTTTAGTGAAATTTGTGAGCTTTTTACTTTGTAACTTTTGTAATCGTTTTTATAGTGAAATTTGTTTGCTTTTTGACTTTGAAATTTTCTTATGGTGTTTATAGTGAAATTGTCGAATTTTTTGACTTGGAACTTTTGTAATTGTTTTATAGTGAAATTGGTGAATTTTTTCACTTGAATCATTTGTAATGGTTATTATAGTGAAATTGGCGAGTTTTTTCACCTGCAACATTCGTAATGGTCTTTATAGTTAAATTGATGAGTTTTTTCACTTTGAACTTTTGTTATAATTTATAGAGTGAAATTGGGGAGTTTTTTATCTTTGAATATTCGAAATGGTCATTTAGTGAAACTAGTGTACTTTTTCACTTAAAACATTTCTTGTGGTTTTTATAGTGAAATTAGTGTTTTTTTTCACTTTCTACTTTTTGTATGGTTTTTAGAGAGAAGTTAGTGAGTTTTTTGACTTTAACATTTTGTATGGTTTTTATTGTGAAATTGGTGAGTTTTTTAAATACGAAATTTTGTTATGGTTTTTATAGTGAAATTGTTGAATTATTGGCTTTGAACATTAAAAATGGTTTTTATAGTGAAATTGGGTACTTTTTCACTTGAAACTTTTGAAATGGCCATTATAGTGAAATTGGTGCGATTTTTCACTTGTAACATTCAAATGGTCTTTATAGTGAAATTGATTAGTTTTTTCACGTGGAACTTTTGTAATGGTTTTTATAGTGAAATTGGGTAGTTTTTTGTTTTTAACTTTGAACTTTTGTTTAGAGAGAAATTGGTGATTTTTAAAATTTCAACTTTTGTAATGGTTTTTATGGTGAAATTAGTGAGTTTTTTTCACTTGGATCTTTTGGTATGGTCTTTTAGTGAAATTTGTGAGTTTTTTACTTTGTAACTTTTGTAATGGTTTTTATAGTGAAATTGGTGTGCTTTTTGACTTTGAAATTTTCTTATGGTGTTTATAGTGAAATTGTCGAATTTTTTGACTTGGAAATTTTGAAATGGTTTTATAGTGAAATTGCTGAATTTTTTCACTTGAAACATTTGTAATGGTTATTATTGTGAAATTGGAGAGTTTTTTCACTTGGAACATTCGTAATGGTCTTTATAATTAAATTGATGAGTTTTTTCACTTTGAACTTTTGTTATAATTTGTAAAGTGAAATTGGGGAGTTTTTTAAACTTTGAATATTCGAAATGGTCTTTATAGTTAAATTAGTGTATTTTTTCACTTAAAACATTTCTTGTGGTTTTTATAGTGAAGTTAGTGTTTTTTTTTCACTTTTTACTTTTGGTATGGTTTTTAGAGAGAAGTTTGTGAGTTTTTTGACTTTAACATTTTGTATGGTTTTTATTGTGAAATTGGTGAGTTTTTTAAATACGAAATTTTGTTATGGTTTTTATAGTGAAATTGTTGAATTATTGGCTTTGAACATTAGAAATGGTTTTTATAGTGAAATTGGGTACTTTTTCACTTGAAACTTTTGTAATGGCCATTATAGTGAAATTGGTGCGATTTTTCACTTGGAACATTCAAATGGTCTTTATAGTGAAATTGATGAGTTTTTTCACGTGGAACTTTTTTAATGGTTTTTATAGTGAAATTGGGTAGTTTTTTGTTTTTAACTTTGAACTTTTGTTTAGAGAGAAATTGGTGATTTTTAAAATTTCAACTTTTGTAATGGTTTTTATGGTGAAATTAGTGAGTTTTTTTCACCTGGATCTTTTGGTATGATCTTTTAGTGAAATTTGTGAGCTTTTTACTTTGTAACTTGTGTAATGGTTTTTATAGTGAAATTGATGTGATTTTTGACTTGGAAATTTCTTATGGTGTTTATAGTGAAATTGTCGAATTTTTTGACTTGGAACTTTTGAAATGGTTTTATAGTGAAATTGGTGAATTTTTTCACTTGAAACATTTGTAATGGTTATTATAGTGAAATTGGCGAGTTTTTTCACTTGGAACATTCGTAATGGTCTTTATAGTTAAATTGATGAGTTTTTTCACTTTGAACTTTTGTTATAATTTGTAGAGTGAAATTGGGGAGTTTTTTTAACTTTGAATATTCGAAATGGTCTTTATAGTTAAATTAATGTATTTTTTCACTTAAAACATTTCTTGTGGTTTTTATAGTGAAATTAGTGTTTTTTTTTATCACTTTATTACTTTTGGTATGGTTTTTAGAGAGAAGTTAGTGAGTTTTTTGACTTTAACATTTTGTATGGTTTTTATTGTGAAATTGGTGAGTTTTTTAAATACGAAATTTTGTTATGGTTTTTATTGTGAAATTGTTGAATTATTGGCTTTGAACATTAGAAATGGTTTTTATAGTGAAATTGGGTACTTTTTCACTTGAAACTTTTGTAATGGCCATTATAGTGAAATTGGTGTAATTTTTCACTTGTAACATTCAAATGGTCTTTATAGTGAAATTGATGAGTTTTTTCACGTGGAACTTTTGTAATGGTTTTTATAGTGAAATTGGGTAGTTTTTTGTTTTTAACTTTGAACTTTTGTTTAGGGAGAAATTGGTGATTTTTAAAATTTCAACTTTTGTAATGGTTTTTATGGTGAAATTAGTGAGTTTTTTTCACTTGGATCTTTTGGTATGGCCTTTTAGTGAAATTTGTGAGCTTCTTACTTTGTAACTTTTCTCATGGTTTTTATAGTGAAATTGGTGTGCTTTTTGACTTGGAAATTTTCTTATGGTGTTTATAGTGAACTTGTCGAATTTTTTGACTTGGAACTTTTGAAATGGTTTTATAGTGAAATTGCTGAATTTTTTCACTTGAAACATTTGTAATGGTTATTATTGTGAAATTGGAGAGTTTTTTCACTTGGAACATTCGTAATGGTCTTTATAGTTAAATTGATGAGTTTTTTCACTTTATCTTTTGTTATAATTTGTAGAGTGAAATTGGGGAGTTTTTTTAACTTTGAATATTCGAAATGGTCTTTATAGTTAAATTAGTGTATTTTTTCACTTAAAACATTTCTTGTGGTTTTGTAGTGAAATTAGTGTTTTTTTTTTCACTTTTTACTTTTGGTATGGTTTTTAGAGAGAAGTTTGTGAGTTTTTTGACTTTAACATTTTGTATGGTTTTTATTGTGAAATTGGTGAGTTTTTTAAATACGAAATTTTGTTATGGTTTTTATAGTGAAATTGTTGAATTATTGGCTTTGAACATTAGAAATGGTTTTTATAGTGAAATTGGGTACTTTTTCACTTGAAACTTTTGTAATGGCCATTATAGTGAAATTGGTGTGATTTTTCACTTGTAACATTCAAATGGTCTTTATAGTGAAATTGATGAGTTTTTTCACGTGGAACTTTTGTAATGGTTTTTATAGTGAAATTAGGTAGTTTTTTGTTTTTAACTTTGAACTTTTGTTTAGAGAGAAATTGGTGATTTTTAAAATTTCAACTTTTGTAATGGTTTTTAGGGTGAAATTTGTGAGTTTTTTTCACTTGGATCTTTTGGTATGGTCTTTTAGTGAAATTTGTGAGCTTCTTACTTTGTAACTTTTCTCATGGTTTTTATAGTGAAATTGGTGTGCTTTTTGACTTGGAAATTTTCTTATGGTGTTTATAGTGAACTTGTCGAATTTTTTGACTTGGAACTTTTGAAATGGTTTTATAGTGAAATTTGTGAATTTTTTCACTTGAAACATTTGTAATGGTTATTATAGTGAAATTGGCGAGTTTTTTCACTTGGAACATTCGTAATGGTCTTTATAGTTAAATTGATGAGTTTTTTCACTTTGAACTTTTGTTATAATTTGTAGAGTGAAACTGTGGAGTTTTCAAACTTTGAATATTCGAAATGCTCATTTAGTGAAATTAGAATATTTTTTTCACTTAAACATTTGTTGTGGTTTTTATAGTGAAATTAGTGTTTTTTTTCACTTTTGACTTTTGGTATGGTTTTTAGAGAGAAGTTAGTGAGTTTTTTGACTTTAACATTTTGTATGGTTTTTATTGTGAAATTGGTGAGTTTTTTAATACGAAATTTTGTTATGGTTTTTATAGTGAAATTGTTGAATTATTGGCTTTGAACATTAGAAATGGTTTTTATAGTGAAATTGGGTACTTTTTCACTTGAAACTTTTGTAGTGGCCATTATAGAAAAATTGGTGCGATTTTTCACTTGGAACATTCAAATGGTCTTTATAGTGAAATTGATGAGTTTTTTCACGTGGAACTTTTTTAATGGTTTTTATAGTGAAATTGGGTAGTTTTTTGTTTTTAACCTTGAACCTTTGTTTAGAGAGAAATTGGTGATTTTTAAAATTTCTACTTTTTTAATGCGTTTTTTTTCACTTGGATCTTTTGGTATGGTCTTTTAGTGAAATTTGTGAGCTTTTTACTTTGTAACTTTTGTAATGGTTTTTATAGTGAAATTGGTGTGCTTTTTGACTTGGAAATTTTCTTGTGGTGTTTATAGTGAAATTGTCGAATTTTTTGACTTGGAACTTTTGAAATGGTTTTATAGTGAAATTGGTGAATTTTTTCACTTGAAACATTTGTAATGGTTATTATAGTGAAATTGGCAAGTTTTTTCACTTGGAACATTCGTAATGGTCTTTATAGTTAAATTGATGAGTTATTTCACTTTGAACTTTTGTTATAATTTATAGAGTGAAATTGGGGAGTTTTTTAACTTTGAATATTCGAAAGGGTCATTTAGTGAAATTAGTGTATTTTTTCACTTAAAACATTTGTTGTGGTTTTTATAGTGAAATTAGTGTTTTTTTTTCACTTTTGACTTTTGGTATGGTTTTTAGAAAGAAGTTAGTGAGTTTTTTGACTTTAACATTTTGTATGGTTTTTATTGTGAAATTGATGAGTTTTTTAAATACGAAATTTTGTTATGGTTTTTATAGTGAAATTTTTGAATTATTGGCTTTGAAAATTAGAAATGGTTTTTATAGTGAAATTGGGTACTTTTTCACATAAAAATTTTGTAATGGCCATTATAGTGAAATTGGTGCAATTTTTCACTTGGAACATTCAAATGGTCTTTATAGTGATGAGTTTTTTCACGTGGAACTTTTGTAATGGTTTTTATAGTGAAATTGGGTAGTTTTTTGTTTTTAACTTTGAACTTTTATTTAGAGAGAAATTGGTGATTTTTAAAATTTCAACTTTTGTAATGGTTTTTATGGTGAAATTAGTGAGTTTTTTTCACTTGGATCTTTTGGTATGGTCTTTTAGTGAAATTTGTGAGCTTTTTACTTTGTAACTTTTGTAATGGTTTTTATAGTGAAATTGGTGTGCTTTTTGACTTGGAAATTTTCTTATGGTGTTTATAGTGAAATTGTCGAATTTTTTGACTTGAAACTTTTGAAATGGTTTTATAGTGAAATTGGTGAATTTTTTCACTTGAAACATTTGTAATGGTTATTATAGTGAAATTGGCGAGTTTTTTTCACTTGGAACATTCGTAATGGTCTTTATAGTTAAATTGATGAGTTTTTTCACTTTGAACTTTTGTTATAATTTGTAGAGTGAAACTGTGGAGTTTTCAAACTTTGAATATTCGAAATGCTCATTTAGTGAAATTAGAATATTTTTTCACTTAAAACATTTGTTGTGGTTTTTATAGTGAAATTAGTGTTTTTTTTCACTTTTGACTTTTGGTATGGTTTTTAGAGAGAAGTTAGTGAGTTTTTTGACTTTAACATTTTGTATGGTTTTTATTGTGAAATTGGTGAGTTTTTTAATAGGAAATTTTGTTATGGTTTTTATAGTGAAATTGTTGAATTATTGGCTTTGAACATTAGAAATGGTTTTTATAGTGAAATTGGGTACTTTTTCACTTGAAACTTTTGTAGTGGCCATTATAGTGAAATTGGTGCGATTTTTCACTTGGAACATTCAGATGGTCTTTATAGTGAAATTGATGAGTTTTTTCACGTGGAACTTTTTTAATGGTTTTTATAGTGAAATTGGGTAGTTTTTTGTTTTTAACCTTGAACCTTTGTTTAGAGAGAAATTGGTGATTTTTAAAATTTCTACTTTTTTAATGAGTTTTTTTTCACTTGGATCTTTTGGTATGGTCTTTTAGTGAAATTTGTGAGCTTTTTACTTTGTAACTTTTGTAATGGTTTTTATAGTGAAATTGGTGTGCTTTTTGACTTGGAAATTTTCTTATGGTGTTTATAGTGAAATTGTCGAATTTTTTGACTTGAAACTTTTGAAATGGTTTTATAGTGAAATTGGTGAATTTTTTCACTTGAAACATTTGTAATGGTTATTATAGTGAAATTGGCGAGTTTTTTCACTTGGAACATTCATAATGGTCTTTATAGTTAAATTGATGAGTTTTTTCACTTTGAACTTTTGTAATGGTTTTTATGGTGAAATTAGTGAGTTTTTTTCACTTGGATCTTTTGGTATGGTCTTTTAGTGAAATTTGTGAGCTTTTTACTTTGTAACTTTTGTAATGGTTTTTATAGTGAAATTGGTGTGCTTTTTGACTTGGAAATTTTCTTATGGTGTTTATAGTGAAATTGTCGAATTTTTTGACTTAAAACTTTTGAAATGGTTTTATAGTGAAATTGGTGAATATTTTCACTTGAAATATTTGTAATGGTTATTATAGTGAAATTGGCGAGTTTTTTCACTTGGAACATTCGTAATGGTTTTTATGGTGAAATTAGTGAGTTTTTTTCACTTGGATCTTTTGGTATGGTCTTTTAGTGAAATTTGTGAGCTTTTTAATTTGTAACTTTTGTAATGGTTTTTATAGTGAAATTGGTGTGCTTTTTGACTTGGAAATTTTCTTATGGTGTTTATAGTGAAATTGTCGAATTTTTTGACTTGAAACTTTTGAAATGGTTTTATAGTGAAATTGGTGAATTTTTTCACTTGAAACATTTGTAATGGTTATTATAGTGAAATTGACGAGTTTTTTCACTTGGAACATTCGTAATGTTCTTTATAGTTAAATTGATGAGTTTTTTCACTTTGAACTTTTGTTATAATTCGTAGAGTGAAACTGGGGAGTTTTTTGACTTTTAATATTCGAAATGGTCATTTAGTTAAATTAGTGTATTATTTCACTTAAAACATTTATAGTGGTTTTTATAGTGAAATTAGTGTTTTTTTTTCACTTTTGACTTTTGGTATGGTTTTTAGAGAGAAGTTAGTGAGTTTTTTGACTTTAACATTTTGTATGGTTTTTATTGTGAAATTGGTGAGTTTTTTAATACGAAATTTTGTTATGGTTTTTATAGTGAAATTGTTGAATTATTGGCTTTGAACATTAGAAATGGTTTTTATAGTGAAATTGGGTACTTTTTCACTTGAAACTTTTGTAGTGGCCATTATAGTGAAATTGGTGCGATTTTTCACTTGGAACATTCAAATGGTCTTTATAGTGATATTGATGAGTTTTTTCACGTGGAACTTTTTTAATGGTTTTTATAGTGAAATTGGGTAGTTTTTTGTTTTTAACCTGGAACCTTTGTTTAGAGAGAAATTGGTGATTTTTAAAATTTCTACTTTTTTAATGAGTTTTTTTTCACTTGGATCTTATGGTATAGTCTTTTAGTGAAATTTGTGAGCTTTTTACTTTGTAACTTTTGTAATGGTTTTTATAGTGAAATTGGTGTGCTTTTTGACTTGGAAATTTTCTTGTGGTGTTTATAGTGAAATTGTCGAATTTTTTGACTTGGAACTTTTGAAATGGTTTTATAGTGAAATTGGTGAATTTTTTCACTTGAAACATTTGTAATGGTTATTATAGTGAAATTGGCGAGTTTTTTTCACTTGGAACATTCGTAATGGTCTTTATAGTTAAATTGATGAGTTTTTTCACTTTGAACTTTTGTAATGGTTTTTATGGTGAAATTAGTGAGTTTTTTTCACTTGGATCTTTTGGTATGGTCTTTTAGTGAAATTCGTGAGCTTTTTACTTTGTAACTTTTGTAATGGTTTTTATAGTGAAATTGGTGTACTTTTTGACTTGGAAATTTTCTTATGGTGTTTATAGTGAAATTGTCGAATTTTTTGACTTGAAACTTTTGAAATGGTTTTATAGTGAAATTGGTGAATTTTTTCACTTGAAACATTTGTAATGGTTATTATAGTGAAATTGGCGAGTTTTTTCACTAGGAACATTCGTAATGGTCTTTATAGTTAAATTGATGAGTTTTTTCACTTTGAACTTTTGTAATGGTTTTTATGGTGAAATTAGTGAGTTTTTTTCACTTGGATCTTTTGGTATGGTCTTTTAGTGAAATTTGTGAGCTTTTTACTTTGTAACTTTTGTAATGGTTTTTATAGTGAAATTGGTGTGCTTTTTGACTTGGAAATTTTCTTATGGTGTTTATAGTGAAATTGTCGAATTTTTTGACTTAAAACTTTTGAAATGGTTTTATAGTGAAATTGGTGAATTTTTTCACTTGAAACATTTGTAATGGTTATTATAGTGAAATTGGCGAGTTTTTTCACTTGGAACATTCGTAATGGTCTTTATAGTTAAATTGATGAGTTTTTTCACTTTGAACTTTTGTAATGGTTTTTATGGTGAAATTAGTGAGTTTTTTTCACTTGGATCTTTTGGTATGGTCTTTTAGTGAAATTTGTGAGCTTTTTAATTTGTAACTTTTGTAATGGTTTTTATAGTGAAATTGGTGTGCTTTTTGACTTGGAAATTTTCTTATGGTGTTTATAGTGAAATTGTCGAATTTTTTGACTTGAAACTTTTGAAATGGTTTTATAGTGAAATTGGTGAATTTTTTCACTTGAAACATTTGTAATGGTTATTATAGTGAAATTGGCGAGTTTTTTCACTTGGAACATTCGTAATGGTCTTTATAGTTAAATTGATGAGTTTTTTCACTTTGAACTTTTGTAATGGTTTTTATGGTGAAATTAGTGAGTTTTTTTCACTTGGATCTTTTGGTATGGTCTTTTAGTGAAATTTGTGAGCTTTTTACTTTGTAACTTTTGTAATGGTTTTTATAGTGAAATTGGTGTGCTTTTTGACTTGGAAATTTTCTTATGGTGTTTATAGTGAAATTGTCGAATTTTTTGACTTAAAACTTTTGAAATGGTTTTATAGTGAAATTGGTGAATTTTTTCACTTGAAACATTTGTAATGGTTATTATAGTGAAATTGGCGAGTTTTTTCACTTGGAACATTCGTAATGGTTTTTATGGTGAAATTAGTGAGTTTTTTTCACTTGGATCTTTTGGTATGGTCTTTTAGTGAAATTTGTGAGCTTTTTAATTTGTAACTTTTGTAACGGTTTTTATAGTGAAATTGGTGTGCTTTTTGACTTGGAAATTTTCTTATGGTGTTTATAGTGAAATTGTCGAATTTTTTGACTTGAAACTTTTGAAATGGTTTTATAGTGAAATTGGTGAATTTTTTCACTTGAAACATTTGTAATGGTTATTATAGTGAAATTGGCGATTTTTTTCACTTGGAACATTCGTAATGGTCTTTATAGTTAAATTGATGAGTTTTTTCACTTTGAACTTTTGTTATAATTCGTAGAGTGAAACTGGGGAGTTTTTTAACTTTGAATATTCGAAATGGTCATTTAGTTAAATTAGTGTATTATTTCACTTAAAACATTTATAGTGGTTTTTATAGTGAAATTAGTGTTTTTTTTCACTTTTGACTTTTGGTATGGTTTTTAGAGAGAAGTTAGTGAGTTTTTTGACTTTAACATTTTGTATGGTTTTTATTGTGAAATTGGTGAGTTTTTTAATACGAAATTTTGTTATGGTTTTTATAGTGAAATTGTTGAATTATTGGCTTTGAACATTAGAAATGGTTTTTATAGTGAAATTGGGAACTTTTTCACTTGAAACTTTTGTAGTGGCCATTATAGTGAAATTGGTGCGATTTTTCACTTGGAACATTCAAATGGTCTTTATAGTGAAATTGATGAGTTTTTTCACGTGGAACTTTTTTAATGGTTTTTATAGTGAAATTGGGTAGTTTTTTGTTTTTAACCTTGAACCTTTGTTTAGAGAGAAATTGGTGATTTTTAAAATTTCTACTTTTTTAATGAGTTTTTTTTTCACTTGGATCTTTTGGTATAGTCTTTTAGTGAAATTTGTGAGCTTTTTACTTTGTAACTTTTGTAATGGTTTTTATAGTGAAATTGGTGTGCTTTTTGACTTGGAAATTTTCTTGTGGTGTTTATAGTGAAATTGTCGAATTTTTTGACTTGGAACTTTTGAAATGGTTTTATAGTGAAATTGGTGAATTTTTTCACTTGAAACATTTGTAATGGTTATTATAGTGAAATTGGCGAGTTTTTTCACTTGGAACATTCGTAATGGTCTTTATAGTTAAATTGATGAGTTATTTCACTTTGAACTTTTGTTATAATTTATAGAGTGAAATTGGGGAGTTTTTTAACTTTGAATATTCGAAAGGGTCATTTAGTGAAATTAGTGTATTTTTTCACTTTAAACATTTGGTTTGGTTTTTATAGTGAAATTAGTGTTTTTTTTTCACTTTTGACTTTTGGTATGGTTTTTAGAAAGAAGTTAGTGACTTTTTTGACTTTAACATTTTGTATGGTTTTTATTGTGAAATTGGTGAGTTTTTTAAATACGAAATTTTGTTATGGTTTTTATAGTGAAATTTTTGAATTATTGGCTTTGAAAATTAGAAATGGTTTTTATAGTGAAATTGGGTACTTTTTCACATGAAAATTTTGTAATGGCCATTATAGTGAAATTGGTGCAATTTTTCACTTGGAACATTCAAATGGTCTTTATAGTGATGAGTTTTTTCACGTGGAACTTTTATAATGGTTTTTATAGTGAAATTGGGTAGTTTTTTGTTTTTAACTTTGAACTTTTGTTTAGAGAGAAATTGGTGATTTTTAAAATTTCAACTTTTGTAATGGTTTTTATGGTGAAATTAGTGAGTTTTTTTCACTTGGATCTTTTGGTATGGTCTTTTAGTGAAATTTGTGAGCTTTTTACTTTGTAACTTTTGTAATGGTTTTTATAGTGAAATTGGTGTGCTTTTTGACTTGGAAATTTTCTTATGGTGTTTATAGTGAAATTGTCGAATTTTTTGACTTGAAACTTTTGAAATGGTTTTATAGTGAAATTGGTGAATTTTTTCACTTGAAACATTTGTAATGGTTATTATAGTGAAATTGGCGAGTTTTTTCACTAGGAACATTCGTAATGGTCTTTATAGTTAAATTGATGAGTTTTTTCACTTTGAACTTTTGTAATGGTTTTTATGGTGAAATTAGTGAGTTTTTTTCACTTGGATCTTTTGGTATGGTCTTTTAGTGAAATTTGTGAGCTTTTTACTTTGTAACTTTTGTAATGGTTTTTATAGTGAAATTGGTGTGCTTTTTGACTTGGAAATTTTCTTATGGTGTTTATAGTGAAATTGTCGAATTTTTTGACTTAAAACTTTTGAAATGGTTTTATAGTGAAATTGGTGAATTTTTTCACTTGAAACATTTGTAATGGTTATTATAGTGAAATTGGCGAGTTTTTTCACTTGGAACATTCGTAATGGTTTTTATGGTGAAATTAGTGAGTTTTTTTCACTTGGATCTTTTGGTATGGTCTTTTAGTGAAATTTGTGAGCTTTTTAATTTGTAACTTTTGAAATGGTTTTTATAGTGAAATTGGTGTGCTTTTTGACTTGGAAATTTTCTTATGGTGTTTATAGTGAAATTGTCGAATTTTTTGACTTGAAACTTTTGAAATGGTTTTATAGTGAAATTGGTGAATTTTTTCACTTGAAACATTTGTAATGGTTATTATAGTGAAATTGGCGAGTTTTTTCACTTGGAACATTCGTAATGGTCTTTATAGTTAAATTGATGAGTTTTTTCACTTTGAACTTTTGTTATAATTCGTAGAGTGAAACTGGGGAGTTTTTTAACTTTGAATATTCGAAATGGTCATTTAGTTAAATTAGTGTATTATTTCACTTAAAACATTTATAGTGGTTTTTATAGTGAAATTAGTGTTTTTTTTCACATTTGACTATTGGTATGGGTTTTAGAGAGAAGTTAGTGAGTTTTTTGACTTTAACATTTTGTATGGTTTTTATTGTGAAATTAGTGAGTTTTATAAATACGAAATTTTGTTATGGTTTTTATAGTGAAATTGTTGAATATCGGCTTTGAACATTAGAAACGGTTTTTATAGTGATATTGGGTAGTTTTATCACTTGAAACTTTTGTAATGGCCATTATAGTGAAATTGGTGCGATTTTTCACTTGGAACATTCAAATGGTCTTTATAGTGAAATTGATGAGTTTTTTCACGTGGAACTTTTGTAATGGTTTTTATAGTGAAATTGGGTAGTTATTTTGTTTTTAACTTTGAACTTTTGTTTAGAGAGAAATTGGTGATTTTTAAAATTTCAAATTTTGTAATGGTTTTTATGGTGAAATTAGTGAGTTTTTTTCACTTGGATCTTTTGGTATGGTCTTTTAGTGAAATTTGTGAGCTTTTTACTTTGTAACTTTTGTAATGGTTTTTATAGTGAAATTGGTGTGCTTTTTGACTTGGAAATTTTCTAATGGTGATTATAGTGAAGTGTTCGAATTTTTTGACTTTGAACTTTTGAAATGGTTATTATAGTGAAATTGGCGAGTTTTTTCACTTGGAACATTCGTAATGGTCTTTATAGTTAAATTGATGAGTTATTTCACTTTGAACTTTTGTTATAATTTGTAGAGTGAAACTGGGGAGTTTTTAAACTTTGAATATTCGAAATGGTGATTTAGTTAAATTAGTGTATTTTTTCACTTAAAACATTTGTTGTAGTTTTTATAGTGAAATTAGTGTTTTTTTTCACTTTTGACTTTTGGTATGGTTTTTAGAGAGAAGTTAGTGAGTTTTTTGACTTTAACATTTTGTATGGTTTTTATTGTGAAATTGGTGAGTTTTTTAAATACGAAATTTTGTTATGGTTTTTATAGTGAAATTGTTGAATTATTGGCTTTGAACATTAGAAATGGTTTTTATAGTGAAATTGGGTACTTTTTCACTTGAAACTTTTGTAATGGCCATTATAGTGAAATTGGTGCGATTTTTCTCTTGGAACATTCAAATGGTCTTTATAGTGAAATTGATGAGTTTTTTCACGTGGAACTTTTGTAATGGTTTTTATAGTGAAATTGGGTAGTTTTTTGGTTTTAACTTTGAACTTTTGTTTAGAGAGAAATTGGTGATTTTTAAAATTTCAACTTTTGTAATGGTTTTTATGGTGAAATTAGTGAGTTTTTTTCACTTGGATCTTTTGGTATGGTCTTTTAGTGAAATTTGTGAGCTTTTTACTTTGTAACTTTTGTAATTGTTTTTATAGTGAAATTGGTGTGCTTTTTGACTTGGAATTTTTCTTTTGGTGTTTATAGTGAAATTGTCGAATTTTTTGACTTGAAACTTTTGAAATGGTTTTATATTGAAATTGGTGAATGTTTTCACTTGAAACATTTGTAATGGTTATTATAGTGAAATTGGCGAGTTTTTTCACTTGGAACATTCGTAATGGTCTTTATAGTTAAATTGATGAGTTTTTTCGCTTTGAACTTTTGTTATATTTAAAGAGTGAAATTTGGGAGTTTTTAAACTTTGAATATTCGAAATGGTCATTTAGTGAAATTAGTGTATTTTTTCACTTTAAACATTTGTTGTGGTTTTTATAGTGAAATTAGTGTTTTTTTCACTTTTGACTTTTGGTATGGTTTTTAGAGAGAAGTTAGTGAGTTTTTTGACTTTAACATTTTGTATGGTTTTTATTGTGAAATTTGTGAGTTTTTTAAATACGAAATTTTGTTATGGTTTTTATAGTCAAATTGTTTAATTATTGGCTTTGAACATTAGAAATGGTTTTTATAGTGAAATTGGGTACTTTTTTCACTTGAAACTTTTGTAATGGCCAGTATAGTGAAATTGGAGCGATTTTTCACTTGGAACATTCAAATGGTCTTTATAGTGAAATTGATGAGTTTTTTCACGTGGAAGTTTTGTAATGGTTTTTATAGTGAAATTGGGTAGTTATTTTGTTTTTAACTTTGAAATTTTGTTTAGGGAGAAATTGGTGATTTTTAAAATTTCAACTTTTGTAATGGTTTTTATGTAGAAATTTGTGAGTTTTTTCACTTGGATCTTTTGGTATGGTCTTTTAGTGAAATTTGTGAGCTTTTTACTTTGTAACTTGTTTAATGGAATTTATAGTGAAATTGGTGTGCTTTTTGACTTGGAAATTTTCTTATGGTGTTTATAGTGAAATTGTCGAATTTTTTGACTTAGAACTTTTGAAATGGATTTATAGTGAAATTGGTGAATTTTTTCACTTGAAACTATTGTAATGGTTATTATAGTGAAACTGGCGAGTTTTTTCACTTGGAACATTCGTAATGGTCTTTTTAGTTAAATTGATGAGTTTTATCACTTTGAACTTTTGTAATGGTTTTTATGGTGAAATTAGTGAGTTTTTTTCACTTGGATCTTTTGGTATGGTCTTTTAGTAAAATTTGTGAGCTTTTTAATTTGTAACTTTTGTAATGGTTTTTATAGTGAAATTGGTGTGCTTTTTGACTTGGAAATTTTCTTATGGTGTTTATAGTGAAATTGCCGAATTTTTTGACTTGAAACTTTTGAAATGGTTTTATAGTGAAATTGGTGAATTTTTTCACTTGAAACATTTGTAATGGTTATTATAGTGAAATTGGCGAGTTTTTTCACTTGGAACATTCGTAATGGTCTTTATAGTTAAATTGATGAGTTTTTTCACTTTGAACTTTTGTTATAATTTAAAGAGTGAAATTTGGGAGTTTTTAAACTTCGAATATTCAAAATGGTCATTTAGTGAATTTAGTGTATTTTTTCACTTAAAACATTTGTTGTGGTTTTTATAGTGAAATTAGTGTTTTTTTCACTTTTGACTTTTGGTATGGTTTTTAGAGAGAAGTTAGTGAGTTTTTTGACTTTAACATTTTGTATGGTTTTTATTGTGAAATTTGTGAGTTTTTTAAATACGAAATTTTGTTATGGTTTTTATAGTCAAATTGTTTAATTATTGGCTTTGAACATTAGAAATGGTTTTTATAGTGAAATTGGGTACTTTTTTCACTTGAAACTTTTGTAATGGCCATTATAGTGAAATTGGTGCGATTTTTCACTTGGAACATTCAAATGGTCTTTATAGTGAAATTGATGAGTTTTTTCACGTGGAAGTTTTGTAATGGTTTTTATATTGAAATTGGGTAGTTTTTTTTATTTTAAATTTGAACTTTTGTTTAGAGAGAAATTGGTGATTTTTAAAATTTCAAATTTTGTAATGGTTTTTATGGTGAAATTAGTGAGTTTTTTTCACTTGGATCTTTTGGTATGGTCTTTTAGTGAAATTTTTGAGCTTTTTACTTTGTAACTTTTGTAATGGTTTTTATAGTGAAATTGGTGTGCTTTTTGACTTGGAAATTTTCTAATGGTGATTATAGTGAAGTTGTCAAATTTTTTGACTTTGAACTTTTGAAATGGTTTTATTGTGAAATTGGTGGATTTTTTCACTTGAAACTTTTGTAATGGTTATTATAGTGAAATTGGCGAGTTTTTTTCACTTGGATCATTCGTAATGGCCTTTTTAGTTAAATTGATGAGTTATTTCACTTTGAACTTTTGTTATAATTTGTAGAGTGAAACTGGGGAGTTTTTAAACTTTGAATAATCGAAATGGTCATTTAGTTAAATTAGTGTATTTTTTCACTTAAAACATTTGTTGTGGTTTTTATAGTGAAATTAGTGTTTTTTTTCACTTTTGACTTTTGGTATGGTTTTTAGAGAGAAGTTAGTGAGTTTTTTGAATTTAACATTTTGTATGGTTTTTATTGTGAAATTGGTGAGTTTTTTAAATACGAAATTTTGTTATGGTTTTTATAGTGAAATTGTTGAATTATTGGCTTTGAACATTAGAAATGGTTTTTATAGTGAACATGGGTACTTTTTCACTTGAAACTTTTGTAATGGCCATTATAGTGAAATTGGTGCGATTTTTCTCTTGGAACATACAAATGGTCTTTATAGTGAAATTGATGAGTTTTTTCACGTCGAACTTTTGTAATGGTTTTTATAGTGAAATTGGGTAGTTTTTTGTTTTTAACTTTGATCTTTTGTTTAGAGAGAAATTGGTGATTTTTAAAATTTCAACTTTTGTAATGGTTTTTATGGTGAAATTAGTGAGTTTTTTTCACTTGGATCTTTGGGTATGGTCTTTTAGTGAAATTTGTGAGCTTTTTACTTTGTAACTTTTGTAATGGTTTTTATAGTGAAATTGGTGTGCTTTTTGACTTGGAAATTTTCTTATGGTGTTTATAGTGAAATTGTCGAATTTTTTGACTTGGACCTTTTTAAATGGTTTTATAGTGAAATTGTTGAATTTTTTCACTTGAAACTTTTGTAATGGTTATTATAGTCAAACTGGCGAGGTTTTTCACTTGGAACATTCGTAATGGTCTTTATAGTTAAATTGATGAGTTTTTTCACTTTGAACTTTTGTTTTAATTTGTAGAGTGAAACTGGGGAGTTTTTTAACTTTGAATATTCGAAATGGTCATTTAGTTAAATTAGTGTATTTTTTCACTTAAAACATTTGTTGTGGTTTTTATAGTGAAATTAGTGTTTTTTTTTTCACTTTTGACTTTTGGCATGGTTTTTAGAAAGATGTTAGTGAATTTTTTGACTTTAACATTTTGTATGGTTTTTATTGTGAAATTGGTGAGTTTTTTAAATACGAAATTTTGTTATGGTTTTATAGTGAAATTGTTGAATTATTGGCTTTGAACATTAGAAATGGTGTTTATAGTGAAATTGGGTACTTTTATCACTTGAAACTTTTGTAATACCCATTATAGTGAAATTGGTGCGATTTTTCACTTGGAACATTCAAATGGTCTTTATAGTGAAATTGATGAGTTTTTTCACGTGGAACTTTTGTAATGGTTTTTATAGTGAAATTGGGTAGTTTTTTTGTTTTTAACTTTGAACTTTTGTTTAGAGAGACATTGGTGATTTTTAAAATTTTAACTTTTATAATGGTTTTTATGGTGAAATTAGTGATATTTTTTCACTTGGATCTTTTGGTATGGTCTTTTAGTGAAATTTGTGAGCTTTTTACTTAGTAACTTGTTTAATGGTTTTTATAGTGAAATTGCTGTGCTTTTTGACTTGGAATTTTTCTTATGGTGTTTATAGTGAAATTGTCGAATTTTTTTAACTTGGAACTTTTGAAATGGTTTTATAGTGAAATTGGTGAATTTTTTCACTTGAAACTTTTGTAATGGTTATTATAGTGAAACTGGCGAGGTTTTTCACTTGGAACATTCGTAATGGTCTCTATAGTTAAATTGATGAGTTTTTTCACTTTGAACTTTTGTTATAATTTGTAGAGTGAAACTGGGGAGTTTTTTTAACTTTGAATATTCGAAATGGTCATTTTGTTAAATTAGTGTATTATTTCACTTAAAACATTTATTGTGGTTTTTATAGTGTAATTAGTGTTTTTTTTTCACTTTTGACTATTGGTATGGTTTTTAGAGAGAAGTTAGTGAGTTTTTTGACTTTAACATTTTGTATGGTTTTTATTGTGATATTGGTGAGTTTTTTAAATACGAAATTTTGTTATGGTTTTTATAGTGAAATTGTTGAATATCGGCTTTGAACATTAGAAACGGTTTTTATAGTGAAATTGGGTAGTTTTATCACTTGAAACTTTTGTAATGGCCATTATAGTGAAATTGGTGCGATTTTTCACTTGGAACATTCAAATGGTCTTTATAGTGAAATTGATGAGTTTTTTCACGTGGAACTTTTGTAATGGTTTTTATAGTGAAATTGGGTAGTTATTTTGTTTTTAACTTTGAACTTTTGTTTAGAGAGAAATTGGTGATTTTTAAAATTTCAACTTTTGTAATGGTTTTTATGGTGAAATTAGTGAGTTTTTTTCACTTGGATCTTTTGGTATGGTCTTTTAGTGAAATTTGTGAGCTTTTTACTTTGTAACTTTTGTAATGGTTTTTATCGTGAAATTGGTGTGCTTTTTGACTTGGAAATTTTCTTATGGTGTTTATTGTGAAATTGTCGAATTTTTTGACTTGGAACTTTTGAAACGGTTTTATAGTGAAAATGGTGAATTTTTTCACTTGAAACTTTTGTAATGGTTATTATAGTGAAACTGGCGAGGTTTTTCACTTGGAACATTCGTAATGGTCTTTATAGTTAAATTGATGAGTTTTTTCACTTTGAACTTTTGTTATAATTTGTAGAGTGAAACTGGGGAGTTTTTTAACTTTGAATATTAGAAATGGTCATTTAGTTAAATTAGTGTATTATTTCACTTAAAACATTTATTGTGGTTTTTATAGTGTAATTAGTGTTTTTTTTTCATTTTTGACTTTTGGTATGGTTTTTAGAGAGAAGTTAGTGAGTTTTTTGACTTTAAAATTTTGTATGGTTTTTATTGTGAAATTGGTGAGTTTTTTAAATACGAAATTTTGTTATGGTTTTTATAGTGAAAATGTTGAATTATTGGCTTTGAACATTAGAAATGGTTTGTATAGTGAAATTGGGTACTTTTATCACTTGAAACTTTTGTAATGGCTATTATAGTGAAATTGGTGCGATTTTTTACTTGGAACACTCAAATGGTCTTTATAGTGAAATTGATGAGTTTTTTCACGTGGAACTTTTGTAATGGTTTTTATAGTGAAATTGGGTAGTTTTTTTGTTTTTAACTTTGAACTTTTGTTTAGACAGAAATTGGTGATTTTTAAAATTTTAACTTTTGTAATGGTTTTTATGCTGAAATTAGTGAGTTTTATTCACTTGGATCTTTTGGTATGGTCTTTTAGTGAAATTTTTGAGATTTTTACTTTGTAACTTTTGTAATGGTTTTTATAGTGAAATTGGTGTGCTTTTTGACTTGGAAATTTTCTTATGGTGTTTATACTGAAATTGTCGAATTTTTTGACTTGGAACTTTTGAAACGGTTTTATAGTGAAATTGGTGAATTTTTTAACTTGAAACTTTTGTAATGGTTATTATAGTGAAACTGGCGAGGTTTTTCACTTGGAACATTCGTAATTGTCTTTATAGTTAAATTGATGAGTTTTTTCACTTTGAACTTTTGTTTTAATTTGTAGAGTGAAACTGGGGAGTTTTTTTAACTTTGAATATTTGAAATGGTCATTTAGTTAAATTAGTGTATTATTTCACTTAAAACATTTGTTGTGGTTTCTATAGTGAAATTAGTGTTTTTTTTTTCATTTTTGACTTTTGGTATGGTTTTTAGAGAGAAGTTAGTGAGTTTTTTAACTTTGAATATTCGAAATGGTTTTTATAGTGAAATTGGGTTCTTTTTCACTTGAAACTTTTGTAATGGCAATTATAGTGAAATTGGTGCGATTTTTCACTTGGAACATTCAAATGGTCTTTATAGTGAAATTGATGAGTTTTTTCACGTGGAACTTTTGTAATGGTTTTTATAGTGAAATCGGGTAGTTTTTTGTTTTTAACTTTGAACTTTTGTTTAGAGAGAAATTGGTGATTTTTAAAATTTCAACTTTTTTAATGGTTTTTATGGTGAAATTAGTGAGTTTTTTTCACTTGGATCTTTTGGTATGGTCTTTTAGTGAAATTTGTGAGCTTTTTACTTTGTAACTTGTTTAATGGTTTTTATAGTGAAATTGGTGTGCTTTTTGACTTGGAAATTTTCTTATGGTGTTTATAGTGAAATTGTCGAATTTTTTTAACTTGGAACTTTTGAAATGGTTTTATAGTGAAATTGGTGTATTTTTTCACTTGAAACTTTTGTAATGGTTATTATAGTGAAACTGGCGAGGTTTTTCACTTGGAACATTCGTAATGGTCTTTATAGTTAAATTGATGAGTTTTTTCACTTTGAACTTTTGTTATAATTTGTAGACTGAAACTGGGGAGTTTTTTTAACTTTGAATATTCGAAATGGTCATTTAGTTAAATTAGTGTATTATTTTACTTAAAACATTAATTGTGGTTTTTATAGTGTAATTAGTGTTTTTTTTCACTTTTGACTTTTGGTATGGTTTTAAGAGAGAAGTTAGTGAGTTTTTTGACTTTAACATTTTGTATGGTTTTTATTGTGAAATTGGTGAGTTTTTTAAATACGAAATTTTGTTATGGTTTTTATAGTGAAATTGTTGAATTATTGGCTTTGAACATTAGAAATGGTGTTTATAGTGAAATTGGGTACTTTTATCACTGGAAACTTTTGTAATACCCATTATAGTGAAATTGGTGCTATTTTTCACTTGGAACAATCAAATGGTCTTTATAGTGAAATTGATGAGTTTTTTCACGTGGAACTTTTGTAATGGTTTTTATAGTGAAATTGGGTAGTTTTTTTGTTTTTAACTTTGAACTTTTGTTTATAGAGAAATTGGTGATTTTTAAAATTTTAACTTTTTTTATGGTTTTTATGGTGAAATTAGTGAGTTTTTTTCACTTGGATCTTTTGGTATGGTCTTTTAGTGAAATTTGTGAGCTTTTTACTTTGTAACTTGGTTAATGGTTTTTATAGTGAAATTGGTGTGATTTTTGACTTGGAAATTTTATTACGGTGTTTATAGTGAAATTGTCGAATTTTTTTAACTTGGAACTTTTGAAATGGTTTATAGTGAAATTGGTGAATTTTTTCACTTGAAACTTTTGTAATGGTTATTATAGTGAAACTGGCGAGGTTTTTCACTTGGAACATTCGTAATGGCTTTATAGTTAAATTGATGAGTTTTTTCACTTTGAACTTTTGTTATAATTTGTAGAGTGAAACTGGGGAGTTTTTTTAACTTTGAATATTCGAAATGGTCATTTAGTTAAATTAGTGTATTATTTCACTTAAAACATTTATTATGGTTTTTATAGTGTAATTAGTGTTTTTTTTTCACTTTTGACTTTTGGTATGGTTTTTAGAGAGAAGTTAGTGAGTTTTTTGACTTTAACATTTTGTATGGTTTTTATTGTGAAATTGGTGAGTTTTTTAAATACGAAATTTTGTTATGGTTTTTATAGTGAAATTGTTAAATTATTGGCTTTGAACATTAGAAATGGCGTTTATAGTGAAATTGGGTACTTTTATCACTTGAAACTTTTGTAATACCCATTATAGTGAAATTGGTGCGATTTTTCACTTGGAACATTCAAATGGTCTTTATAGTGAAATTGATGACTTTTTTCACGTGGAACTTTTGTAATGGTTTTTATAGTGAAATTGGGTAGTTTTTTGTTTTTAACTTTGAACTTTTGTTTAGAGAGAAATTGGTGATTTTTAAAATTTGAACTTTTCTAATGGTTTTTATGGTGAAATTAGTGAGTTTTTTTCACTTGGATCTGTTGGTATGGTCTTTTAGTGATATTTGTGAGCTTTTTACTTTGTAACTTTTGTAATGGTTTTTATAGTGAAATTGGTGTGCTTTTTGACTTGGAAATTTTCTTATGGTGTTTATAGTGAAATTGTCGAATTTTTTGACTTGAAAGTTTTGAAATGGATTTATAGTGAAATTGGTGAATTTTTTCACTTGAAACTTTTGTAATGGTTATTATAGTGAAACTGGCGAGTTTTTTCAATTGGAACATTCGTAATGGTCTTTATAGTTAAATTGATGAGTTTTTTCACTTTGAACTTTTGTTATAATTCGTAGAGTGAAACTGGGGATTTTTTTAACTTTGAATATTCGAAATGGTCATTTAGTTAAATTAGTGTATTATTTCACTTAAAACATTTATAGTGGTTTTTATAGTGAAATTAGTGTTTTTTTTTCACTTTTGACTTTTGGTATGGTTTTAAGAGAGAAGTTAGTGAGTTTTTTGACTTTAACATTTTGTATGGTTTTTATTGTGAAATTGGTGAGTTTTTTAAATACGAAATTTTGTTATGGTTTTTATAGTGAAATTGTTGAATTATTGGCTTTGAACATTAGAAATGGTGTTTATAGTGAAATTGGGTACTTTTATCACTGGAAACTTTTGTAATACCCATTATAGTGAAATTGGTGCTATTTTTCACTTGGAACAATCAAATGGTCTTTATAGTGAAATTGATGAGTTTTTTCACGTGGAACTTTTGTAATGGTTTTTATAGTGAAATTGGGTAGTTTTTTTGTTTTTAACTTTGAACTTTTGTTTATAGAGAAATTGGTGATTTTTAAAATTTTAACTTTTTTTATGGTTTTTATGGTGAAATTAGTGAGTTTTTTTCACTTGGATCTTTTGGTATGGTCTTTTAGTGAAATTTGTGAGCTTTTTACTTTGTAACTTGGTTAATGGTTTTTATAGTGAAATTGGTGTGATTTTTGACTTGGAAATTTTATTACGGTGTTTATAGTGAAATTGTCGAATTTTTTTAACTTGGAACTTTTGAAATGGTTTATATTGAAATTGGTGAATTTTTTCACTTGAAACTTTTGTAATGGTTATTATAGTGAAACTGGCGAGGTTTTTCACTTGGAACATTCGTAATGGCTTTATAGTTAAATTGATGAGTTTTTTCACTTTGAACTTTTGTTATAATTTGTAGAGTGAAACTGGGGAGTTTTTTTAACTTTGAATATTCGAAATGGTCATTTAGTTAAATTAGTGTATTATTTCACTTAAAACATTTATTATGGTTTTTATAGTGTAATTAGTGTTTTTTTTTCACTTTTGACTTTTGGTATGGTTTTTAGAGAGAAGTTAGTGAGTTTTTTGACTTTAACATTTTGTATGGTTTTTATTGTGAAATTGGTGAGTTTTTTAAATACGAAATTTTGTTATGGTTTTTATAGTGAAATTGTTAAATTATTGGCTTTGAACATTAGAAATGGCGTTTATAGTGAAATTGGGTACTTTTATCACTTGAAACTTTTGTAATACCCATTATAGTGAAATTGGTGCGATTTTTCACTTGGAACATTCAAATGGTCTTTATAGTGAAATTGATGACTTTTTTCACGTGGAACTTTTGTAATGGTTTTTATAGTGAAATTGGGTAGTTTTTTGTTTTTAACTTTGAACTTTTGTTTAGAGAGAAATTGGTGATTTTTAAAATTTGAACTTTTCTAATGGTTTTTATGGTGAAATTAGTGAGTTTTTTTCACTTGGATCTGTTGGTATGGTCTTTTAGTGATATTTGTGAGCTTTTTACTTTGTAACTTTTGTAATGGTTTTTATAGTGAAATTGGTGTGCTTTTTGACTTGGAAATTTTCTTATGGTGTTTATAGTGAAATTGTCGAATTTTTTGACTTGAAAGTTTTGAAATGGATTTATAGTGAAATTGGTGAACTTTTTCACTTGAAACTTTTGTAATGGTTATTATAGTGAAACTGGCGAGTTTTTTCAATTGGAACATTCGTAATGGTCTTTATAGTTAAATTGATGAGTTTTTTCACTTTGAACTTTTGTTTTAATTTGTAGAGTGAAACTGGGGAGTTTTTTAACTTTGAATATTCGAAATGGTCAATTAGTTAGATTAGTGTATTTTTTTTCACTTAAAACATTTGTTGTGGTTTTTATAATGAAATTAGTATTTTTTTTTTTCACTTTTGACTTTTGGTATGGTTTTTAGAGAGAAGTTAGCGACTTTTTAGACTTTAACATTTTGTATGGTTTTTATTGTGAAATTGGTGAGTTTTTTAAATACGAATTTTGTTATGGTTTTTATAGTGAAATTGTTGAATTATTGGCTTTGAACATTAGAAATGGTTTTTATAGTGAAATTGGGTACTTTTTTCACTTGAAACTTTTGTAATGGCCATTATAGTGAAATTGGTGCAATTTTTCACTTGGAACATTCAAATGGTCTTTATAGTGAAATTGATGAGTTTTTTCACGTGGAACTTTTGTAATGGTTTTTATAGTGAAATTGGGTAGTTTTTTGTTTTTTAAATTTGAACTTTTGTTTAGAGAGAAATTGGTGATTTTTAAAATTTCAACTTTTGTAATGGTTTTTATGGTGAAATTAGTGAGTTTTTTTCACTTGGATCTTTTGGTATGGTCTTTTAGTGAAATTTGTGAGCTTTTTACTTTGTAACTTTTGTAATGGTTTTTATAGTGAAATTGGTGTGCTTTTTGACTTGGAAATTTTCTAATGGTGATTATAGTGAAGTGTTCGAATTTTTTGACTTTGAACTTTTGAAATGGTTTTATTGTGAAATTGGTGAATTTTTTCACTTGAAACTTTTGTAATGGTTATTATAGTGAAATTGATGAGTTTTTTCCACTTGGATCATTCGTAATGGTCTTTATAGTTAAATTGATGAGTTATTTCACTTTGAACTTTTGTTATAATTTGTAGAGTGATTTAGTTAAATTAGTGTATTTTTTCACTTAAAACATTTGTTGTAGTTTTTATAGTGAAATTAGTGTTTTTTTTTCACTTTTGACTTTTGGTATGGTTTTTAGAGAGAAGTTAGTGAGTTTTTTGACTTTAACATTTTGTATGGTTTTTATTGTGAAATTGGTGAGTTTTTTAAATACGAAATTTTGTTATGGTTTTTATAGTGAAATTGTTGAATTATTGGCTTTGAACATTAGAAATGGTTTTTATAGTGAAATTGGGTACTTTTTCACTTGAAACTTTTGTAATGGCCATTATAGTGAAATTGGTGTGATTTTTCTCTTGGAACATTCAAATGGTCTTTATAGTGAAATTGATGAGTTTTTTCACGTGGAACTTTTGTAATGGTTTTTATAGTGAAATTGGGTAGTTTTTTGTTTTTAACTTTGAACTTTTGTTTAGAGAGAAATTGGTGATTTTTAAAATTTCAAATTTTGTAATGGTTTTTATGGTGAAATTAGTGAGTTTTTTTCACTTGGATCTTTTGGTATGGTCTTTTAGTGAAATTTGTGAGCTTTTTACTTTGTAACTTGTGTAATGGTTTTTATAGTGAAATTGGTGTGATTTTTGACTTGGAAATTTTATTACGGTGTTTATAGTGAAATTGTCGAATTTTTTTAACTTGGAACTTTTGAAATGGTTTATATTGAAATTGGTGAATTTTTTCACTTGAAACTTTTGTAATGGTTATTATAGTGAAACTGGCGAGGTTTTTCACTTGGAACATTCGTAATGGCTTTATAGTTAAATTGATGAGTTTTTTCACTTTGAACTTTTGTTATAATTTGTAGAGTGAAACTGGGGAGTTTTTTTAACTTTGAATATTCGAAATGGTCATTTAGTTAAATTAGTGTATTATTTCACTTAAAACATTTATTATGGTTTTTATAGTGTAATTAGTGTTTTTTTTTCACTTTTGACTTTTGGTATGGTTTTTAGAGAGAAGTTAGTGAGTTTTTTGACTTTAACATTTTGTATGGTTTTTATTGTGAAATTGGTGAGTTTTTTAAATACGAAATTTTGTTATGGTTTTTATAGTGAAATTGTTAAATTATTGGCTTTGAACATTAGAAATGGCGTTTATAGTGAAATTGGGTACTTTTATCACTTGAAACTTTTGTAATACCCATTATAGTGAAATTGGTGCGATTTTTCACTTGGAACATTCAAATGGTCTTTATAGTGAAATTGATGACTTTTTTCACGTGGAACTTTTGTAATGGTTTTTATAGTGAAATTGGGTAGTTTTTTGTTTTTAACTTTGAACTTTTGTTTAGAGAGAAATTGGTGATTTTTAAAATTTGAACTTTTCTAATGGTTTTTATGGTGAAATTAGTGAGTTTTTTTCACTTGGATCTGTTGGTATGGTCTTTTAGTGATATTTGTGAGCTTTTTACTTTGTAACTTTTGTAATGGTTTTTATAGTGAAATTGGTGTGCTTTTTGACTTGGAAATTTTCTTATGGTGTTTATAGTGAAATTGTCGAATTTTTTGACTTGAAAGTTTTGAAATGGATTTATAGTGAAATTGGTGAACTTTTTCACTTGAAACTTTTGTAATGGTTATTATAGTGAAACTGGCGAGTTTTTTCAATTGGAACATTCGTAATGGTCTTTATAGTTAAATTGATGAGTTTTTTCACTTTGAACTTTTGTTTTAATTTGTAGAGTGAAACTGGGGAGTTTTTTAACTTTGAATATTCGAAATGGTCAATTAGTTAGATTAGTGTATTTTTTTTCACTTAAAACATTTGTTGTGGTTTTTATAATGAAATTAGTATTTTTTTTTTCACTTTTGACTTTTGGTATGGTTTTTAGAGAGAAGTTAGCGACTTTTTAGACTTTAACATTTTGTATGGTTTTTATTGTGAAATTGGTGAGTTTTTTAAATACGAATTTTGTTATGGTTTTTATAGTGAAATTGTTGAATTATTGGCTTTGAACATTAGAAATGGTTTTTATAGTGAAATTGGGTACTTTTTTCACTTGAAACTTTTGTAATGGCCATTATAGTGAAATTGGTGCAATTTTTCACTTGGAACATTCAAATGGTCTTTATAGTGAAATTGATGAGTTTTTTCACGTGGAACTTTTGTAATGGTTTTTATAGTGAAATTGGGTAGTTTTTTGTTTTTTAAATTTGAACTTTTGTTTAGAGAGAAATTGGTGATTTTTAAAATTTCAACTTTTGTAATGGTTTTTATGGTGAAATTAGTGAGTTTTTTTCACTTGGATCTTTTGGTATGGTCTTTTAGTGAAATTTGTGAGCTTTTTACTTTGTAACTTTTGTAATGGTTTTTATAGTGAAATTGGTGTGCTTTTTGACTTGGAAATTTTCTAATGGTGATTATAGTGAAGTGTTCGAATTTTTTGACTTTGAACTTTTGAAATGGTTTTATTGTGAAATTGGTGAATTTTTTCACTTGAAACTTTTGTAATGGTTATTATAGTGAAATTGATGAGTTTTTTCCACTTGGATCATTCGTAATGGTCTTTATAGTTAAATTGATGAGTTATTTCACTTTGAACTTTTGTTATAATTTGTAGAGTGATTTAGTTAAATTAGTGTATTTTTTCACTTAAAACATTTGTTGTAGTTTTTATAGTGAAATTAGTGTTTTTTTTTCACTTTTGACTTTTGGTATGGTTTTTAGAGAGAAGTTAGTGAGTTTTTTGACTTTAACATTTTGTATGGTTTTTATTGTGAAATTGGTGAGTTTTTTAAATACGAAATTTTGTTATGGTTTTTATAGTGAAATTGTTGAATTATTGGCTTTGAACATTAGAAATGGTTTTTATAGTGAAATTGGGTACTTTTTCACTTGAAACTTTTGTAATGGCCATTATAGTGAAATTGGTGTGATTTTTCTCTTGGAACATTCAAATGGTCTTTATAGTGAAATTGATGAGTTTTTTCACGTGGAACTTTTGTAATGGTTTTTATAGTGAAATTGGGTAGTTTTTTGTTTTTAACTTTGAACTTTTGTTTAGAGAGAAATTGGTGATTTTTAAAATTTCAAATTTTGTAATGGTTTTTATGGTGAAATTAGTGAGTTTTTTTCACTTGGATCTTTTGGTATGGTCTTTTAGTGAAATTTGTGAGCTTTTTACTTTGTAACTTGTGTAATGGTTTTTATAGTGAAATTGGTGTGCTTTTTGACTTGGAAATTTTCTTATGGTGTTTATAGTGAAATTGTCGAATTTTTTGACTTGAAACTTTTGAAATGGTTTTATAGTGAAATTGGTGAATTTTTTCACTTGAAACAGTTGTAATGGCTATTATAGTGAAATTGGCGAGTTTTTTCACTTGGAACATTCGTAATGGTCTTTATAGTTAAATTGATGAGTTTTTTCACTTTGAACTTTTGTTATAATTTATAGAGTGAAATTGGGGAGTTTTTTAACTTTGAATATTCGAAAGGGTCATTTAGTGAAATTAGTGTATTTTTTCACTTTAAACATTTGGTTTGGTTTTTATAGTGAAATTAGTGTTTTTTTTTCACTTTTGACTTTTGGTATGGTTTTTAGAAAGAAGTTAGTGACTTTTTTGACTTTAACATTTTGTATGGTTTTTATTGTGAAATTGGTGAGTTTTTTAAATACGAAATTTTGTTATGGTTTTTATAGTGAAATTTTTGAATTATTGGCTTTGAAAATTAGAAATGGTTTTTATAGTGAAATTGGGTACTTTTTCACATGAAAATTTTGTAATGGCCATTATAGTGAAATTGGTGCAATTTTTCACTTGGAACATTCAAATGGTCTTTATAGTGATGAGTTTTTTCACGTGGAACTTTTATAATGGTTTTTATAGTGAAATTGGGTAGTTTTTTGTTTTTAACTTTGAACTTTTGTTTAGAGAGAAATTGGTGATTTTTAAAATTTCAACTTTTGTAATGGTTTTTATGGTGAAATTAGTGAGTTTTTTTCACTTGGATCTTTTGGTATGGTCTTTTAGTGAAATTTGTGAGCTTTTTACTTTGTAACTTTTGTAATGGTTTTTATAGTGAAATTGGTGTGCTTTTTGACTTGGAAATTTTCTTATGGTGTTTATAGTGAAATTGTCGAATTTTTTGACTTGAAACTTTTGAAATGGTTTTATAGTGAAATTGGTGAATTTTTTCACTTGAAACATTTGTAATGGTTATTATAGTGAAATTGGCGAGTTTTTTCACTAGGAACATTCGTAATGGTCTTTATAGTTAAATTGATGAGTTTTTTCACTTTGAACTTTTGTAATGGTTTTTATGGTGAAATTAGTGAGTTTTTTTCACTTGGATCTTTTGGTATGGTCTTTTAGTGAAATTTGTGAGCTTTTTACTTTGTAACTTTTGTAATGGTTTTTATAGTGAAATTGGTGTGCTTTTTGACTTGGAAATTTTCTTATGGTGTTTATAGTGAAATTGTCGAATTTTTTGACTTAAAACTTTTGAAATGGTTTTATAGTGAAATTGGTGAATTTTTTCACTTGAAACATTTGTAATGGTTATTATAGTGAAATTGGCGAGTTTTTTCACTTGGAACATTCGTAATGGTTTTTATGGTGAAATTAGTGAGTTTTTTTCACTTGGATCTTTTGGTATGGTCTTTTAGTGAAATTTGTGAGCTTTTTAATTTGTAACTTTTGAAATGGTTTTTATAGTGAAATTGGTGTGCTTTTTGACTTGGAAATTTTCTTATGGTGTTTATAGTGAAATTGTCGAATTTTTTGACTTGAAACTTTTGAAATGGTTTTATAGTGAAATTGGTGAATTTTTTCACTTGAAACATTTGTAATGGTTATTATAGTGAAATTGGCGAGTTTTTTCACTTGGAACATTCGTAATGGTCTTTATAGTTAAATTGATGAGTTTTTTCACTTTGAACTTTTGTTATAATTCGTAGAGTGAAACTGGGGAGTTTTTTAACTTTGAATATTCGAAATGGTCATTTAGTTAAATTAGTGTATTATTTCACTTAAAACATTTATAGTGGTTTTTATAGTGAAATTAGTGTTTTTTTTTACATTTGACTATTGGTATGGGTTTTAGAGAGAAGTTAGTGAGTTTTTTGACTTTAACATTTTGTATGGTTTTTATTGTGAAATTAGTGAGTTTTATAAATACGAAATTTTGTTATGGTTTTTATAGTGAAATTGTTGAATATCGGCTTTGAACATTAGAAACGGTTTTTATAGTGATATTGGGTAGTTTTATCACTTGAAACTTTTGTAATGGCCATTATAGTGAAATTGGTGCGATTTTTCACTTGGAACATTCAAATGGTCTTTATAGTGAAATTGATGAGTTTTTTCACGTGGAACTTTTGTAATGGTTTTTATAGTGAAATTGGGTAGTTATTTTGTTTTTAACTTTGAACTTTTGTTTAGAGAGAAATTGGTGATTTTTAAAATTTCAACTTTTGTAATGGTTTTTATGGTGAAATTAGTGAGTTTTTTTCACTTGGATCTTTTGGTATGGTCTTTTAGTGAAATTTGTGAGCTTTTTACTTTGTAACTTTTGTAATGGTTTTTATCGTGAAATTGGTGTGCTTTTTGACTTGGAAATTTTCTTATGGTGTTTATTGTGAAATTGTCGAATTTTTTGACTTGGAACTTTTGAAATGGTTATTATAGTGAAATTGGCGAGTTTTTTCACTTGGAACATTCGTAATGGTCTTTATAGTTAAATTGATGAGTTATTTCACTTTGAACTTTTGTTATAATTTGTAGAGTGAAACTGGGGAGTTTTTAAACTTTGAATATTCGAAATGGTGATTTAGTTAAATTAGTGTATTTTTTCACTTAAAACATTTGTTGTAGTTTTTATAGTGAAATTAGTGTTTTTTTTCACTTTTGACTTTTGGTATGGTTTTTAGAGAGAAGTTAGTGAGTTTTTTGACTTTAACATTTTGTATGGTTTTTATTGTGAAATTGGTGAGTTTTTTAAATACGAAATTTTGTTATGGTTTTTATAGTGAAATTGTTGAATTATTGGCTTTGAACATTAGAAATGGTTTTTATAGTGAAATTGGGTACTTTTTCACTTGAAACTTTTGTAATGGCCATTATAGTGAAATTGGTGAGATTTTTCTCTTGGAACATTCAAATGGTCATTATAGTGAAATTGATGAGTTTTTTCACGTGGAACTTTTGTAATGGTTTTTATAGTGAAATTGGGTAGTTTTTTGGTTTTAACTTTGAACTTTTGTTTAGAGAGAAATTGGTGATTTTTAAAATTTCAACTTTTGTAATGGTTTTTATGGTGAAATTAGTGAGTTTTTTTCACTTGGATCTTTTGGTATGGTCTTTTAGTGAAATTTGTGAGCTTTTTACTTTGTAACTTTTGTAATTGTTTTTATAGTGAAATTGGTGTGCTTTTTGACTTGGAATTTTTCTTTTGGTGTTTATAGTGAAATTGTCGAATTTTTTGACTTGAAACTTTTGAAATGGTTTTATATTGAAATTGGTGAATGTTTTCACTTGAAACATTTGTAATGGTTATTATAGTGAAATTGGCGAGTTTTTTCACTTGGAACATTCGTAATGGTCTTTATAGTTAAATTGATGAGTTTTTTCGCTTTGAACTTTTGTTATATTTAAAGAGTGAAATTTGGGAGTTTTTAAACTTTGAATATTCGAAATGGTCATTTAGTGAAATTAGTGTATTTTTTCACTTTAAACATTTGTTGTGGTTTTTATAGTGAAATTAGTGTTTTTTTCACTTTTGACTTTTGGTATGGTTTTTAGAGAGAAGTTAGTGAGTTTTTTGACTTTAACATTTTGTATGGTTTTTATTGTGAAATTTGTGAGTTTTTTAAATACGAAATTTTGTTATGGTTTTTATAGTCAAATTGTTTAATTATTGGCTTTGAACATTAGAAATGGTTTTTATAGTGAAATTGGGTACTTTTTTCACTTGAAACTTTTGTAATGGCCAGTATAGTGAAATTGGAGCGATTTTTCACTTGGAACATTCAAATGGTCTTTATAGTGAAATTGATGAGTTTTTTCACGTGGAAGTTTTGTAATGGTTTTTATAGTGAAATTGGGTAGTTATTTTGTTTTTAACTTTGAAATTTTGTTTAGGGAGAAATTGGTGATTTTTAAAATTTCAACTTTTGTAATGGTTTTTATGTAGAAATTTGTGAGTTTTTTCACTTGGATCTTTTGGTATGGTCTTTTAGTGAAATTTGTGAGCTTTTTACTTTGTAACTTGTTTAATGGAATTTATAGTGAAATTGGTGTGCTTTTTGACTTGGAAATTTTCTTATGGTGTTTATAGTGAAATTGTCGAATTTTTTGACTTGGAACTTTTGAAATGGATTTATAGTGAAATTGGTGAATTTTTTCACTTGAAACTATTGTAATGGTTATTATAGTGAAACTGGCGAGTTTTTTCACTTGGAACATTCGTAATGGTCTTTTTAGTTAAATTGATGAGTTTTATCACTTTGAACTTTTGTAATGGTTTTTATGGTGAAATTAGTGAGTTTTTTTCACTTGGATCTTTTGGTATGGTCTTTTAGTAAAATTTGTGAGCTTTTTAATTTGTAACTTTTGTAATGGTTTTTATAGTGAAATTGGTGTGCTTTTTGACTTGGAAATTTTCTTATGGTGTTTATAGTGAAATTGCCGAATTTTTTGACTTGAAACTTTTGAAATGGTTTTATAGTGAAATTGGAGAATTTTTTCACTTGAAACATTTGTAATGGTTATTATAGTGAAATTGGCGAGTTTTTTCACTTGGAACATTCGTAATGGTCTTTATAGTTAAATTGATGAGTTTTTTCACTTTGAACTTTTGTTATAATTTAAAGAGTGAAATTTGGGAGTTTTTAAACTTCGAATATTCAAAATGGTCATTTAGTGAATTTAGTGTATTTTTTCACTTAAAACATTTGTTGTGGTTTTTATAGTGAAATTAGTGTTTTTTTCACTTTTGACTTTTGGTATGGTTTTTAGAGAGAAGTTAGTGAGTTTTTTGACTTTAACATTTTGTATGGTTTTTATTGTGAAATTTGTGTGTTTTTTAAATACGAAATTTTGTTATGGTTTTTATAGTCAAATTGTTTAATTATTGGCTTTGAACATTAGAAATGGTTTTTATAGTGAAATTGGGTACTTTTTTCACTTGAAACTTTTGTAATGGCCATTATAGTGAAATTGGTGCGATTTTTCACTTGGAACATTCAAATGGTCTTTATAGTGAAATTGATGAGTTTTTTCACGTGGAAGTTTTGTAATGGTTTTTATATTGAAATTGGGTAGTTTTTTTGATTTTAAATTTGAACTTTTGTTTAGAGAGAAATTGGTGATTTTTAAAATTTCAAATTTTGTAATGGTTTTTATGGTGAAATTAGTGAGTTTTTTTCACTTGGATCTTTTGGTATGGTCTTTTAGTGAAATTTGTGAGCTTTTTACTTTGTAACTTTTGTAATGGTTTTTATAGTGAAATTGGTGTGCTTTTTGACTTGGAAATTTTCTAATGGTGATTATAGTGAAGTTGTCAAATTTTTTGACTTTGAACTTTTGAAATGGTTTTATTGTGAAATTGGTGGATTTTTTCACTTGAAACTTTTGTAATGGTTATTATAGTGAAATTGGCGAGTTTTTTTCACTTGGATCATTCGTAATGGCCTTTTTAGTTAAATTGATGAGTTATTTCACTTTGAACTTTTGTTATAATTTGTAGAGTGAAACTGGGGAGTTTTTAAACTTTGAATAATCGAAATGGTCATTTAGTTAAATTAGTGTATTTTTTCACTTAAAACATTTGTTGTGGTTTTTATAGTGAAATTAGTGTTTTTTTTCACTTTTGACTTTTGGTATGGTTTTTAGAGAGAAGTTAGTGAGTTTTTTGAATTTAACATTTTGTATGGTTTTTATTGTGAAATTGGTGAGTTTTTTAAATACGAAATTTTGTTATGGTTTTTATAGTGAAATTGTTGAATTATTGGCTTTGAACATTAGAAATGGTTTTTATAGTGAACATGGGTACTTTTTCACTTGAAACTTTTGTAATGGCCATTATAGTGAAATTGGTGCGATTTTTCTCTTGGAACATACAAATGGTCTTTATAGTGAAATTGATGAGTTTTTTCACGTCGAACTTTTGTAATGGTTTTTATAGTGAAATTGGGTAGTTTTTTGTTTTTAACTTTGATCTTTTGTTTAGAGAGAAATTGGTGATTTTTAAAATTTCAACTTTTGTAATGGTTTTTATGGTGAAATTAGTGAGTTTTTTTCACTTGGATCTTGAGGTATGGTCTTTTAGTGAAATTTGTGAGCTTTTTACTTTGTAACTTTTGTAATGGTTTTTATAGTGAAATTGGTGTGCTTTTTGACTTGGAAATTTTCTTATGGTGTTTATAGTGAAATTGTCGAATTTTTTGACTTGGACCTTTTTAAATGGTTTTATAGTGAAATTGTTGAATTTTTTCACTTGAAACTTTTGTAATGGTTATTATAGTCAAACTGGCGAGGTTTTTCACTTGGAACATTCGTAATGGTCTTTATAGTTAAATTGATGAGTTTTTTCACTTTGAACTTTTGTTTTAATTTGTAGAGTGAAACTGGGGAGTTTTTTAACTTTGAATATTCGAAATGGTCATTTAGTTAAATTAGTGTATTTTTTCACTTAAAACATTTGTTGTGGTTTTTGTAGTGAAATTAGTGTTTTTTTTTTCACTTTTGACTTTTGGCATGGTTTTTAGAAAGATGTTAGTGAATTTTTTGACTTTAACATTTTGTATGGTTTTTATTGTGAAATTGGTGAGTTTTTTAAATACGAAATTTTGTTATGGTTTTATAGTGAAATTGTTGAATTATTGGCTTTGAACATTAGAAATGGTGTTTATAGTGAAATTGGGTACTTTTATCACTTGAAACTTTTGTAATACCCATTATAGTGAAATTGGTGCGATTTTTCACTTGGAACATTCAAATGGTCTTTATAGTGAAATTGATGAGTTTTTTCACGTGGAACTTTTGTAATGGTTTTTATAGTGAAATTGGGTAGTTTTTTTGTTTTTAACTTTGAACTTTTGTTTAGAGAGACATTGGTGATTTTTAAAATTTTAACTTTTATAATGGTTTTTATGGTGAAATTAGTGATATTTTTTCACTTGGATCTTTTGGTATGGTCTTTTAGTGAAATTTGTGAGCTTTTTACTTAGTAACTTGTTTAATGGTTTTTATAGTGAAATTGCTGTGCTTTTTGACTTGGAATTTTTCTTATGGTGTTTATAGTGAAATTGTCGAATTTTTTTAACTTGGAACTTTTGAAATGGTTTTATAGTGAAATTGGTGAATTTTTTCACTTGAAACTTTTGTAATGGTTATTATAGTGAAACTGGCGAGGTTTTTCACTTGGAACATTCGTAATGGTCTCTATAGTTAAATTGATGAGTTTTTTCACTTTGAACTTTTGTTATAATTTGTAGAGTGAAACTGGGGAGTTTTATTAACTTTGAATATTCGAAATGGTCATTTTGTTAAATTAGTGTATTATTTCACTTAAAACATTTATTGTGGTTTTTATAGTGTAATTAGTGTTTTTTTTTCACTTTTGACTATTGGTATGGTTTTTAGAGAGAAGTTAGTGAGTTTTTTGACTTTAACATTTTGTATGGTTTTTATTGTGATATTGGTGAGTTTTTTAAATACGAAATTTTGTTATGGTTTTTATAGTAAAATTGTTGAATATCGGCTTTGAACATTAGAAACGGTTTTTATAGTGAAATTGGGTAGTTTTATCACTTGAAACTTTTGTAATGGCCATTATAGTGAAATTGGTGCGATTTTTCACTTGGAACATTCAAATGGTCTTTATAGTGAAATTGATGAGTTTTTTCACGTGGAACTTTTGTAATGGTTTTTATAGTGAAATTGGGTAGTTATTTTGTTTTTAACTTTGAACTTTTGTTTAGAGAGAAATTGGTGATTTTTAAAATTTCAACTTTTGTAATGGTTTTTATGGTGAAATTAGTGAGTTTTTTTCACTTGGATCTTTTGGTATGGTCTTTTAGTGAAATTTGTGAGCTTTTTACTTTGTAACTTTTGTAATGGTTTTTATCGTGAAATTGGTGTGCTTTTTGACTTGGAAATTTTCTTATGGTGTTTATTGTGAAATTGTCGAATTTTTTGACTTGGAACTTTTGAAACGGTTTTATAGTGAAAATGGTGAATTTTTTCACTTGAAACTTTTGTAATGGTTATTATAGTGAAACTGGCGAGGTTTTTCACTTGGAACATTCGTAATGGTCTTTATAGTTAAATTGATGAGTTTTTTCACTTTGAACTTTTGTTATAATTTGTAGAGTGAAACTGGGGAGTTTTTTAACTTTGAATATTAGAAATGGTCATTTAGTTAAATTAGTGTATTATTTCACTTAAAACATTTATTGTGGTTTTTATAGTGTAATTAGTGTTTTTTTTTCATTTTTGACTTTTGGTATGGTTTTTAGAGAGAAGTTAGTGAGTTTTTTGACTTTAAAATTTTGTATGGTTTTTATTGTGAAATTGGTGAGTTTTTTAAATACGAAATTTTGTTATGGTTTTTATAGTGAAAATGTTGAATTATTGGCTTTGAACATTAGAAATGGTTTGTATAGTGAAATTGGGTACTTTTATCACTTGAAACTTTTGTAATGGCTATTATAGTGAAATTGGTGCGATTTTTTACTTGGAACACTCAAATGGTCTTTATAGTGAAATTGATGAGTTTTTTCACGTGGAACTTTTGTAATGGTTTTTATAGTGAAATTGGGTAGTTTTTTTGTTTTTAACTTTGAACTTTTGTTTAGACAGAAATTGGTGATTTTTAAAATTTTAACTTTTGTAATGGTTTTTATGCTGAAATTAGTGAGTTTTATTCACTTGGATCTTTTGGTATGGTCTTTTAGTGAAATTTTTGAGATTTTTACTTTGTAACTTTTGTAATGGTTTTTATAGTGAAATTGGTGTGCTTTTTGACTTGGAAATTTTCTTATGGTGTTTATAGTGAAATTGTCGAATTTTTTGACTTGGAACTTTTGAAACGGTTTTATAGTGAAATTGGTGAATTTTTTCACTTGAAACTTTTGTAATGGTTATTATAGTGAAACTGGCGAGGTTTTTCACTTGGAACATTCGTAATTGTCTTTATAGTTAAATTGATGAGTTTTTTCACTTTGAACTTTTGTTTTAATTTGTAGAGTGAAACTGGGGAGTTTTTTTAACTTTGAATATTCGAAATGGTCATTTAGTTAAATTAGTGTATTATTTCACTTAAAACATTTGTTGTGGTTTCTATAGTGAAATTAGTGTTTTTTTTTCATTTTTGACTTTTGGTATGGTTTTTAGAGAGAAGTTAGTGAGTTTTTTAACTTTGAATATTCGAAATGGTTTTTATAGTGAAATTGGGTTCTTTTTCACTTGAAACTTTTGTAATGGCAATTATAGTGAAATTGGTGCGATTTTTCACTTGGAACATTCAAATGGTCTTTATAGTGAAATTGATGAGTTTTTTCACGTGGAACTTTTGTAATGGTTTTTATAGTGAAATCGGGTAGTTTTTTGTTTTTAACTTTGAACTTTTGTTTAGAGAGAAATTGGTGATTTTTAAAATTTCAACTTTTTTAATGGTTTTTATGGTGAAATTAGTGAGTTTTTTTCACTTGGATCTTTTGGTATGGTCTTTTAGTGAAATTTGTGAGCTTTTTACTTTGTAACTTGTTTAATGGTTTTTATAGTGAAATTGGTGTGCTTTTTGACTTGGAAATTTTCTTATGGTGTTTATAGTGAAATTGTCGAATTTTTTTAACTTGGAACTTTTGAAATGGTTTTATAGTGAAATTGGTGTATTTTTTCACTTGAAACTTTTGTAATGGTTATTATAGTGAAACTGGCGAGGTTTTTCACTTGGAACATTCGTAATGGTCTTTATAGTTAAATTGATGAGTTTTTTCACTTTGAACTTTTGTTATAATTTGTAGACTGAAACTGGGGAGTTTTTTTAACTTTGAATATTCGAAATGGTCATTTAGTTAAATTAGTGTATTATTTTACTTAAAACATTAATTGTGGTTTTTATAGTGTAATTAGTGTTTTTTTTCACTTTTGACTTTTAGTATGGTTTTAAGAGAGAAGTTAGTGAGTTTTTTGACTTTAACATTTTGTATGGTTTTTATTGTGAAATTGGTGAGTTTTTTAAATACGAAATTTTGTTATGGTTTTTATAGTGAAATTGTTGAATTATTGGCTTTGAACATTAGAAATGGTGTTTATAGTGAAATTGGGTACTTTTATCACTGGAAACTTTTGTAATACCCATTATAGTGAAATTGGTGCTATTTTTCACTTGGAACAATCAAATGGTCTTTATAGTGAAATTGATGAGTTTTTTCACGTGGAACTTTTGTAATGGCTTTTATAGTGAAATTGGGTAGTTTTTTTGTTTTTAACTTTGAACTTTTGTTTACAGAGAAATTGGTGATTTTTAAAATTTTAACTTTTTTTATGGTTTTTATGGTGAAATTAGTGAGTTTTTTTCACTTGGATCTTTTGGTATGGTCTTTTAGTGAAATTTGTGAGCTTTTTACTTTGTAACTTGGTTAATGGTTTTTATAGTGAAATTGGTGTGATTTTTGACTTGGAAATTTTATTACGGTGTTTATAGTGAAATTGTCGAATTTTTTTAACTTGGAACTTTTGAAATGGTTTATAGTGAAATTGGTGAATTTTTTCACTTGAAACTTTTGTAATGGTTATTATAGTGAAACTGGCGAGGTTTTTCACTTGGAACATTCGTAATGGCTTTATAGTTAAATTGATGAGTTTTTTCACTTTGAACTTTTGTTATAATTTGTAGAGTGAAACTGGGGAGTTTTTTTAACTTTGAATATTCGAAATGGTCATTTAGTTAAATTAGTGTATTATTTCACTTAAAACATTTATTATGGTTTTTATAGTGTAATTAGTGTTTTTTTTTTCACTTTTGACTTTTGGTATGGTTTTTAGAGAGAAGTTAGTGAGTTTTTTGACTTTAACATTTTGTATGGTTTTTATTGTGAAATTGGTGAGTTTTTTAAATACGAAATTTTGTTATGGTTTTTATAGTGAAATTGTTAAATTATTGGCTTTGAACATTAGAAATGGCGTTTATAGTGAAATTGGGTACTTTTATCACTTGAAACTTTTGTAATACCCATTATAGTGAAATTGGTGCGATTTTTCACTTGGAACATTCAAATGGTCTTTATAGTGAAATTGATGACTTTTTTCACGTGGAACTTTTGTAATGGTTTTATAGTGAAATTGGGTAGTTTTTTGTTTTTAACTTTGAACTTTTGTTTAGAGAGAAATTGGTGATTTTTAAAATTTGAACTTTTCTAATGGTTTTTATGGTGAAATTAGTGAGTTTTTTTCACTTGGATCTGTTGGTATGGTCTTTTAGTGATATTTGTGAGCTTTTTACTTTGTAACTTTTGTAATGGTTTTTATAGTGAAATTGGTGTGCTTTTTGACTTGGAAATTTTCTTATGGTGTTTATAGTGAAATTGTCGAATTTTTTGACTTGAAAGTTTTGAAATGGATTTATAGTGAAATTGGTGAATTTTTTCACTTGAAACTTTTGTAATGGTTATTATAGTGAAACTGGCGAGTTTTTTCAATTGGAACATTCGTAATGGTCTTTATAGTTAAATTGATGAGTTTTTTCACTTTGAACTTTTGTTATAATTCGTAGAGTGAAACTGGGGATTTTTTTAACTTTGAATATTCGAAATGGTCATTTAGTTAAATTAGTGTATTATTTCACTTAAAACATTTATAGTGGTTTTTATAGTGAAATTAGTGTTTTTTTTTCACTTTTGACTTTTGGTATGGTTTTAAGAGAGAAGTTAGTGAGTTTTTTGACTTTAACATTTTGTATGGTTTTTATTGTGAAATTGGTGAGTTTTTTAAATACGAAATTTTGTTATGGTTTTTATAGTGAAATTGTTGAATTATTGGCTTTGAACATTAAAAATGGTGTTTATAGTGAAATTGGGTACTTTTATCACTGGAAACTTTTGTAATACCCATTATAGTGAAATTGGTGCTATTTTTCACTTGGAACAATCAAATGGTCTTTATAGTGAAATTGATGAGTTTTTTCACGTGGAACTTTTGTAATGGTTTTTATAGTGAAATTGGGTAGTTTTTTTGTTTTTAACTTTGAACTTTTGTTTATAGAGAAATTGGTGATTTTTAAAATTTTAACTTTTTTTATGGTTTTTATGGTGAAATTAGTGAGTTTTTTTCACTTGGATCTTTTGGTATGGTCTTTTAGTGAAATTTGTGAGCTTTTTACTTTGTAACTTGGTTAATGGTTTTTATAGTGAAATTGGTGTGATTTTTGACTTGGAAATTTTATTACGGTGTTTATAGTGAAATTGTCGAATTTTTTTAACTTAGAACTTTTGAAATGGTTTATAGTGAAATTGGTGAATTTTTTCACTTGAAACTTTTGTAATGGTTATTATAGTGAAACTGGCGAGGTTTTTCACTTGGAACATTCATAATGGCTTTATAGTTAAATTGATGAGTTTTTTCACTTTGAACTTTTGTTATAATTTGTAGAGTGAAACTGGGGAGTTTTTTTAACTTTGAATATTCGAAATGGTCATTTAGTTAAATTAGTGTATTATTTCACTTAAAACATTTATTATGGTTTTTATAGTGTAATTAGTGTTTTTTTTTCACTTTTGACTTTTGGTATGGTTTTTAGAGAGAAGTTAGTGAGTTTTTTGACTTTAACATTTTGTATGGTTTTTATTGTGAAATTGGTGAGTTTTTTAAATACGAAATTTTGTTATGGTTTTTATAGTGAAATTGTTAAATTATTGGCTTTGAACATTAGAAATGGCGTTTATAGTGAAATTGGGTACTTTTATCACTTGAAACTTTTGTAATACCCATTATAGTGAAATTGGTGCGATTTTTCACTTGGAACATTCAAATGGTCTTTATAGTGAAATTGATGACTTTTTTCACGTGGAACTTTTGTAATGGTTTTATAGTGAAATTGGGTAGTTTTTTGTTTTTAACTTTGAACTTTTGTTTAGAGAGAAATTGGTGATTTTTAAAATTTGAACTTTTCTAATGGTTTTTATGGTGAAATTAGTGAGTTTTTTTCACTTGGATCTGTTGGTATGGTCTTTTAGTGATATTTGTGAGCTTTTTACTTTGTAACTTTTGTAATGGTTTTTATAGTGAAATTGGTGTGCTTTTTGACTTGGAAATTTTCTTATGGTGTTTATAGTGAAATTGTCGAATTTTTTGACTTGAAAGTTTTGAAATGGATTTATAGTGAAATTGGTGAATTTTTTCACTTGAAACTTTTGTAATGGTTATTATAGTGAAACTGGCGAGTTTTTTCAATTGGAACATTCGTAATGGTCTTTATAGTTAAATTGATGAGTTTTTTCACTTTGAACTTTTGTTATAATTCGTAGAGTGAAACTGGGGATTTTTTTAACTTTGAATATTCGAAATGGTCATTTAGTTAAATTAGTGTATTATTTCACTTAAAACATTTATAGTGGTTTTTATAGTGAAATTAGTGTTTTTTTTCACTTTTGACTTTTGGTATGGTTTTAAGAGAGAAGTTAGTGAGTTTTTTGACTTTAACATTTTGTATGGTTTTTATTGTGAAATTGGTGAGTTTTTTAAATACGAAATTTTGTTATGGTTTTTATAGTGAAATTGTTGAATTATTGGCTTTGAACATTAAAAATGGTGTTTATAGTGAAATTGGGTACTTTTATCACTGGAAACTTTTGTAATACCCATTATAGTGAAATTGGTGCTATTTTTCACTTGGAACAATCAAATGGTCTTTATAGTGAAATTGATGAGTTTTTTCACGTGGAACTTTTGTAATGGTTTTTATAGTGAAATTGGGTAGTTTTTTTGTTTTTAACTTTGAACTTTTGTTTATAGAGAAATTGGTGATTTTTAAAATTTTAACTTTTTTTATGGTTTTTATGGTGAAATTAGTGAGTTTTTTTCACTTGGATCTTTTGGTATGGTCTTTTAGTGAAATTTGTGAGCTTTTTACTTTGTAACTTGGTTAATGGTTTTTATAGTGAAATTGGTGTGATTTTTGACTTGGAAATTTTATTACGGTGTTTATAGTGAAATTGTCGAATTTTTTTAACTTGGAACTTTTGAAATGGTTTATAGTGAAATTGGTGAATTTTTTCACTTGAAACTTTTGTAATGGTTATTATAGTGAAACTGGCGAGGTTTTTCACTTGGAACATTCATAATGGCTTTATAGTTAAATTGATGAGTTTTTTCACTTTGAACTTTTGTTATAATTTGTAGAGTGAAACTGGGGAGTTTTTTTAACTTTGAATATTCGAAATGGTCATTTAGATAAATTAGTGTATTATTTCACTTAAAACATTTATTATGGTTTTTATAGTGTAATTAGTGTTTTTTTTTCACTTTTGACTTTTGGTATGGTTTTTAGAGAGAAGTTAGTGAGTTTTTTGACTTTAACATTTTGTATGGTGTTTATTGTGAAATTGGTGAGTTTTTTAAATACGAAATTTTGTTATGGTTTTTATAGTGAAATTGTTAAATTATTGGCTTTGAACATTAGAAATGGCGTTTATAGTGAAATTGGGTACTTTTATCACTGAAACTTTTGTAATACCCATTATAGTGAAATTGGTGCGATTTTTCACTTGGAACATTCAAATGGTCTTTATAGTGAAATTGATGACTTTTTTCACGTGGAACTTTTGTAATGGTTTTTATAGTGAAATTGGGTAGTTTTTTGTTTTTAACTTTGAACTTTTGTTTAGAGAGAAATTGGTGATTTTTAAAATTTGAACTTTTCTAATGGTTTTTATGGTGAAATTAGTGAGTTTTTTTCACTTGGATCTGTTGGTATGGTCTTTTAGTGATATTTGTGAGCTTTTTACTTTGTAACTTTTGTAATGGTTTTTATAGTGAAATTGGTGTGCTTTTTGACTTGGAAATTTTCTTATGGTGTTTATAGTGAAATTGTCGAATTTTTTGACTTGAAAGTTTTGAAATGGATTTATAGTGAAATTGGTGAATTTTTTCACTTGAAACTTTTGTAATGGTTATTATAGTGAAACTGGCGAGTTTTTTCAATTGGAACATTCGTAATGGTCTTTATAGTTAAATTGATGAGTTTTTTCACTTTGAACTTTTGTTTTAATTTGTAGAGTGAAACTGGGGAGTTTTTTAACTTTGAATATTCGAAATGGTCAATTAGTTAGATTAGTGTATTTTTTTTCACTTAAAACATTTGTTGTGGTTTTTATAATGAAATTAGTATTTTTTTTTTCACTTTTGACTTTTGGTATGGTTTTTAGAGAGAAGTTAGCGACTTTTTAGACTTTAACATTTTGTATGGTTTTTATTGTGAAATTGGTGAGTTTTTTAAATACGAATTTTGTTATGGTTTTTATAGTGAAATTGTTGAATTATTGGCTTTGAACATTAGAAATGGTTTTTATAGTGAAATTGGGTACTTTTTTCACTTGAAACTTTTGTAATGGCCATTATAGTGAAATTGGTGCAATTTTTCACTTGGAACATTCAAATGGTCTTTATAGTGAAATTGATGAGTTTTTTCACGTGGAACTTTTGTAATGGTTTTTATAGTGAAATTGGGTAGTTTTTTGTTTTTTAAATTTGAACTTTTGTTTAGAGAGAAATTGGTGATTTTTAAAATTTCAACTTTTGTAATGGTTTTTATGGTGAAATTAGTGAGTTTTTTTCACTTGGATCTTTTGGTATGGTCTTTTAGTGAAATTTGTGAGCTTTTTAATTTGTAACTTTTGTAATGGTTTTTATAGTGAAATTGGTGTGCTTTTTGACTTGGAAATTTTCTAATGGTGATTATAGTGAAGTGTTCGAATTTTTTGACTTTGAACTTTTGAAATGGTTTTATTGTGAAATTGGTGAATTTTTTCACTTGAAACTTTTGTAATGGTTATTATAGTGAAATTGATGAGTTTTTTCCACTTGGATCATTCGTAATGGTCTTTATAGTTAAATTGATGAGTTATTTCACTTTGAACTTTTGTTATAATTTGTAGAGTGATTTAGTTAAATTAGTGTATTTTTTCACTTAAAACATTTGTTGTAGTTTTTATAGTGAAATTAGTGTTTTTTTTCACTTTTGACTTTTGGTATGGTTTTTAGAGAGAAGTTAGTGAGTTTTTTGACTTTAACATTTTGTATGGTTTTTATTGTGAAATTGGTGAGTTTTTTAAATACGAAATTTTGTTATGGTTTTTATAGTGAAATTGTTGAATTATTGGCTTTGAACATTAGAAATGGTTTTTATAGTGAAATTGGGTACTTTTTCACTTGAAACTTTTGTAATGGCCATTATAGTGAAATTGGTGTGATTTTTCTCTTGGAACATTCAAATGGTCTTTATAGTGAAATTGATGAGTTTTTTCACGTGGAACTTTTGTAATGGTTTTTATAGTGAAATTGGGTAGTTTTTTGTTTTTAACTTTGAACTTTTGTTTAGAGAGAAATTAGTGATTTTTAAAATTTCAAATTTTGTAATGGTTTTTATGGTGAAATTAGTGAGTTTTTTTCACTTGGATCTTTTGGTATGGTCTTTTAGTGAAATTTGTGAGCTTTTTACTTTGTAACTTGTGTAATGGTTTTTATAGTGAAATTGGTGTGCTTTTTGACTTGGAAATTTTCTTATGGTGTTTATAGTGAAATTGTCGAATTTTTTGACTTGAAACTTTTGAAATGGTTTTATAGTGAAATTGGTGAATTTTTTCACTTGAAACACTTATAATGGCTATTATAGTGAAATTGGCGAGTTTTTTCACTTGGAACATTCGTAATGGTCTTTATAGTTAAATTGATGAGTTTTTTCACTTTGAACTTTTATTGTGGTTTTTATAGTGTAATTAGTGTTTTTTTTTTCACTTTTGACTTTTGGTATGGTTTTTAGAGAGAAGTTAGTGAGTTTTTTGACTTTAACATTTTGTATGGTTTTTATTGTGAAATTGGTGAGTTTTTTAAATACGAAATTTTTTTATGGTTTTTATAGTGAAATTGTTGAATTATTGGCTTTGAACATTAGAAATGGTTTTTATAGTGAAATTGGGTACTTTTTTCACTTGAAACTTTTGTAATACCCATTATAGTGAAATTGGTGCAATTTTTCACTTGGAACATTCAAATGGTCTTTATAGTGAAATTGATGACTTTTTTCACATGGAACTTTTGTAATGGTTTTTATAGTGAAATCTGGTAGTTTTTTGTTTTTAACTTTGAAATTTTGTTAAGAGAGAAATTGGTGATTTTTAAAATTTGAACTTTTCTAATGGTTTTTATGGTGAAATTAGTGAGTTTTTTTCACTTGGATCTTTTGGTATGGTCTTTTAGTGAAATTTGTGAGCTTTTTACTTTGTAACTTTTGTAATGGTTTTTATAGTGAAATTGGTGTGCTTTTTGACTTGGAAATTTTCTTATGGTGTTTATAGTGAAATTGTCGAATTTTTTGACTTGGAACTTTTGAAACGGTTTTATAGTGAAATTGGTGAATTTTTTCACTTGAAACTTTTGTAATGGTTATTATAGTGAAACTGGCGAGTTTTTTCACTTGGAACATTCGTAATGGTCTTTATAGTTAAATTGATGAGTTTTTTCACTTTGAACTTTTGTTATAATTTGTACAGTGAAACTGGGGAGTTTTTTTACTTTGAATATTCGAAATCGTCATTTAGTTAAATTAGTGTATTATTTCACTTAAAGCATTTATTGTGGTTTTTATAGTGTAATTAGTGTTTTTTTTCACTTTTGACTTTTGGTATGGTTTTTAGAGAGAAGTTAGTGAGTTTTTTGACTTTAACATTTTATATGGTTTTTATTGTGAAATTGGTGAGTTTTTTAAATACGAAATTTTGTTATGGTTTTTATAGTGAAATTGTTGAATTATTGGGTTTGAACATTAGAAATGGTTTTTATAGTGAAATTGGGTACTTTTTCACTTGAAACTATTGTAATGGCCATTATAGTGAAATTGGTGCGATTTTTCACTTGGAACATTCAAATGGTCTTTATAGTGAAATTGATGGGTTTTTTCACGTGGAACTTTTGTAATGGTTTTTATAGTGAAATTGGGTAGTTTTTAGTTTTTAACTTTGAACTTTTGTTTAGAGAGAAATTGGTGATTTTTAAAATATCAACGATTGTAATGGTTTTTATGGTGAAATTAGTGAGTTTTTTTCACTTGGATCTTTTGGTATGGTCTTTTAGTGAAATTTGTGATCTTTTAACTTTGTAACTTTTGTAATGGTTTTTATAGTGAAATTGGTGTGCTTTTTGGCTTGGAAATTTTCTTATGGTGTTTATAGTGAAATTGTCGAACTTTTTGACTTGGAACTTTTGAAATGGTCTTATAGTTAAATTGGTGAATTTTTTCACTTGAAACATTTGTAATGGTTATTATAGTGAAACTGGCGAGGTTTTTCACTTGGATCATTCGTAATGGTCTTTATAGTTAAATTGATGAGTTTTTCACTTTGAACTTTTGTTATAATTTGTAGAGTGAAACTGGGGAGTTTTTTTAACTTTGAATATTCGAAATGGTCATTTAGTTAAATTAGTGTATTATTTCACTTAAAACATTTATTGTGGTTTTTATAGTGTAATTAGTGTTTTTTTTTCCACTTTTGACTTTTGGTATGGTTTTTAGAGAGAAGTTAGTGAGTTTTTTGACTTTAACATTTTGTATGGTTTTAATTGTGAAATTGGTGAGTTTTTTAAATACGAAATTTTGTTATGGTTTTTATAATGAAATTGTTGAATTATTGGCTTTGAACATTAGAAATGGTTTTTATAGTGAAATTGGGTACTTTTTTCACTTGAAACTTTTGTAATGGCCATTATAGTGAAATTGGTGCGATTTTTCACTTGGAACATTCAAATGGTCTTTATAGTGAAATTGATGGGTTTTTTCACGTGCAACTTTTGTAATGGTTTTTATAGTGAAATTGGGTAGTTTTTAGTTTTTAACTTTGAACTTTTGTTTAGAGAGAAATTGGTGATTTTTAAAATTTCAACTTTTGTAATGGTTTTTATGGTGAAATTAGTGAGTTTTTTCACTTGGATCTTTTGGTATGGTCTTTTAGTGAAATTTGTGAGCTTTTTACTTTGTAACTTTTGTAATGGTTTTTATAGTGAAATTGGTGTGCTTTTTGACTTTGAAATTTTCTTATGGTGTTTATAGTGAAATTGTCGAATTTTTTGACTTGGAACTTTTGAAACGGTCTTATAGTGAAATTGGTGAATTTTTTCACTTGAAACTTTTGTAATGGATATTATAGTGAAACTGGCGAGATTTTTCACTTGGAACATTCGTAGTTGTCTTTATAGTTAAATTGATGAGTTTTTTCACTTTGAACTTTTGTTATAATTTGTAGAGTGAAACTGGGGAGTTTTTTAACTTTGAATATTCGAAATGGTCATTTAGTTAAATTAGTGTATTATTTCACTTTAAACATTTATTGAGGTTTTTATAGTGTAATTAGTGTTTTTTTTTTCATTTTTGACTTTTGGTATGGTTTTTAGAGAGAAGTTAGTGAGTTTTTTTACTTTAACATTTTGTATGGTTTTTATTGTGAAATTGGTGAGTTTTTTAAATACGAAATTTTTTTATGGTTTTTATAGTGAAATTGTTGAATTATTGGCTTTGAACATTAGAAATGGTTTTTATAGTGAAATTGGGTACTTTTTTCACTTGAAACTTTTGTAATGGCCATTATAGTGAAATTGGTGCGATTTTTCACTTGGAACATTCAAATGGTCTTTATAGTGAAATTGATGAGTTTTTTCACGTGGAACTTTTGTAATGGTTTTTATAGTGAAATTGGGTAGTTTTTAGTTTTTTAAATTTGAACTTTTGTTTAGAGAGAAATTGGTGATTTTTAAAATTTTAACTTTTGTAATGGTTTTTATGGTGAAATTAGTGAGTTTTTTTCACTTGGATCTTTTGGTATGGTCTTTTAGTGAAATTTGTGAGCTTTTTACTTTGTAACTTGTTTAATGGTTTTTATAGTGAAATTGGTGTGCTTTTTGACTTGGAAATTTTCTTATGGTGTTTATAGTGAAATTGTCGAATTTTTTGACTTGGAAGTTTTGAAACGGTTTTATAGTGAAATTGGTGAATTTTTTCACTTGAAACTTTTGTAATGGTTATTATAGTGAAACCGACGGGTTTTTTCACTTGGAACATTCGTAATGGTCTTTATAGTTAAATTGATGAGTTTTTTCACTTTGAACTTTTGTTTTAATTTGTAGAGTGAAACTGGGGAGTTTTTTAACTTTGAATATTCGAAATGGTCAATTAGTTAGATTAGTGTATTTTTTTTCACTTAAAACATTTGTTGTGGTTTTTATAATGAAATTAGTATTTTTTTTTCACTTTTGACTTTTGGTATGGTTTTTAGAGAGAAGTTAGCGACTTTTTAGACTTTAACATTTTGTATGGTTTTTATTGTGAAATTGGTGAGTTTTTTAAATACGAATTTTGTTATGGTTTTTATAGTGAAATTGTTGAATTATTGGCTTTGAACATTAGAAATGGTTTTTATAGTGAAATTGGGTACTTTTTTCACTTGAAACTTTTGTAATGGCCATTATAGTGAAATTGGTGCAATTTTTCACTTGGAACATTCAAATGGTCTTTATAGTGAAATTGATGAGTTTTTTCACGTGGAACTTTTGTAATGGTTTTTATAGTGAAATTGGGTAGTTTTTTGTTTTTTAAATTTGAACTTTTGTTTAGAGAGAAATTGGTGATTTTTAAAATTTCAACTTTTGTAATGGTTTTTATGGTGAAATTAGTGAGTTTTTTTCACTTGGATCTTTTGGTATGGTCTTTTAGTGAAATTTGTGAGCTTTTTACTTTGTAACTTTTGTAATGGTTTTTATAGTGAAATTGGTGTGCTTTTTGACTTGGAAATTTTCTTATGGTGTTTATAGTGAAATTATCGAATTTTTTGACTTGGAAGTTTTGAAACGGTTTTATAGTGAAATTGGTGAATTTTTTCACTTGAAACTTTTGTATGGTTATTATAGTGAAACTGGCGGGTTTTTTCACTTGGAACATTCGTAATGGTCTTTATAGTTAAATTGATGAGTTTTTTCACTTTGAACTTTTATTTTAATTTGTAGAGTGAAACTGGGGAGTTTTTTAACTTTGAATATTCGAAATGGTCAATTAGTTAGATTAGTGTATTTTTTTCACTTAAAACATTTGTTGTGGTTTTTATAATGAAATTAGTATTTTTTTTTTCACTTTTGACTTTTGGTATCGTTTTTAGAGAGAAGTTAGCGACTTTTTAGACTTTAACATTTTGTATGGTTTTTATTGTGAAATTGGTGAGTTTTTTAAATACGAATTTTGTTATGGTTTTTATAGTGAAATTGTTGAATTATTGGCTTTGAACATTAGAAATGCTTTTTATAGTGAAATTGGGTACTTTTTTCACTTGAAACTTTTGTAATGGCCATTATAGTGAAATTGGTGCGATTTTTCACTTGGAACATTCAAATGGTCTTTATAGTGAAATTGATGAGTTTTTTCACGTGGAACTTTTGTAATGGTTTTTATAGTGAAATTGGGCAGTTTTTTTGTTTTTAACTTTGAACTTTTGTTTAGAGAGAAATTGGTGATTTTTAAAATTTTAACTTTTGTAATTGTTTTTATGGTGAAATTAGTGAGTTTTTTTCACTTGGATCTTTTGGTATGGTCTTTTAGTGAAATTTGTGAGCTTTTTACTTTGTAACTTTTGTAATGGTTTTTATAGTGAAATTGGTGTGCTTTTTGACTTGGAAATTTTCTTATAGAGTTTATAGTGAAATTGTCGAATTTTTTGACTTTGAACTTTTGAAACGGTTTTATAGTGAAATTGGTGAATTTTTTCACTTGAAACTTTTGTAATGGATATTATAGTGAAACTGGCGAGGTTTTTCACTTGGAACATTCGTAATTGTCTTTATAGTTAAATTGATGAGTTTTTTCACTTTGAACTTTTGTTATAATTTGTAGAGTGAAACTGGGGAGTTTTTTAACTTTGAATATTCGAAATGGTCATTTAGTTAAATTAGTGTATTATTTCACTTAAAACATTTATTGTGGTTTTTATAGTGTAATTAGTGTTTTTTTTTCATTTTTGACTTTTGGTATGGTTTTTAGAGAGAAGTTAGTGAGTTTTTTGACTTTAACATTTTGTATGGTTTTTATTGTGAAATTGGTGAGTTTTTTAAATACGAAAATTTTTTTTTGGTTTTTATAGTGAAATTGTTGAATTATTGGCTTTGAACATTAGAAATGGTTTTTATAGTGAAATTGGGTACTTTTTTCACTTGAAACTTTTGTAATGGCCATTATAGTGAAATTGGTGCGATTTTTCACTTGGAACATTCAAATGGTCTTTATAGTGAAATTGATGAGTTTTTTCACGTGGAACTTTTGTAATGGTTTTTATAGTGAAATTGGGTAGTTTTTTGTTTTTAAATTTGAACTTTTGTTTAGAGAGAAATTGGTGATTTTTAAAATTTTAACTTTTGTAATGGTTTTTATGGTGAAATTAGTGAGTTTTTTTCACTTGGATCTTTTGGTATGGTCTTTTAGTGAAATTTGTGAGCTTTTTACTTTGTAACTTGTTTAATGGTTTTTATAGTGAAATTGGTGTGCTTTTTTACTTGGAAATTTTCTTATGGTGTTTATAGTGAAATTGTCGAATTTTATGACTTGGAAGTTTTGAAACGGTTTTATAGTGAAATTGGTGAATTTTTTCACTTGAAACTTTTGTAATGGTTATTATAGTGAAACTGGCGGGTTTTTTCACTTGGAACATTCGTAATGGTCTTTATAGTTAAATTGATGAGTTTTTTCACTTTGAACTTTTGTTTTAATTTGCAGATTTAAACTGGGGAGTTTTTTAACTTTGAATATTCAAAATGGTCATTTAGTTAAATTAGTGTATTATTTCACTTAAAACATTTATTGTGGTTTTTATAGTGTAATTAGTGTTTTTTTTTTCATTTTTGACTTTTGGTATGGTTTTTAGAGAGAAGTTAGTGAGGTTTTTTACTTTAACATTTTGTATGGTTTTTATTGTGAAATTGGTGAGTTTTTTAAATACGAAAATTTTTTTATGGTTTTTATAGTGAAATTGTTGAATTATTGGCTTTGAACATTAGAAATGGTTTTTATAGTGAAATTGGGTACTTTTTTCACTTGAAACTTTTGTAATGGCCATTATAGTGAAATTGGTGCGATTTTTCACTTGGAACATTCAAATGGTCTTTATAGTGAAATTGATGAGTTTTTTCACGTGGAACTTTTGTAATGGTTTTTATAGTGAAATTGGGTAGTTTTTTGTTTTTAAATTTGAACTTTTGTTTAGAGAGAATTTGGTGATTTTTAAAATTTTAACTTTTGTAATGGTTTTTATGGTGAAATTAGTGAGTTTTTTTCACTTGGATCTTTTGGTATGGTCTTTTAGTGAAATTTGTGAGCTTTTTACTTTGTAACTTGTTTAATGGTTTTTATAGTGAAATTGGTGTGCTTTTTTACTTGGAAATTTTCTTATGGTGTTTATAGTGGAATTGTCGAATTTTATGACTTGGAAGTTTTGAAACAGTTTTATAGTGAAATTGGTGAATTTTTTCACTTGAAACTTTTATAATGGTTATTATAGTGAAACTGGCGGGTTTTTTCACTTGGAACATTCGTAATGGTCTTTATAGTTAAATTGATGAGTTTTTTCACTTTGAACTTTCGTTTTAATTTGCAGAATGAAACTGGGGAGTTTTTTAACTTTGAATATTCAAAATGGTCATTTAGTTAAATTAGTGTATTATTTCACTTAAAACATTTATTGTGGTTTTTATAGTGTAATTAGTGTTTTTTTTTTCATTTTTGACTTTTGGTATGGTTTTTAGAGAGAAGTTAGTGAGGTTTTTTACTTTAACATTTTGTATGGTTTTTATTGTGAAATTGGTGAGTTTTTTAAATACGAAATTTTTTTATGGTTTTTATAGTGAAATTGTTGAATTATTGGCTTTGAACATTAGAAATGGTTTTTATAGTGAAATTGGGTACTTTTTTCACTTGAAACTTTTGTAATGGCCATTATAGTGAAATTGGTGCGATTTTTCACTTGGAACATTCAAATGGTCTTTATAGTGAAATTGATGAGTTTTTTCACGTGGAACTTTTGTAATGGTTTTTATAGTGAAATCTGGTAGTTTTTTGTTTTTAACTTTGAACTTTTGTTTAGAGAGAAATTGGTGATTTTTAAAATTTTAACTTTTGTAATGGTTTTTATGGTGAAATTAGTGAGGTTTTTTCACTTGGATCTTTTGGTATGGTCTTTTAGTGAAATTTGTGAGCTTTTTACTTTGTAACTTGTTTAATGGTTTTTATAGTGAAATTGGTGTGCTTTTTGACTTGGAAATTTTCTTATGGTGTTTATAGTGAAATTGTCGAATTTTTTTAACTTGGAACATTTGAAATGGTTTTATAGTGAAATTGGAGTATTTTTTCACTTGAAACTTTTGTAATGGTTATTATAGTGAAACTGGCGAGGTTTTTCACTTGGAACATTCGTAATGGTCTTTATAGTTAAATTGATGAGTTTTTTCACTTTGAACTTTTGTTATAATTTGTAGAGTGAAACTGGGGAATTTTTTTTACTTTGAATATTCGAAATGGTCATTTAGTTAAATAAGTGTATTATTTTACTTAAAACATTAATTGTGGTTTTTATAGTGTAATTAGTGTTTTTTTTCACTTTTGACTTTTGGTATGGTTTTAAGAGAGAAGTTAGTGAGTTTTTTGACTTTAACATTTTGTATGGTTTTTATTGTGAAACTGGTGAGTTTTTTAAATACGAAATTTTGTTATGGTTTTTATAGTGAAATTGTTGAATTATTGGCTTTGAACATTAGAAATGGTGTTTATAGTGAAATTGGGTACTTTTATCACTTGAAACTTTTGTAATACCCATTATAGTGAAATTGGTGCGATTTTTCACTTGGAACATTCAAATGGTCTTTATAGTGAAATTGATGGGTTTTTTCACGTGGAACTTTTGTAATGGTTTTTATAGTGAAATTGGGTAGTTTTTAGTTTTTAACTTTGATCTTTTGTTTAGAGAGAAATTGGTGATTTTTAAAATTTCAACTTTTTTAATGGTTTTTATGGTGAAATTAGTGAGTTTTTTTCACTTGGATCTTTTGGTATGGTCTTTTAGTGAAATTTGTGAGCTTTTTACTTTGTAACTTTTGTAATGGTTTTTATAGTGAAATTGGTGTGCTTTTTGACTTGGAAATTTTCTTATGGTGTTTATAGTGAAATTGTCGAATTTTTTGACTTGGAACTTTTGAAACGGTTTTATAGTGAAATTGGTGAATTTTTTCACTTGAAACTTTTGTAATGGTTATTATAGTGAAACTGGCGAGGTTTTTCACTTGGAACATTCGTAATGGTCATTATAGTTAAATTGATGAGTTTTTTCACTTTGAACTTTTGTTATGACTTATAGAGTGAAACTGGGGAGTTTTTTTACTTTGAATATTCGAAATCGTCATTTAGTTAAATTAGTGTATTATTTCACTTAAAACATTTATTGTGGTTTTTATAGTGTAATTAGTGTTTTTTTTCACTTTTGACTTTTGGTATGGTTTTTAGAGAGAAGTTAGTAAGTTTTTTGCCTTTAACATTTTGTATGGTTTTTATTGTGAAATTGGTGAGTTTTTTAAATACGAAATTTTGTTATGGTTTTTATAGTGAAGTTGAATTATTGGCTTTGAACATTAGAAATGGTTTTTATATTGAAATTGGGTACTTTTTCACTTGAATCTATTGTAATGGCCATTATAGTGAAATTGGTACGATTTTTCACTTGGAACATTCAAATGGTCTTTATAGTGAAATTGATGGGTTTTTTCACGTGGAACTTTTGTAATGGTTTTTATAGTGAAATTGGGTAGTTTTTAGTTTTTAACTTTGAACTTTTGTTTAGAGAGAAATTGGTGATTTTTAAAATATCAACGATTGTAATGGTTTTTATGGTGAAATTAGTGAGTTTTTTTCACTTGGATCTTTTGGTATGGTCTTTTAGTGAAATTTGTGATCTTTTAACTTTGTAACTTTTGTAATGGTTTTTATAGTGAAATTGGTGTGCTTTTTGGCTTGGAAATTTTCTTATGGTGTTTATAGTGAAATTGTCGAACTTTTTGACTTGGAACTTTTGAAATGGTCTTATAGTGAAATTGGTGAATTTTTTCACTTGAAACATTTGTAATGGTTATTATAGTGAAACTGGCGAGGTTTTTCACTTGGATCATTCGTAATGGTCTTTATAGTTAAATTGATGAGTTTTTTCACTTTGAACTTTTGTTATAATTTGTAGAGTGAAACTGGGGAGTTTTTTTAACTTTGAATATTCGAAATGGTCATTTAGTTAAATTAGTGTATTATTTCACTTAAAACATTTATTGTGGTTTTTATAGTGTAATTAGTGTTTTTTTTCACTTTGGACTTTTGGTATGGTTTTTAGAGAGAAGTTAGTGAGTTTTTTGACTTTAACATTTTTTATGGTTTTAATTGTGAAATTGGTGAGTTTTTTAAATACGAAATTTTGTTATGGTTTTTATAGTGAAATTGTTGAATTATTGGCTTTGAACATTAGAAATGGTTTTTATAGTGAAATTGGGTACTTTTTTCACTTGAAACTTTTGTAATGGCCATTATAGTGAAATTGGTGCGATTTTTCACTTGGAACATTCAAATGGTCTTTATAGTGAAATTGATGGGTTTTTTCACGTGGAACTTTTGTAATGGTTTTTATAGTGAAATTGGGTAGTTTTTAGTTTTTAACTTTGAACTTTTGTTTAGAGAGAAATTGGTGATTTATAAAATTTCAACTTTTGTAATGGTTTTTATGGTGAAATTAGTGAGTTTTTTTCACTTGGATCTTTTGGTATGGTCTTTTAGTGAAATTTGTGAGCTTTTTACTTTGTAACTTTTGTAATGGTTTTTATAGTGAAATTGGTGTGCTTTTTGACTTGGAAATTTTCTTATGGTGTTTATAGTGAAATTGTCGAATTTTTTGACTTGGAACTTTTGAAACGGTTTTATAGTGAAATTGGTGAATTTTTTCACTTGAAACTTTTGTAATGGATATTATAGTGAAACTGGCGAGGTTTTTCACTTGGAACATTCGTAATTGTCTTTATAGTTAAATTGATGAGTTTTTTCACTTTGAACTTTTGTTATAATTTGTAGAGTGAAACTGGGGAGTTTTTTAACTTTGAATATTCGAAATGGTCATTTAGTTAAATTAGTGTATTATTTCACTTAAAACATTTATTGTGGTTTTTATAGTGTAATTAGTGTTTTTTTTTCATTTTTGACTTTTGGTATGGTTTTTAGAGAGAAGTTAGTGAGTTTTTTGACTTTAACATTTTGTATGGTTTTTATTGTGAAATTGGTGAGTTTTTTAAATACGAAAATTTTTTTATGGTTTTTATAGTGAAATTGTTGAATTATTGGCTTTGAACATTAGAAATGGTTTTTATAGTGAAATTGGGTACTTTTTTCACTTGAAACTTTTGTAATGGCCATTATAGTGAAATTGGTGCGATTTTTCACTTGGAACATTCAAATGGTCTTTATAGTTAAATTGATGAGTTTTTTCACGTGGAACTTTTGTAATGGTTTTTATAGTGAAATTGGGTAGTTTTTTGTTTTTAAATTTGAACTTTTGTTTAGAGAGAAATTGGTGATTTTTAAAATTTTAACTTTTGTAATGGTTTTTATGGTGAAATTAGTGAGTTTTTTTCACTTGGATCTTTTGGTATGGTCTTTTAGTGAAATTTGTGAGCTTTTTACTTTGTAACTTGTTTAATGGTTTTTATAGTGAAATTGGTGTGCTTTTTTACTTGGAAATTTTCTTATGGTGTTTATAGTGAAATTGTCGAATTTTATGACTTGGAAGTTTTGAAACAGTTTTATAGTGAAATTGGTGAATTTTTTCACTTGAAACTTTTATAATGGTTATTATAGTGAAACTGGCGGGTTTTTTCACTTGGAACATTCGTAATGGTCTTTATAGTTAAATTGATGAGTTTTTTCACTTTGAACTTTCGTTTTAATTTGCAGATTGAAACTGGGGAGTTTTTTAACTTTGAATATTCAAAATGGTCATTTAGTTAAATTAGTGTATTATTTCACTTAAAACATTTATTGTGGTTTTTATAGTGTAATTAGTGTTTTTTTTTCATTTTTGACTTTTGGTATGGTTTTTAGAGAGAAGTTAGTGAGGTTTTTTACTTTAACATTTTGTATGGTTTTTATTGTGAAATTGGTGAGTTTTTTAAATACGAAATTTTTTTATGGTTTTTATAGTGAAATTGTTGAATTATTGGCTTTGAACATTAGAAATGGTTTTTATAGTGAAATTGGGTACTTTTTTCACTTGAAACTTTTGTAATGGCCATTATAGTGAAATTGGTGCGATTTTTCACTTGGAACATTCAAATGGTCTTTATAGTGAAATTGATGAGTTTTTTCACGTGGAACTTTTGTAATGGTTTTTATAGTGAAATCTGGTAGTTTTTTGTTTTTAACTTTGAACTTTTGTTTAGAGAGAAATTGGTGATTTTTAAAATTTTAACTTTTGTAATGGTTTTTATGGTGAAATTAGTGAGGTTTTTTCACTTGGATCTTTTGGTATGGTCTTTTAGTGAAATTTGTGAGCTTTTTACTTTGTAACTTGTTTAATGGTTTTTATAGTGAAATTGGTGTGCTTTTTGACTTGGAAATTTTCTTATGGTGTTTATAGTGAAATTGTCGAATTTTTTTAACTTGGAACATTTGAAATGGTTTTATAGTGAAATTGGAGTATTTTTTCACTTGAAACTTTTGTAATGGTTATTATAGTGAAACTGGCGAGGTTTTTCACTTGGAACATTCGTAATGGTCTTTATAGTTAAATTGATGAGTTTTTTCACTTTGAACTTTTGTTATAATTTGTAGAGTGAAACTGGGGAATTTTTTTTACTTTGAATATTCGAAATGGTCATTTAGTTAAATAAGTGTATTGTTTTACTTAAAACATTAATTGTGGTTTTTATAGTGTAATTAGTGTTTTTTTTCACTTTTGACTTTTGGTATGGTTTTAAGAGAGAAGTTAGTGAGTTTTTTGACTTTAACATTTTGTATGGTTTTTATTGTGAAACTGGTGAGTTTTTTAAATACGAAATTTTGTTATGGTTTTTATAGTGAAATTGTTGAATTATTGGCTTTGAACATTAGAAATGGTGTTTATAGTGAAATTGGGTACTTTTATCACTTGAAACTTTTGTAATACCCATTATAGTGAAATTGGTGCGATTTTTCACTTGGAACATTCAAATGGTCTTTATAGTGAAATTGATGGGTTTTTTCACGTGGAACTTTTGTAATGGTTTTTATAGTGAAATTGGGTAGTTTTTAGTTTTTAACTTTGATCTTTTGTTTAGAGAGAAATTGGTGATTTTTAAAATTTCAACTTTTTTAATGGTTTTTATGGTGAAATTAGTGAGTTTTTTTCACTTGGATCTTTTGGTATGGTCTTTTAGTGAAATTTGTGAGCTTTTTACTTTGTAACTTTTGTAATGGTTTTTATAGTGAAATTGGTGTGCTTTTTGACTTGAAAATTTTCTTATGGTGTTTATAGTGAAATTGTCGAATTTTTTGACTTGGAACTTTTGAAACGGTTTTATAGTGAAATTGGTGAATTTTTTCACTTGAAACTTTTGTAATGGTTATTATAGTGAAACTGGCGAGGTTTTTCACTTGGAACATTCGTAATGGTCTTTATAGTTAAATTGATGAGTTTTTTCACTTTGAACTTTTGTTATAACTTATAGAGTGAAACTGGGGAGTTTTTTTACTTTGAATATTCGAAATCGTCATTTAGTTAAATTAGTGTATTATTTCACTTAAAACATTTATTGTGGTTTTTATAGTGTAATTAGTGTTTTTTTTCACTTTTGACTTTTGGTATGGTTTTTAGAGAGAAGTTAGTGAGTTTTTTGACTTTAACATTTTGTATGGTTTTTATTGTGAAATTGGTGAGTTTTTTAAATACGAAATTTTGTTATGGTTTTTATAGTGAAATTGTTGAATTATTGGCTTTGAACATTAGAAATGGTTTTTATAGTGAAATTGGGTACTTTTTCACTTGAAACTATTGTAATGGCCATTATAGTGAAATTGGTGCAATTTTTCACTTGGAACATTCAAATGGTCTTTATAGTGAAATTGATGGGTTTTTTCACGTGGAACTTTTGTAATGGTTTTTATAGTGAAATTGGGTAGTTTTTAGTTCTTAACTTTGAACTTTTGTTTAGAGAGAAATTGGTGATTTTTAAAATTTCAACGATTGTAATGGTTTTTATGGTGAAATTAGTGAGTTTTTTTCACTTGGATCTTTTGGTATGGTCTTTTAGTGAAATTTGTGAGCTTTTTACTTTGTAACTTTTGTAATGGTTTTTATAGTGAAATTGGTGTGCTTTTTGACTTGGAAATTTTCTTATGGTGTTTATAGTGAAATTGTCGAACTTTTTGACTTGGAACTTTTGAAACGGTTTTATAGTGAAATTGGTGAATTTTTTCACTTGAAACTTTTGTAATGGTTATTATAGTGAAACTGGCGAGGTTTTTCACTTGGATCATTCGTAATTGTCTTTATAGTTAAATTGATGAGTTTTTTCACTTTGAACTTTTGTTATAATTTGTAGAGTGAAACTGGGGAGTTTTTTTAACTTTGAATATTCGAAATGGTCATTTAGTTAAATTAGTGTATTATTTCACTTACAACATTTATGGTGGTTTTTATAGTGTAATTAGTGTTTTTTTTCACTTTTGACTTTTGGTATGGTTTTTAGAGAGAAGTTAGTGAGTTTTTTGACTTTAACATTTTGTATGGTTTTTATTGTGAAATTGGTGAGTTTTTTAAATACGAAATTTTGTTATGGTTTTTATAGTGAAATTGTTGAATTATTGGCTTTGAACATTAGAAATGGTTTTTATAGTGAAATTGGGTACTTTTTTCACTTGAAACTTTTGTAATGGCCATTATAGTGAAATTAGTGCGATTTTTCACTTGGAACATTCAAATGGTCTTTATAGTGAAATTGATGAGTTTTTTCACGTGGAACTTTTGTAATGGTTTTTATAGTGAAATTGGGTAGTTTTTTTGTTTTTAACTTTGAACTTTTGTTTAGAGAGAAATTGGTGATTTTTAAAATTTCAACTTTTTTAATGGTTTTTATGGTGAAATTAGTGAGTTTTTTTCACTTGGATCTTTTGGTATGGTCTTTTAGTGAAATTTGTGAGCTTTTTACTTTGTAACTTTTGTAATGGTTTTTATAATGAAATTGGTGTACTTTTTGACTTGGAAATTTTCTTATGCTGTTTATAGTGAAATTGTCGAACTTTTTGACTTCGAACTTTTGAAATGGTCTTATAGTGAAATTGGTGAACTTTTTCACTTGAAACTTTTGTAATTGTTATTATAGTGAAACTGGCGAGGTTTTTCACTTGGATCATTCGTAATGGTCTTTATAGTTAAATTGATGAGTTTTTTCACTTTGAACTTTTGTTATAATTTGTAGAGTGAAACTGGGGAGTTTTTTTAACTTTGAATATTCGAAATGGTCATTTAGTTAAATTAGTGTATTATTTCACTTAAAACATTTATTGTGGTTTTTATAGTGTAATTAGTGTTTTTTTTTCACTTTTGACTTTTGGTATGGTTTTTAGAGAGAAGTTAGTGAGTTTTTTGACTTTAACATTTTGTATGGTTTTTATTGTGAAATTGGTGAGTTTTTTAAATACGAAATTTTGTTATGGTTTTTATCGTGAAATTGTTGAATTATTGGCTTTGAACATTAGAAATGGTTTTTATAGTGAAATTGGGTACTTTTTTCACTTGAAACTTTTGTAATGGCCATTATAGTGAAATTGGTGCGATTTTTCACTTGGAACATTCAAATGGTCTTTATAGTGAAATTGATGGGTTTTTTCACGTGGAACTTTTGTAATGGTTTTTATAGTGAAATTGGTGAATTTTTTTCACTTGAAACATTTGTAATGGATATTATAGTGAAATTAGCGAGTTTTTTCACTTGGAACATTCGTAATGCTCTTTATAGTTAAAGTGATGAGTTTTTTCACTTTGAACTTTTGTTATAATTTGTAGAGTGAAACTGGGGAGTTTTTTAACTTTGAATATTCAAAATAGTCATTTAGTTAAATTAGTGTATTTTTTCATTTAAAACATTTGTTGTGGTTTTTATAGTGAAATTAGTGTTTTTTTTTTCACTTTTGACTTTTGGTATGGTTTTTAGAGAGAAGTTAGTGAGTTTTTTGACTTTAACATTTTGTATGGTTTTTATTGTGAAATTGGTGAGTTTTTTAAATACGAAATTTTGTTATGGTTTTTATAGTGAAATTGTTGAATTATTGGCTTTGAACATTAGAAATGGTTTTTATAGTGTAATTGGGTACTTTTTTCACTTGAAACTTTTGTAATGGCCATTATAGTGAAATTGGTGCGATTTTTCACTTGGAACATTCAAATGGTCTTTATAGTGAAATTAATGAGTTTTTTCACGTAGAACTTTTGTAATGGTTTTTATAGTGAAATTGGGTAGTTTTTTTGTTTTTAACTTTGAACTTTTGTTTAGAGAGAAATTGGTGATTTTTAAAATTTCAACTTTTGTAATGGTTTTTATGGTGAAATTATTGAGCTTTTTTCACTTGGATCTTTTGGTATGGTCTTTTAGTGAAATTTATGAGCTTTTTACTTTGTAACTTTTGTAATGGTTTTTATAGTGAAATTGGTGTGCTTTTTGACTTTTTCTTATGGTGTTTATAGTGAAATTGTCGAATTTTTTGAATTGGAACTTTTGAAATGGTTTTATAGTGAAATTGGTGAATTTTTTCACTTGGAACTTTTGTAATGGTTATTATAGTGAAATTGGCGAGTTTTTTCACTTGGAACATTCATAATGGTCTTTATAGTTAAATTGATGAGTTTTTTCACTTTGAACTTCTGTTATAATTTGTAGAGTGAAACTAGGGAGTTTTTTGACTTTGAATATTCGAAATGGTCATTTGGTTAAATTAGTTTATTTTTTAACTTAAAACATTTGTTGTGGTTTTTATAGTGAAATTAGTGTTTTTTTTTCACTTTTAACTTTTGGTATGGTTTTTAGAGAGAATTTAGTGAGTTTTTTTACTTTAACATTTTGTATGGTTTTTATTGTGAAATTGGTGAGTTTTTTAAATACGAAATTTTGTTATGGTTTTTATAGTGAAATTGTTGAATTCTTGGCTTTGAACATTAGAAATGGTTTTTATAGTGAAATTGGGTACTTTTATCACTTGAAAATTTTGTAATGGCCGTTATAGTGAATTTGGTGCGATTTTTTCACGTGGAACTTTTGTAATTGTTTTTATAGTGAAATTGGGCAGTTTTTTTGTTTTTAACTTTAAACTTTTGTTTAGAGAGAAATTGGTGATTTTTAAAATTTCAACTTTTGTAATGGTTTTTATGTTGAAATTAGTGAGTTTTTTTCACTTGGATCTTTTGGTATGGTTTTTTAGTGAAATTTGTGAGGTTTTTACTTTGTAACTTGTTTAATGGTTTTTATAGTGAAATTGGTGTGCTTTTTGACTTGGAAATTTTCTTATGGTATTTATAGTGAAATTGTCGAATTTTTTTACTTTGAACTTTTGAAATGGTTTTATAGTGAAATTGGTGAACTTTTTTCACTTGAAACTTTTGTAATGGTTATTATAGTGAAACTCGCGAGTTTTTTCACTTGGAACATTCGTAATGGTCTTTATAGTTAAATTCATGAGTTTTTTTAACTCTGATCTTTTGTTATGGTCTTTATAGCGAAATTGGGGAGTTTTATAACTTTGAACTTTTGTTATGATTTTAGAGAGAAATTGGCGAGTTCTTAACTTTGAACTTTTGTTATAGTCTTTATAGTGAAATAGGTGAGTTTATTCACTTGGAAGATTTGTAAGGTTTTCTATATTGTAATTGGGGGATTTTTTTAACTTTGAATCTTTGTTAAGGTTTTTAGATACAAATTGGTGAGATTTTACACTTGGAACTTTTTTTATGGTTTTTATAGTGAAATTGGTGTGTTTTTTGACTTTGAACTTTTGTTATGGTGTTCAGATTGAAATTGATGAATTTTTTAACAATTAACTTTTGGAATGGTTTTTAAAGTGAAATAGTTAAGTTTTCCACTAATGAAACCGAAGAGTTTTATAACTTTGAAATTTTGTTAGGGTTTTTATAGAGAAATTGGTGAGGTTTTTCACTTGTAAATTTTGTTATGGAGTTTATAGTGAAATTGGAGAGTTTTTAAACTCCGATCTTTTGTTATGGTCTTTATAGTGAAATTTAGGAGTCTTATAACTTTGAACTTTTGTTATGGTTTTAGAGAGAATATGGCGAGTTCCTAACTTTGAACTTTTGTTAGAGTCTTTATGGTGAAACAGGTGAGTTTATTCACTTGGAAGTTTTGTAAGGTTTTCTATAGTGAATTTAGGGGATTTTTTTTTGGTTTGAATATTTGTTAATGTGTTTAGATATAAATTGGTGAGATTTTACACTTGGAACTTTTGTTTTATGATGGTTTTTATAATGAAATTGGTGTGTTTTTTGATTTTGAACTTTTGTTATGGTCGTTAGATTGAAATTGATGAATTTTTTAACAATTAACTTTTGGAATGGTTTTTACAGTGAGATTGTTAAGTTTTTCACTAGAAACTTTTCTTAAGGTTTTTATAGTGAAATTGGTGAGTTTATTTAACTTGTTACTTTTGTTATAGTCTTTATATTGAAATTGTTGAGTTTTTTTAACTTAGAACTTTTGTTATGGTCTTTATAGAGAAATTTGCGAGTTTTTTTTCTTGAAAATTTTGTAATAGTTTTTATAGTGAAATCGAAGAGTTTTATAACTTTGAAATTTTGTTATGGTTTTTAGAGAAAAACCGATGCGTTTTTTCAGTTGTAAATATTGTTTTAGAGTTTATAGTATACTTCGTGATATTTTTAATTATGATCTTTTGTTATGGTCTTTATAGTGAAATTGGGTAGTTTTATAACTTTGAACTTATGTCAAGGTTTTAGAGAGAAATTGGTGTGATTTTTAACTTTCAACTTTTGTTATGGTCTTTATAGTGAAATTGGAGAGTTTATTCACTTGAACTTTTGTAATGGTTTTAAAGTGAAATTGGGGGATTTTTATTTACTTGTGAACGCTAGTTAAGGTTTTTGGATAGAAATAGGTGAGTTTTTACACTTAGAACTTTTGTTATGGTTTTTATAGTGAAATAGGTTTGTTTTTTTTACTACCAACTTTTGATATGGTCTTTCAATTTGAAATTGGTGAATTCATTAACAACTAACTTTTGGAATGGTTTTTTCATTGAAATAGTTAAGTTTTTTACTAGGAACTTTACTTAAGTTTTTATAGTGAAATTTGTGATTTTTTTAACTTGGAACTTTTGTTATGGTGTTTATAGTGATATTGTTGAATTTTTTCAAATTAGAAGTTTTCTTATGGTCTTTATTGAGAAATATGTGAGCGTTTTTACATGGAGTTTGGGTAATGATTTTATAGTGAAATTGGTGTGCTTTTTAACTTTAGTTATTTGTCATGGTCTTTATAGTGAAATTGGGGAGTTTTATAACTTTGAACTTTTGTGATGGTTTTTAGAGAGAAATTCGTATTTTTTTTTAACTTGGAAGTTTTGTTATGCTCTTTACAGTGAAATTGTTAAGTTTTTTTTAACTTAGAACTATATGGTCTTTATACAAAAATTTGTGAGTTTTTTTACTTGGAACTTTTGTAATGATTTTTATAGTGAAATTGGAGACTTTTATAATTTTGAACTATTTTAATGGGTTTTCAAAGAGAAATTGATGAGGTTTTTCACTTGTAAATTTTGTTACGGAGTTTATAGTGAAATTGGTGAGTTTTTTTTAACTCTGATCTTTTGTTATGGTCTTTATAGCGAAATTGGGGAGTTTTATAACTTTGAACTTTTGTTATGATTTTAGAGAGAAATTGGCGAGTTCTTAACTTTGAACTTTTGTTATAGTCTTTATAGTGAAATAGGTGAGTTTATTCACTTGGAAGATTTGTAAGGTTTTCTATATTGTAATTGGGGGATTTTTTTAACACTGAATCTTTGTTAAGGTTTTTAGATACAAATTGTTGAGATTTTACACTTGGAACTTTTTTTATGGTTTTTATAGTGAAATTGGTGTGTTTTTTGACTTTGAACTTTTGTTATGGTGTTCAGATTGAAATTGATGAATTTTTTAACAATTAACTTTTGGAATGGTTTTTAAAGTGAAATAGTTAAGTTTTCCACTAATGAAACCGAAGAGTTTTATAACTTTGAAATTTTGTTAGGGTTTTTATAGAGAAATTGGTGAGGTTTTTCACTTGTAAATTTTGTTATGGAGTTTATAGTGAAATTGGAGAGTTTTTAAACTCCGATCTTTTGTTATGGTCTTTATAGTGAAATTTAGGAGTGTTATAACTTTGAACTTTTGTTATGATTTTAGAGAGAATATGGCGAGTTCTTAACTTTGAACTTTTGTTATAGTCTTTATAGTGAAACAGGTGAGTTTATTCACTTGGAAGTTTTATAAGGTTTTCTATAGTGAATTTGGGGGATTTTTTTTTGGTTTGAATATTTGTTAATGTGTTTAGATATAAATTGGTGAGATTTTACACTTGGAACTTTTGTTTTATGATGGTTTTTATAATGAAATTGGTGTGTTTTTTGATTTTGAACTTTTGTTATAGTCGTTAGATTGAAATTGATGAATTTTTTAACAATTAATTTTGGAATGGTTTTTACAGTGAGATTGTTAAGTTTTTCACTAGAAACTTTTCTTAAGGTTTTTATAGTGAAATTGGTGAGTTTTTTTAACTTGTTACTTTTGTTATAGTCTTTATATTTAAATTGTTGAGTTTTTTTTAACTTAGAACTTTTGTTATGGTCTTTATAGAGAAATTTGCGAGTTTTTTTTCTTGAAAATTTTGTAATAGTTTTTATAGTGAAATCGAAGAGTTTTATAACTTTGAAATTTTGTTATGGTTTTTAGAGAGAAATTGGTGCGTTTTTTCAGTTGTAAATATTGTTTTAGAGTTTATAGTATACTTCGTGATATTTTTAATTATGATCTTTTGTTATGGTCTTTATAGTGAAATTGGGTAGTTTTATAACTTTGAACTTATGTCAAGGTTTTAGAGAGAAATTGGTGTGATTTTTAACTTTCAACTTTTGTTATGGTCTTTATAGTGAAATTGGTGAGTTTATTCACTTGAACTTTTGTAATGGTTTTAAAGTGAAATTGGGGGATTTTTATTTACTTGTGAACACTAGTTAAGGTTTTTGGATAGAAATAGGTGAGTTTTTACACTTAGAACTTTTGTTATGGTTTTTATAGTGAAATAGGTTTGTTTTTTTTACTACCAACTTTTGATATGGTCTTTCAATTTGAAATTGGTGAATTCATTAACAACTAACTTTTGGAATGGTTTTTACATTGAAATAGTTAAGTTTTTTACTAGGAACTTTACTTAAGTTTTTATAGTGAAATTTGTGAGTTTTTTTTAACTTGGAACTTTTGTTATGGTGTTTATAGTGATATTGTTGAATTTTTTCAAATTAGAAGTTTTCTTATGGTCTTTATTGAGAAATATGTGATCGTTTTTACATGGAGTTTGGGTAATGATTTTATAGTGAAATTGGTGTGCTTTTTAACTTTAGTTATTTGTCATGGTCTTTATAGTGAAATTGGGGAGTTTTATAACTTTGAACTTTTTTGATGGTTTTTAGAGAGAAATTCGTAGTTTTTTTTAACTTGGAAGTTTTGTTATGCTCTTTACAGTGAAATTGTTAAGTTTTTTTTTAACTTAGAACTATATGGTCTTTATACAGAAATTTGTGAGTTTTTTTACTTGGAACTTTTGTAATGATTTTTATAGTGAAATTGGAGACTTTTATAATTTTGAACTATTTTAATGGGTTTTCAAAGAGAAATTGATGAGGTTTTTCACTTGTAAATTTTGTTACGGAGTTTATAGTGAAATTGGTGAGTTTTTTTTAACTCTGATCTTTTGTTATGGTCTTTTTAGCGAAATTGGGGAGTTTTATAACTTTGAACTTTTGTTATGATTTTAGAGAGAAATTGGCGAGTTCTTAACTTTGAACTTTTGTTATAGTCTTTATAGTGAAATAGGTGAGTTTATTCACTTGGAAGATTTGTAAGGTTTTCTATATTGTAATTGGGGGATTTTTTTAACTTTGAATCTTTGTTAAGGTTTTTAGATACAAATTGGTGAGATTTTACACTTGGAACTTTTTTTATGGTTTTTATAGTGAAATTGGTGTGTTTTTTGACTTTGAACTTTTGTTATGGTGTTCAGATTGAAATTGATGAATTTTTTAACAATTAACTTTTGGAATGGTTTTTAAAGTGAAATAGTTAAGTTTTCCACTAATGAAACCGAAGAGTTTTATAACTTTTAAATTTTGTTAGGGTTTTTATAGAGAAATTGGTGAGGTTTTTCACTTGTAAATTTTGTTATGGAGTTTATAGTGAAATTGGAGAGTTTTTAAACTCCGATCTTTTGTTATGGTCTTTATAGTGAAATTTAGGAGTCTTATAACTTTGAACTTTTGTTATGGTTTTAGAGAGAATATGGCGAGTTCTTAACTTTGAACTTTTGTTATAGTCTTTATAGTGAAACAGGTGAGTTTATTCACTTGGAAGTTTTGTAAGGTTTTCTATAGTGAATTTGGGGGATTTTTTTTTTGGTTTGAATATTTGTTAATGTGTTTAGATATAAATTGGTGAGATTTTACACTTGGAACTTTTGTTTTATGATGGTTTTTATAATGAAATTGGTGTGTTTTTTGATTTTGAACTTTTGTTATGGTCGTTAGATTGAAATTGATGAATTTTTTAACAATTAACTTTTGGAACGGTTTTTACAGTGAGATTGTTAAGTTTTTCACTAGAAACTTTTCTTAAGGTTTTTATAGTGAAATTGGTGAGTTTTTTTAACTTGTTACTTTTGTTATAGTCTTTATATTTAAATTGTTGAGTTTTTTTTAACTTAGAACTTTTGTTATTGTCTTTATAGAGAAATTTGCGAGTTTTTTTTCTTGAAAATTTTGTAATAGTTTTTATAGTGAAATCGAAGAGTTTTATAACTTTGAAATTTTGTTATGGTTTTTAGAGAGAAATTGGTGCGTTTTTTCAGTTGTAAATATTGTTTTAGAGTTTATAGTATACTTCGTGATATTTTTAATTATGATCTTTTAATATGGTCTTTATAGTGAAACTGGGTAGTTTTATAACTTTGAACTTATGTCAAGGTTTTAGAGAGAAATTGGTGTGATTTTTAACTTTCAACTTTTGTTATGGTCTTTATAGTGAAATTGGTGAGTTTATTCACTTGAACTTTTGTAATGGTTTTAAAGTGAAATTGGGGGATTTTTATTTACTTGTGAACGCTAGTTAAGGTTTTTGGATAGAAATAGGCGAGTTTTTACACTTGTAACTTTTGTTGTGGTTTTTATAGTGAAATAGGTTTGTTTTTTTTACTACCAACTTTTGATATGGTCTTTCAATTTGAAATTGGTGAATTCATTAACAACTAACTTTTGGAATGGTTTTTACATTGAAATAGTTAAGTTTTTTACTAGGAACTTTACTTAAGTTTTTATAGTGAAATTTGTGAGTTTTTTAACTTGGAACTTTTGTTATGGTGTTTATAGTGATATTCTTGAATTTTTTCAAATTAGAAGCTTTCTTATGGTCTTTATTGAGAAATATGTGAGCGTTTTTACATGGAGTTTGGGTAATGATTTTATAGTGAAATTGGTGTGCTTTTTAACTTTAGTTATTTGTCATGGTCTTTATAGTGAAATTGGGGAGTTTTATAACTTTGAACTTTTGTGATGGTTTTTAGAGAGAAATTCGTAGTTTTTTTTAACTTGGAAGTTTTGTTATGCTCTTTAGAGTGAAATTGTTAAGTTTTTTTTAACTTAGAACTATATGGTCTTTATACAGAAATTTGTGAGTTTTTTTACTTGGAACTTTTGTAATGATTTTTATAGTGAAATTGGAGACTTTTATAATTTTGAACTATTTTAATGGGTTTTCAAAGAGAAATTGATGAGGTTTTTCACTTGTAAATTTTGTTACGGAGTTTATAGTGAAATTGGTGAGTTTTTTTAACTCTGATCTTTTGTTATGGTCTTTATAGCGAAATTGGGGAGTTTTATAACTTTGAACTTTTGTTATGATTTTAGAGAGAAATTGGCGAGTTCTTAACTTTGAACTTTTGTTATAGTCTTTATAGTGAAATAGGTGAGTTTATTCACTTGGAAGATTTGTAAGGTTTTCTATATTGTAATTGGGGGATTTTTTTAACTTTGAATCTTTGTTAAGGTTTTTAGATACAAATTGGTGAGATTTTACACTTGGAACTTTTTTTATGGTTTCTATAGTGAAATTGGTGTTTTTTTTGACTTTGAACTTTTGTTATGGTGTTCAGATTGAAATTGATGAATTTTTTAACAATTAACTTTTGGAATGGTTTTTAAAGTGAAATAGTTAAGTTTTCCACTAATGAAACCGAAGAGTTTTATTACTTTGAAATTTTTTTAGGGTTTTTATAGAGAAATTGGTGAGGTTTTTCACTTGTAAATTTTGTTATGGAGTTTATAGTGAAATTGGAGAGTTTTTAAACTCCGATCTTTTGTTATGGTCTTTATAGTGAAATTTAGGAGTCTTATAACTTTGAACTTTTGTTATGGTTTTAGAGAGAATATGGCGAGTTCTTAACTTTGAACTTTTGTTATAGTCTTTATAGTGAAACAGGTGAGTTTATTCACTTCGAAGTTTTGTAAGGTTTTCTATAGTGAATTTGGGGGATTTTTTTTTGGTTTGAATATTTGTTAATGTGTTTAGATATAAATTGGTGAGATTTTACACTTGGAACTTTTGTTTTATGATGGTTTTTGTAATGAAATTGGTGTGTTTTTTGATTTTGAACTTTTGTTATGGTCGTTAGATTGAAATTGATGAATTTTTTAACAATTAACTTTTGGAATGGTTTTTACAGTGAGATTGTTAAGTTTTTCACTAGAAACTTTTCTTAAGGTTTTTATAGTGAAATTGGTGAGTTTTTTTAACTTGTTACTTTTGTTATAGTCTTTATATTGAAATTGTTGAGTTTTTTTTAACTTAGAACTTTTGTTATTGTCTTTATAGAGAAATTTGCGAGTTTTTTTCTTGAAAATTTTGTAATAGTTTTTATAGTGAAATCGAAGAGTTTTATAACTTTGAAATTTTGTTATGGTTTTTAGAGAGAAATTGGTGCGTTTTTTCAGTTGTAAATATTGTTTTAGAATTTATAGTATACTTCGTGATATTTTTAATTATGATCTTTTGTTATGGTCTTTATAGTGAAATTGGGTAGTTTTATAACTTTGAACTTATGTCAAGGTTTTAGAGAGAAATTGGTGTGATTTTTAACTTTCAACTTTTGTTATGGTCTTTATAGTGAAATTGGTGAGTTTATTCACTTGAACTTTTGTAATGGTCTTAAAGTGAAATTGGGGGATTTTTATTTACTTGTGAACGCTAGTTAAGGTTTTTGGATAGAAATAGGTGAGTTTTTACACTTAGAACTTTTGTTATGGTTTTTATAGTGAAATAGGTTTGTTTTTTTTACTACCAACTTTTGATATGGTCTTTCAATTTGAAATTGGTGAATTCATTAACAACTAACTTTTGGAATGGTTTTTACATTGAAATAGTTAAGTTTTTTACTAGGAACTTTACTTAAGTTTTTATAGTGAAATTTGTGAGTTTTTTAACTTGGAACTTTTGTTATGGTGTTTATAGTGATATTGTTGAATTTTTTCAAATTAGAAGTTTTCTTATGGTCTTTATTGAGAAATATGTGAGCGTTTTTACATGGAGTTTGGGTAATGATTTTATAGTGAAATTGGTGTGCTTTTTAACTTTAGTTATTTGTCATGGTCTTTATAGTGAAATTGGGGAGTTTTATAACTTTGAACTTTTGTGATGGTGTTTAGAGAGAAATTCGTAGTTTTTTTTAACTTGGAAGTTTTGTTATGCTCTTTACAATGAAATTGTTAAGTTTTTTTTTAACTTAGAACTATATTGTCTTTATACAGAAACTTGTGAGTTTTTTTACTTGGAACTTTTGTAATGATTTTTATAGTGAAATTGGAGACTTTTATAATTTTGAACTATTTTAATGGGTTTTCAAAGAGAAATTGATGAGGTTTTTCACTTGTAAATTTTGTTACGGAGTTTATAGTGAAATTGGTGAGTTTTTTTTAACTCTGATCTTTTGTTATGGTCTTTTTAGCGAAATTGGGGAGTTTTATAACTTTGAACTTTTGTTATGATTTTAGAGAGAAATTGGCGAGTTCTTAACTTTGAACTTTTGTTATAGTCTTTATAGTGAAATAGGTGAGTTTATTCACTTGGAAGATTTGTAAGGTTTTCTATATTGTAATTGGGGGATTTTTTTAACTTTGAATCTTTGTTAAGGTTTTTAGATACAAATTGGTGAGATTTTACACTTGGAACTTTTTTTATGGTTTTTATAGTGAAATTGGTGTGTTTTTTGACTTTGAACTTTTGTTATGGTGTTCAGATTGAAATTGATGAATTTTTTAACAATTAACTTTTGGAATGGTTTTTAAAGTGAAATAGTTAAGTTTTCCACTAATGAAACCGAAGAGTTTTATAACTTTTAAATTTTGTTAGGGTTTTTATAGAGAAATTGGTGAGGTTTTTCACTTGTAAATTTTGTTATGGAGTTTATAGTGAAATTGGAGAGTTTTTAAACTCCGATCTTTTGTTATGATCTTTATAGTGAAATTTAGGAGTCTTATAACTTTGAACTTTTGTTATGGTTTTAGAGAGAATATGGCGAGTTCTTAACTTTGAACTTTTGTTATAGTCTTTATAGTGAAACAGGTGAGTTTATTCACTTGGAAGTTTTGTAAGGTTTTCTATAGTGAATTTGGGGGATTTTTTTTTTGGTTTGAATATTTGTTAATGTGTTTAGATATAAATTGGTGAGATTTTACACTTGGAACTTTTGTTTTATGATGGTTTTTATAATGAAATTGGTGTGTTTTTTGATTTTGAACTTTTGTTATGGTCGTTAGATTGAAATTGATGAATTTTTTAACAATTAACTTTTGGAACGGTTTTTACAGTGAGATTGTTAAGTTTTTCACTAGAAACTTTTCTTAAGGTTTTTATAGTGAAATTGGTGAGTTTTTTTAACTTGTTACTTTTGTTATAGTCTTTATATTTAAATTGTTGAGTTTTTTTTAACTTAGAACTTTTGTTATTGTCTTTATAGAGAAATTTGCGAGTTTTTTTTCTTGAAAATTTTGTAATAGTTTTTATAGTGAAATCGAAGAGTTTTATAACTTTGAAATTTTGTTATGGTTTTTAGAGAGAAATTGGTGCGTTTTTTCAGTTGTAAATATTGTTTTAGAGTTTATAGTATACTTCGTGATATTTTTAATTATGATCTTTTAATATGGTCTTTATAGTGAAACTGGGTAGTTTTATAACTTTGAACTTATGTCAAGGTTTTAGAGAGAAATTGGTGTGATTTTTAACTTTCAACTTTTGTTATGGTCTTTATAGTGAAATTGGTGAGTTTATTCACTTGAACTTTTGTAATGGTTTTAAAGTGAAATTGGGGGATTTTTATTTACTTGTGAACGCTAGTTAAGGTTTTTGGATAGAAATAGGCGAGTTTTTACACTTGTAACTTTTGTTGTGGTTTTTATAGTGAAATAGGTTTGTTTTTTTTACTACCAACTTTTGATATGGTCTTTCAATTTGAAATTGGTGAATTCATTAACAACTAACTTTTGGAATGGTTTTTACATTGAAATAGTTAAGTTTTTTACTAGGAACTTTACTTAAGTTTTTATAGTGAAATTTGTGAGTTTTTTAACTTGGAACTTTTGTTATGGTGTTTATAGTGATATTCTTGAATTTTTTCAAATTAGAAGCTTTCTTATGGTCTTTATTGAGAAATATGTGAGCGTTTTTACATGGAGTTTGGGTAATGATTTTATAGTGAAATTGGTGTGCTTTTTAACTTTAGTTATTTGTCATGGTCTTTATAGTGAAATTGGGGAGTTTTATAACTTTGAACTTTTGTGATGGTTTTTAGAGAGAAATTCGTAGTTTTTTTTAACTTGGAAGTTTTGTTATGCTCTTTAGAGTGAAATTGTTAAGTTTTTTTTAACTTAGAACTATATGGTCTTTATACAGAAATTTGTGAGTTTTTTTACTTGGAACTTTTGTAATGATTTTTATAGTGAAATTGGAGACTTTTATAATTTTGAACTATTTTAATGGGTTTTCAAAGAGAAATTGATGAGGTTTTTCACTTGTAAATTTTGTTACGGAGTTTATAGTGAAATTGGTGAGTTTTTTTAACTCTGATCTTTTGTTATGGTCTTTATAGCGAAATTGGGGAGTTTTATAACTTTGAACTTTTGTTATGATTTTAGAGAGAAATTGGCGAGTTCTTAACTTTGAACTTTTGTTATAGTCTTTATAGTGAAATAGGTGAGTTTATTCACTTGGAAGATTTGTAAGGTTTTCTATATTGTAATTGGGGGATTTTTTTAACTTTGAATCTTTGTTAAGGTTTTTAGATACAAATTGGTGAGATTTTACACTTGGAACTTTTTTTATGGTTTCTATAGTGAAATTGGTGTTTTTTTTGACTTTGAACTTTTGTTATGGTGTTCAGATTGAAATTGATGAATTTTTTAACAATTAACTTTTGGAATGGTTTTTAAAGTGAAATAGTTAAGTTTTCCACTAATGAAACCGAAGAGTTTTATTACTTTGAAATTTTTTTAGGGTTTTTATAGAGATATTGGTGAGGTTTTTCACTTGTAAATTTTGTTATGGAGTTTATAGTGAAATTGGAGAGTTTTTAAACTCCGATCTTTTGTTATGGTCTTTATAGTGAAATTTAGGAGTCTTATAACTTTGAACTTTTGTTATGGTTTTAGAGAGAATATGGCGAGTTCTTAACTTTGAACTTTTGTTATAGTCTTTATAGTGAAACAGGTGAGTTTATTCACTTCGAAGTTTTGTAAGGTTTTCTATAGTGAATTTGGGGGATTTTTTTTTGGTTTGAATATTTGTTAATGTGTTTAGATATAAATTGGTGAGATTTTACACTTGGAACTTTTGTTTTATGATGGTTTTTGTAATGAAATTGGTGTGTTTTTTGATTTTGAACTTTTGTTATGGTCGTTAGATTGAAATTGATGAATTTTTTAACAATTAACTTTTGGAATGGTTTTTACAGTGAGATTGTTAAGTTTTTCACTAGAAACTTTTCTTAAGGTTTTTATAGTGAAATTGGTGAGTTTTTTTAACTTGTTACTTTTGTTATAGTCTTTATATTGAAATTGTTGAGTTTTTTTTAACTTAGAACTTTTGTTATTGTCTTTATAGAGAAATTTGCGAGTTTTTTTCTTGAAAATTTTGTAATAGTTTTTATAGTGAAATCGAAGAGTTTTATAACTTTGAAATTTTGTTATGGTTTTTAGAGAGAAATTGGTGCGTTTTTTCAGTTGTAAATATTGTTTTAGAATTTATAGTATACTTCGTGATATTTTTAATTATGATCTTTTGTTATGGTCTTTATAGTGAAATTGGGTAGTTTTATAACTTTGAACTTATGTCAAGGTTTTAGAGAGAAATTGGTGTGATTTTTAACTTTCAACTTTTGTTATGGTCTTTATAGTGAAATTGGTGAGTTTATTCACTTGAACTTTTGTAATGGTCTTAAAGTGAAATTGGGGGATTTTTATTTACTTGTGAACGCTAGTTAAGGTTTTTGGATAGAAATAGGTGAGTTTTTACACTTAGAACTTTTGTTATGGTTTTTATAGTGAAATAGGTTTGTTTTTTTTACTACCAACTTTTGATATGGTCTTTCAATTTGAAATTGGTGAATTCATTAACAACTAACTTTTGGAATGGTTTTTACATTGAAATAGTTAAGTTTTTTACTAGGAACTTTACTTAAGTTTTTATAGTGAAATTTGTGAGTTTTTTAACTTGGAACTTTTGTTATGGTGTTTATAGTGATATTGTTGAATTTTTTCAAATTAGAAGTTTTCTTATGGTCTTTATTGAGAAATATGTGAGCGTTTTTACATGGAGTTTGGGTAATGATTTTATAGTGAAATTGGTGTGCTTTTTAACTTTAGTTATTTGTCATGGTCTTTATAGTGAAATTGGGGAGTTTTATAACTTTGAACTTTTGTGATGGTGTTTAGAGAGAAATTCGTAGTTTTTTTTAACTTGGAAGTTTTGTTATGCTCTTTACAATGAAATTGTTAAGTTTTTTTTTAACTTAGAACTATATTGTCTTTATACAGAAACTTGTGAGTTTTTTTACTTGGAACTTTTGTAATGATTTTTATAGTGAAATTGGAGACTTTTATAATTTTGAACTATTTTAATGGGTTTTCAAAGAGAAATTGATGAGGTTTTTCACTTGTAAATTTTGTTACGGAGTTTATAGTGAAATTGGTGAGTTTTTTTTAACTCTGATCTTTTGTTATGGTCTTTATAGCGAAATTGGGGAGTTTTATAACTTTGAACTTTTGTTATGATTTTAGAGAGAAATTGGCGAGTTCTTAACTTTGAACTTTTGTTATAGTCTTTATAGTGAAATAGGTGAGTTTATTCACTTGGAAGATTTGTAAGGTTTTCTATATTGTAATTGGGGGATTTTTTTAACTTTGAATCTTTGTTAAGGTTTTTAGATACAAATTGGTGAGATTTTACACTTGGAACTTTTTTTATGGTTTTTATAGTGAAATTGGTGTGTTTTTTGACTTTGAACTTTTGTTATGGTGTTCAGATTGAAATTGATGAATTTTTTAACAATTAACTTTTGGAATGGTTTTTAAAGTGAAATAGTTAAGTTTTCCACTAATGAAACCGAAGAGTTTTATAACTTTGAAATTTTGTTAGGGTTTTTATAGAGAAATTGGTGAGGTTTTTCACTTGTAAATTTTGTTATGGAGTTTATAGTGAAATTGGAGAGTTTTTAAACTCTGATCTTTTGTTATGGTCTTTATAGTGAAATTTAGGAGTCTTATAACTTTGAACTTTTGTTATGGTTTTAGAGAGAATATGGCGAGTTCTTAACTTTGAACTTTTGTTATAGTCTTTATAGTGAAACAGGTGAGTTTATTCACTTGGAAGTTTTGTAAGGTTTTCTATAGTGAATTTGGGGGATTTTTTTTTTGTTTGAATATTTGTTAATGTGTTTAGATATAAATTGGTGAGATTTTACACTTGAAACTTTTGTTTTATGATGGTTTTTATAATGAAATTGGTGTGTTTTTTGATTTTGAACTTTTGTTATGGTCGTTAGATTGAAATTGATGAATTTTTTAACAATTAACTTTTGGAATGGTTTTTACAGTGAGATTGTTAAGTTTTTCACTAGAAACTTTTCTTAAGGTTTTTATAGTGAAATTGGTGAGTTTTTTTAACTTCTTACTTTTGTTATAGTCTTTATATTGAAATTGTTGAGTTTTTTTAACTTAGAACTTTTGTTATGGTCTTTATAGAGAAATTTGCGAGTTTTTTTTCTTGAAAATTTTGTAATAGTTTTTATAGTGAAATCAAAGAGTTTTATAACTTTGAAATTTTGTTATGGCTTTTAGAGAGAAATTTGTGCGTTTTTTCAGTTGTAAATATTGTTTTAGAGTTTATAGTATACTTCGTGATATTTTTAATTATGATCTTTTGTTATGGTCTTTATAGTGAAATGGGTGTGATTTTTAACTTTCAACTTTTGTTATGGTCTTTATAGTGAAATTGGTGAGTTTATTCACTTGAACTTTTGTAATGGTTTTAAAGTGAAATTGGGGGATTTTTATTTACTTGTGAACGCTAGTTAAGGTTTTTGGATAGAAATAGGCGAGTTTTTACACTTGTAACTTTTGTTGTGGTTTTTATAGTGAAATAGGTTTGTTTTTTTTACTACCAACTTTTGATATGGTCTTTCAATTTGAAATTGGTGAATTCATTAACAACTAACTTTTGGAATGGTTTTTACATTGAAATAGTTAAGTTTTTTACTAGGAACTTTACTTAAGTTTTTATAGTGAAATTTGTGAGTTTTTTAACTTGGAACTTTTGTTATGGTGTTTATAGTGATATTCTTGAATTTTTTCAAATTAGAAGCTTTCTTATGGTCTTTATTGAGAAATATGTGAGCGTTTTTACATGGAGTTTGGGTAATGATTTTATAGTGAAATTGGTGTGCTTTTTAACTTTAGTTATTTGTCATGGTCTTTATAGTGAAATTGGGGAGTTTTATAACTTTGAACTTTTGTGATGGTTTTTAGAGAGAAATTCGTAGTTTTTTTTAACTTGGAAGTTTTGTTATGCTCTTTAGAGTGAAATTGTTAAGTTTTTTTTAACTTAGAACTATATGGTCTTTATACAGAAATTTGTGAGTTTTTTTACTTGGAACTTTTGTAATGATTTTTATAGTGAAATTGGAGACTTTTATAATTTTGAACTATTTTAATGGGTTTTCAAAGAGAAATTGATGAGGTTTTTCACTTGTAAATTTTGTTACGGAGTTTATAGTGAAATTGGTGAGTTTTTTTAACTCTGATCTTTTGTTATGGTCTTTATAGCGAAATTGGGGAGTTTTATAACTTTGAACTTTTGTTATGATTTTAGAGAGAAATTGGCGAGTTCTTAACTTTGAACTTTTGTTATAGTCTTTATAGTGAAATAGGTGAGTTTATTCACTTGGAAGATTTGTAAGGTTTTCTATATTGTAATTGGGGGATTTTTTTAACTTTGAATCTTTGTTAAGGTTTTTAGATACAAATTGGTGAGATTTTACACTTGGAACTTTTTTTATGGTTTCTATAGTGAAATTGGTGTTTTTTTTGACTTTGAACTTTTGTTATGGTGTTCAGATTGAAATTGATGAATTTTTTAACAATTAACTTTTGGAATGGTTTTTAAAGTGAAATAGTTAAGTTTTCCACTAATGAAACCGAAGAGTTTTATTACTTTGAAATTTTTTTAGGGTTTTTATAGAGATATTGGTGAGGTTTTTCACTTGTAAATTTTGTTATGGAGTTTATAGTGAAATTGGAGAGTTTTTAAACTCCGATCTTTTGTTATGGTCTTTATAGTGAAATTTAGGAGTCTTATAACTTTGAACTTTTGTTATGGTTTTAGAGAGAATATGGCGAGTTCTTAACTTTGAACTTTTGTTATAGTCTTTATAGTGAAACAGGTGAGTTTATTCACTTCGAAGTTTTGTAAGGTTTTCTATAGTGAATTTGGGGGATTTTTTTTTGGTTTGAATATTTGTTAATGTGTTTAGATATAAATTGGTGAGATTTTACACTTGGAACTTTTGTTTTATGATGGTTTTTGTAATGAAATTGGTGTGTTTTTTGATTTTGAACTTTTGTTATGGTCGTTAGATTGAAATTGATGAATTTTTTAACAATTAACTTTTGGAATGGTTTTTACAGTGAGATTGTTAAGTTTTTCACTAGAAACTTTTCTTAAGGTTTTTATAGTGAAATTGGTGAGTTTTTTTAACTTGTTACTTTTGTTATAGTCTTTATATTGAAATTGTTGAGTTTTTTTTAACTTAGAACTTTTGTTATTGTCTTTATAGAGAAATTTGCGAGTTTTTTTCTTGAAAATTTTGTAATAGTTTTTATAGTGAAATCGAAGAGTTTTATAACTTTGAAATTTTGTTATGGTTTTTAGAGAGAAATTGGTGCGTTTTTTCAGTTGTAAATATTGTTTTAGAATTTATAGTATACTTCGTGATATTTTTAATTATGATCTTTTGTTATGGTCTTTATAGTGAAATTGGGTAGTTTTATAACTTTGAACTTATGTCAAGGTTTTAGAGAGAAATTGGTGTGATTTTTAACTTTCAACTTTTGTTATGGTCTTTATAGTGAAATTGGTGAGTTTATTCACTTGAACTTTTGTAATGGTCTTAAAGTGAAATTGGGGGATTTTTATTTACTTGTGAACGCTAGTTAAGGTTTTTGGATAGAAATAGGTGAGTTTTTACACTTAGAACTTTTGTTATGGTTTTTATAGTGAAATAGGTTTGTTTTTTTTACTACCAACTTTTGATATGGTCTTTCAATTTGAAATTGGTGAATTCATTAACAACTAACTTTTGGAATGGTTTTTACATTGAAATAGTTAAGTTTTTTACTAGGAACTTTACTTAAGTTTTTATAGTGAAATTTGTGAGTTTTTTAACTTGGAACTTTTGTTATGGTGTTTATAGTGATATTGTTGAATTTTTTCAAATTAGAAGTTTTCTTATGGTCTTTATTGAGAAATATGTGAGCGTTTTTACATGGAGTTTGGGTAATGATTTTATAGTGAAATTGGTGTGCTTTTTAACTTTAGTTATTTGTCATGGTCTTTATAGTGAAATTGGGGAGTTTTATAACTTTGAACTTTTGTGATGGTGTTTAGAGAGAAATTCGTAGTTTTTTTTAACTTGGAAGTTTTGTTATGCTCTTTACAATGAAATTGTTAAGTTTTTTTTTAACTTAGAACTATATTGTCTTTATACAGAAACTTGTGAGTTTTTTTACTTGGAACTTTTGTAATGATTTTTATAGTGAAATTGGAGACTTTTATAATTTTGAACTATTTTAATGGGTTTTCAAAGAGAAATTGATGAGGTTTTTCACTTGTAAATTTTGTTACGGAGTTTATAGTGAAATTGGTGAGTTTTTTTTAACTCTGATCTTTTGTTATGGTCTTTATAGCGAAATTGGGGAGTTTTATAACTTTGAACTTTTGTTATGATTTTAGAGAGAAATTGGCGAGTTCTTAACTTTGAACTTTTGTTATAGTCTTTATAGTGAAATAGGTGAGTTTATTCACTTGGAAGATTTGTAAGGTTTTCTATATTGTAATTGGGGGATTTTTTTAACTTTGAATCTTTGTTAAGGTTTTTAGATACAAATTGGTGAGATTTTACACTTGGAACTTTTTTTATGGTTTTTATAGTGAAATTGGTGTGTTTTTTGACTTTGAACTTTTGTTATGGTGTTCAGATTGAAATTGATGAATTTTTTAACAATTAACTTTTGGAATGGTTTTTAAAGTGAAATAGTTAAGTTTTCCACTAATGAAACCGAAGAGTTTTATAACTTTGAAATTTTGTTAGGGTTTTTATAGAGAAATTGGTGAGGTTTTTCACTTGTAAATTTTGTTATGGAGTTTATAGTGAAATTGGAGAGTTTTTAAACTCTGATCTTTTGTTATGGTCTTTATAGTGAAATTTAGGAGTCTTATAACTTTGAACTTTTGTTATGGTTTTAGAGAGAATATGGCGAGTTCTTAACTTTGAACTTTTGTTATAGTCTTTATAGTGAAACAGGTGAGTTTATTCACTTGGAAGTTTTGTAAGGTTTTCTATAGTGAATTTGGGGGATTTTTTTTTTGTTTGAATATTTGTTAATGTGTTTAGATATAAATTGGTGAGATTTTACACTTGAAACTTTTGTTTTATGATGGTTTTTATAATGAAATTGGTGTGTTTTTTGATTTTGAACTTTTGTTATGGTCGTTAGATTGAAATTGATGAATTTTTTAACAATTAACTTTTGGAATGGTTTTTACAGTGAGATTGTTAAGTTTTTCACTAGAAACTTTTCTTAAGGTTTTTATAGTGAAATTGGTGAGTTTTTTTAACTTCTTACTTTTGTTATAGTCTTTATATTGAAATTGTTGAGTTTTTTTAACTTAGAACTTTTGTTATGGTCTTTATAGAGAAATTTGCGAGTTTTTTTTCTTGAAAATTTTGTAATAGTTTTTATAGTGAAATCAAAGAGTTTTATAACTTTGAAATTTTGTTATGGCTTTTAGAGAGAAATTTGTGCGTTTTTTCAGTTGTAAATATTGTTTTAGAGTTTATAGTATACTTCGTGATATTTTTAATTATGATCTTTTGTTATGGTCTTTATAGTGAAATGGGTGTGATTTTTAACTTTCAACTTTTGTTATGGTCTTTATAGTGAAATTGGTGAGTTTATTCACTTGAACTTTTGTAATGGTTTTAAAGTGAAATTGGGGGATTTTTATTTACTTGTGAACGCTAGTTAAGGTTTTTGGATAGAAATAGGCGAGTTTTTACACTTGTAACTTTTGTTGTGGTTTTTATAGTGAAATAGGTTTGTTTTTTTTACTACCAACTTTTGATATGGTCTTTCAATTTGAAATTGGTGAATTCATTAACAACTAACTTTTGGAATGGTTTTTACATTGAAATAGTTAAGTTTTTTACTAGGAACTTTACTTAAGTTTTTATAGTGAAATTTGTGAGTTTTTTAACTTGGAACTTTTGTTATGGTGTTTATAGTGATATTCTTGAATTTTTTCAAATTAGAAGCTTTCTTATGGTCTTTATTGAGAAATATGTGAGCGTTTTTACATGGAGTTTGGGTAATGATTTTATAGTGAAATTGGTGTGCTTTTTAACTTTAGTTATTTGTCATGGTCTTTATAGTGAAATTGGGGAGTTTTATAACTTTGAACTTTTGTGATGGTTTTTAGAGAGAAATTCGTAGTTTTTTTTAACTTGGAAGTTTTGTTATGCTCTTTACAGTGAAATTGTTAAGTTTTTTTTAACTTAGAACTATATGGTCTTTATACAGAAATTTGTGAGTTTTTTTACTTGGAACTTTTGTAATGATTTTTATAGTGAAATTGGAGACTTTTATAATTTTGAACTATTTTAATGGGTTTTCAAAGAGAAATTGATGAGGTTTTTCACTTGTAAATTTTGTTACGGAGTTTATAGTGAAATTGGTGAGTTTTTTTAACTCTGATCTTTTGTTATGGTCTTTATAGCGAAATTGGGGAGTTTTATAACTTTGAACTTTTGTTATGATTTTAGAGAGAAATTGGCGAGTTCTTAACTTTGAACTTTTGTTATAGTCTTTATAGTGAAATAGGTGAGTTTATTCACTTGGAAGATTTGTAAGGTTTTCTATATTGTAATTGGGGGATTTTTTTTAACTTTGAATCTTTGTTAAGGTTTTTAGATACAAATTGGTGAGATTTTACACTTGGAACCTTTTTTATGGTTTTTATAGTGAAATTGGTGTGTTTTTTGACTTTGAACTTTTGTTATGGTGTTCAGATTGAAATTGATGAATTTTTTAACAATTAACTTTTGGAATGGTTTTTAAAGTGAAATAGTTAAGTTTTCCACTAATGAAACCGAAGAGTTTTATAACTTTGAAATTTTGTTAGGGTTTTTATAGAGAAATTGGTGAGGTTTTTCACTTGTAAATTTTGTTATGGAGTTTATAGTGAAATTGGAGAGTTTTTAAACTCCGATCTTTTGTTATGGTCTTTATAGTGAAATTTAGGAGTCTTATAACTTTGAACTTTTGTTATGGTTTTAGAGAGAATATGGCGAGTTCTTAACTTTGAACTTTTGTTATAGTCTTTATAGTGAAACAGGTGAGTTTATTCACTTCGAAGTTTTGTAAGGTTTTCTATAGTGAATTTGGGGGATTTTTTTTTGGTTTGAATATTTGTTAATGTGTTTAGATATAAATTGGTGAGATTTTACACTTGGAACTTTTGTTTTATGATGGGTTTTGTAATGAAATTGGTGTGTTTTTTGATTTTGAACTTTTGTTATGGTCGTTAGATTGAAATTGATGAATTTTTTAACAATTAACTTTTGGAATGGTTTTTACAGTAAGATTGTTAAGTTTTTCACTAGAAACTTTTCTTAAGGTTTTTATAGTGAAATTGGTGAGTTTTTTTAACTTGTTATTTTTGTTATAGTGTTTATATTTAAATTGTTGAGTTTTTTTAACTTAGAACTTTTGTTATGGTCTTTATAGAGAAATTTGCGAGTTTTTTTTCTTGAAAGTTTTGTAATAGTTTTTATAGTGAAATCGAAGAGTTTTATAACTTTGAAATTTTGTTATGGTTTTTAGAGAGAAACCGGTGCGTTTTTTCAGTTGTAAATATTGTTTTAGAATTTATAGTATACTTCGTGATATTTTTAATTATGATCTTTTGTTATGGTCTTTATAGTGAAATTGGGTAGTTTTATAACTTTGAACTTATCTCAAGGTTTAAGAGAGAAATTGGTGTGATTTTTAACTTTCAACTTTTGTTATGGTCTTTATAGTGAAATTGGTGAGTTTATTCACTTGAACTTTTGTAATGGTTTTAAAGTTAAATTGGGGGATTTTTATTTACTTGTGAACGCTAATTAAGGTTTTTGGATAGAAATAGGTGAGTTTTTACACTTAGAACTTTTGTTATGGTTTTTATAGTGAAATAGGTTTGTTTTTTTTACTACCAACTTTTGATATGGTCTTTCAATTTGAAATTGGTGAATTCATTAACAACTAACTTTTGGAATGGTTTTTACATTGAAATAGTTAAGTTTTTTACTAGGAACTTTACTTAAGTTTTTATAGTGAAATTTGTGAGTTTTTTAACTTGGAACTTTTGTTATGGTGTTTATAGTGATATTGTTGAATTTTTTCAAATTAGAAGTTTTCTTATGGTCTTTATTGAGAAATATGTGAGCGTTTTTACATGGAGTTTGGGTAATGATTTTATAGTGAAATTGGTGTGCTTTTTAACTTTAGTTATTTGTCATGGTCTTTATAGTGAAATTGGGGAGTTTTATAACTTTGAACTTTTGTGATGGTTTTTAGAGAGAAATTCGTAGTTTTTTTTAACTTGGAAGTTTTGTTATGCTCTTTACAGTGAAATTGTTAAGTTTTTTTTAACTTAGAACTATATGGTCTTTATACAGAAATTTGTGAGTTTTTTTACTTGGAACTTTTGTAATGATTTTTATAGTGAAATTGGAGACATTTATAATTTTGAACTATTTTAATGGGTTTTCAAAGAGAAATTGATGAGGTTTTTCACTTGTAAATTTTGTTACGGAGTTTATGGTGTTTATAGCGAAATTGGGGAGTTTTATAACTTTGAACTTTTGTTATGATTTTAGAGAGAAATTGGCGAGTTCTTAACTTTGAACTTTTGTTATAGTCTTTATAGTGAAATAGGTGAGTTTATTCACTTGGAAGATTTGTAAGGTTTTCTATATTGTAATTGGGGGATTTTTTTAACTTTGAATCTTTGTTAAGGTTTTTAGATACAAATTGGTGAGATTTTACGCTTGGAACTTTTTTCATGGTTTTTATAGTGAAATTGGTGTGTTTTTTGACTTTGAACTTTTGTTATGGTGTTCAGATTGAAATTGATGAATTTTTTAACAATTAACTTTTGGGATGGTTTTTAAAGTGAAATAGTTAAGTTTTCCACTAATGAAACCGAAGAGTTTTATAACTTTGAAATTTTTTTAGGGTTTTTATGGAGAAATTGGTGAGGTTTTTCACTTGTAAATTTTGTTATGGAGTTTATAGGGAAATTGGAGAGTTTTTAAACTCCTATCTTTTGTTATGGTCTTTATAGTGAAATTTAGGAGTCTTATAACTTTGAACTTTCGTTATGGTTTTAGAGAGAATATGGCGAGTTCTTAACTTTGAACTTTTGTTATAGTCTTTATAGTGAAACAAGTGAGTTTATTCACTTGGAAGTTTTGTAAGGTTTTCTATAGTGAATTTGGGGGATTTTTTTTTGCTTTGAATATTTGTTAATGTGTTTAGATATAAATTGGTGAGATTTTACACTTGGAACTTTTGTTTTATGATGGTTTTTGTAATGAAATTGGTGTGTTTTTTGATTTTGAACTTTTGTTATGGTCGTTAGATTGAAATTGATGAATTTTTTAACAATTAACTTTTGGAATGGTTTTTACAGTGAGATTGTTAAGTTTTTCACTAGAAACTTTTCTTAAGGTTTTTATAGTGAAATTGGTGAGTTTTTTTAACTTGTTATTTTTGTTATAGTGTTTATATTGAAATTGTTGAGTTTTTTTAACTTAGAACTTTTGTTATGGTCTTTATAGAGAAATTTGCGAGTTTTTTTTCTTGAAAGTTTTGTAATAGTTTTTATAGTGAAATTGAAGAGTTTTATAACTTTGAAATTTTGTTATGGTTTTTAGAAAGAAACCGGTGCGTTTTTTCAGTTGTAAATATTGTTTTAGAGTTTATAGTATAATTCGTGAGTTTTTTAATTATGATCTTTTTTTATGGTCTATATAGTGAAATTGGGTAGTTTTATAACTTTGAACTTATGTCAAGGTTTTAGAGAAAAATTGGTGTGATTTTTAACTTTCAACTTTTGTTATGGTCTTTATAGTGAAATTGGTGAGTTCATTCACTTGAACTTTTGTAATGGTTTTAAAGTGAAATTAGGGGATTTTTATTTACTTGTGAACGCTAGTTAAGGTTTTTGGATAGAAATTGGTGAGTTTTTACATTTAGAACTTTTGTTATGGGTTTTATAGTGAAATAGGTTTGTTTTTTTTACTACCAACTTTTGATATGGTCTTTCAATTTGAAATTGGTGAATTCATTAACAACTAACTTTTAGAATGGTTTTTACAGTGAAATAGTTAAGGTATTTACTAGGAACTTTACTTAAGTTTTTATAGTGAAATTTGTGAGTTTTTTAACTTGGAAATTTTGTTATGTTGTTTATAGTGATAGTGTTGAATTTTTTCAAGTTAGAAGTTTTGTTATGGTCTTTATTGAGAAATATGTGAGCGTTTTTACATGGAGTTTGGGTAATGATTTTATAGTGAAATTGGTGTGCTTTTTAACTTTGATTATTTGTCATGGTCTTTATAGTGAAATTGGGGAGTTTTATAACTTTGAACTTTTTGATGGCTTTTAGAGAGAAATTCGTAGTTTTTTTTAACTTGGAAGTTTTGTTATGCTATTTATAGTGAAATTCTTGAGTTTTTTTAACTTAGAACTTTATGGTCTTTATACAGAAATCTGTGAGTTTTTTTACTTGGAACTTTTGTAAAGATTTTTAAGACTTTTATAATTTTGAATTTTTTTAATGGGTTTTCAGAGAGAAATTGATGAGGTTTTTAACTTGTAAATTTTGTTAAGGAGTTTATAGTGAAATTGGTGAGTTTTTTAACTCTGATCTTTTGTTATGGTGTTTATAGCGAAATTGGGGAGTTTTATAACTTTGAACTTTTGTTATGATTTTAGAGAGAAATTGGCGAGTTCTTAACTTTGAACTTTTGTTATAGTCTTTATAGCGAAATAGGTGAGTTTATTCACTTGGAAGATTTGTAAGGTTTTCTATATTGAAATTGGGGGATTTTTTAAACTTTGAATCTTTGTTAAGGTTTTTAGATACAAAATTGGTGAGATTTTACACTTGGAACTTTTATATGGTTTTTACAGTGAAATTGGTGTGTTTTTTGACTTTGAACTTTCGTTATGGTGTTCAGATTGAAATTGATGAATTTTTCAACAATTAACTTTTGGAATGGTTTTTAAAGTGAAATAGTTAAGTTTTTCACTAGTGAAACCGAAGAGTTTTATAACTTAGAATTTTTGTTAGGGTTTTTAGAGAGAAATTGGTGACGTTTTTCACTTGTAAATTTTGTTATGGAGTTTATAGTGAAATTGGAGAGTTTTTAAACTCCGATCTTTTGTTATGGTCTTTATAGTGAAATTTAGGAGTTTTATAACTTTGAAATTTTTTTATGGTTTTAGAGAGAATATGGCGAGTTCTTAACTTTGAACTTTTGTTATAGTCATTATAGTGAAACAGGTGAGTTTATTCACTTGCAAGTTTTGTAAGGTTTTCTATAGTTAATTTGAGGGTTTTTTTTTTAGGTTTGAATATTTGTTAATGTGTTTAGATACAAATTGGTGAGATTTTACACTTGGAACTTTTGTTTTATGGTTTTTATAATGAAATTGGTGTGTTTTTTGATTTTGAACTTTTGTTATGGTCGTTATATTGAAATTGATGAATTTTTTAACAATTAACTTTTGGAATGGTTTTTACAGTGAGATTGTTAAGTTTTTCACTAGAAACTTTTCTTAAGGTTTTTATAGTGAAATTGGTGAGTTTTTTAACTTGTTACTTTTGTTATAGTCTTTATATTGAAATTGTTGAGTTTTTTTAACTTAGAACTTTTGTTATGGTCTTTATTGAGAAATTTGTGAGTTTTTTTTTCTTGGAAATTTTGTAATAGTTTTTATAGTGAAATCGAAGAGTTTTATAACTTTGAACTTTTGCTATGGTTTTTAGAGAGAAATTGGTGCGTTTTTTCAGTTGTAAATATTGTTTTAGAGTTTATAGTTTAATTCGTGAGTTTTTTTAATTATGATCTTTTGCTATCGTGTTTATAGTGAAATTGGGTAGTTTTATAACTTTGAACTTACGTTAAGGTTTTAGAAAGAAATTGGTGTGATTTTTAACTTTGAACTTTTGTTATGGTCTTTATAGTGAAATTGGTGAGTTCATTCACTTGAACTTTTGTAATGGTTTTTAAAGTGAAATTGGGGGATTTTTATTTACTTGTGACGCTAGTTAAGGTTTTGGGATAGAAATTAGTGAGTTTATACACTTAGAACTTTTGTTATGGTTTTTATAGTGAAATAGGCGTGTTTTTTTGACTTCGAACTTTTGATATGGTCTTTAGATTGAAATTGGTGAATTCTTTAACAACTAACTTTTGGAATGGTTTTTACAGTGAAATAGTTAAGATTTTTACTAGGAACTTTACTTAAGTTTTTATAGTGAAATTTGTGAGTTTTTTAACTTGGAACTTCTGTTGTGGTGTTTATAGTGATATTGTTGAATTTTTCAAGTTAGAAGTTTTGTGTTAGTCTTTATTGAGAAATATGTGAGGGTTTTTACATGGAGTTTGCGTGATGATTTTATAGTGAAATTGGTTTGCTTTTTAACTTTGATTATTTGTCATGGTCTTTATAGTGAAATTGGGGAGTTTTGTAACTTTTAACTTTTGTGATGGTTTTTAGAGAGAAATTCGTAGTTTTTTTTAACTTGGAAGTTTTGTTATGCTATTTACAGTGAAATTGTTGAGTTTTTTTAACTTAGAACTTTATGGTCTTTATACAGAAATTTGTGAGTTTTTTTACTTGGAACTTTTGTAATGATTTTTATAGTGAAATTTGAGACTTTTATAATTTTGAACTTTTTTAATGGGTTTTCAGAGAGAAATTGATGAGGTTTTTCACTTGAAAATTTTGTTATGGAGTTTATAGTGAAATTGGTGAGTTTTTTTAACTCTGATCTTTTGTTATGGTCTTTATAGCGAAATTGGGGAGTTTTATAACTTTGAACTTTTGTTATGATTTTAGAGAGAAATTGGCGAGTTTTTAACTTTGAACTTTTGTTATAGTCTTTATAGTGAAATAGGTGAGTTTATTCACTTGGAAGATTTGTAAGGTTTTCTATATTGTAATTGGGGGATTTTTTTAACTTTGAATCTTTGTTAAGGTTTTTAGATACAAATTGGTGAGATTTTACACTTGGAATTTTTTTTATGGTTTTTATAGTGAAATTGGTGTGTTTTTTGACTTTGAACTTTCGTTATGGTGTTCAGATTGAAATTGGTGAATTTTTTAAGAATTAACTTTTGGAATGGTTTTTAAACTGAAATAGTTAAGTTTTTCACTAGTGAAACAGAAGAATTTTATAACTTTGAAATTTTGTTAGGGTTTTTAGAGAGAAATTTGTGAGGTTTTTCACTTGTAAATTTTGTTATGGAGTTTATAGTGAAATTGGAGAGTTTTTAAACTCCGATCTTTTGTTGTGGTCTTTATAGTGAAATTTAGGAGTTTAATAACTTTGAACTTTTGTTATGGTTTTAGAGAGAATATGGCGAGTTCTTAACTTTGAACTTTTGTTATAGTCATTATAGTGAAACAGGTGAGTTTATTCACTTGCAAGTTTTGTAAGGTTTTCTATAGTTAATTTGAGGGTTTTTTTTTTAGGTTTGAATATTTGTTAATGTGTTTAGATACAAATTGGTGAGATTTTACACTTGGAACTTTTGTTTTATGGTTTTTATAATGAAATTGGTGTGTTTTTTGATTTTGAACTTTTGTTATGGTCGTTATATTGAAATTGATGAATTTTTTAACAATTAACTTTTGGAATGGTTTTTACAGTGAGATTGTTAAGTTTTTCACTAGAAACTTTTCTTAAGGTTTTTATAGTGAAATTGGTGAGTTTTTTAACTTGTTACTTTTGTTATAGTCTTTATATTGAAATTGTTGAGTTTTTTTAACTTAGAACTTTTGTTATGGTCTTTATTGAGAAATTTGTGAGTTTTTTTTTCTTGGAAATTTTGTAATAGTTTTTATAGTGAAATCGAAGAGTTTTATAACTTTGAACTTTTGCTATGGTTTTTAGAGAGAAATTGGTGCGTTTTTTCAGTTGTAAATATTGTTTTAGAGTTTATAGTTTAATTCGTGAGTTTTTTTAATTATGATCTTTTGCTATCGTGTTTATAGTGAAATTGGGTAGTTTTATAACTTTGAACTTATGTTAAGGTTTTAGAGAGAAATTGGTGTGATTTTTAACTTTGAACTTTTGTTATGGTCTTTATAGTGAAATTGGTTAGTTCATTCACTTGAACTTTTGTAATGGTTTTTAAAGTGAAATTGGGGGATTTTTATTTACTTGTGACGCTAGTTAAGGTTTTGGGATAGAAATTGGTGAGTTTATACACTTAGAACTTTTGTTATGGTTTTTATAGTGAAATAGGCGTGTTTTTTTGACTTCGAACTTTTGATATGGTCTTTAGATTGAAATTGGTGAATTCTTTAACAACTAACTTTTGGAATGGTTTTTACAGTGAAATAGTTAAGATTTTTACTAGGAACTTTACTTAAGTTTTTATAGTGAAATTTGTGAGTTTTTTAACTTGGAACTTCTGTTATGGTGTTTATAGTGATATTGTTGAATTTTTCAAGTTAGAAGTTTTGTGTTAGTCTTTATTGAGAAATATGTGAGGGTTTTTACATGGAGTTTGCGTGATGATTTTATAGTGAAATTGGTTTGCTTTTTAACTTTGATTATTTGTCATGGTCTTTATAGTGAAATTGGGGAGTTTTGTAACTTTGAACTTTTGTGATGGTTTTTAGAGAGAAATTTGTAGTTTTTTTTAACTTGGAAGTTTTGTTATGCTATTTACAGTGAAATTGTTGAGATTTTTTAACTTAGAACTTTATGGTCTTTATACAGAAATTTGTGAGTTTTTCTACTTGGAACTTTTGTAATGATTTTTATAGTGAAATTGGAGACTTTTATAATTTTGAACTTTTTAAATGGGTTTTCAGAGAGAAATTGATGATGTTTTTCACTAGAAAATTTTGTTATGGAGTTTATAGTGAAATTGGTGAGTTTTTTAACTCTGATCTTTTGTTATGGTCTTTATAGCGAAATTGGAGAGTTTTATAACTTTGAACTTTTGTTATGATTTTAGAGAGAAATTGGCGAGTTTTTAACTTTGAACTTTTGTTATAGTCTTTATAGTGAAATAGGTGAGTTTATTCACTTGGATGATTTGTAAGGTTTTCTATATTGTAATTGGGAGATTTTTTAACCTTGAATCTTTGTTAAGGTTTTTAGATACAAATTGGTGAGATTTTACACTTGGAACTTTTTTTATGGTTTTTATAGTGAAATTGGTGTGTTTTTTGACTTTGAACTTTTGTTATGGTGTTCAGATTGAAATTGATGAATTTTTTAACAATTAACTTTTGGAATGGTTTTTAAAGTGAAATAGTTAAGTTTTTCACTAGTGAAACAGAAGAGTTTTATAACTTTGAAATTTCGTTAGGGTTTTTAGAGAGAAATTGGTGAGGTTTTTCACTTGTAAATTTTGTTATGGAGTTTATAGTGAAATTGGAGAGTTTTTAAACTCCGATCTTTTGTTGTGGTCTTTATAGTGAAATTTAGGAGTTTAATAACTTTGAACATTTGTTGTGGTTTTAGAGAGAATATGGCGAGTTCTTAACTTTGAACTTATGTTATAGTCTTTATAGTGAAACATATGAATTTATTCACTTGGAAGTTTTGTAAGGTTTTCTATAGTGAATTTGGGGGATTTTTTTTTAGGTTTGAATATTTGTTAATGTGCTTAGATACAAATAGGTGAGATTTTACACTTGGAACTTTTATTTTATGGTTTTTATAACGAAATTGGTGTGTTTTTTGATTTTGAACTTTTGTTATGGTCATTAGATTGAAATTGATGAATTTTTTAACAATTAACTTTTGGAATGGTTTTTACAGTGAGATTGTTAAGTTTTTCACTAGAAAATTTTCTTAAGGTTTTTATAGTGAAATTGGTGAGTTTTTTAACTTGTTACTTTTGTTATAGTCTTTATATTTAGATTGTTGAGTTTTTTAACTTAGAACTTTTGTTATGGTCTTTATAGAGAAATTTTAGAGTTTTTTTTTTCTTGGAAATTCTGTAATAGTTTTTATAGTGAAATCGAAGAGTTTTATAACTTTGAACTTTTGTTATGGTTTTTATAGAGAAATTGGTGCGTTTTTTCAATTGTAAATATTGTTTTAGAGTTTTTAGTATAATTCGTGAGTTTTTTTAATTATGATCTTTTGTTATGGTGTTTATAATGAAATTGGGTAGTTTTATAACTTTGAACTTATGTTAAGGTTTTAGAGAGAAATTGGTGTGATTTTAATTTTGAACTTTTGTTATGGTCTTTATAGTGAAATTGGTGAGTTCATTCACTTGAACTTTTGTAATGGTTTTTAAAGTGAAATTGGGGGATTTTTATTTACTTGTGACGCTAGTTAAGGTTTTGGGATAGAAATTGGTGAGTTTTTACACTTAGAACTTTTGTTATGGTTTTTATAGTGAAATAGGAGTGTTTTTTTGACTTCGAACTTTTGATATGGTCTTTAGATTGAAATTGGTGAATTCTTTAACAACTAACTTTTGGAATGGTTTTTACAGTAAAATAGTTAGGATTTTTACTAAGAACTTTACTTAAGTTTTTATAGTGAAATTTGTGAGTTTTTTAACTTGGAATTTTTGTTATGGTGTTTATAGTGATATTGTTGAATTTTTCAAGTTAGAAGTTTTGTGTTAGTCTTTATTGAGAAATATGTGAGCGTTTTTAAATGGTGTTTGGGTAATGATTTTATAGTGAAATTGGTGTGCTTTTTAACTTTGATTATTTGTCATGGTCTTTATAGTGAAATTGGGGAGTTTTATATCTTTGAACTTTTGTGATGGTTGTCGCTACTGCGAAAATCGGCGCCGGCTTGACAGGAGAGTCGCCACCGTGCGTTATTTATCCCTCAGAGCGGGAAAGGAAACGCTCGAAGTAAACCTCGCAAAGACGGGAAAAGGTATGGTCATCGCAACCAAAACCTGGATTCGGGAGTCGGTTACGCAAGGGGAAGGTATTAGCACCCCTCACGTCCATCGTACTCGATGGGATCCACGCTTGATGTTTATAGGTAAAAAGGGTGTGTTATCTATCTACGCTACTGGCTGGTCTGAAAAGAAAACAAAAGGACAGGACTCGACAGAACATACGGTGTTCTGGGCCTACGTATTCCCTCGTGCAATGGGAAAGTCAGAGTCAACGTAGTTCGACTACCTACGTCTAAACAGGGGAAAGGTTGCTCGCCAGGACATCGCGTCCTGTGCCTACGTACTTCCATCTGGTATGAAAGATCAGAGCAAACGTAGTTCGACTAACTACGGGTAAACAGGGGCTCTCACACAGCAGTGAGAAAACAAACTGGTCCTAAAGGTTCGGGAACCTACAAATACGATCTGGTCTCAAATGCACTCGGGCAGGAAAAAGGGATAACAATTAGTCGTTAGCGGGAAAGTCTCGATCGCACAGCCGCGAGAGAACAAAGGTTAGTTGTTAGTATGCTCGCTAGGATATCGCATCCTATGCCTACATATCTTCGTCTGGAACGAAGAATCAGAGCAGCTGTAGTTCAGCTAACTACGGATCAAGCTACTCAAAAGCTCCTACAGAAAGGAAAGGGAAACCCTAGAGCTATAGCTGAGAAACAGGGGAATCTACTTACTGCTATCACACCTGGTTGACCATCCTAACGTCTATCATAACAACTCCGCAGCGGAGAAGTCAGAGCTCCTAAGGGATCATGGCAACAAGACTAAACTACAAACAAGAAACTGCAAAGTGAAGGAATACTGAAAATATGCATGAATGCAACAATTAATCAAACAAGGCACAGAGGCCGCAAACCACAAAGGCAAGGGAGCTCAGCTCTACCAAATACCAACAAGCAAAGCCACTCAATAACAAACAAGCAGAAGGAGGACCACCTCAACTTCTCATGCACACCAAGTCTACTTCTAAGATGCACCTATTCGGAACTATCTAGATGAATACCTAAGTCTAATGCCACATAACATCACACAAGTCAAACAACACAAAGAGACTAACCCTGAGCAGGGCCTCTATCTACAAAACAAGAAGCTACTCCTGGGCAAGGCCCCTAACAAACCTGAAACAAGCTCTCAATCTATCTCTTAAACAAAACCCTATACAGCACCCTAAGCAAAGATCTAAGCAACAATTCTAAAAACCCTAAGCAAGAGAAATCAATCCCAGTCTCCAAGCTTCAGAACAAGCTTACCAGAGAAAGGAAGCTAAGCAGACAAGTCCATAGTGCTTTCCTCAGGAAAGTACCAGGAGGTTACTACTCAGGAGTCATATCCTATGCGGCTCGACAACTGTGATCAGTTTACATTCCTCCTCAGGAGAAATTAAACTCACATGAAGGCTCCGGCATCACTGGATACTTGAGAAATACCTATATGCACTATGGGAACTAAGTGAACAAACTCATAGGACCTTCCTCAGGAAAGTACTAGGAGGCTGACACTTAGGAATCGTATCCTACGTGGCTCAACAACTGTGATCAGTTTACATTCCTCCTCAGGAGAAATTAAACTCACAAGTTGGCTCCAACATCACTGGATACTTGAGAAATCCTAGATAAACTAATGGAACTAAGTGAATAAACCCATAGGACCTTCCTCAGGAAAGTACTAAGGGGCTTCCACTTAGGAATCGTATCCCATGTGGCTCAACAACATGTGATCAGTTTACATTCCTCCTCAGGAGAAATTAAACTCACAAGTTGGCTCCGACATCATTGGATACTTACGAAAGAGGTGAGAGGAAAGAATGAAAGTCATTCATAGTGCCTTCCTCAGGAAAGTACCATAAACTCCCTTCAAACTTCAGGATCTCGAACCTCACAAACAGAGAACGAGCTTCTAGACCAAGCTTCAATCCACTGCATCCTTGCAAGCTCCAGCAGGACCTCCATCAGCTCCCACCTTCAAGAAGAACCCACAGGCCAAAAAACCTCAAGGAACTATCTCTGAAGTTCAACCATAGTTGAACTTCAAAGTCAGAAGTCATCAAGACTTCAAGCTAAGACAAATCATATCAGAACATCCTACAAAAATCTAATAAAATCTAATGGGAGACCTACATGGCTCTAGGACAACATACTGAAAAATCGGAACAAAATTCAATACCAGATGAAAGAACTAAAATCAGCAACACAGGCATATCCACAAACCAATTTATTCAACATCAATAACAATGAAAAAATGCAATTAAAATGAAAATGCATGATTAAGCTAAGGTTTCTGCACTATAAAATTCTACACTGAATTACGAGTCTACAGAAAAAAGAACGGAATTATTTGACTAAATCTACTATTTTTCATGAATTTTCTAATGATATGCATGCATTAAAAAATTAAAAGAAATCAATTAAATGGAAAATATACCAAAAAATAACAAACAAAAATAAAATGTCATTTTTATTTTTATTTAATTTTCTAGATGCTTTCATGAAATGGTAGAAAAAAAAGGATTAAAAAATCACTTATTTCCATTTTATTATGATTTATTTACAAAGCATGAAAAATATAAAAGAAAAAAAACAAAATAAAAGAAAATGGAATAAAGTTGGGGCGTTTAAACAGCAAGGTTTATGAGTTATTATTGCATTGGGCTCTAAAAATGGGGGTGCTAACAGCATTAGGGCGCAGGGCCCAAGTTTCCTCAAAAACAATTAATAAACTCAGAAAAGAAACAAACGCCTGGGGTGCTGTTAGCAATTAATTTCAGTTATTTCTTATTGGGCTTACGCCCAGGGGGGTGCTATTAGCAATTAGGGCCTAAGGCCCAAACTGAATCACTCTGCCTTCACACAGGGGGGGTGTACGAGCAACTGGGGGCAGTGATCAGCAAAATTCATTTGGGCCTAAGCCCAATACCCTAACCCTAATCTGAACGAAACCCTAAACAAAACCAATCCTCCTCACAAACTCAGGTTACTGTTCACCCCAAACCACCTAGCCGCTTTGTTCGTCTTCTTCCTCTCCCTATCTCTTCTCTGCAACCCTAAGTTCTAACCTCTCTCCCTCATTCAATCTCTTCACAAAGCTTGACATTAAACCCAAATCCTAACAAAACTCCGACCCAATCTCATGCTCAAACTGAGTTCTAGATGAAACAAAACAAATCGATACGTCCTAGCAATCAAAGGAACACATACCTGGACACGAATTGCTTGTGAATCTCTGGGAGCTTGCTCAAAAACACTTGGTGATCTCAAGATATTACGCCAAAACTGGAGAACCTTGGCGTGAGTTCCTTGAAGCTCTTTCAAAGATCTTCTGGTGAGCGGTGAACGCGAGGAGGATTCTTGAAGATCGGACGAGGAATGAAGGATGAAGTATCTGAGTTCTGGCGATTTCTCTGATGGCGGTTATGATGATGAACGCGTTGGACGCTTGATTGAGTTCTGAGGATCTTGATGCAGATTCTGGAAACTCTTCATTGTTGAAGATTGGATGATGTGATGAAGCTGGGAGGAATACGTCAAAAATCTGGAAAATAGGCAAGAACTGTTGCAGATCTTGAGGAGGATCGGAGTGGATTAGAGTACGAATTTGGGATTTCTGGACAGTTTGCAGATTCCGGTGAGTTCTCCGGCGAACTGTGGATGAAGGCAAACGGAGAGGATCGGAGAAGATCGGAGAAGAAGATGAAGAAAGGAGGATTTCTGGATATTCTGCAATTTTGGGGATTCCGGCGAGAAAGACGGTGGACGGAGGACGTTGGACGGCGGCTCAGGGCGTCTGCATGCCCGGCGGCGAAGTCCCGGCGATGCTCCGGTGACTGGCTGTGGTGGCGCCAAGTGTCCCAGGGAGTTGTTGCATGGGGAGCGCGTGTCAGCAGAGAGAGAGAAGGTGAACTCTGGTGGGACACGTGGGAGAGTCTGGGAGCTTCTGAGTGTGTGAGGTGTTGTGATCACTACGAAACGCGTGGGGCCTCCCTTGAGCCAACACGTGGCTCTGCTATTTAAAGCCTTGGCATTTTCTGGACCACTCTAGGACCTTCTAGAAGCTTGCTGAAGACTGCTGGAAAAACTTGGACCAAGCTGGGATGAATTGGGCCCCTTCTGCACTGAACTTGGGTATAAGCCCAAACGAAAAAATAGCCGAAACCTGTAATTAAAACACCTAATTAACACTAATCCTAAAACAGAGTTAACACCTAATTAACTAATTAAATCTAATTAACACCTAGTTGAATCAGTTAACACCTAATTGAACTAATTATATCTAAAAAATCAATTAACCTAATTAAACTCTAAAAAGATGATTAGAGCTCTAATTAACCCTAAAAAAAAATCAATTAACCTAATTAAACTCTAAAAGGAAGGATTAAAACTCTAATTAACTCTATATCAACCTAATTAAATCTAAAAAAAAGATTAAGATCTAATTGACTCTAAACTTCTACTAATTTTCTATTAAAATTCTGATATTATTTAATATCTATTAAAATCTATATTAATAAAAGAAAAAACTATTTTATTTTCTATATTATCTAAAAAACAATTAAACCTATTTTAAAATCTATAGAAAAATTCTAAACTATTAACATCTATTACTAATAAAAGAAACACTATATTCCCCTTTTTCTTTATTATTCTAAAAACTATTTAAAATCTTATTTATTCTAAAAATCTATTTAAAAATTCTATAAAATCCTAAAAAGAGAATTAAACTATTAAAAAATACAAAAACCCTATTTAAATTCCAGAAAAATCTATAAAGCCTATCTAAAATTCACAAAAGTCTATAAAAATCCTAAAAATGCAGATGAATGCAAATGACCGCCATAGAAGAGCGCACGAGACCAGATCGAATCGAACAAAGATCCCCGGGCATCAGAATATTCTCAAAATCACTGTGCAAGCTAAAAATCACCGAGGAGCGCGCAATTTCCCAAAAATAAAACCCTGGTGATCTGGACTGGGTCTGCCATATCTGATAGACAAAAATCAAGCTGTAAACTCTGATATCCCCTGTTTGCACAAAAATCATCTGTCTGATTTGCGAATATGAATTTAAACCACGAGTCAGATAGGAGAATCGGTTGGTCAAATTTTAGGGTGCAACAATGGTTTTTAGAGAGAAATTCGTAGTTTTTTTTAACTTGGAAGTTTTGTTATGCTATTTACAGTGAAATTGTTGAGTTTTTTTAACGTAGAACTTTATGGTTTTAATACAGAAATTTGTGAGTTTTTTTACTTGGAACTTTTGTAATGATTTTTATAGTGAAATTGGAGAATTTTATAATTTTGAACTTTTTTAATGGGTTTTCATAGAGAAATTGATGAAGTTTTTCACATGAAAATTTTATTATGGAGTATATAGTGAAATTGGTAAGTTTTTTAACTCTGATCTTTTGTTATGGTATTTATAGCAAAATTGGGGTGTTTTATAGCTTTGAATTTTGGTTATGATTTTAGAGAGAAATTGGCGAGTTTTTAACTTTGAAATTTTGTTATAGTCTTTATAGTGAAATAGGTGAGTTTATTCACTTGGAAGATTTGTAAGGTTTTCTATATTGGAATTGGGGGATTTTTTTTAACTTTGAATATTTGTTAAGGTTTTTAGATACAAATTGGTGAGATTTTACACTTGGAACTTTTTTTATGGTTTTTTATAGTGAAATTGGTGTGTTTTTTGAATTTGAACTTTTGTTATGGTGTTCAGATTGAAATTGATGAAGTTTTTAACAATTAACTTTTGGAATGGTTTTTAAAGTGAAATAATTAAGTTTTTCACTAGTGAAACAGAAGAGTTTTATAACTTTGATATTTTGTTAGGGTTTTTAGAGAGAAATTGGTGAGGTTTTTCACTTGTAAATTTTGTTATGAAGTTTATAGTGAAATTGGAGATTTTTTTAACTCCGATATTTTTTTATGGTCTTTATATTGAAATTCAAGAGTTTAATAACTTTGAACTTTTGTTATGGTTTTAGAGAGAATATTGCGAGTTCTTAACTTTGAACTTTTGTTAGAGTCTTTATAGTGAAACAAGTGAGTTTATTCACTTGGAAGTTTTGTAAGGTTTTCTATAGTGAATTTGGGGGATTTTTTTTTAGGTTTGATTATTTGTTAATGTTTTTAGATACAAATTGGTGAGATTTTACACTTGGAACTTTTGTTTTATGGTTTTTATAATGAAATTGTTGTGCTTTTTGATTTTGAACTTTTGTTATGGTCGTTAGATTGAAATTGATGAATTTTTTAACAATTAACTTTTGGAATGGTTTTTACAGTGAGATTGTTAAGTTTTTCACTAGAAACTTTTCTTAAGGTTTTTATAGTGAAATTGGTGAGTTTTTTTAACTTGTTACTTTTGTTATAGTCTTTATATTGAAATTGTTCAGTTTTTTTAACTTAGAACTTTTGTTAGGGTGTTTATAGAGAAATTTGTGAGTTTTTTTTCTTGGAAATATTGTAATAGTTTTTATAGTGAAATCGAAGAGTTATATAACTTTGAACGTTTGTTATGGTTTTTAGAGAGAAATTGGTGCTTTTTTTAACTTTGAACTTTTGTTATGGTCTTTTTAGTGAAATTGGTGAGTTTATTCACTTGAACTTTTGTAATTGTTTTTAAAGTGAAATTTGGGGATTTTTATTTATCTGTGAATGCTAGTTAAGGTTTTTGGATAGAAATTGGTGAGTTTTTACACTTAGAACTTTTGTTATGGTTTTTATAGTGAAATAGGTGTGTTTTTTTGACTTCGAACTTTTGATATGGTCTTTAGATTGAAATTGGTGAATTCTTTAACAACTAACTTTTGGAATGGTTTTTTATAGTGAAATAGTTAAGTTTTTTACTAGGAACTATACTTAAGTTTTTATAGTGAAATTTGTGGGTTTTTTTAACTTGGAACTTTTGTTATGGTGTTTATAATGATATTGTTGAATTTTTTCAAGTTAGAAGTTTTGTTATGGTCTCTATGGAGAAATATGTGAGCGTTTTTACATGGAGTTTGGGTAATGATTTTATAGTGAAATTGTGTGCTTTTTATCTTTGATTATTTGTTATGGTCATTATAGTGAAATTGGGGAGTTTTATAACTTTGAACTTTTGTGATGGTTTTTAGAGAGAAGTTGGTAGTTTTTTTAACTTGGAAGTTTTGTTATGCTATTTACAGTGAAATTGTTGAGTTTTTTAAACATAGAACTTTACGGTCTTTATACAGAAATTTGTGAGTTTTTTTACTTGGAACTTTTGTAATGATTTTTATAGTGAAATTGGAGACTTTTATAATTTTGAAATTTTGTAATGGGTTTTTAGAGAGAAATTGATGAGGTTTTTCACTTGTAAATTTTGTTAAGGAGTTTATAGTGAAATTGGTGAGTTTTTTAACTCTGATCTTTTGTTATGGTCTTTATAGTGAAATCGGGGAGTTTTATAACTTTGAACTTTTGTTATGATTTTAGAGAGAAATTGGTGAGTTCTTAACTTTGAACTTTTGTTATAGTCTTTATAGTGAAACATGTGAGTTTATTCACTTTGAAGTTTTGTAAGGTTTTTTATAGTGAAATTGGGGGATTTTTTTTAACTTTGAATATTTGTTAATGTTTTTAGACACAAATTGGTGAGATTTTACACTTGGAACTTTTTTTATGGTTTTTATAGTGAAATTGGTGTGTTTTTTGACTTTGAACTTTTGTTATGGTCTTTAGGTTAAAATTGATGAATTTTTTAACAATTAACTTTTGGAATGGTTTTTACAGTGAAATTGTTAAGTTCTTCACTAGAAACTTTTCTTAAGGTTTTTATAGTGAAATTGGTGAGTTTTTTTTAACTTGGTACTTTTGTTATAGACTTTATATTGAAATTGTTAAATTTTTTTAACTTAGAACTTTTGTTATGGTCTTTATGGAGAAATTTGTGAGTTTTTTTACTTGGAAATTTTGTAATAATTTTTATAGTGAAATCGAAGAGTTTTATAAATTTGAACTTTTGTTATGGTTTTTAGAGAGAAATTGGTGCGTTTTTTCAGTTGTAAATATTGTTTTTAAAGTTTATTGTAAAATTCGTGAGTTTTTTTTATTCTGATCTTTTGCTTTTGTGATGAGGATGTAATCCAAGACATAAATGATACAATGCAAAGCTTAGGAGGTCCTATGAAAGGGCACATGCAAGAAGAGTCAATGATGCTTTAGTTCACTTCATGATCAAGTCAATAGAATGCATGGGCCAAATTGAAGAAAAAGAGCCCAAGTTTATTCTGATCATCCAAGCATGTGATAAAAGGCCCAACAATGCATAAATAAATAAAAATAAAGGAAATACCAATAACCACACTATAATGGACGAAAATTGCAAGAGAAGTGGTAAATAAAGAATTGCCATTATTATGCCCTTTCAAGAACCCCACTATCTCTTCTTTATTTTGCACTTTCTTTGTAATAACTCAACCCACTATCATGATAATTAGTGGCTGAAATCCTCTTGTTTTCTTAGGAGTTAATGTTTACTTATTTCATCATATAAAGGAGGCATGTATCTTCTTTTTGAATCAATGAATTTTGTCAAGTTTACACATTGTGTAAGTGAGAGTATTTGCTCTTAGGTTCTGGATTGGACCAAAATTAATCTTATCAAGAAATCCTTTTCTTGTGGTGATCCTCATCCATGGGCTTATCATTCTCTCCTGGATTAGAAAGAGTGTGGTGCCCCTTCTACTTAATTCCATTTCTTATTTCTCATTTATTTCATATCAGTCTCGTTTATTTTATATGCATGTATCAAGTTCTGCCATTCTTGTAATTATAAGGCAAATTACTTTCTTTGAGTCACAAAAGAATTAATATTCCAAAAGTTAACAAAGTTGTTTCAGGAACTTTGAAGGAAATGCATAATTCTCAAAAGTTAGTGCATATCATTTTGTCTTTACAGTGAAATTGAGTTTTTTTATAACTTTGAACTTTTGTTACGGTTTTAGAGAGAAATTGGTGTGCTTTTTAACTTTGAACTTTTCCTATGGTCTTTATAATGAAAATGGTGAGTTTATTCACTTGAAACTTTTGTAATTGTTTTTATAGTTAAACTGGGGGACTTTTATTTACCTTTGAACGTTAGTTAAGTTTTTTAGATAGAAATTGGTGAGTTTTTACACTTGGAACTTTTGTTATGGTTTTTATAGTGAAATTGGTGTGCTTTTTTGACTTTGACCTTTTGTTATGGTCTTTAGATTAAAATTAGTGAATTCTTTAAAAACTAACTTTTGGAATGGTTTTTACAGTGAAATAGATAAGTTTTTTTACTAGGAACTTTACTTAAGTTCTTATAGTGAAATTTGTGAGCTTTTTAACTTGGAACTTTTGTAATGGTTTTTATAGTGATATTGTTGAAAATTTTTAAGTTAGAAGTTTTGTTATGGTCTTTATTGAGAAATCTATGAGCTTTTTTACATGGAGTTTATGTAATGATTTTATAGTGAAATTGGTGAGTTTTTTAACTTTGATCTTTTGTTATAGTCTTTATAGTGAAATTGGGGAGTTTTATAAGTTTGACCTTTTGAAATGGTTTTTAGAGAGAAATTGGTGCGTTTTTTCAGTTGTAAATATTGTTTTAGAGTTTATAGTATAATTCGTGAGTTTTTTTTATTCTGATCTTTTGTAATGGTCTTTATAGTGAAATTGAGTTTTTTTTTATAACTTTGAACTTTTGTTAAGGTTTTAAAGAGAAATTGGTGTGTTTTTTAACTTTGAACTTTTGTTATGGTTTTTATAATGAAATTGGTGAGTTTATTCACTTGGAACTTTTATAATGGTTTTTATAGTGAAATTGGGGGACTTTTATTTACCTTTGAAAGTTAGTTAAGTTTTTTAGATAGAAATTGGTGAGTTTTTACACTTGGAACTTTTGTTATGCTTTTTATAGTGAAATTGGTGTGCTTTTTTGACTTTGACCTTTTGTTATGGTCTTTAGATTGAAATTGGTGAATTCTTTAATAACTAACTCTTGGAACGGTTTTTACAGTGAAATAGTTAAGTTTTTTTACTAGGAGCTTTACTTAAGTTCTTATAGTGAAATTTGTGAGCTTTTTAACTTGGAACTTTTGTTATGGTTTTTATAGTAATATTGTTGAAAAATTTTAAGTTAGAAGTTTTGTTATGGTCTTTATTGAGAAATCTATGAGCTTTTTTACATGGAGTTTGTGTAATGATTTTATAGGGAAATTGGTGATTTTTTTTAACTTTGATCTTTTGTTATGATCTTTATAGTGAAATTAGGGAGTTTTATAACTTTGAACTTTTGTTATGGTTTTTAGAGAGAAATTGGTGAGTTTTTTTAACTTGGAACTTTTTTTATCCTCTTTATAGTGAAATTGTTGAGTTTTTTAAACTAAGATCTTTATGGTTTTTATACAGAAATTTGTGAGTTTTTTTACTTGGAACTTTTGTAATAATTTTTATTGTGAAATTGGAGACTTCTATAAATTTGATCTTTTTTTTATGGGTTTTAGAGAGAAATTGATGAGGTTTTTCACTTGTAAATTTTTTTATAGAGTTTATAGTGAAATTAGAGTGTTTTTTTAACTCCGACATTTTGTTATAGTCTTTATAGTGAAATTGGTGTGTTTTATAACTTTGAACTTTTGTTATGGTTTTAGAGAGAAATTGATGAGTTCTTAACTTTGAACTTTTGTTATAGTTTTTATAGTGAAACAGGTGAGTTTATTCACTTGGAAGTTTTGTAAGGTTTTTTATAGTGAAATTGGGGGATTTTTTTTTTAACTTTGAATATTTGTTAATGTTTTTAGACACTAATTTGTGAGGTTTTACACTTGGCACTTTTTTTTTATGGTTTTTATAGTGAAATTGGTGTGTGTTTTTTACTTTGAACATTTGTTATGGTCTTTAGGTTGAAATTGATGAATTTTTCAACAATTAACTTTTGGAATGGTTTTTACAGTGAAATTGTTAAGTTTTTCACTAGAAACATTTCTTAAGGTTTTTATAGTGAAATTGGTGAGTTTTTTTAACTTGGTACTTTTGTTATAGACTTTATATTGAAATTGTTGAATTTTTTTAACTCAGAACTTTTGTTAAGGTCTTTATAGAGAAATTTGTGAGTTTTTTTTCTTGGAAATTTTGTAATAATTTTTATAGTGAAATCAAAGAGTTTTATAACTCTGAACTTTTGTTATGGTTTTTAGAGAAAAATTGGTGCGTTTTTTCAGTTGTAAATATTGTTTTAGAGTTTATAGAAAATTCGTGAGTTTTTTTTTATTCTGATCTTTTGTTATGGTCTTTATAGTGAAATTGAGTTTTTTTTATAACTTTGAACTTTTGTTAAGGTTTTAGAGAGAAATTGGTGTGTTTTTTAACTTTGAACTTTTGTTATGGTCGTTATAATGAAATTGGTGAATTTATTCACTTGGAACTTTTCTAATGGGTTTTATAGTGAAATTGGGGGACTTTTATTTACGTTTGAACGTTAGTTAAGGTTTTTATATAGAAATTGGTGAATTTTTACACTTGGAACTTTTTTTTTTGGTTTTTATAGTGAAATTGGTGTGCTTTTTTGACTTTGACCTTTTGTTATGGTCTTTAGATTGAAATTGGTGAATTCTTTAATAACTAACTTTTGGAATGGTTTTTACAGTGAAATAGTTAAGTTTTTTACTAGGAACTTTTCTTAAGTTCTTATAGTGAAATTTGTGAGATTTTTAACTTGGAAATTTTGTTATGGTTTTTATAGTGATATTGTTGAAATTTTTTAAGTTAGAAGTTTTGTTATGGTCTTTATTGAGAAATCTATGAGCTTTTTTACATGGGGTTTGTGTAATGATTTTATAGTGAAATTGGTGAGTTTTTTTAAATTTGATCTTTTGTTATGGTCTTTATAGTGAAATTAGGAGGTTTTATAACTTTGAACTTTTGTTATGGTTTTTAGAGAGAAATTGGTGAGTTTTTTTAACTTGAATCTTTTTTTATGCTCTTTACAATGAAATTGTTGAGTTTTTTAAACTAAGATCTTTATGGTCTTTATACAGAAATTTGTGAGTTTTTTTACTTGGAACTTTTGAAATAATTTTTATAGTGAAATTGGAGACTTCTATAAATTTGAACTTTTTTTATGGGTTTTAGAGAGAAATTGATGAGGTTTTTCACTTGTAATTTTTTTTATAGAGTTTATAGTGAAATTGGAGTGTTTTTTTAACACCGATCTTTTGTTATAGTCTTTATAGTGAAATTGGGGTGTTTTATAACTTTGAACTTTTGTTATTGTTTTAGAGAGAAATTGGCGAAATCTTAACTTTGAACTTTTGTTATAGTTTTAATAGTGAAACAAGTGAGTTTATTCACTTGGAAGTTTTGTAAGGTTTTTTATAGTGAAATTGGGGGATTTTTTTTAACTTTGAATATTTGATAATGTTTTTAGACACAAATTTGTGAGGTTTTACACTTGGAACTTTTTTTATTGTTTTTATCTTGAAATTGGTGTGTTTTTTGACTTTGAACATTTGTTATGGTCTTTAGGTTGAAATTGATGAATTTTTTAACAATTAACTTTTGGAATGGTTTTTACAGTGAAATTGTTAAGTTTTTCACTAGAAACTTTTCTTAAGGTTTTTATAGTGAAATTGGTGAGTTTTTTAACTTGGTACTTTTGTTATAGACTTTATATTGAAATTGTTGAATTTTTTTAACTTAGAACTTTTGTTATGGTCTTCATAGAGAAATTTTTGAGTTTTTTTCTTGGAAACTTTGTAATAATTTTTATAGTGAAATCGAAGAGTTTTATAACTTTGAACTTTTGTTATGGTTTTTAGAGAGTAATTGGTGCATTTTTTGAGTTGTAAATATTGTTTTTGAGTTTATAGTATAATTCTTGGGTTGTTTTTATTGTGATCTTTTGTTATGGTCTTTATAGTGAAGTTGAGTTTTTTTTTTTAACTTTGAACTTTTGTTATGGTCTTTATAGTGAAATTGGTGAGTTTATTCACTAGGAAGTTTTGTAATGGTTTTTATAGTGAAATTGGGGGACTTTTATTTACCTTTGAACGTTAGTTTGGGTTTTTAGATAGAAATTGGTGAGTTTTTACACTTGGAACTTTTTTTATGGTTTTTATAGTGAAATTGGTGTGTTTTTTTGACTTTGAACTTTTGTTATGGTCTTTAGATTGAAATTGGTGAATTTGTTAACAACTAACTTTTGGAATGGTTTTTACAGTGAAATAGTTAAGTTTTTTACTAGAAACTTTCTTAAGTTTTTATAGTGAAATTTGTGAGTTTTTTGACTTGGAACTTTGTTATGGTCTTTATAGTGATATTGTTGATATTTTTTAAGTTAGAAGTTTTGTTATGGTCTTTATTGAGAAATCTGTGAGCTTTTTTACATGGAGTTTATGTAATGATTTTATAGTGAAATTGGTGAGTCTTTTAACTTTGATCTTTTTTTATGGTCTTTATAATGAAATTGGGGAGTTTTATAATTTGAACTTTTGTTATGGTTTTTAGAGAGAAATTGGTGAGTTTTTTTTAACTTGGAAGTTTTGTTATACTCTTTATAGTGAACCTCTAGAGTTTTTTTAACTTAGAACTTTATACAGAAATTTGTGAGTTTTTTTACTTGGAACTTTCTTAATGATGTTTATAGTGAAATTGGAGGCTTTTATTACTTTGAACTTTTTTATGGGTTTTTAGAGAGAAATTAGTGAGGTTTTTCACTTGTAAATTTTGTTATGGAGTTTATAGAGAAATTGGTGGGCTTTTTTAACTCTGACCATTTGTTATGGTCTTTATTGTGAAATTGGGGAGTTTTATAACTTTGAACTTTTGTTATAATTTTAGAGAGAAATTGCAGAGGCCTTAGCTTTGAACTTTTGTTATAGTCTTTATAGGGAAATAGGTGAGTTTATTCACTTGGAAGTTTTGTAAGGTTTTCTATAGTGAAATTGGAGGATTTTTTTAACTTTGAATATTTGTTAAGGTTTTTAGATACAAATTGGTGAGATTTTACACTTGGAACTTTTTTTATGGGTTTTATAGTGAAATTGGTGTGTTTGTTGACTTTGAAATTTTGTTATGGTCTTCAGATTGAAATTGATGAATATTTTAACAATTAATTTTTGGAATTGTTTTTATAGTGAGATAGTTAAGTTTTTCATTAGTGAAACCGAAGAGTTTTATAACTTTGAACTTTTGTTAGGGTTTTTAGAGAGAAACTGGTGCGTTTTTTCATTTTTAAATTTTGTTTTGGAGTTTATAGTATAATTTGTAAGTTTTTTAATTTTGATTTTTGGTATGGTCTTTATAGTGAAATTGGGTAGGTTTATAACTTTGAACTTTTGTTAAGGTTTTAGAGAGAAATTGGTGTGATTTTTAACTTTGAACTTTTGTTATGGTCTTTATATTGAAATTGGTGAGTTTATTCAGTTTGAACTATTGTAATTATTTTTATAGTGAAATTAGGGTAGTTTTATTCAACTTTGAATGTTAGTTAAGGTTTTTAGATAGAAATTGGTGAGTTTTTACACTTGGAACTTTTCTTATGGTTTTTATAGTGAAATTGGTGTGTTTTTTTTGACTTTGAACTTTTGTTATGGTCTTTTGATTGAAATTGGTGAAATTTTTAACAATTAACTTTTGGAATGGTTTTATAGTGAAATAGTTAAGGTTTTTACTAGGAACTTTTCTTTAGTTTTTATACAGAAGTTTGTGAGTTTTTTTAACTTGGAACTTTTGTTATGGTCTTTATAGTGATATTGTTGAATTTTTTTAAGTTAAAACTTTTATTATGGTCTTTATAGAGAAATTTGTGAGCTTTTTTTACATGGAGTTTGTGTAATTATTTTATTGTGAAATTGGTGAATTTTTTAAACTTTGATCTTTTGTTATGGTCTTTATAGTCAAATTGGGGAGTTTTATAACTTTGAATTTTGTTATGGTTTTTAGAGAGAATTGGTGAGTTTTTTTAACTTAGAACTTTTTTTATGCTCTTTACAGTGAAATTGTTGAGTTTTTTTAACTAAGATCTTTATGGTGTTTATACAGAAATTTGTGAGTTTTTTTACTTGGAAGTTTTGTAATGATTTTTATAGTGAAATTAAAGACTTCTATAAATTTGAACTTTTTTTATGGGTTTTAGAGAGAAATTGGTGAGGTTTTTCACTTGTAAATTTTGTTATGGAGTTTATAGTGAAATTGGAGAGTTTTTTAACTCCGGTCTTTTTTTATGGTCTTTATAGTGAAATTGGGGAGTTTTATAACTTTGAACTTTTGTTATGGTTTTAGAGAGAAATTGGCGAGTTCTTAACTTTGAACTTTTGTTATAGTCTTTAAAGTGAAATAGGTGAGTTTATTCACTTGGAAGTTTTGTAAGGTTTTTTATAGTGAAATTGGGGGATTTTTTTTAACTTTGAATATTTGTTAATTTTTTTAAACACAAATTGGTGAGATTTTACACTTGAAACTTTATTTTTATGGTTTTTATAGTGAAATTGGTGTGTTTTTTTGACTTTGAACTTTTGTTATGGTCTTTAGGTTGAAATGGATGAATTTTTTAACAATTAACTTTTGGAATGATTTTTACAGTGAAATTGTTAAGTTTTTCACTAGAAATATTTCTTAAGGTTTTTATAGTGAAATTGGTGAGTTTTTTTAACTTGGAACTTTTGTTATAGACTTTATATTGAAATTGTTGAATTTTTTTAACATAGAACTTTTGTTATGGTCTTTATAGAGAAATTTTTGAGTTTTTTTTTTCTTGGAAATTTTGTAATAATTTTTATAATGAAATCAAAGAGTTTTATAACTTTGAACTTTTGTTATGGTTTTTATAGAGAAATTGGTGCGTTTTTTCAGTTGTAAATATTGTTTTAGAGTTTATAGTATAATTCTTGGGTTTTTTTTTTATTGTGATCTTTTGTTATGGTCTTTATAGTGAAGTTGAGTTTTTTTTTTAACTTTGAACTTTTGTTATGGTCTTTATAGTGAAATTGGTGAGTTTATTCACTTGGAAGTTTTGTAATGGTTTTTATAGTGAAATTGGGGGCTTTTATTTACCTTTGAAGGTTAGTTAGGGTTTTTAGATATGAATTGGTGAGTTTTTACACTTGGAACTTTTTTTATGGTTTTTATAGTGAAATTGGTGTGTTTTTGACTTTGAACTTTTGTTATGGTCTTTAGATTGAAATTGGTGAATTCTTTAACAACTAACTTTTGGAATGGTTTTTACAGTGAAATAGTTAAGTTATTGCTAGGAACGTTTCTTAAGTGCTTATAGTGAAATTTGTGAGCTTTTTAACTTGGAACTTTTGTTATGGTTTTTATAGTGATATTGTTGAAATTTTTTAAGTTAGAAGTTTTGTTATGGTCTTTATTGAGATATTTATGAGCTTTTTTACATGGAGTTTGTGTAATAATTTTATAGTGAAATTGGTGAGTTTTTTAACTTTGATCTTTTGTTATGGTCTTTATAGTGAAATTGGGGAGTTTTATAACTTTGAACTTTTGTTATGGTTTTTAGAGAGAAATTGGTGAGTTTTTTTAATTTGGAAGTTTTGTTATACTCTTTATAGTTAAACTCTAGAGTTTTTTTTAACTTAGAACTTTATACAGAAATTTGTGAGTTTTTTTACTTGGAACTTTCTTAATGATTTTTATAGTGAAATTGGAGGCTTTTATAACTTTGAACTTTTTTATGGGTTTTTAGAGAGAAATTAGTGAGGTTTTTCACTTGTAAATTTTGTTATGGAGTTTATAGTGAAATCGGTGAATTTTTTTAACTCTGACCTTTTGTTATGGTCTTTATAGTGAAATTGGGGAGTTTTATAACTTTGAACTTTTGTTATGATTTTAGAGAGATATTGACGAGGCCTTAACTTTGAACTTTTGTTATAGTCTTTATAGGGAAATAGGTGAGTTTATTCACTTGGAAGTTTTATAAGGTTTTCTATAGTGAAATTGGGGGATTTTTTGTAACTTTGAATATTTGTTAAGGTTTTTAGATACAAATTGGTGAGATTTTACACTTTGAACTTTTTTTTTATGGTTTTTATAGTGAAACTGGTGTGTTTTTTGACTTTGAACTTTTGTTATGGTCTTTGGATTGAAATTGATAAATTTTTTAACAATTAACTTTTGGAATGGTTTTTAAAGTTAAATAGTTGAGTTTTTCACTAGAAACGTTTCTTAAGGTTTTTATAGTGAAATTGTTGAGTTTTTTTAACTTGGAACTTTTGTTATAGTATTTATATTGAAATTGTTGAGTTTTTTAACTTAGAACTTTTGTTATGGTCTTTGTAGATTGTTACACTCTAATGGTAGAAATTGAGATTTTGTGAGGTTTTGGGAAGATGATGGAGATGAATGTGAGAGAAAGTTGCAGAAAAAATCGGAGAGAATGTGAGAGAATTGAAAGTGAAGAATGTAGAAATTTGGGAAAATGATTGAGGGTGAAGAATGTGGAAATTATGAAAGTGATTGAGGGTGAAGAATGGTTAAGTGTGAAGAAAATGGTTAAGGGTCCTTTGTGAAATGGTCATGATTTGCTTATATAGAGTTTTTCTTCGGAGTGAGCTTTGGATGTATCCTTGGAACTAGCCTTGGAGTTAGTTAGCCTCAAATCACTGAGTTGGAGGTTAACTCAGTTAGTTAGAAAGTTGACTCGGTAACTATCCCAATGCAAACTTGAACCTAAGGGCTCACATGCTTGGAAATGAAGCAACATGGTGGTCTTAATCAAATTTATGTATTGGAGCAAATGCCTTGAAGTGTTTAGAAAGGTCTTGAAGTGTCTAGAGATGTCTAGAATGTTCCACACAATGCTAGAACCAAGTAGACCCCCAAAATATAGAGTGAAAGTGGTTGTCACAAAAAAATGCAACAAAAACTACACTTTTACACAGGGTAACAGATTACCCTACTTTGCCTAGCAAAGTGGTAAATGATTTCCACAGGCAAAATTTGCATATTTTGCTTGCAAAATGGTGTTGTGGCCACAGTTCCGACTTTTGACCTTTTGCTTTGATGAATATGCATAGAAACTTTCATTTTGTTCTTGTTTTGGTGATGTGATATCTTTGAGAGGATGTGATTAATCGGGCTTGGAAAACCTGAATATTCATGCAACAAAATCACAGAGAAAAAGTGCGAATGCGAATGCACATGCTTATGCAAAAGGAAAAAGGGAGGTCAAATTTCGGGTTACGACATATATATATATATATATATATATATATATATATATATATATATATATATATATATATATATATATATATATATATATATATATATATATATATATATATATATATATATATATATATATATATATATATATATATATATATATATATATATATATATATATATATATATATATATATATATATATATATATATATATATATATATATATATATATATATATATATATATATATATATATATATATATATATATATATATATATATATATATATATATATATATATATATATATATATATATATATATATATATATATATATATATATATATATATATATATATATATATATATATATATATATATATATATATATATATATATATATATATATATATATATATATATATATATATATATATATATATATATATATATATATATATATATATATATATATATATATATATATATATATATATATATATATAAATCCCAATCTCTTGTAACTGTATATATCTTTGCACGTTTATTTCTTGTCCATAATATGAAAATCTAGAAAAATGCAGACATTGAGTTAAATTTAATACGGATGGTGTAAACAAAGGAGTGGGATATGGATACATCATTCGAGACAAGAGAGTAGCATGAGATAGTGGTTTCTATAAAGGTGTTGGGGAGTGTAATATTTTTCGGGTTGAATCTTGGGGAGTTTTCAAAGGTTTACATCTCTTTAGTAGGTTTGGCATGAGGAAAGTTGAGCTTAACATGGACTCGAGGACTATTGTTAAATCAATAGATTCGGGGATAACAAAGGATTTAAATGGTTATTCTTGGTTAAAGAAAATTCATAAACTCATGGAGATGCATAAAAAAGTGAAGGTGGTTCGTTCGTATAGAGAAGTGAATACTTGTGCGGATACTCTAGAAAAAGAAAGAATTGATAATATGCATAGGATGTGATTTTTCTTGAAGATGCTATAGACTTTATCAAGCCTATATATATATATATTATTGATAATATATATATGCATTGTAAGAATTATGCTAGATAATATATAAATAAAATAAAATAAAAATCTATTGTCACATATCAATGGGTTGGGTTCGCAGGTTCATGGATCTAAAACTTCAAACCTGTTACCTGAACTAAATACCAATGGGTTTGAATGGGTTGGTTCGGGTTGGACTCGTACATGAATGAGTTGGGTAAAAATAAGGGTTGAGTTGGGTTGGGTGAGTGGGTTTGTAGGTTGGCCCGTACCCATGAACCCCCTTTCACATTCACTTAGAGAAGAATGTGTTGATTCATTAATCTCACAACCATTAATCTTTTTTTCTTGTAATTAGACTTAAAACATTCTTGTTTAAACTTTTTGTTTTGTTTTCTTCATCCTATGAAAAGGGGAATGAGTCCGAATCAAATTTTGTCCCTTCTGTAAGTGGGGATTTTAAACCAAAAGTCATCCTTTTGACTGATGATTCAGAAATGCATGGGTCATTTGGAGAATCTCTTTCAGGAAAGATTAATTTCATGGATTCCCTAGAGAACCTCTCTTCAGCAAAGTCTGATAGGAGTGAAAACATTGTCGAGAAACTGGTTTATTCCCTTGTCTTGACTAATGTAGAAATAGAAGTTTCCCATCAAAGGAAGGAAAATGCTAGCGGTTTGTTAAAACATGTCGGGGTGATTGGTTAGGAACTTAAAGATGTTGAAATTGATCTTCACTTGGAATACATAGGAGGTCTAATGTTGTATCTTAAATCAACCCCCGATGATCATTATAGAGCTGGAGCTCTAGCCCTTAGTGGCCTTAAATCAGTTGAGTCGGCTAACACCAACAAATATCATTGGGTAGCCGGTGAAATAATTGGGACTTCTTTCATCTTAAACACTACAGGAGATGTCACAAATTATGGTATCACAGTTAGTAACCCCTCATATTGGTCGATTCTCCTAGTAGATTCGAATGAGAGGATATGCAGCTCTTTTGAGAGTTGTTCGATTCATTTGTACAAATGCCTCTTCCCCAGGTTAAGGATACATTTGCCTTTCTCTGATTTTGAGGTGGTCTTCATGGACCATTTGAAGGTTTTCCCTTGCAACTTCATCTCGAAGGTTCGACTTTCATGAAGGTATTTCAATTTTGTGTCAAGCATAAATCTTGGAAACCTTCTTTGGGGCTACTTTCGACCTCTTTTCTATCGCTCGCACTTCTCAGGATAGTTTCTGGGATTAATGATTGATCTTCCTTCGCCCACAGGTACCTTATTCTGACCATTTTTCCTATATTGGAGGTAATTTCCTGGAGCATTTCATGTTTGTGAAACCTGTCACCTTTGAGGCTCATCTAGCTTTCTGTTCGTCTTTTAGAAGTATTGGTCTATGGTGCATTTCCATCAGCCTGTCCCTTTTTACCATTCTGGGATGACTCTTCTGTCCCCGAAGAGGTAAAGATGAAGGATGATTTACATGCCTAGTATCAGGGGCTTAAATATGAAGAAGTATTTTTTCCTGTTGAAGTACTATCTTTCTAGCAAAAGAAGTATTTTTTTCCCGTTGAAGTACTCTCTTTCTAGAAGTATATATATTATTTCACTATTATAGAATTAATGAAAATATATTAATTAAATCTTGTGGTCGGTCGCTAGTGTATATCTATCGTTCCTCCTCAGAGGTGCTGTCTGAGTGCCTTGGTGGTCGACTGATTTGAAGGACCGGACCCTGGCTCGTGAGATGCCCAGTTTCTCATGGATTTGACCAGTTGTTCAGCCTTTGTTGGCTGCCTCAAGATTAGCTCCTGGGATTGGATTGGACAGAAATCTTGGACTCTAAGCGGTCTTCACTACTACGAAAAACACATATTACCTCATAAGCGATGAGGATTTTACCTCGGTGATACAAGCAAAGCAACAAAGGGCGTCATGTAAACTTGCCATTTTACCCTCCAATTTCTGAATAAGTGAGGGGATAGTTGAAATGGTCATTGTTTTGATCCCCAACAACAACATATTTTATATTTTGAAAGCTATCGCCACATACATGTCGGTTTATGACCAAAACTGAGGGGAAAAATAATTTTTTTAATGCAAATTACATTGTTTAGCCAAAATATTAAATTAAATTGTGTACAAATTACATTGTTCACACAGAATATTAAATTGTTTAGACATAATATTAAAGTAAAAATATATAACAAAATTTGAATCTGATTCATCGTCATAACTGTGGGTGAAGAACAAATGTTGGATCCTCATTTCATTGAATCTTGGGGAATATAAATGTTGGATATATAATTCATTTATTTCTGATATAAAACAAAACAAAAATTAGATAAATAAAATAAACATTTAGTTATATGTTATTTAAGAACAAAAACCTTAAACCCAAATATTTGATACGTAAACTCAAATATTTTTCTGCTCTTGCAATCTAGAATAATGTTTTAATGTTTCTAATATAAAACAAATAAGTTTCAATCTTTTCATGATAAATGCTTTCATGATCAATTTTTGATATTCAAAATTCTTTTATATTGAGGCATGAGCCTTCTAAATGGATGTATTTTGGGTTTCACGCGGATCACTAATGACAATGTCTTGAGCGTTGATACTCACTATATGGACATCAAAGACTTGTCTAAGGAATAAAAAAAACTCAATAAACACGCTTATTTTTCCCTTCGGTTTTAACCTTAGTTTCTAAATGGATTGATATAATAATGACTTCTATTACCAAAAAAATGGTGAATGGAAAAAATTGAAGTAATATGTATTATTTCCTTTTTTAACTTTTTTACCATTCACTAATTTCTTTGCATGTTGCAATATGATTAAGAAAAAAAATTTCAATGTTGTCAACCAAAGAAATCAATATATATTATAGAAAGTTTTCTTTGATTAACAACATTGGAAAGTTATTCCATTAAACATTGATGTAAACAACAAGAACAACAACAACATCATTATGTGAGATAGCTTACAAGAACAGAAAAATAAGTTGTTAAAGGGTGGTGTGAAAAGAACAACAACACAAAACAATTTTTTTCTTTCTCGCAATCCATCAGACAATATGATGTTTAAGAGTATGGAGGGGCCGAACTTGTGACTTATGTTTAGGATAAAACTTAGTAAAAAAATTCTTTTATGGTAAATTTTGTGTATGATACCCCTCGATTATTTGAAAAACAGAGGGAATAGAATATTTAATAATTAAAAAATCTTAAATAACAATAAATGTGGCATTTTTAAAGAAAAAAACAAAAGTTGCAAATGCTAGAACTCGAAGCATGTACCCTGAATTAATTTGCCCCATAATTTTTTTCTTAAACTGAGGGAAGAGATGGTAATTTCTTGAAAAAAAATATAACATAACGTGTCATGGAATTTCACCTTGGTTTTTTGTTGAGTAAGGTGAAAGCTTTGTCATAAGATGTAATATTTGCAGTAGTGTTTCTTGTATCGAGAGGATCAAGATCCTTTATACTACGGATCTTTGTCGGACCCTCAAGTTTGAAACCTCACGGACACGGTCTATGTATTTCGTCTTACTAGTAGAATTGGGAGGGTCGGTCTGGTTTTCGTGAAAGAATCGACCGAGGGTGTCCAACGAGTTTCCTTTGTGGCTTGACACCTTTCGATCTATAGAAGTTGTTTCTAGGGACGTGTGTTATGCATCCCCTTAGAAACGTGTCCTACCTATTTCCTTCATGTCGACGTTTTGAATTTCGGGCCTTCTATTTTCCCCACCGGATCTCGTACACGGAATGAGGTATGTTCCCTTGAGTTACCTGCCTTCACGCACCAGATGTTAGTCATCTCCATAACCTCATTCTCCACGATGGTAGTGTGGCTAACATGGTGTATTTACGATGATGAGATAATCGACATTGGTCAAATGATGGAACACTCGGTTGACGACGACCTTGAAATACTCATTCGGCTAGAGGTCAGATAAAGTATGCTCGATTTTGGTTCAGTGAATCTAAATCTGGGTCTGAAGGTGTTCATAGAACGACTTTCCCTAGTGTTTGAGGATGGGATCTCTAACTGAACAAAATATTGCAGAATTGGATCTCGGATTTAGGATGTCTTCCAGCATTAGTTTATAATCGTTGTGGATTGATATAATCGTTTGATTGGAGTCGAGACGGAGCTTGTTGGATCCAAATAGCATAGATCTGAGATTTTGGCTTCTTGAAACCTCAGTTTCTTCTTCTGAGATGCTTTCGGATTTCAGATCTGAGAATCGAATGTGGAGTCATGGAAATCGCAAGAATCTAAAGTTGTTTCCCACAGACGGGGCCACTATTATGTTTCAAAACTAAAAATGGATGAAACTCAGAAGCTACGATGGAACGAAGCTTTGTGATGCTACACTGTGGACCGAAGCTTGCGATTATTGTGCTCCTTAGAAAGATAATTTTGATCTTGAATTGACATTGTTAATTAGGGTGGATCTTGAACCAATTTTACTAACATTTGATACAATGGATCTAGGGGATACATATATGATTAGCACTTCAATACTCATGTCAGTTTAGAGTTTGACATAATCTTAATGGAAGTAGATCAGAGGTTGTGTATCTGAAAACCCTTTACGAAGTATTTATACCTCGGGCTTGATGGAGCATGTAGAATAAGTGGGTCTTGTACTGTTGGGCCTTTGGGCGGCGTGGAGTAATGGGTCCCAAGGTGTTTGGTTGGCATGAAACATTATCTTTAAAAGTGTTTCAACAATAGTGAATGAAGTTGAGAAGAAAATTAAGGTTTGGCTTAGAAATGATTTTTTTACACAATTTAAAAATGGTTTCTAGGTAGAGTAGAAGTGAACTCGTGTACTTTCTCTTATTGCCTTTAGAATCATTTTATCTGTCTTAACCAATTGTTAATCTAATATTTATCTTGATTTTAGCTGTCTGAGATTTTAAGGTTTGGCTTAGAAATGATTTTTTTACACAACTTAAAAATGGTTTCTAGGTAGAGTAGAAGTGAACTCGTGTACTTTCTCTTATTGCCTTTAGAATCATTTTATCTGTCTTAACCAATTGTTAATCTAATATTTATCTTGATTTTAGCTGTCTGAGATTTTTTGAGACTATGTGTATATTAGTCAAAATTTAACAATATTTAATAAAACAAATAAAAATTCTATTTAACTACGTTTTAATTTTATGAGTATCTATTTAACAACGATTTTACAACGATAATTTTAGACAATATGCAATAATTCGTCTTACCTAGCCTCAAAAATAATTCTAAAGGTTTTTTTTTTAACCTTTGATTAGTTCATGGTGGTTATGGCCTAGAGTTTTAGGGGTAAGGTTTTTATAAGCTTTAGTGTTTTTTCTATGAGATACTTGTGGATTTTTAACTACTTAGGTGCTATTTTTTCTTGTACTTTTGTTTTTCCACCTATGGTCTGTTTAGGACTCCTTGTGGTAACTAATTCCCTCATTTTTGTAGTTTGGTAATTTATACTTCCCTATTAGTATATATTTTGGTATTAAAAAAAATCTTTTAATTAAGAAAATAGAAGCAATAATTTTTTTTACAAAATCAACTTAAATAAATTATTAAAATCAAATTAAATGATAGATCTTGTTAATTCCCAATTTCTTGTACCAGTACATATCACTGCACATTTATTTCTTGTCCATAATATGAAAATCTAGAAAAATGATCATATTAGCATTAGCCCGAAGAAAAGAAAAGAAGTACATGCCCTTGTGCAATTTTAGAAACTAACAAAAACTATATATATATATATATATATATATATATATATATATATATATATATATATATATATATATATATATATATATATATATATATATATATATATATATATATATATACTTTAACTATAATCTTAATATTATGCCATTTTGTAATTGTTAACACTTTCACTTTCACTTAGACAAGAATGCTGTTGATCCATTAATCTCATTACCATTAATCTTCTCTTCTTGTAATTAGCCTTGAAACATGCTTGTCTAAGCCTTTTTGTGTTTTCCTCAAGTTGCAATTCTGGTTTTTTCTCTACCATCTTCATTTCTTTCTTCAATATTTCCACAGCATTCCTTATTTTTTCATCACTCTCATTTCCATGCTCCTACAACACAAACATTTGAAAAAAAATATAAAAATGAGAACAAAATTAACATTTACACAATATTTTTTTCTACTATCTAAATTTGAAATAATTAAATTTTCGACAAATATTGGCTTCGCTAGAAAAAAAAAATCGATATTACTAGTTTGGACGTCATAGAATTCAAATCCTAAACATCACGTTTTAGTATAAGAATTTCATGTGGTTATTATCATTATGATTATAGTTTAAAAATTAACTAAATTATAGACCAAAAACTAGACAATTTGTATTATTATCGACTCAAAGAAAATTACAACTTACTTGAACATTTTTAATTAGGGTTTGAAGACTCATTAGTTTTCTATGTGGCCACCTTGGAATTCCAAGATCTCTACACCTTTTCTTCAAATGTGTAAGTCCAACGTTAAGCTCTCTTGCAGCTTGTGATATTGGCATGTAGAAATACTCAGAAATATTCTTCCTTGTTAACATTCTTACGCTATTAGTATTCTCCTCTCTACTTCGTTTACCCTTCACATTTTCCATTGCATTATTTTCTCCAATATTGTTGCTAATAGAAAACACATTTTTATTCGAATAAAATCCAGCATCAATTTCACTCCACGTTGAAACGTCACTTTTAGCATCACAAAAACCATAGTCTGCATGAAATATAGTAAAATTTTCAAGATACTCATAAAAAATATAATAATAACAAAATTATATATATATATATATATATATATATATATATATATATATATATATATATATATATATATATATATATATATATATATATATATATATATATATTTATATATATATAGTAAATAAATAAATAACCTTGTATGCTTATTTGGGTTGATAACTCATTAGGAAAAGTTTCATAATGATATTCAGAATAACAATGATCCTTGATAGGGATAGCATCAAAAATGGTATCTTGCATGGGAAATCCATAATGTGACGACCAATCTTTTGAAATATAACCATCACTCGAGTTTCCTCTGGAAAAGAAAATTTTCAATGAGAAAATCGAAACATTCTCTATAAAAAATATTTTTAAGGAATAAAAGAAGGAACTAGTAATATTAATAATTTTTTTTACCTGTAAAGATAATTATTACTATTATCATATGAAGATGAGGGAAAAGGAGGTAGAAATGGATCATAATCTTGTATTGCATGATGATATTTCCAAACATTGAGTTGATCAATATTCTCCATGGTGAAGTTGGCAATTCCGTGTGGAATATGATATGATTGAAGAAATTACTGGTTAATTTATATTTGAAATTAAGAAACTAAATTTATGATAATGATAATGATAAGTGCTTAAAGTCATTAATTTTTGGAGAATGTGGGCGGCAGGATTTATTGTTTAACGTGTGAGCTACTGTGAGTTACAAGATGGAATTAATCAGTTACTGAATCATACCCTATCCATTAGGGTCTGTTTGGTTCAAATGAGGGGGAGGGGAGGGGAGGGATTTTAATGAAGGGGAGGGGAGGGGAGGGGAGGTGAAGGAATTTTTTAATTAAATAAGTGTTTGGTTCAAAAGAGAGGAGGGGAGGGGAGGGGAGGGATTTTAATTAAAAATGTGTTTGGTTCAGAAGGGGAGGGGAGGGGTTTTATTAATAATTTACATTTTTATCCTTATGATCTTATATAAGTCATATGATATTAAAATGTGAAAAATTCGTGCGTATTTTTGTTGGTAATAAAATTTCGAATATTGAGTGATTAAAAAAAATATTTATTTGTCACTAAAGTTAAAAAATTGAGTAGAATCGATTCGACTTATAACTTTCCAACATAAATTAAACTATATGCCAATAACATCGTTTAAATTGTGATGAATCATATAACAAAACAAATATATAAAATCACTTATTACTAAATATTAATGGTTCAAAATATTTAATAAAATGAATAAACAAAAATAAATAAAATGATATGATTTACAATTTGATATAAAAGAAAATATGATAGAGTACATAACAAAATTAAAAGAAAAAAATGAATATGACGAAACATAATTTTTTTATAAAAAAAAAGACAATGATTATGATTTATATTAATTATAAAAATTATAAAATAATTTGAAGGTGAAGAACAATTATAATAAATTGATGAAAACAATCGAGAAAAAACAGTAACATAAAAGATAACAAATAGTTTTGAAATAATAAAATTAAACTGAGGATATTTTAGTAAATATAATAATTTTTAAATATCAAAATTAATATTCCCTCCCCTCCCCTCCAAATCCCCCCAATTCGGAGGGAACCAAAAAGTGTGTTTTGGAGGGATTTTGCTCCCCTCCCCTCCCCTCCCCTCCCCTCCTAAAATTTGAACCAAACATATTTAATTAAAAATTTCCCCTCCCCTCCCCTCCCCTCCCCTCCATCTACCCCGAACCAAACACACCCTTAAGCATGCATTATGGAAATTAACTTTATAATAACTATTATTACATCTGTTTTGCATTTTCACTTTAATTCTTATCAATAATTGTTTCTTAATTATAGTGCTTCCCTCGTTTTCTTACCACTATCTTTATGATTGAGAAATGTTCCAAATTTATTCCTCCGTTTTAGATATTTGTCTTATTTGATCATTCTATGTTGAAACGCTGATTGGATTCAATTATTCATATTAACTAGTAATGATGTATTTTATTACTCTAAATACAAAATTAAAGAATAATTATGTGTAATGTAAATAATATTAATTAGAAAATACAATTAAAATAAATAAAGGGAAAAAAAGTAAAACCTTTTTGTGATAATTTAATTACAAATGCTATTATGAAACTAAGGATATCTAATGATTGATTCATTTCTTTTGGGGAAAACTAGTTGATTCTTTTTATAACTAATTAGGTTTCTTCAACTTTATTTTATTTTTAACAATTAGATTATTCAACTTAGCATATTGTTATTATTTTTAAAAAGAAGACTTGGATTTTTTTAAAATTATTTAGCTAAAACACAATCGAATTAGAACCAATAAAAAGAAATATTTTAGCATATTAAATCATCCTACTATGATAAATATAATTAAAGTAGCAATATTTGTATTTCAATTTTTATATTCTAGAATTTGAATTTTGGATTAATTTATAAATTTATTAAAATTTTCAATAATTTAAATTTATTAATTTATTTTTCGAATCGGCCAAAGGCCGAATAAGATAAGGCACACTCATCTTGTCTGCTCCATGGAGGAAAAGATATAAAAACAGTTACAATAGGGTTTTCAGGTATACAATCTCTAGTCTCCACTCTCACTAGAATTACCTTGAACCCTAAATTGATTTGAGCATTGGAATGCTAATCATGCTGGCACCCCCATTGGACCCACTGTATCGGAGATTAGCAACACCAGTTTAAGATCAACGCGTCTGATTTAAGATGCATCACGACCGCATCCTTCAGTCCTAGAAGTCGCATCACCAGGTCGCTTACGAAGCATCATTCTACTGTAACACCGTCTGTGGGAATGATTCCTACAATTTTCACGAGGTCAAGTCTGATTCTCAGATCTTGAATCCAAAAGCGTCTCTGGTGAAGAAATTGAGGTTTCACATAGTCAATATCCTAGATCTATGGCATTTGGATCCATCGAACACCAATAGATTGTTCATCTCGATCTCGAACCACTGTGAGAAAAGTCCAACAAATATCCTCAGATCTAAACTCAAATCTACGACGTTCATCCAAACCAGGTTCAATTTGAGTTTAGAAAGACTAGGAATATTGATCTATAACTCCTGCCAAGACTTGCTAATAGATCTCATTGGACTCATATTCTGATTTGCACTCTGTAACTGCCGAATAAGTCCTCAGATAGATCTCGTCAAATTCAAGCCTAAATTCATCACAGATCCGAGCAAAGACAGAAGAAATTCTATCTGAGAGATATCTCTGCCCATATGCCACCATGACCAGCCCATGTTGGATGTTTCATCATCGTAAATGCCTTACGTCGGATGTCTCATCATCGTAATGACCAGAGCCTAGTCTCGGACGGTTACAAGGTTTTGGGGACAGTTGACTAATACGGGAGTTATGAGGTGATGGACTCTCAAAGTATCGGGCAACTCATGCAATTAGATGGTCGGCTGGGTATCAAACCCAGCGGAGTAGGTGAAGGCCACATAGCTCTCCATCATCATCTGAAGCCCCTAACACCCCGACGTTATTCTAAAGGACATACTATAAGCACATTTGGGGTGTAAATCAAGAAGTGGTAAGATAGTTTGTTTACCACGGACGTCCCGAGCATAATTTCCCGGGAAATTCTTCAAGCTACAAAGCCAGAAGAGCAAAGAAGGTCTGTTAGCCAACACGAGTCAACACCTGGATTCCTTCAATCATGAGTTGAACGACTAGGCAGCTCAAACATCTCCGAGAGAGCTCGAAGCCCAAACGCGTAAGGCCACCTCAACCACGAGAAGTAGAACCCGGACACATCCTGTTGTACCCCAAAATTTGACCAACCTTTTCTTTCTAACTTGGCTTATGTTTCATTTCATTTTAGCATTTGCATTTGCATAGCATTGGTTCTAATCAGAGGATCAAGAGGTGTTGTGTTTGTCATTCAAAAGGAGAGTTTCTTTGTTCAAGATCAAGAAAAGGTATCATTTGTAAGCTATCAAGAGTTCATTGCCATCAGGATGTAGGTTTCAAAGCTCCTTGAGAGAAGATGGTTAGTGTATGGGTGTCACCTCCTATCTTGAGGATCATTAGAGGATCATGAGGTCATCTGTTTGGATAAAGCATGTTTCAAAAGTTCAATGTGTATCTTAAGAGGTCTTTATGGAGTTTGTATGGTCAAACAATTCATCTGCAAGAGCCTCAGTCAAGGGATATGGTGATAGGGTTTCATCTGGTCAACCCAAAGTCAACTGTAGACTTGAAAGGACTCAAGACTTGGTTCTTGACCATTGAAGACATGAGAAGTCATCTTGAAGCATCTAGGATGTCATGTTGATATGAAATCAAGGAGATCCAAGAGTTCAAGGAGTTACTAAATTAGGGTTTCAGTTAATTTCAGTGTAAAATCCCCTTCTTTGGTGCCTAACTTCATGGACAATTTTCACTATGATGCAAGTTCAATCTCATTTTCCCATAAACATGAGACTTGTTTATCATCTTTCAAGATTTCGTTTGAGTAAAAGAACGCATCCATTGAGTTTGTACATCTCAAGTTATGGTATCAACAAGTTGGTGTCATCAAATGAAAAGAATTCTGGTCAACCCAAAGTCAACCCACTTCCAAAGCATTTTTCACTTGGAATCAAGATTTTCCTCACTTTCAAGTGAACATGAAAGTTATTCCTCATTGTCTTAGCTTTCCAAAAAGTCCTAGAAGTCCTCATTCTCATGTGTGTAAATCAAGTTATGGTCTCCACAAGGCAAGGGTATTTTTGGAAACTTCATTATAGGTCTTTCTCTTCAATGACCATTTTCATGCACTTCAAGGCCTCTAATCCAAATTCAATGAACATGAAACTTGTGTTCAATGGCCTTAACTTCACAATGAACCAAAAATCCATGATGTTTGATGGTTTATATGATCATTTGAGCCATATTAAAGGTGGAAAATTTAACTTTTGGACATGGTAGGTGTTTCTTGCATTTCAAGCTACTAATTGATTTTGTTTAGGAATTTTTCACACCTTGACATCACCACTTAATGATCTTGCTACTCCTTACCTCATTTGGAACAACAAGAGTACATGTCATAGGTCATTTTTCAAACTTTCCATACCTTAAAAGTCATGGCACAAACTTGGTACAAACTCATCCTCAATGACCAATACCACTCTCATTCATTTCTGCACACCCAATTATACTTATTTGTTGACCAAAAGGAATGAAAAGAGGTTGAACCCGTGTGTGTGCATTAAGTGGAAGTTTTTGGCCAAAACCTGAAATCAACCAATAGAACCATCATGGGCCTGCATGGAACTCTAAAACCCATCATATATAAGCTTTGAATGAAACCCTAATGAGGAGGAGGGAGCTTGCTAGCCAGAACAGAGGGTTTCCATCAAAAAATTCATAACACTCTCTCTCTTCGAATCTGAATTTTCCTTGAGATTTTCTTCAAGCCATTGAGCATTCCATCATCCCACAAGCACAAGGAAGAGGTTGAAGGTATTGGATTGAAGCTTGCATCAAGTTTAAAGGGCCAACGGAGCAGCTCCGTTTGGTAATTTTCTCAATCTTTGAACCTTCATTCTAGGCACTTTTTTAGGATCATTTGGCTTGCATCTGAAGTCCTATCTAGTATAGGCAATGTCTGGATAGTTGTTGTATCTGTTTGAAGTGATTCCAGTTGGTGCACAAGATTTTCGTGGCCTGATTTCTCATGTTTCCAAGGACCTTTTTCAAAATCCTTTGCTATATTCTTAACCTACGTGTTTAGGGCTTTGATTTGGTTCCAAGATTTTTAATTTTTATGGTGTTTTGGTGAATGAACTCCGGTGGGTCTCCCGGAGAAGACGACCGGAGCCCTAGCTCTGGCGTCTATGTGGATGCTGATGTGTTTCTTGGGTTGGCGTTTGACCCTGCGTGCGTGTCACGTTGAATCTGAGGTGAAGTAGTGAAACGCACCGTTTCACTTAATCTGATCTTTTGTTTTGAATTGGGCTTTACATTTTGCTAATCCCACCCCCAGTTTTGAAGCCCAGATGCGCTTTAACAAGGGTTTCAGTTCAAGCCCTTTTGCTGATTGCACCTCCCTTGCTTTATTTATTTTATTTTTATTTCTTTTATTTACATTTTGCTTTTTAATCTTTGAAAAATAGTTCCCTATTTCATAAAAATACCAAAAAATCATTTTCTGACTTTTCAAGATGTTATTTATGTTTTCATGATTTTTATTTTATTTTAATATTTTTAATGGAATTTAAGATTTAATGTGTTTTATGGTGCACACTTGGAACTGAATTTGATCATTTACCTCAATTTTAAATCCCCTAGGACCAAACTTCCTCTCCCACTTAGGTGATAGATTGAGGAAGTTTTGAGGGTGATTTGAGTTGTCAATGATCATTTTCCATTTGGTTTTCCTTTGACTTTTGTTGACTCTCGACATACACTCGATAAAGTGGAACGTCATGCCTTCTTGGACTTAGTTGATGGTGCTTTGAGTTGAATTTGATCATGAAGTTTTGCATTCTGTTTTGTACTTGATCAAGCTTGTTTTGATGATTTATTTGGCATTTATTGGGTTTATCTTCTATTTTTGGTGGATTTTACAAATTCAAGTCATTTTAAAGGTGTTTACACATACTAGTTTGACCTAATCTTTGGGATATGATCATGAGTGATCCCTTGAGCATCTCTTAAGCTTTGTTGACTCTTGTTAACACACTTGAGATGCTGCCTTGCTTGTTTTAAGTTCATTTGAATGTGTAACTTGCATCACAAGTTATCTTTTGATCACATCTTTCCATTTGTTTGAAATGTGAAATAATTGTTTGAACTTTGGTTCTTCAATGTGATTTGATCTTCCTTGTGCTTGCATTTCTTTTTTACTTTGAATTTGGATCATTCCATTTGTGATTCACTTCTGCCCTAGTTGGTTTGATACTTGTTGATGATGATTTGGTGTTAATGTTTACATTTTGAGTTTGTCGTGAACATTGGTGATCCTTTTGCATTGATTTGTTGCATTGTTTTACTGGATCTTTGAGAAATTGTTTGGTTGAGATGTGTATGGGTTAGGGGATGCCCCACACTCTTTCCTCTCTCTTTTCTTAGTTTGTTACTTGTGTAGAACTTATTTTCTCTCTTGATGATTGATGGTAATTGGTTGTAGGAGCTTACTTCTCCCATTTTATCTCATCTCTTGTTGACTTGTTTAAGTTGACCTATGCTTGTGTTTGAGTCTCCTTTGCCTTTGAGCCTTGTTTTCATTTCATACTTGCATTTGTGATTTCATTCCATGTTTGCATTTCATCGTGTATTGACTTGTTGAAGTCACTCATCTCTTTTCATCTGTGATTGAATTGCTATGTGTTTACTTGTGCTCTTTTGCCATGATCCCTTAGGATTCCTAGTCCCTCTATTTAAGATGGGAGTAGGAGAGACATTAGGCTTTCAATCCTTTGCATGATAACAATAGGTAGTTCCCTTTTTAATCCCAACTCTAGGATCACATTGCATGATAACATTAGGGTTGATTAGTTCCCCTTAGAGTCTTGTGTCTTCTCTGCTCATCTCATAACTTCTTAAGTCACTTAATAAAGGTTAACAATTGTTGTACGCTACGAGCCTTAAGTACATGAGAAATGATAGGTGGGGGGGCCTCCTCTCACATTGTCTAGAGTGTTTAGCGTATGCCCTTTGGGAGATATGCGACGCATTCGCTCTCAAGTCATAGTCTTTAGTGCAACATGAGTTTCAAATCTAACTCAATTCACTTCTTCTCATAAAAAATACAAAAAAAAAGATCAAACCTTTTTATCCTTCGAAATTTGTTTCAAACTTAATTTTTAGAAAGAGCGGGTTAAGTTTTTGTTCTACCGCAAACAGGCATCGTCCCTAACTGCTAGAACAGATATTTAACCCTACTCATTAAAACACTTGAACCAGCTAGTGGTCGTGTCAGCCCGAACTACCTTTGCTCTGATTTCTCATACCATATAAGGATACGTAGGCACAAGAAGACAATGTCTTGGCGAGCAACCTTCCCCCCATCACCCGTAGTTTTCTGAACTACGTTGACTCTGACTTTCCCATTGCACGAGGGAATACGTAGGCATAGGGCGGCGATGTCCTATCGAGTCTGTTCTTTCTGTTCTCCCCCGTTTAGCAGCAGTCTTTAGATATTTTTCACCCATAGATTTAGACAACAAGTGTGGATCCCGTTGAGTACAATGGACGTGAGGGGTGCTCATACCTTCCCCTTGCGTAACTGACTCCCGGACCCTAGATTTGGTTGCGGTGACCTTGTCTTTCCCTTTTCATCAGGTTTTCTTTGATCGTTTCCTTTCCCTCTCTTTAGGATAAATAACGTTCGGTGGCGACTCTTCTGCCTAGTTTGCCGACCCTTTTCGTAGTATGCAACACATCCATCGAAGGTCGACAGTCTTCAAAGCCGGAAACCTTGTCCTCTATATCAGCTGGCAGCCAAGCAGCCTAGACAATACATCTAAGGGAGAGCAATCAGTATATACGTGTGGTCGACTACAATATTTAATTAACGTATTTGTAAATTTGTTTTTTATATGTAATTATTGATATAATTGTTAAATACAAACTATATACACATATGTATATTATTATTATATTCTTGCTGCTCTACTTTCTAACTTGTTCCCTCTTTAGGGCACCGAAGTGTGAACACGCGTAACAATAAATTGGGGTACGACAAACATTGTTTAAATATGAAATAAAGAAATTTAGGGTGATATTAGAGATGTTTTGTACGTCCTACTACAACAATCAATATCCCACGGTGCCGAGCATGCTTAAATAAATTCAAGGGTGTTGTCGAAGATGTTTTGCACGTAACACCGAGCACACTTAAAGATTTCATGGGAGCATTCTCAGTGTTGTATATCCAACTACAACAACCAATTTGTAGTTGCATGTCCCTACTTCCCTCGAGGGGAGCTTCTGTCCGGTTATTTTGTTGCTTATCTCATTGTTTTCATCCTTTTTTTCATTTTGATTCATCGAGTCTCCTTCATGATTGCATTTCTCAGAATCGAGTTTGAATTGATTCGTTTTTAACATGCATAAAACTTTGGTTACTGTTGCGGTGAAATTTGGATACCAAACTATTAATTAGTTTGAATCTTATTCATTTGCAACCGAACTTTGATTTGTCCAAAGGAAGGGATAAAGATCTAAATTCCCACAATGCAATGCAAATGCAATCCAGAGAGTTATGGGTTCGGGGTTTGGTTAAACTTAGGGAAGGTACTAGCATCCTAAGTTTCTGTAGTACTCTACAGGAACCTCTTGTTTTACATTTGTTTATTGCTAAGTGTATTTTGCTTAAAGGTTAAAGACCTAGGGGGTTTATTTCTAAGTATACTCGATAAGATGTCGCATCTTATGCCTACATATCCTTACGGGAGTGGAATCAGAGTACTTGTAGTTCCCCTAAAGGGTTTGAGGAGTTCTTTGACTGTGGTCAAAGTTCCTACGGGTTTAGGGTAGTTGATTTGATTGATTTTTAGGAGAAGAGATGAGTTGTCATTTTAAGAGAGATTTAACCGCCACAAGTTGTAGGAATGTAGTCTTTGCATCATCTTAAGAGAAGGGCTCAAGTACTCGGATAGGGATCGACGAGGTACACCTTTATCTCTCTTAAGGCAAAGTTCCTACGGTATTGACTGTATTGATGTGGGGTGGAGATTCTATCTCGCTTAAGATGATTTGGCATCTTTCTCTAATGTGTTTGAATATTTGAATTGAGTTGTTGAATGTTTGTTCTAAGTTATAAAGATAATGGCCCTTCCTATGGGGTAGGATCTATCTTAAAGATCAACTTGAATGGGATCAAGGATCAAGGGGATTATGATGCAAATGATGCATACGCACGATTGTTGAGATCATGCGCAGATTCTTCCTTTGGACGGAATACGATGCGGAAATGTAAATATGATAATGAAAATTACTGTAAGATAAATTACGGAAATAAACCATACACACGCATGAAAGCGCTAAGTGTGTGAATTGTGAATGTATCGTGAATGTGAGGTGTGATTAATTAAATTGTTTGCGATGTTGATTGATTAAGTTGATTTTAGTTTGAATTATAAGAAAATGTTGATTTTAGTGAATTGATTTTAGTACAAGTTGATTTAGTTATACTAGTTTTAAATAAGAGGTTTTAATAAGTGATTTTATTTTATTATCTTATCTTAAAAAAACTTAAATATGAAATGATTTATTTTAATAAAAGTTATGGTTATTATTATTAGCAAACGAAATATATATATTTATGAAAATGATTTTTCTGTTATAAAACAAAGTTTTTTAGTTTAAGTTACATAAAAAGTTTGTTATTATTAATCATGAAATGATTTCAATTATTATATTATAAAGGTTTATAAAAAAGAGGGCTCTTAATTATTATAAAAAAAAAGCTAAAAGTTGATTTTAGATTAAAAAGAGTTTATTATTATTTTGAAAAGTTATTTTAAATATGTAAAAGAAAGGAACAAATAGCATATCATTTATTAATTTAGAAAAAAAAAAGTTTACTAGTTATCTTAAATAAAAAGGTAATTAAAAATAATTAACCGGTTAAAAAAAGATTGGTTTAAATAAAAAAGATTAAGGTTGATTTATTTTTAAAAAAAACTGATTAAAGTGGTTATTAAGGTGATTAAGCGACGGTTAATAGTATTTTGTAGTGATTGTGTGTGATTAGTGCTGTTGTGTGTGCAGGTACACAATTAATTACAATCAGAAGCAAAAGACAAAAACAAGAGAGGAAAAAAAAAGATGAACCCTAGCCCCTAAATCCCTTTCGTCCTCTCTCTTTCGATTCTCCTTCGTCTCGTGAGTTCACCGTTTTCTTCTTCCTCCGTCTTCCAATATATTTTCAATCCTGAAACATAAAAAAACAGATCAAAAGCTTCAATATATATGATGCAAACAGAGGGATTACCGCGAGCTATGGACGACGATGGCGAATGCTTTAATGCGGACGGGGGTTCGTCGCGGCGGCTCTGTGGATTCGCGGACGGAAATGTTGTTCTCGGCGGGATTCCGACGATGGTGAAGGTTTAAGGGAGGATCTGTGGCGATTATCGGTGGAGCTTAAGATAAATTCTCATTTCTTTTCACAAAATTGTTTAGAGCTTCATGATTTTGGATTGCGATCTTTTGTGAACGTTGTTGTCCCTTGATGATTTTGTGACTCCCTTTTATAGGCTCAAGGTGGCTGTTATGAATGGAAGGATTTCGAAATGCAATAAAGAGGTTTCCTATTTGAGTCGGACAAGGTTGAACATTTGTAACAAGGTTTGGATCTGTTTTGGAATTCTCATGAATGCTTTCCCCTTTTATTGATTTTCGAAATTCTTATTCTAATCAAATCAAGATCTTCTGTTGAAAACATTCCCAATTCGTGCGAACATGTCTAGGCGGGTTTTGAAATAGTTTATTACCATGTCCCCTTATAATTATGAGGATTGGTGGTGAGGTTTAAACTAATTTGGAAATGAAGGATTTCTTGCTATATCAGTGTGAACACGTTTGGTTACCGTTGGGAAGAATTCAATCTGTCTGAAACATATCTAATATGATGTTATTGGCTGTTAATCAATGTTTGTGATCGTTTGCAGAATGATGCGGTTAAGGTGGGAGCTCAGGTGTTGGCTTCGACAGCAGGAATATAGGAATCCTCCCTCTTGCGTGGGAGTAAGAATCATCGTCTCCATAATCATTCAAATATGCAAATCTTGAAATGAATTCTTGTGACCCGGTAGTCATATTGGAAGGTTTTCACCGTGACTGATTTCCTTGCTTTTCTTTTTAAAATGCCAAATTATCAGTGGTAGCATGTTTTGTTTGGATGGTGATAAAAGCTCTTCTATTCTTGTTTCAGCACGTCTTCGACATGTCGGCGGAAGTTTGAAGTGGCTGGTAATTATCAAGGCTGTTTGCTTTTGGATTGGAGCTGATGGATAAGTTCGAGAGCCAGAAATGATGAAGGTAAATTGCTCGGAAGACCTTCCGATTCTTTGGTTACTTTTATTTTTCTTTAAACTGATGCGCCTCAATTCCTGTTTATTTCTTTAGACGTTGCTTGTTCTGACTTTCCTTGTTCTTCACTAATTATGTAGATTCCATTTGAGTGTTCTATGTTTATAACCTTTTGGTTCTTGTTTCATGTATACTTGACAACAACATCTGGAGTTATTTTGTGTTCAAAGAAAAGCTTACAAAGTCGTAACGAATGAATTCGTGGGCGCGGTGCTTCATTATTATGCTCAACAGAAACGATGTTGGTTGGGCTTTAAATCGAGAAGGGGATCAACACAATTGCGGTGTCTACTAGGTTGTAATCTCCTTTTTCTCTTTGTTCGGTAACAATTATCGGATTGAGTTGATAACCTATCTTATTCTACAGGTGAAAATTGGGAGAGGCAGAGGATAAGTCTAATGCGGCGGATTTAGGAGTCAGATTTACATGTTACTGGTAGGGTCAAATTCCTCGTAATTTTGTTAAGGTATCACCAATAAATTCTGGTTTGGGCAACATAGCAGCATCCATCCTACCACTTAAAGAAAACGGCTTGTGGCATCCCATGTTAACATCTATTGCGGCAACATCGTTACGTACTAATTGAGCAGCAGTCAGGGCCCTTACAGCATCAGATGTGCCTATCTGAAACACAACTCTACCTTTCTTGATTACAGCTTCTAAACACAACACTTTCCGTTCCTTCTTCGCAAAATCAGTGGATCCAAAGAGTTCGTTGATTCTGCGGTCGCATTCGGATAGCTATAGTTATCTTGGCGATATTTCCATGTGATTGCCTGTACGCACCTGCTATTGTAGTACTGCAATGTTATGGTGGCTTGTCTGTTTCACTTTAGTAAGGACATTACAATTTCCACAATCTTTATAATTCATTTCCACCTCTGGTGACTGTGCTGAAATGGACTGTCTTGGAAAGTAGGAAGCAGCTTATCCGTCTTGGATTCTGAAAATATTTCACAAATAGAATGTAATCCCTCATTTATTGTTTCAGGATCAAAAGCTGGAAGTTTTAAAAATCTGGCGACATTGAGAAAGTTGTGAATATGGTAGGCTCTAACAATTCTTGCTTGCTTTGTGACTTGTTTTACGCAGGAAGACGAGGATGTCACCGAATGGGGCTGAGACTTGAGTTCGAAAGTCGGAAACGGTGAAGTTTCATTTCACAAGACATCTTCAAATTCTGTTACTATCCCTTTTCCTTAAACTGATGTGCCTCACTTCTTGTTTTGGAAGGTAGTATCATGTCGTGTGCTGAAAATGCGGCTGGATTTCGAATATGGGAGATGATAATCATGGCATGAAAGCTTGGAACTCGAAGACCAAAATTCGAAAACCCAAGGTAGTCACTTTGTATTTGATCTTCATTTCCTTATGTGTCGAGAGGCTTGCCGATGGTTTCAAGAATTTGCAAGGACAACACCTCTAGAGCTTACTTTCGAATTGTCTTCTTTGACAGGACCAACCGTGGACAGTGAAGTGCGGTTGTACTGATAAAGGTTATACTGATAAATGTTGTCGTGACGGTAAGTTCTTAAAAGAGTGTCTTTGCTCAAACTTGTCCGAACAGAACTTATTCTTCCTAGTTAATTCCCTCTAAATTACTCTTTCCAACTGCAGCTTCAGCGGCTTTGGTGCAGAACTGCCACCGTTTGATAACGACATACCTCAATAAGAGCAGAAGTGGCGCACGCCCTATGCTGGATTCGGTTCTAATTTTTCTTCAAAGGAGCATAGATAAAATGGAGGCCTCTGATGGCGTCGACATCTTCGGCAAAAAGCCCCACACTCGAGTTGTCATGAAGAACTCGCTTCCATCGGCAAAGTTAATGAATGTCGAAGTTTATTGATGGAGCGTATTGCGGTATCTACGATGAAGTTGACGGAATGAGGAGAATTTGAGATGGTTGTATCAGGAAAAAAAACTCTAGATCAAGGTGCTATTATGTTTCATTCAGGGGACTGGATTTGTCCTGCTGTGGGGGGTCCATACGTAGCCGTGGCTAAGCCAAGTTATAACCATCCCAGTTTGTAGTATCTTTATTATCAAGTCTTGTATATTTCCACAGTTCCGGCCTAAATTTGGCCTTTCTAAATCTTGAAACGGATTTTTATAGCAATATGTGAAATCCTTGGCATAATTCTAGAATTTGATTTTAACCTTTGAAATTGCACTATGAATCTTAGCTTGAACCAAAATCTTGTATTCCTCTCTTGAATTCGTCTTGTAATTGTAATGTTTCATATCTTGAACTTGGTTTGGGCCTGACCCTTGAACACTTCTTAGCTTGGAAATTAAACTCATAGTCTTAAAACTTTAATCGTGAACCCCTGGCTTTCATTCTTGCACCATGACCGATACCTCACACTTCCACAGTCTGATCTAGATTTTTGATGAGATATAGCCCGAAAGTCCATTAAAGATATCTTAAAGTATAGATCCACGAATGGCCCAAGGACGAAGAGATGATTACGGAAATGGTGCCTATATTAGGATCAATTGGCTATGTCCGGGAGGATTGGATCGCGATCGTCATCTCCTTGTGAACTTAATACACCTGCATACCCTCGTTAGTCATAACAAATACGCGTACAAAAGTAAAAATAGAAAACACGTAACAAAACGAAGGAGGTGAAATCTTAAGGTCAAAAATTAGGGTGCAACAGATGCCCCTATTTAAGTTACTTCTATCTGGAGATATGAAGATCGAGATCTTCGTCTCGACGAGATAGGAGGGACTTAAATACAAACATTGTACGGATTTTTGGCCATAAGAAGCCACCGAATGCAAATGATATGCAATGATATGAGAATGCAAGACAGGGGGCCCTGTGAGGAAAAGATGTCGCAGGGGAATAACTGGACATAACACGGGGAGAGCAAACTCAACGACACGAGACACCATGAGAAGAGACAACAATCAACATTGTGGATTCTCCAAAATGAAGATAAGATATAATAATACCACCAGGAGTACAGTAACTTGAACAGTGAAACGAGACCTTGAAAGTGAAGGGTAGCCTGCTACCAACGTGCGACGGCCTAAACAAAGGACATCCGGTTGAAGCAAAGAAACGCGTGTTACCTACTACCAAACATATGGCAGCCTAAGAAAAGGCGTCTGACCAAAATATGTGTGTTACCTACTATCAAGCATATGATAGCCTAAGAAGAGGTGAACACAAAAACACGGTGTATTACCCACTATCAAATGTATGATAGCCTAAGCAGATGTATAACCCAAAAGATGTCGAGATCACCTACTACCAAACATATGGTAGCCTAAGCCGAGGCGTCTGACCACAATAAGATGTGTTACCTACTATCAAACATATGATAGCCTAAGAAAAGGTGAACACCAAAGTAAAGATGTCCTACCGCCAAACATATGGCAGCCTAAGAAAAGGTATCTGACCAAAAGAAAGGTGTATTACCTACTATCAAATATATGATAGCCTAAGAAAAGGTAATAACCAAAAAGAAGAGATCACCTACTACCAAACATATGGCAGCCTAAGAAAAGGTGTTTGACAAAAAAGAAAAGGTATATTACCTACTATCAAATGTATGATAGCCTAAGCCAAGGTAATAAACAAGAGGAGAGATCACCTACTACCACACATATGGTAGCCTAAGAAAAGGCGCCTGGCCAAAAGAAATGGTATATTACCTACTATCAAATGTATGATAGCCTAAGCAAAGGTAATAACCAAAAGATGTCGAGATCACCTATTACCAAACATATGGCAGCCTAAGCCAAGGTGTCTGACCAAAACCAAATGTATTAGGGATTGTAAAGCTTCAACGGGGATCTTCAAAAGAAATGTAGACCGATTGATTAGCAAAATATGTCTTCTTAAATAAAGAGAGACTAGTTGTAATAAACTTCGTCGAACTTCTTGGAAGAGATGCCCTTTGACGGAAATGAGCTTGTGTGATAGACTCTCTGGGGAATGCATTCTTGAGGAGTATCTTTGTCGTAGTTATAAAATATGTATCCTTGTAAGTTCTCAAACAAAAAGAAATATTTGTAATGTCTTCGATGCATTTCTCTGACAGATTTCTGGGAGAATGCCTTTTGATGAGTTGGTAATCTTGGTAAATCCACTGGGGATGGACGGATCGTCTTAAAGAGACTGCCATTTATCGTTTCAAAGGAGATCCTGATCAAAACGAGTTGCTCAAATAAAGAGGATGTTGCAGTCCAGATATAAATTGTTGAGAAGCTTCTGATAACGCTGTTGGAGAAATATCCGTCTTCGATAGTTATCTTCATAAAAACCCTTCCTGGGGAGTTAAGTGCGAAATAAATGCACACTTAATCCATAATCAAAAGTTGGAGATGTCCATGATGTGATTGTCGAGGACCGAAGTTCAATTCAGGAAATAACTAAAGAGAAACTGTCAAGCAAGACCCGACCATCGAGGTATGAACTCAAATGGGATTTAACTAAAACAACCGTCTTCCACGAGGATCGAACTCTGTGGGGGAATAGAAGCATTGCGCTTTTTCTGCCTAGGGCTGACAACACTACTTGAAGGAGAAGACACACCCAAATTACTCAGGGATAAACACAGCTAAAGTGACAGAACAAACAAAACAGAGATGCAAAATGCATATGCCAGGCTATCAATCTATATGATATGCGTATGCTAACAAAATAGATGAAAAACATTTCGGGCACTCAAACCAAATCTTCACAGATCAAACATTGCTCGGAGAATGTACATTTACTTTTGAAATTCCCTCAATCTTCGAAGATAGAAACATCACTTGTAGACAAGTGGAGAACCATATATGGGATCATAGTCTTGCTTCAAGGCTTCAAAACTTCCTATCTGGGGAATAGAAAATATTCTGCCATCTCGATCTTACTGAAGAATTTGCCAAAATAATCTCAATGATCTTGTTGAAGATGAGAATAGAGATCTAATGGAAATGGATCCCTCTCTTAATTGGAGAAGCTTCGTGGATGAAATAAATATCCATCCAATGGGGAAACTGGGTTGACAAAGTTGTTGAATACGTTGGATGAGCGAAGCTAAATCAGAAAACCCCCTTCGACTCTCAAATGCCCCATGTCACGTGGTTCACGATAAAAGGCCGTCTTGAGAGAATTTTGCAGAAAACATGGCGTCCAAATGCCCCACTGTTTTCAAACTATTGGAGAGATTCGCAGAAGCTCGACGTAACTGCCCCTGATTGATGGTATAACCGAGTCTTCAATCTTGTGCTATAGATGAAGTCAAACTCGTATCGGTGAGCAAACTGGACACAACTTGCCCCAGGTCCATAGAGTCTTAAAACTTTAACCAGTGATGTCGTCACATAATCTTTCTAAGATATCAAGCAAATATAGCAAGTCAGAAATGTTAATTCTGAAACTGTTAACACAACATATATGTTTGTCTCGAAGTCTTTTTTTTTTTTTTTTGAAAAAGATATCACCATGACTAGTGAGCGAAATCACTAGTTAGGACATGAATTAAGTTTATTTATAAGGCCGATACTAAATTAAAGCATAGCTCATAGGAGTCAGGAAACGATATCTCATCGAGTATGCTTTCGAACTAAACCTTACTTCAATTAGGACTTTATGGGTTATATATATGGGTTTAGTTTATGATTTGTAAAGCAGAGGAATAAAGGTTTAAAGTGTATTTGTGCCCACCCAAATTTTGAAGGATGCTCATTTTTGATACCCTGCCCCAGGTTAAAAACGAGGTTTTGATTGGGAGAGACAGATTCTTCGTCCAGGTTCGAAAGGTTAAATATTTCTGGTGTTTAGGAGGTCTGAAACGGGAATGCCTTACATCATTAGTAGGGTTTTTTATTCAAAAGCATACAACGAGAGATCCTGCGTTTTACTTCATCATCCTCCCTCCAATTATTCACCAAAGTGAGAGAATTGGGTATAGTCGACATTTTAAATTGTGAGAAATGTTTTACGAGTGAAACGAATGGATTTCTTCAAGACAAACATTTTATTGCATTAATTATTCAAAATAAATAAGCCATACAAGCCAAACATGCTTTTAATCAAAGGAACAAAATACACATAAGCAAACGAAAAGAAAACACCATGATGAGCCCTTCTCAGGATTTTATTCAGTCTTTATATAGAATGAAGAAGCTTGCAGAATCGTCTGATATGTCGCCTTCAGACTCATCTTCAGGCACTATACTGATATGAGCTTCCCGAATAACCTTGGATCATGTTCGCGGAGGACGAACCATGCCGAGGTGGCGGATTATCTTGCACATAAGGAATGGAACCCTTAAAGGATAAAATTCCATCCTTGACCAACCTTTGAACGTCTGCCTTCAAACCGTAACAGTTCTCAGTATCATGGCCTAGAGCACCTTGATGGTATAGGCAAAATTTGTCAGCTTTGTACCAATACGAAAGTTTCTTAGGTACTTTAGGTGGAGCTCTCGTCTGGATGTGACCCTTTTGAATCAAAGATGGGAACAAGTCAGCGTATGTCATCGGGATGGGATCAAAGTCCGGTCTTTTGTGTACACGACTTTGATTTTGTTGATTTTGTTGATGTTGCGGCTGATGAACCGCAACAACCTGATGTGGTGGCAGATACCCTCTCTTGGATCGTCCTTGCTGCACAACACTTGCCTCATGTTCTCTCTTTTTCACAAAGTCACTCCCATACTTTTGAGCATTATTAGAGGTACTCCCTTCCTTGACTAGTCTTCCTTCATGAACACCCTCTTCTAAACGCATTCCCATATTAACCATTTCGGTGAAGTCACTGGGTGCACTCGCTACCATTTTCTCATAAAAGAACGGTCCTAGAGTCTTCAGAAAAAACTTGGTCATTTCTTTTTCTTCTAATGGCGGTATGACTTGAGCGGCTAACTCGCGCCAACATTGAGCATATTCCTTGAAATTCTCTTTGCCTTTATGAGCCATGACTCTCAACTGATCACGGTCCGGAGCCATGTCCACGTTATATTTGTATTGTTTGATGAAGGCTCCACCTAGATCGTTGAAAGTTCGAATCTTTGCACTATCCAATCCCATGTACCACTTGAGTGCAGCGCCTGTCAGACTGTCTTGGAAATAATGAATGAGCAATTGATCATTGTCAGTTTGCGCAGACATCTTCCTGGCATACATAATAAGATGACTCTGGGGGCAAGTATTCCCTTTGTATTTCTCAAAATCGGGGACCTTGAATTTTGGCGGAACCTTGACATTCGGGACCAAGCACAGGTCAGACGCACTCTTTCCAAACAGATCTTTCCCACGAAGGGCTCTCAATTCTTTTTGCATTTTAGAAAATTAGCCTCGAAACCCATCCATCCTTTCTTCCAAACCCACAGTTTCGCTGGGTACCCTATAGAAAATTGGTTCGTCTATGATATGTGGAGTAATATTCACACGCGGAGGTGCACTAGTCATCACAGCGGTAGTTGTAGGAATGGCTTGAACAGTGGTTGCGACAGGAACCTCGGGAACAGGTGGACGATAACCGGCCAGAGTGAAATAAGGAGGCATCCCCCACGGGAAACCCGGTGGCATGCTGTAGGTTACTTCAGCAATAGTAGGCACCACTGGGATCGATGTTGACACAACTTCGGAGATAACGGTCCCCTGAACTTCTTGATTGTTGAGTGCAGACGGGTTGGATAGAACTTCAACTAAACCATTTAATCTCTCCAAGTTTTCTTTCAGAGTTGCAACTTCATCACAGAGTACTCTATTTTCCTGTTCTAGTTGATCCATCTTCTGGCGTTGACTGGCTCGACTGTTGTACTGGTGATTCAGCTTGTCTGTGAAGATGAAGCAAGAGTGAGACCCCCCCAGGATGCAAAGGATGCTATGCTGATGTAAAATGCGAAATGAAAATGCAAGAATGCAAAACAAAAGGTTTCATGGAACTCAAGTATTTATAAATATTATTGAATGCCAAAGAAAACTTGTTTATTATTTTTTTGATATCGATTACAAACGAACATTCTCATGAGAGTCCTGACCCAATAGCTAAATAAAAGCTAGTAAAAGTCCTAAGGAAGTCCTTCATCGTGCTTCTTGATTTGCTCTTCTAACTGAATCTTTTTGAAGATAAGTTGTCTGCGATCGACTTCTAAAGAATAGTGTGATAGAGGAAAATAAATCCTCTATCTCTTGTTGGAAAATAAGGGAGGAAGCCCTTGATTACTTAGATCTTCAATGTTGATGATAGCTTTTTGAAACCTCATTTGATCCTTAATAATAAAGGAAAGCCTCTTATATTTGTCTTTCGAGTTCTCTTCAATCTGAGCTCCTACTTCCTTAGGCCATCCAAGTTAGGACTCTTAGAAGAATATCTCAAAAATATTTTTTGTAATCCCTATTGGGTCTATAATGTTCATAAACTCGGGATTCCATGAAACCAATGCAATATGATGCCTTATGGATGCAACAAACACAGGTAAGCACATAGAAACATAAGGATAAACAAACGAAGGTCCTAGGTTTGCAACGAGCATGGAGCAAAGGGTATACCCATTCCCAAAGGACAAGGACTAGAGGTGCATGGTACCTGCAGAACAAGGTTCTAAGGAGGTCCCAAAGTCATTAGCTCATCTTTCGGATATTATCAACTTCCCAATTACTCGGTGATTAATAATATTCTCAAGAGAACTTCTTTTGAGTGTAGCATCGCGTAGCACTATTTCGGGAGTACTCCCTCATACTCCCGCACTACATCCTAATAAAGGCCAAAGTGGGGTTAAGGTAACTATGGTCCTCAATATCATAGACTCCCATCGAAAATAGTAAAAGTATTCACAATTACTCGTTCAACCGAACTATTTTCGAAAGGGTCTCAACTGAGCGTGATTTTCAAGTCAACTTGGTCGGGATTCAACTCCCTATAAGTCTCGTCGAACATATAACTATCCTATCTTAAGTTCACTCAAGTCCGGGTGTAGGACTTTGTCTCACCAGTCAAAGGTATCAACCCAAAAGCAATAGATAAACATGTATACAAGTAAACAATTAAGAAAATATAAGCAAATATATAAACAAAAACAAGATAGGGAAACCCACTAGAGCTCCCCAGTGAAGTCACCATTTCTGTCGCGGTGAAATTTGGATACCAAACTATTAATTAGTTTGAATCTTATTCATTTGCAACCGAACTTTGATTTGTCCAAAGGAAGGGATAAAGATCTAAATTCCCACAATGCAATGCAAATGCAAGCCAGAGAGTTATAGGTTCGGGGTTTGGTTAAACTTAGGGAAGGTACTAGCATCCTAAGTTTCTGTAGTACTCTACAAGAACCTCTTGTTTTACGTTTGTTTATTGCTAAGTGTTTTTTGCTTAAAGGTTAAAGACCTAGGGGGTTTATTTCTAAGTATACTCGATAAGATGTCGCATCTTATGCCTACATATCCTTACGGGAGTGGAATTAGAGTACTTGTAGTTCCCCTAAAGGGTTTGAGGAGTTCTTTGACTATGGTCAAAGTTCCTACGGGTTTAGGGTAGTTGATTTGATTGATTTTTAGGAGAAGAGATGAGTTGTCATTTTAAGAGAGATTTAACCGCCACAAGTTGTAGGAATGTAGTCTTTGCATCATCTTAAGAGAAGGGCTCAAGTACTCGGATAGGGATCGACGAGGTACACCTTTATCTCTCTTAAGGCAAAGTTCCTACGGTATTGACTGTATTGATGTGGGGTGGAGATTCTATCTCGCTTAAGATGATTTGGCATCTTTCTCTAATGTGTTTGAATATTTGAATTGAGTTGTTGAATGTTTGTTCTAAGTTATAAAGATAATGGCCCTTCCTATGGGGTAGGATCTATCTTAAAGATCAACTTGAATGGGATCAGGGATCAAGGGGATTATGATGCAAATCATGCATACGCACGATTGCTGAGATCATGCGCAGATTCTTCCTTTGGACGGAATACGATGCGGAAATGTAAATATGATAATGAAAATTACTGTAAGATAAATTGCGGAAATAAACCATACACACGCATGAAAGCGCTAAGTGTGTGAATTGTGAATGTGTCGTGAATGTGAGGTGTGATTAATTAAATTGTTTGCGATGTTGATTGATTAAGTTGATTTTAGTTTGAATTATAAGAAAATGTTGATTTGAGTGAATTGATTTTAGTACAAGTTGATTTAGTTATCACTAGTTTTAAATAAGAGGTTTTAATAAGTGATTTTATTTTATTATCTTATCTTAAAAAAACTTAAATATGAAATGATTTATTTTAATAAAAGTTATGGTTATTATTATTAGCAAACGAAATATATATATTTATGAAAATGATTTTTCTGTTATAAAACAAAGTTTTTTAGTTTAAGTTACATAAAAAGTTTGTTATTATTAATCATGAAATGATTTCAATTATTATATTATAAAGGTTTATAAAAAAAGGGCTCTTAATTATTATAAAAAAAAAGCTAAAAGTTGATTTTAGATTAAAAAGAGTTTATTATTATTTTGAAAAGTTATTTTAAATATGTAAAAGAAAGGAACAAATAGCATATCATTTATTAATTTAGAAAAAAAAAAGTTTACTAGTTATCTTAAATAAAAAGGTGATTAAAAATAATTAACCGGTTAAAAAAAGATTGGTTTAAATAAAAAAGATTAAGGTTGATTTATTTTTAAAAAAAAACTGATTAAAGTGGTTATTAAGGTGATTAAGCGAGGGTTAATAGTATTTTGTAGTGATTGTGTGTGATTAGTGTTGTTATGTGTGCAGGTACACAATTAATTACAATCAGAAGCAAAAGACAAAAACGAGAGAGAAAAAAAAAAGATGAACCCTAGCCCCCAAATCCCTTTCGTCCTCTCTCTTTCGATTCTCCTTCGTCTCGTGAGTTCACCGTTTTCTTCTTCCTCCGTCTTCCAATCTATTTTCAATCCTGAAACATAAAAAAATAGATCAAAAGCTTCAATATATATGACGCAAACAGAGGGATTACCGCGAGCTATGGACGACGATGGCGAATGCTTTAATGCGGACGGGGGTTCGTCGCGGCGGCTCTGTGGATTCGCGGACGGAAATGTTGTTCTCGGCGGGATTCCGGCGATGGTGAAGGTTTAAGGGAGGATCTGTGGCGATTATCGGTGGAGCTTAAGATAAATTCTCATTTCTTTTCACAAAATTGTTTAAAGCTTCATGATTTGGGATTGCGATCTTTTGTGAACGTTGTTGTCCCTTGATGATTTTGTGACTCCCTTTTATAGGCTCAAGGTGGCTGTTATGAATGGAAGGATTTCGAAATGCAATGAAGAGGTTTCCTATTTGAGTCGGACAAGGTTGAACATTTGTAACAAGGTTTGGATCTGTTTTGGAATTCTCATGAATGCTTTCCCTTTTTATTGATTTTCGAAATTCTTATTCTAATCAAATCAAGATCTTCTGTTGAAAACATTCCCAATTCGTGCGAACATGTCTAGGCGGGTTTTGAAATAGTTTATTACCATGTCCCCTTGTAATTATGAGGATTGGTGGTGAGGTTTAAACTAATTTGGAAATGAAGGATTTCTTGCTATATCAGTGTGAACACGTTTGGTTACCGTTGGGAAGAATTCAATCTGTCTGAAACATATCTAATATGATGTTATTGGCTATTAATAAATGTTTGTGATCTTTTGCAGAATGACGCGGTTAAGGTGGGAGCTCAGGTGTTGGCTTCGACAGCAGGAATATAGGAATCCTCCCTCTTGCGTGGGAGTAAGAATCATCGTCTCCATAATCATTCAAATCTGCAAATCTTGAAATGAATTCTTGTGACCCGGTAGTCATATTGGAAGGTTTTCACCGTGACTGATTCCTTGCTTTTCTTTTCAAAATGCCAAATTATCAGTGGTAGCATGTTTTATTTTGATGGTGATAAAAGCTTTTCTATTCTTGTTTCTGTTGGTGTAAGCCCTAGAGGCCAATACTTTTTGGTACTTGTATCGGATTATTCGTTTAATAATAAAAGGCATTTCTTTATTATGTTTGTCTTTCAGAATAATAAAGTCCCTAGAATAGTTAGTTTGTTTAATGAAATGTTAAGTGTGACTTAATCATGAGATCCCATTAAATATAAAGACATTATTCTTAAAATATTCGTAGTCAAGCTTTATTGCAAAGTGGGATAACATTAAAAGCATTGAGACTATTATGAAGATAGACTGATGATCACATCTCATGGATCATGGATAAAGAGTTATCAAGTCTTGACATAGGTATAAATATTAGGAGTAATATTTATACCGGATTGACCCGCTATGAGAATACTACATAGTATGTTATGCAAAGTGTCATAAGTTATTCTCATGGTGATAATGGTGTATTACCACCCTTCGACCTGAAACCACTATGGACCCTAGATGTAGAGTCGGGTGCTTTATTGCTGATCAAACATTATCCGTAACTGGATGATCATAAAGACAGTTGATGGGCACTCCACGAAGCATGCTGAGGGACATGAGTGTCCTAGATGGAATTTGCCAATCCTGCATAACAGGAGAAATGTCTAAGGGCCCAATATTGAACTGGACAAGGATGACACAGTGTATGCCTTGTGTTCAATATAGACATAGGGGCAAAAGGGTAATTGTACAAACATATATTATCACGAAAAAGGTTTTGTCAGATCACATGACATTTTCGTGACTTGGGTAGCAGTGATGTGTTGCTAGATACCGCTTACTGTTTATTATGTTAAATATATAATTTAATATAATTACCAAAGTTACGAAATCCTACAGGGTCACACACATAAGGACAGTTTGATGAGAGATAGAGAAATCAAAGGAACACCGTAAGGTACGGTGCACTTAAGTGAAAAATAGAAATTCGGATAATATAATAATAATTATTGTTATTTTATAATGGTTATAAAATAATAATAAAATAAATATATTTATTATAATAATAGTTATTATAATAATATATAATATTATTATGGATCATGTGAATTGGGTTTTAGCCCGCAGCCCACAAGAGAGTCTATAAAAGGAACCCTTGTGATGAAGCTTTCACTTGATGCAATTTCGTTTTTGATTCTCTTTTCTCACTCAAATAATTCCGTTCGTAAGCAGCTAGCACTGTGACCGGAAGCTGTTCGTGTGGACAGAGTAGAGGCGTTGCACTTCATCAACGCTTGTGACCGCTGCATCAAAGATCTGAATCGCCACAAAGAGGTAACGATTCTATCACTGACCATGCTCATTCGTAAGGATCACTAAAGGAAATTTTTGTTTTCCGCTGTGTTTAGATCGCAATTTTCCTTCAGTTTCAGCACGTCTTCGACATGTCGGCGGAAGTTTGAAGTGGCTGGTAATTATCAAGGCTGTTTGCTTCTGGATTGGAGCTGATGGATAAGTTCGAGAGCCAAAAATGATGAAGGTAAATTGCTCGGAACACCTTCCGATTCTTTGGTTACTTTTATTTTTCTTTAAACTGATGCGCCTCAATTCCTGTTTATTTCTTTAGACGTTGCTTGTTCTGACTTTCCTTGTTCTTCACTAATTATGTAGATTCCATTTGAGTGTTCTATGTTTATAACCTCTTGGTTCTTGTTTCATGTATACTTGACAACAACATCTGGAGTTGTTTTGTGTTCAAAGAAAAGCTTACAAAGTCGTAACGAATGAAGTCGTGGGCGCGGTGCTTCATTATTATGCTCAACAGAAACGATCTTGGTTGGGCTTTAAATCAAGAAGGGGATCAACACAGTTGCGGTGTCTACTAGGTTGTAATCTTCTTTTTCTCTTTGTTCGTTAATAATTATCGGATTGAGTTGATAACCTATCTTATTCTACAGGTGAAAATTGGGAGAGGCAGAGGATAAGTCTAATGCGGCGGGTTTAGGAGTCGGATTTACATGTTACTGGTAGGGTCAAATTCCTCTGTAATGTTGTTAAGGTATCACCAATAAATTCTGGTTTGGGCAACATAGCAGCATCCATCCTACCACTTAAAGAAAATGGCTTGTGGCATCCCATGTTAACATCTATTGCGGCAACATCGTTACGTACTAACTGAGCAGCAGTCAGGGCCCTTACAACATCAGATGTGCCTATCTGAAACACAACTCTACCTTTCTTGATTACAGGTTCTAAACACAACACTTTCTGTTCCTTCTCCGCAAAATCAGTGGATCCAAAGAGTTCGTTGATTCTGCGGTCGCATTAGGATAGCTATAGTTATCTTGGCGATATTTCCATGTGATTTCCTGTACACACCTGCTATTGGAGTACTGCAATGTTACAGTGGCTTGTCCGTTTCGCTTTAGTAAGGACATTACAATTTCCACAATCTTTATAATTCATTTCCACCTCTGGTGACTGTGCTGAAATGGACTATCTTGGAAAGTAGGAAGCAGCTTATCCGTCTTAGATTCTGAAAATATTTCACAAATAGAATGTAATCCCTCATTTATTGTTTCAGGATCAAAAGCTGGAAGTTTTAAAACTCTTGCGACATTGAGAAAGTTGTGAATATGGTAGGCTCTAACAATTCTTGCTTGCTTTGTGACTTGTTTTACGCAGGAAGACGAGGATGTCACCGAATGGGGCTGAGACTTGAGTTCGAAAGTCGGAAACGGTGAAGTTTCATTTCACAAGACATCTTCAAATTCTGTTACTATCCCTTTTCCTTAAACTGATGTGCCTCACTTCTTGTTTTGGAAGGTAGTATCATGTCGTGTGCTGAAAATGCGGCTGGATTTCGAATATGGGAGATGATAATCAGGGCACGAAAGCTTGGAACTCGAAGACCAAAATTCGAAAACCAAAGGTAGTCACTTTGTATTTGATCTTCATTTCCTTACGTGTCGAGAGGCTTGCCGATGGTTTCAAGAATTTGCAAGTACAACACCTCTAGAGCTTACTTTCGAATTGTCTTCTTTGACAGGACCAACCGTGGACAGTGAAGTGCGGTTGTACTGATAAAGGTTATACTGATAAATGCTGTCGTGCCGGTAAGTTCTTAAAAGAGTGTCTTTTCTCAAACTTGTCCGAACAGAACTTATTCTTCCTAGTTAATTCCCTCTAAATTACTCTTTCCAACTGCAGCTTCAGCGGCTTTGGTGCAGAACTGCCACCGTTTGATAACGACATACCTCAATAAGAGCAGAAGTGGCGCACGCCCTATGCTGGATTCGGTTCTAATTTTTCTTCAAAGGAGCATAGATAAAACGGCGGCCTCTGATGGCGTCGACATCTTCGGCAAGAAGCCCCACACTCGAGTTGTCATGAAGAGCTCGCTTCCATTGGCAAAGTTAATGAATGTCGAAGTTTGTTGATGGAGCGTATTGCGGTATCTATGATGAAGTTGACGGAATGAGGAGAATTTGAGCTGGTTGTATCAGGAAAAAAACTCTAGATCAAGGTGCTATTATGTTTCATTCAGGGGACTGGATTTGTCCTGCTGTGGGGGGTCCATACGTAGCCGTGGCTAAGCCAAGTTGTAACCGTCCCAGGTTGTAGTATCTTTATTATCAAGTCTTGTATATTTCCACAGTTCCGGCCTGAATTTGGCCTTTCTAAATCTTGAAACGGATTTTTATAGCAATATGTGAAATCCTTGGCGTAATTCTAGAATTTGATTTTAACCTTTGAAATTGCACTATGAATCTTAGCTTGAACCAAAATCTTGTATTCCTCTCTTGAATTCGTCTTATAATTGTAATGTTTAGTATCCTGAACTTGGTTTGGGCCTGACCCTTGAACACTTCTTAGCTTGGAAATTAAACTCATAGTCTTAAAACTTTAATCGTGAACCCCTGGCTTTCATTCTTGCACCATGACCGATACCTCACACTTCCACAGTCTGATCTAGATTTTTGATGAGATATAGCCCGAAAGTCCATTAAAGATATCTTAAAGTATAGATCCACGAATGGCCCAAGGACGAAGAGATGATTACGGAAATGGTGCCTATATTAGGATCAATTGGCTATGTCCGGGAGGATTGGATCGCGATCGTCATCTCCTTGTGAACTTAATACACCTGCATACCCTTGTTAGTCATAACAAATACGCGTACAAAAGTATAAAAAAGAAAAAGAAAACACTTAACAAAACGAAGGAGGTGAAATCTTAAGGTCAAAAATTAGGGTGCAACAGTTACATTTGATCTTGATCTAAATGTTCTTTGATCAATAGCATATGTTAGTGGAATGAAATCATTTGGTGTTTGTTGTCAAAGTTGATTCATTAGTAAAATCTCAAAATGCTTTTGAAAATTTGGAAAATTGAGATTTTACAAGATTGATTGGAATCATTCAGCTTTACACTGAATTTTTGATCCTGGTAAAATTTGATAGAAGTGAAACCCATTCATTTGATTATGATCAAATTTTATACTAGATTCTGATTATTTTCCTAGGGACAAATTCTATTTGATTTGATTCGAGTCAATATTTGTGCATAATTCGAATCAATTTTATTTTTCAAAATTCATGGTCAACTCAATGGCACTTGATTCTAATCAAATTTTAAACATGATTTGAATCACGTGACATTTGATTTGAATCACACATTCTCTTAGCTGAACCAGTTGGCAATTTTTTCAAAAATTGGTTATTTCTTTCATTCCACCTCATTTTGCCCATTTGATCCAAATCATATTTTCCTTGATTCGAATCTAACCACCTTTTTCAACATTTTTGTGTGCTTAATCTCAAGCACATAAAAAAGCTTTTTTTTCATCATTTCTCATTAACGAACCTATCATTCTAAACATATTTTTTAGTGTGATTTTTAGTGAAAATTAATTTCCTCAATTTTTAGTGTTCAAAGTATTGCTACGAAATTCTTTCCTCTTCAACTTCAATTGAGTTCAGATCTTGATAACAAGAGTTCTGAGATTGATTAAAGGAGGCACGTTGATCGGTAAAATAACAAGTGTACTATTTTGCCAATGGAGTAATAAGGGAGATTTCCCCGAATATTGATCTCGAGGACTGCATAGGAAATACAAGCTCTAAAATAATTCAATTGAACAAAAGCACTTGGGGTTTTGAGATTGTTTGGTTGAATTATAAAAATATTTGCAAGTAAAAAGAGAAATTGACTAAGTGGTTTAAACATATACGAGTAACATGCTAGGGGAAGTGTATGATATGACTCAGTAACAACCCTAAATTAACACTGTAATAACATATTGTAACTAATTAATTACCGATTCTTTAGAATGTTTACTCCTAAGTCCTTAGTGAGAAAAGCTTTAATCGGCTACCCTAATTTCTATGTCCATAGAGAATTATAAGTGAGATTAAGCAATCAGTTATCAAGAATTATTCCAGTTCCCATAAGGTATCCCTAGTCCTAGGTGATATCTACTACAGAATGATCAAAAGCAAAGCTTTAACAACGACGGTCTAGCCTAATTGTTAATCGTAAATCAAACCTTATTGGTTCGACAGGGCAAGCATTAAGAACAACTAGAGATCAAATCAGTTATTAAACAAAGGAAATGTCATTGCAATACTAATATCAGAGTCATTATAGATTTAAATCAGGGACACCCCCTAGCATTAGGGGGTTTAACTACTCATATTACTCGAAGAAAATACAAAATAAAAACTAGACATTACAAGATAATAGGTTTCTTTGATCTTCAATGGCCTCCGTTCATGAAAATCTTCAGTTCCCCAATCATGTTGATCTCTCTAATCCTGATAGTGAAATTCTTCTCTGGCCAAAAAGTCATTTTCTCCTTCTCAAAATCTGTCTTAAATACTTCCAGGTCCAACGCAGTAATAAGAAAATACCTAAAATACCCATAGGGATCACAAAGGCCCAAAAAATAAGAAAATTGGAAGATGACTCGCTTCAGCCAACACAGGTCGTGTCAGCTGACATGGGCAGCCGTGTTGGCCCCTTGGATATCTGTTGCAAACAAATTCCTGCTCCAGACTTGCTGACACTGACCGTGTCAGGTGACACGGGCACCCGTGTCAGCCCCTTGTCTAACGCTTTTTTTCTTCCTCTTGGTAACATCCTGACACGGGTGGTCGTGTCAGGCCCCTGTTTCACTTCAAAAACTCTTCCGAATTCCTGTTGTTTTCCCAGTTTTTGCTCTAATTCTTCTTGATTGCGTACCTGAACCTAAAAACAATGGAAATACCAAACCAATGCATAAAATGCGGAAAAAGGACATAAAACTCATGGTAAAATAACATCTAAAAACCACTGATTAAACTCCCCCAAACTTAAACCGTTGCTTGACCTCAAGCAACAAGCTTGGATAAGCATTTTTTAGATCAAACAATACACCTCAAATAAAATACTTGTAACAGTAAGGTGTGTCGATACTCATACGTGAGTCTTTATTCTGATCGGTTAAAACTAGTTCTCTTGGTAATTGTCTGTTAACGAAGGTATTACTCAAAGACATACCGCGGTAACACCACTAACCTAAATCCCCCTTTCGGTCACCTCTCCAACTATGCTTTGGGCTTAAGTCTTTTCTTCGATTTTCTACCCCTTTCATTTGGATGATCAGATTAAGGCACTTTTGATCGCTTTCCCTCACATGTATAAGATTGGATCGAGACTTTTCCAAGGCACCTTTTTTCATTTTTTCCCTCGCGCGTTGGCGTTTATTAGTCCACTTTGGGACTACTATAGAGATTCAACTGTCGTTAGGCTAAATAACTAGGTGAGGGTTACCCAACTTAGAAGGATCAATTGTCTTTACTGTCATTATTCATCATATTTTTTTTTGTTCCATACGTCATTCTCTCAATCAACTTTATACATGCGATTCTTTTTAATCGTGTTGGACCATCACTATGAACTAATTGGAGAATACTTCTCAAATCCAAGTACTATGGCACAAATCTATATGTTGGACTCGTTACCTTACTTCGGGGAATCTAGGATGTTTAGGTTATACCTCAACTTTCAAACTTTCCCAAACTCCCTAGTTTCAACTCCTCTTCCCTCAAACTCTATATACTTTCCTGACTACTTCACACATCATAATATTCACAAGAAGAATTTTACAGTCCTCATTCAAGGAGAGTTCACAGCGATTTTTAAATAACAGGACCCAAACATAATTAAAAGGTGCTTAAAATGAAAACTCAAAGCAGTAAAAACTCCCCCAAACTTGAACTAAACATTATCCTTAATGTTTTAGAACAGGAGTAGGAGAGATGTACTCACAGAGATCCTTACTAAGGAGCTGGAGGGTAATGCAACACTCTAGCTTGCACTTGTAAGGTTTCGTTTATTACCTGAAAACAAAACAAAATAACAACAAAAAGAAAATGAAAAATTAATAAAAACGTGGGTTGCCTCCCACGCAGCACTTCGTTTAACGTCGCGTGGCTCGACAATTCACTCCCCATTGTTATGGGGGGTATTTCAGCTTCCACACTTTTCTATTATTTACTCCTCAAATGAATTTTGGAGTCTCGCTATGTGCCTTGAACACCTGAGATATTGCAACCTGAAAAATTACACCAGAGACCTTTCCAGAAGTGGTTTAGAACTTTTACCTTTTTTCACTATTTTGATCATTCCAACTGAAGGTTGATGATTTTCCTCTTTACCTCGCTTCTTAATGTCCAAAACTTTTAAAGTTATTTCTTCATCAAAATATTTCAAGGTTAGAGTACCCGTTTCAATATCAACATTGCACTGACTAGTGAGCAAGAATGGCCGACCAAGTATGATGGGAGTCTCTTCATCTTCTGGAATATCCATAATCCCAAAATCAACTAGAAAGGTAAAGTTATTAATTGTCACAATTACATCCTCTCCTAGCCCATATGACCTCTTAGTCGTATGGTCGACAAACTTCAAGTTTGTTCCCATATCGCTCACTTTTCCAATACCCAGCTTCTTGAAAATAGATAAAGGCATGAGACTCATACTAGCACCTGAGTCAATGAGGACCTTCTTGAAAATTCTATCTTTTATAGTGCAAGGAATTGCTACAGGTCCAGGATCTTTCCACTTGACGGGGATTCTCCTGCCTTGTGATATTTCACTACACCGCTCAGTTGAGATTTTCTGCTCCTCACCCATTGGTCTCTTTTTTCGCATTACCTCTTTCATGAATTTATTGTCCAAGGGCATTTGCTCGAGTGCTTCAAAGAACGACATATTGATTTCTAACTTTTTGAACATCATGCTGAATTTTTCAAAGTATTTCTCTTTCTGATCCTTCTTTGTAACTCTCTGAGGGTAAGGTAGCTTTATTTTTTATTTAATCTCCTCTTTCTTTTTCTCTTCAGTTGGCTTCACAGGTGGTAAGACTTTTTCCGCTTCTTTCTCGTTTTCTCTCACTTCAAGCTCGACTTCTATACAGTGATATTCATTTGCTTCTTTTTATCCCTCTTCTTCCACTACTCTTTGATTTCTTGTGGTGACAACATTAACATTCTCATGATTTTTTTGGATTCGATACTGTCGTGCTTGGGAGGGTTCTTTGAGTATGCGTGGAGAGTTGTTGGGATATTTGTCCCATCTGAACTTCAAGATGTTTTAGAGAAGCTATGGTGTTCCTCTGATAACTCTGTGTCTCTTCTTGGAATTGAATATTATAAGCTTTCATCTTTTCAATATATATTTCCCATTATGCTTTCTGAGGAGCCTGTTGCTGTTGTTGATATTAAGGTTGATTCTTATCTTTCCAGGAGAAGTTAGGATGATTCTTCCACCTTGGATTATAAGTCTAAGAATAAGGACTATTATTCTTTAGAAACTTTATCTCTTCAATTTGTTGAGTAGTCGCAACACAATGCATAGTAAAATGGGATCCACTACAAATCTCACAACTCACAGCTTGTATAGGTTGAACTTGAGCCACAGGTTGAGTGCTTACCTTCATTGCTTTAAGCCTTCTTTCTACTTCAGCTTTGATTTGATCTTCCATGTTCACAACTTGAATAGCCATCTTCAAATCAATCATTCCTCCAGGTTTACTTACACTACGGTCATACAGTTCCAAATGCTCATTTGCAGCAATGGCTTCAATGATCTTCTTAATACCAGTGGTTGTTGTAAAGTTTGATGAGCCACCAGATGTTGTATTAATTAGTTGCTTAGTCTTCATCTTGAGACCATTCACAAACATTTGCATTTGTTTAGTTTGATCCAGGTTATGAGTAGGACATGCAACTAATAACCGTTTGAACCTTTTATACACATCGCCCAATGGTTCTCCCTCCTTCTGTTTAAAATTCATGATATCATATCTTTTACGAATATACACAAAGGCGGGAAAATACTCATTAAGACAGGCCTTCTCTATCTCTTCCCAAGTAGCAATACTTCCTGTGGGTAATGAGTAAAACCATTCTTCAGCATCTTCAGAGAGAGTGAACATAAACATTCATAATTTCTTTGCTTCATCAGTGTGCCCCTCTATCTTGAGAGTAGTGTTCATAGTCAGAAATCTTTGTAGATGTTTGCTAGCATCTTTATTAACCTTTTTGGTGAAATATTTTCTCTCAAGTTGGTTGATAGTGCTCGGATGCAACTAGAAATTGGCCACACCCACCAGTTGGTTTACAATTGTTAACCTACCAGCCGGTGCATTAGCCCCACCATAATCACCAAGTAGTCTCTCTACTGGTGGAACTCCAGCCATAGTCTCAGTATCTGAGTCTGAACCTGTCAGTCTTGCTTGTCTACCCCTTGCATGTAGAGTTCTATCTATCTCTGCATCAAAAGAAAACTGAGTTGAGGATTCTCCTCGCATAGAAATGTTAGACATAGATTAGTAATAACATAATGCACATAATAATAATAATAAATCAAAAATAAAATTTTGGTCGCAGAGCAACAAAGTTTCAATTGAATTACCATTACTTATATTTCGGCAGTCGCCGGCAACGGCGGCAAAAACTTGACCGATAAAATAGCAAGTGTATTGTTTTGCCAATGGAGTAATAAGGGAGATTTCTCCGAATATCGATCATAAGGACTGCATAAGAAATACAAGCTCTAAAATAATTCAATTGAGCAAAAGCACTTGGTGTTTTGAGATTGTTTGGTTGAATTATAAAAATATTTTCAAGTAAAAAGAGAAATTGACTAAGTGGTTTAAACAAATATGAGTAACATGTTAGGGGAAGTGTATGATCTGACTCAGTAACAACCCTGAATTAACACTACAATAACTTATTGTAACTAACTAATACTGATTCTTTAGAATGTTTACTCCTAAGTCCTTAGTGAGAAAACCTTTAATTGTCTACCCTAATTCCTATGTCAATAGAGAATTATAAGTGAGATTAAGTAATTAATTATCAAGAATTATTCCGGTTCCCATAAGGTATCTCTAGTCCTAGGTGATATCTACTACAGAATGATCAAAAGCAAAGCCTTAACAATGGCGGTTCAGCCTAATTGTTAATCGTAATTAAACCCTGTTGGTCCGATAGGGCAAGCATTAAGAACAACTAGAGATCAAATCAGTTATTAAATAAAGGAAATGTCATTGCAATACTAATATCAGATTCATTACAGATTCAAATTAGGGACACCCCCTTAGCATTTGGGGGTTCGGCTACTCATATTATTCGAAGAAAATATAAAATAAAAACTAGACGTTATAAGATGATAGGTTTCTTTGATCTTCAATGGCTCCCACTCATGAAAATCTTCAGTTCCCCAATCACCTTGATCTCTCTAATCCTGATAGTGCAATTCTTCTCTTGCCAAAAAGTCATTTTCTCCTTCTCAAAATCTGTCTTAAATACTCCCAGGTCCAACACAGTAATATGAAAATACCCAAAATACCCATAGGGATCACAAAGGCCCAAAAATAAGAAAATTGGAAGATGACTCGCTTCAGCCAACACGAGCTGTGTCAGCTGACACGGACGACCGTGTTGGCCCTTTGGATATCTGTTGTAAACAAATGCTTGCTCCAGACTTGCTGACATGGTCGTGTCAGGTGACACGGAAACCCGTGCGCCCCATGTCTAACACTCTGTTTTCTTCCTCTTGGTGCCATCCTGACACGGGCTATGTCAGGTGACACGGGTGGCTGTGTCAGGCCCCTGTTTCACTTCAAAAAATCTTCCAAATTCTTGCTGTTTTTTCCGGTTTTTGCTATGATTCTTCTTGATTGCGTACCTGAACCTATAAACAGCGAAAATACCAAACCAACGCATAGAATGCGATAAAAAGACATAAAATACAACTAAAAACATAAGACGTTTAACTAAAACTCATGGTAAAATAACATCTAAAAACCACTGATCACATGCACTTGAAACTAATCATTCTTAGAGATCTTGTTAATTTTTTCAGGTTGTTAGCAAGATTGAGGGATTATCAATGGTGGTGATAAATTCCATTGAAAAGAAGTAGGTTCTTCTCTCCAATATTGCCTTAGTAGTGACTGTGTGGAAGGATAATGATAAGGCGGAGTTCTTCTCAGATCTTTGAAAATTTTCACCGCTCAGGGAATCGGTAGGATCAAGGGGTTAATTGCTACATACGAAGGCTTGAAGTAGAATTGGTGTTATTGGAAGATTCAAGAAAAGTATTCGAGTAAAGATTACGTGAAAGAGTTTGGAAAGATTGTTATATACAAGTCAAATATCCAAATTAGGAGATTTATTTTATCAACTGTAATTGTGGATTGGTGATTGTATGAACTCTTGGAAATATTTTCAAATAACCTGGAACAATGCAGGTTCCAATGGGAAACCAATAAAGAGTGCACATAGGCAAAGCAAGGGTGAACGCCGAAGCACTATAAATCTCAGTATCATCTCTCTAACTCTTACTATTGCATTTAAATTTGTAGTGATTGCATGCTTAGTTTTTTCAATTCCTTCGTATTATATCATTTGTTGTTTATAGGGATTTATTAGGCAAGCTTTAGGTTTTGTTGGAATTGGATAACTAATCAAGCTAGTATTGTGATCGATAAATCCAAAAACCAATTGAATTTAGACCTCCACGAATTGAATCATTGTGTACACTTCTTGTGAATTAACATTGATTAATTCATACTAAGCATTTCAACATTATAATCTTTGATATTTGTGAAACAAACTGTGTTGGTTTGATAAACATTCAACTGTATAATTTTCATTTTTGCTTCAAACCTTCCGCTCGCAACTCATTTTTGAAAACACTCTGATTTTGGGAAACGGTGGTTGTACTTTTTAATTTGGGTCTATTCAACCCCCTCTAGACCGGTTTTCTAATTCCATATTCACACCCATCAAAATTTCCCTAAGGTTTCTGTCAAAGACGCTTTACACGTTTGACTACAAAAATACATCCCTCTAGTCAAAGATTACATGCATTTTTACATACTGGTGCACCCTTCTTTGGATCTATCCCATTCCAGGGACGTGAGAGATGGAGCTCGGAGACATCCACCTCGATCCGAGATTTACCTTAGGGGTAGGGTCAGGGATGTGAAATCAAGCTTCTCAAGATCAACTTATGTTTTGATGAAGACAAACCACTTAACAAGAAGGCAAAGATGTTCAGTCATTTTCAAGACATCATGTTAAAGCAAAGAATCAGGACAAAGACTTGATATGAAGAATAATCTCATTGGAAGGTATAATGAAAATCTTCATCAAGTATTTAAGTCCTAGTTGCTCAAATATTAAAAAATCGTTGCATTACTTTTTCACACTTTCACAAGCTTTTATTTGCAAGATTTTTTCTAAGTTTTTGCCAGAGCAATCGATTGCACTCTTGGAGCAATCGATTGCATGATCAAAATTTTCCTTCATTTTGGCTACTGTTTTTTGGTACAATCGATTGGCACAAATGTGTAATCGATTGCATATGTGAAAAATCTTCTTATTTTTTGCTTCTGTTTTGTGTGCAATCGATTGGTGCTTTGGTGCAATCGATTGCTCAGTTCAAAATTCAAATTTCAAGTGTTTTTTTAGTGTGCAATCGATTGGTCTATATGTGCAATCGATTGCTCACTGAACGTTTTTGAAATATTGTTTTGAAAAATTGCACCTCTTCAACCATTCTTTTCTGAATTGTTTCCATTGAATCATGGCAATTGTTCATCATATTTTCTGAAGGTTTGCATGATAATTCAAAGGGGTGCGTGTGACATATAAATACCTAAACTTTCAATTTTCAAAACAACCTCTTTCAAAATCTTTGCTAATATTTTCATCTTTCCACATCTTGAGTCAAGTCATTTTTCATAAGAATTTTCTGCATATTTTCATATCATTTGAAAGAAAATTCTTGAGCAACAAAGTCTAAAATAGTTGTGGAAATTATCATTGAAAGAGAAGATCAATCATAGGATTGATAACTCTGTATACACAGATTTCAAACTCATTGTAAATCAAAGATTGTATCTATTCCCCTTGCTATTCAGGATTGTTGAAAGCAAGTGTGTGTATTGAAGAGGATTGTTCTTCTTGCACTTAGTGTTCAGATTTTAAAGGTGTTAAGAGCCTTTAATCTACCTATAGGTTAGATAGTAAGTTATACACTCATTCTAACTATAGTGAAATCTCTTTCGGTGTGAAAGGGGACTGGATGTACCTTCGGAGTATGGAGGGAACCAGGATAATTCTCTGTGTCATTTACTTTCTTTATTTTATTGCTTTCATAAACCCTTCATATTTCAAGGAAAGTAATAACCTCATTCAACAAAAACCAGAAAATTTCAAAGAACCTAATTCACCCTCTCTTAGGTGCAACTCAGACTATCAATTGGTATTAGAGCGGGTTTTAGGTAACCTATTCCTAATCGATTCAGAATGGCTTCCGCAAACAACAAAGGTGTGTTTAAAGATGGTGGTAGTAGCAACAAGCCTCTACTGTTTTGCGGTGAATACTTTGACTCTGGAAGATTCGCATGAAGGCTCACTTAGAAGCATAAGGAGATGGAATATGGGATGTTGTCCAAAATGGCCCTTTTGTTCCTTCAATGGTTGTTAATGGTGTTGGATCAACAAAGCCTAAAGGCTCATGGGATGAAGATGATAAGAAAAAGGTTCTCTATGACAAAAAGGCAATTAATCTTCTACAAAGTGCACTAAGCATGGACGAATTCTTTCGCGTCTCAACATGTACATCAGCAAAGGAAATCTGGGATACTTTAGTGGAAACTCATGAAGGAACCACTGAAGTTAAAAGATCGAGATTGAATACGTTAAGTCAGGAATATGAGTTATTCAGAATGCAGCCAGGAGAATCGATTCTTGATTTGTAGAAAAGATTTGTGCACTTGACAAATCATCTGAGAGCACTTAGTAAGACATTAACTAACGATGAATTAAATCTTAAAGTGCTTAGATCTTTGTCCAGAGAATGGCAACCCAAAGTGACAACAATATCTGAGAAGAAAAGTCTATCCATGATGACATCCTCTACATTGTTTGGAAAACTTCAAGAATATGAGACGGAACTTGGGCGATTAGAAAAACATGAGAATCAAGAAAAGAAAAATAAGGCCTACGTGGCATGAGAGGATAACGAGATAAGTTCCTCATCAAACTCATATAGTGATCAAAGCGCAAATCTAGCACTAATGGCCTCACATCACTCTGACGATGAAGACGATAAGGTATGCTTGAAGACCTCTTCATATCATTGGTATGTTGATAGTGGGTGTTCAAGGCACATGACAGGTGACCTTACCAAATTTTCACATCTAACGCTTAAGGACAAAGGATTTATAACCTATGGTGATAACAACAAAGGGAAGATCCTTGGCATAGGCATCATTGGTGCACCACCTTTCACAACCATAGGAGATGTTTTCTATGCAGAAGGCCTAAAGCATAACCTGCTTAGCATTAGCCAACTATGTGACAAAGGTTTCAGAATCAACTTCACCAAAGATGAATGTTTGATAGAAAACAAAGTCACTCATGAGGTAATGGTAAAAGGTAATAGAATTAACAACATTTTTATGATTTCCCTTGATAACATGTCTTTAAAGGTTAAATGTCTTATGGCGAACAACAACGACTCTTGGTTATGGCACAAAAGGTTTGCTCACATTCATCAAAGATAGATTGTGTGGCGCTTGCCAAAAAGGGAAACAAACCAAATCAACTTTCACATCCAAGAATGTGGTGTCCACAACAAGGCCACTACAATTGCTACACATGAATCTCTTTGGACCATCAAGAACAAAAAGTTTTAAAGGTAATGTTTATGCATTAGTAATTGTTGATGACTTCTCTAGATATACATGGACTTTCTTCTTAGTGCAGAAAAGTGAAGCTTTCAAGGCATTCAAGAAGTATGCAAAACAAATTCAGAATGAGAAGTCACTTTCAATTGTCTCCATTAGAAGTGACCATGGTGGAGAGTTCCAGAACGCTTTATTTGAAGAATTTTGCGAAGAAAAAGGAATCTCACTTCATGGTAGTCAAGCAGATTATGAAGTATCTCAAAGGGACAACAAATGTCGGCTTATGGTACCCTAAAGGTATTATTTGCAATTTAATTGGATACTCTGACGCAAATTATGCAGGTTGTAAAACAGATAGAAAAAGCACAAGTGGAACATGTCACATCTTGGGAAATGCGCTAGTCTCATGGGGATGCAAGAAGCAAGCGTGCGTAGCACTTAGTACAACCGAAGTAGAATACATAGCAGCAAGTAGTTGCTGTGCACAGATACTTTGGCTCAAGCAACAACTTTGTGACTACAGACTCGATCTTGGATGCATTCCTCTACGTTGTGACAACACAAGTGCAATCAACATTACAAAGAATCCAGTCATGCGTTCAAGAACTAAACATATCGACATACGACATCACTTTCTATGAGATCATGTACTTCAAGGAGATGTCGAGATAACCTTCATGGATACTCACAATCAGCTTGCAGATATATTCACAAAGCCATTGGCAAAGGAACCTTTCTTCAAAATTCGGAGAGAACTCAGAATTTTGGATGAAAATGATGTTTAATCATGAAAGATCATCAACTATGGTACAAAGTATATTTCTTTTTGAATTTTTTTCCACTTCTAATGCTTGCAATCGATTGCACCTTGGTGTTAACCGATTGCTCATTGTAACTTTTCCAAAAATACTGAAATTTTTGTGCATACAATTGATTGCACCCTAGTGCAAATCGATTGCACCCTGTGACTTTTGTGTTATTTCGCTTCTGTTTTATAATGAAATCGATTGCACCTTCTACGAAATCAATTCTTTCATATTTTTAAGTGGTCCATGGGTCTTTAATCCTTACAACTACCCTACCAACTATACCCTTGATCAATCAATGTTGTCTTTATCACTTAACCCTTTTTTCAACAACTTTGACCATAAATTCTCATATTTCCAAGGTCTTTGATCATCAATGTCCTTAACCACCAACTACTCATAATCCACATTAAATAACTCCCTATCTCTACATATTCTCTCTTCTCACAATCATTATAAAACCCCACTACATCTAAACCAACTTCTCTAAACCAACTTCATCATCTCTTCCAAAACCTAAAATCTACAAATTGCATTCTTCCTCAAAAACCCTAAAGCCACAACCTTTCATCATCTCATGGCTTCTCGTCCAAAAAGGAAAATCTCCATTCAAAGCAAAGGCAAAGCTCCAACATCATTATCCTCAGAGACTCCACTCGTACTTCAACATCTCTCCGATGAACAACAAGAGTGATTTATAAAGCACTTTCAGAATAAGGTTGTCCAAACCCCCAAATACGGTATTCTCTCATCTTTTCCTGAAGAATGCTTCTCCTTTCAAAATTTATTAATTACATGTGGCTTGGAATCTTTGATCTCTTCATCCGGGCCATATTATTCAGATTTAGTAAGACTTTTTTTTAGCAATATACACATGGAAGAAGGAAAAATTGTCACGTCTGTTAGAGGAAAGAGAATATATCTCAACTCAAAAATCATTGGTAGAATCCTGAATATTCCAAGTATCGGTGGGAGACTCTATGATGAAGAAGATGAAGTTTGGGAGGATTACAACAAAAGAGAATTTTACTACAGCCTTAGAATAATGTCAGAGGCAGAATTTCATGCCAAGCGTGTGAGATCATTAGGCGGTATAGAACCCTCTTGAACCTTCTTGTCGGCAGATTTTGTATGCACTTAAGAAAGGCATTCATGTGAGTTGGGCTTACTTAATATTGGTTCATATGATGACTTTCAACGCAAAATCAATTTTCTTGCTGTATGCATGGTTTATTACCAAGATTTTGGAGCATTTTAAAGTGGATCTCAAAGGCTTTGATGTGTGTCTCATGGACTCAAATGCCAACAAAATCTCCATCAAAAACGTGGACTCAAGGATGGGCGTAAAGTATGACCAAGAAGCAAAGAAAATTGTTTACCTTGGTGAAGGTATGGCTGGAAATGACAGAAACGAGCAAGAGAATGAAGACGATGATGATGTTCCTCCTCCACCTACTCAAAATGGCCCTAGTAACCAAGAACTTATGGACTTCATGGCTCAACAATTTGGAAACCTTCACACTTCCATCAACGATCAATACAATGCCATTAATGAGTCAATCACCACTAGGATCAACAACTTTCAAGAGGCAGTTAATCAACAGTTCTCATATCTCTATTCTCACCTTTACATTCCACAATACGATCCATCAAACCCGACTGTTCCCCCAACACAACCATCACCACTACAATAATATTTTCCTAACCAACAGTCATTTGACCCCAACATGGACCTTTCCTAAGTTGTTTACCTATTTTTATGTTTATCTTTCTTTATCTATGTACTTTTTAATTGTGCACTTTTTCTTATCTATTGTACTTTGCACTTTCAATCTATGAATAGTTGTTATGATACTTGAATCTTGAATCATTGTCTCTTGTATATATATATATATATATATATATATATATATATATATATATATATATATATATATATATGTGTGTGTGTGTGTGTGTGTGTGTGTGTGTGTGTGTGTGTGTGTGTGTGTGTGTGTGTGTGTGTGTGTGTGTGTGTGTGTGTGTGTGTGTGTGTGTGTGTGTGTGTGTGTGTGTGTGTGTGTGTGTGTGTGTGTGTGTGTGTGTGTGTGTGTGTTTACTTTTATCCATATTTCCCTTCTTTTTGATAATGTCAAAAGGGGGAGAAGGGTGTTACTTTTTCTTTGCTTGTCTTCTTTTCTTGATCTTTAAGGTACAAATGCAAGGCTACTTCAAACCTCAATACAAAATCAGATTTTCTCAACACTTCACACATTGAGGGGGAGATCTATATCTCAGGGGGAGAAACTCGTCAGAAAGAACATCGCAACAAAAGAGAATTCTTTGTCATCATCAAAAAGGGGGAGAATGTAAAATCAAGCTTCTCAAGATCAACTTATGTTTTGACGAAGACAAACCACTTGACAAGAAGGCAAAGATGTTCAGTCATTTTCAAGACATCATGTTAAAGCAAAGAATCAGGACAAAGACTTGATATGAAGAATAATCTCATTGGAAGGTATAATGAAAATCTTCATCAAGTATTTAAGTCCTAGTTGCTCAAATATTAAAAAATCGTTGCATTACTTTTTCACACTTTCACAAGCTTTTATTTGCAAGATTTTTTCTAAGTTTTTGCCAGAGCAATCGATTGCACTCTTGGAGCAATCGATTGCATGATCAAAATTTTCCTTCATTTTGGCTACTGTTTTTTGGTACAATCGATTGGCACAAATGTGTAATCGATTGCATATGTGAAAAATCTTCTTATTTTTTGCTTCTGTTTTGTGTGCAATCGATTGGTGCTTTGGTGCAATCGATTGCTCAGTTCAAAATTCAAATTTCAAGTGTTTTTTTAGTGTGCAATCGATTGGTCTGTATGTGCAATCGATTGCTCACTGAACGTTTTTGAAATATTGTTTTGAAAAATTGCACCTCTTCAACCATTCTTTTCTGAATTGTTTCCATTGAATCATGGCAATTGTTCATCATATTTTCTGAAGGTTTGCATGATAATTCAAAGGGGTGCGTGTGACATATAAATACCTAAACTTTCAATTTTCAAAACAACCTCTTTCAAAATCTTTGCTAATATTTTCATCTTTCCACATCTTGAGTCAAGTCATTTTTCATAAGAATTTTTTGCATATTTTCATATCATTTGAAAGAAAATTCTTGAGCAACAAAGTCTTAAATAGTTGTGGAAATTATCATTGAAAGAGAAGATCAATCATAGGACTGGTAACTTTGTATACACCGATTTCAAACTCATTGTAAATCAAAGATTGTATCTATTCCCCTTGCTATTCAGGATTGTTGAAAGCAAGTGTGCGCATTGAAGAGGAATGTTCTTCTTGCACTTAGTGTTCAAATTTTAAAGGTGTTAAGAGACTTTAATCTACCTATAGGTTAGATAGTAAGTTGTACACTCATTCTAACTATAGTGAAATCTCTTTCGGTGTGAAAGGGGACTGGATGTACCTTCGGAGTGTGGAGGGAACTAGGATAATTCTCTGTGTCATTTACTTTCTGCACTTTATTGCCTTCATAACCCCTTCATATTTCAAAGAAATTAATAACCTCATTCAACAAAAACCAGAAAATTTCAAAGAACCTAATTCACCCCCCTCTTAGGTGCAACTCAGACTATCAGGGGAACCTATACCCTTTGTCGGGGAATGATCCTCTATGACACAGAGTGTAATTCAAAGCATAATTGCATCTCACCAGTATCATGTCTCATCCATACGAATATGATTCAAAGCATAACCATATCTTGCCAATCTCATGTAAAATCATTACAGGAGAAATTCAAAGCATTTATGCATCTAACTGATCTAATGCCTCATCCCTATAAATATGATTTAAAGTATAAACACATTTAGTTCATCTCATGCAAAATCGTTACAGGTGCAATTCAAAGCATAACCACACCTAATCAGTCTTATGTCTCGTAATTACGAATTCATTGTATGGTTGTGTCATTTCGGATCAACATTTCTTAGTCATATCAAGCCAACCCTATACATTATCTGAGTAATCACATTTAAATTATGGACGCGTCTAGTCAAACCATCTTCTTACCAATAAAATGCGTACATATTAACGTGACATACTCATGAATAAAGCAATCACACATGTCCTCACAGAGAACTTAAGGTTATTTAAACTTTAAGAAAATACTATTTATCGTTCTTCGTAGCAAACAAACTCTATAAATTGCAGGGGTCAAAATCGAACCCTGAAGCTCCTCGATCTTCAATCAGCTAAAAATCACGATTAAAAGGATAAAAATATGAAACCAAAAGCACAAATATAAATAAATGTCGCTTGCGAGCCGAGGCACAAAATCTCATCAAAATCTTATAGAAATAAAGCAAAATTAAAGAAAAAGGGGAGAAAAAAGTTCCTCAAAAGTCACTACCTAACTCTAATACACCAAGGGCACCTTCTGCATTCTCTTTAGGAATAGTTTGGAAGGATACCAGTTGGTTGAGAATGAAATAAATTCTAGAAAAAATCCTCGCGCCTACTCCAACATTGGATCTCAGATTCATACAGATATTCCATAACCCATTTAAGAAACTTTTGATATTTCCTCCGCGTGGCAGCCATGTCCTCCTTGAGGCCTTTCAAAATTTTAGCGTGATCGTCTTTCTTCAGCTGAAGAGCTTTCTGATCCACTTCGAACTCACCACACACCTTCGTTGCATCTTTAGAAGCCTTCTTTCAGCGTTTTTCTCCCTCAACATGAGAAGCATTCAACTCCTCTATCAAAGGAGCCAAAGCTGATGAAGTACCATATTGCTTCAACTTCTCTTGCACAGAGTCAACAAGCTTGACATTTTTCCAAAACTTAACCAATTCCTGCTCAACCTTAGAACTCTCCCGCTCAATGTTCTCTCACTCCTCTTTCAGGTCACCCTACTCCCTAATAAGGTCACCATAACCTAATACATCATCCTGGTTGGAAGTGATTATTGGAACTAGAGATCCAACCCTGAATAGGGTGCAAGAAGCATGCACAAAAAACCATATCTAGCAATCAGAGATAGGTTCTATATTAAATCTAGGTCCTCAGTTGCCACAGTATTAGCAAATTCCTCTATGATGTTAGGTAATTGAGATAGAAGAATGGAAAGGAGTTGGGAGAAAGTAGTAAGAGCCACTAAATCAACATCCTCTGTTAAACGAGCCTGTTTGGTAGAATCATCTTTAATAGAAGTGGATGGGACAATCGCCCTGATTCCTCTCTTGATAGGAGAAGAGGATGGTGAAGGCTCACAAACATAGAGGTAGGCCCCCGCAGCAGTCAACTGGTCCTCCTCAAGAGTTGTACTTGGGATAGTAGGCGAAACTGTTGTCGAGGAAGTAATTGTACCCAATGTTTGAACCACCGAAGAAAGTGGGGCCGCAACATCAGAACTCTCCACCACTTGACCCAATGAATTGGTCGTAAGACCATGGTCCTTGGAAAGCATGAGAACCTTCTACAATCGATTCACATATCTTCAAAATACAAGCAACAGTTGTTAGAAAAAGAGGTACCTTGGGTTCTCTTCTTCACCAAAGAGTTCTTGCCTCTCTACATGGCTGGGCGCATTGATAATCGTGCATGTATCAATCTGTTTCTTCTTTTGTTGAGAAGAAAGCATGTCTCCAAGACCAAATCCTTCATCATAGTAGAGTCTTTTATACCAAGCAGACATATCTTCCTTAATTTTTACATCCTCGGATGATAGAGAACATAACCTAGTATGGTAAGAAGAAAGGGGACGACGAAAGTTAACTCAAGGCCAGTACTTGAAAAAACCACTCTTGCAAGAGCGAGTGAATCCAACTGGGGCCGAGGATCAGCAAAATGCAAAGTCAGCCTCAAGATTAATAGGTTTCAGCAACATGTCACATTTAAGAAAATTACCCCAATCATTTGTAAAAGATTCAAACCAAGGAACATTAGGACGAAGGGAGATCAATCCCTGATCCTGGGCGTTATATCGATAGGTGCAGGACACGTAAAAGAGATTAAAAAAGAGCTCAAGAGAAGGTTTCCAAGATTTATGCACATCACAAAGTTGGAACACCTTCATGTAAGCCCAAGCTCCAGAATGAAGTTGCGAGGGAAAACTCTTAGATAGTTCATTACAACCACATAAAAATTAAAAAATGGAAAAAAATAGCCCTAACCTGGTAAAGAAGTATTCATACAAAGGAACCGATCTTCCCTCAAAAGAGTTGCATATCCTCTCCGCTAAATTCACTAGAAGAACCGAGCAATCTGATGGGTTTCCGACCATAATATCAAAATTAGTTATAGTCGTAGCAATGTTCAAAGTGGATGGAGTGCCTATCACTTTAGCGGCCACTAAGTGTAGTTGTTGGCATTATCTGGCTCAACTAACTGAATCCTCTTTTGAGTCAGTTCATCAATTTTAAAGTGATCATCGAATTTGTTCCAAGATACAGCATTGGACTTTCCTCGATACTCCAAATAACTTGCGATTTCAACATCGCTAGGATCATGACCATTCCTACCCCAATAGAGCCAAACAAACTCACCAACATATTCCTTCATTTCCCATATAGATTCTACTTTTGTCTCATTCAAGACAAGGGGAGGCATCGGTTATTAGATAGGATCCTCACCCCATCGGCCTTCCATGAAAACAAAGCTTCTAAAGAATCACTAGAAGAAGTTCTTTAAGAAAAAAAGTACCCAGAAACTCCTTCCATTGGAGAATCATCAATCAGAGATATGATCTCCGATTTAAAATCCACATTGACATACGAAAGGGAATGTGATTTAGATTCCCTTCCCTTTTTCAAAGAGGAAGACGTGCTACCTTCCTAATCACTCTCTATGTTAATAGGGTTATCACTCATTTTAACAAATAGAGAATAAATGTTTGAAGAAAAAAGCTTCAGTTGGAAGAAGATACCTTAAAGAGTAAGGCCAAAGGCAGTGAAATGAAGGAGAAGACTAAAGGTTGAAGCTTTGAATGTGCGATGGAGATTACTCTAGAAAAATGCTCTCATAGAAAATAGGGAAAGACTCAAAGGAAATAAGGGAAATTAAATATAAAAGGTTGCTAAAATTCCACAAATTTCCTCTACCCTTATATAGGCGAATGCAATTAGACTAATCGTATTGAAAGTAAGATGCAAGCCCAAACAAACAGTCAGACTCCACCTTGGAAACACAATCAAACTCAAGTGCATGCAAGTGCATAGTAAACAATGTCACGTCACTCTCTATCATTTCAGGTCACACGTCAAGATAAAACGACATAAAATTTCAATTATGGGACTACAGTTAATCACTACTACGAAAAACACATACAATAACGATTGGAAAAATATATATTATCATGCAGGATCAGCCGTTGTTGCGTAGCTTCTGGTTGTATATGGGGTATTTACAATCACAGTCTGATGCTTGTGGTAGAAAACTGAAAAGCGCGCTACCTATAATAACGGTTGTTTCAAATACCCATTGTGAAAGGTATGTCATCATTTTTTTTTTATTTTTGCCACATGTTTGTTTGACTACATTTATAAATTTCAACATAATATACAATATTAAATATTTTAACACAACAACATCAAGACACAATAAGATTAACAATAATAATAATAATAATAATAATAATAATAACAAGAAGAACAACAATAATAACAACAATAACAATAACAATAACAATAACAATAACAACAACAACAACAAGAACACCAAGAACAACAAAAAGAACGACAAGAACAACAAGAACAACAAGAACAACAAGAACAACAAGAGCAATAACAACAACAAGAACAAAAATAAGAAGAACAACAAAAACAACAAGACCAACAACAAGAAAACAAGAACAATAACAACAATAACAACAACAAGAACAACAACAAGAACGACAAGAACAACAAGAACAAGAACAAGAACAAGAAGAACAATAACAACAATAAGAAAAAAAATAATAACAACAAGAGAAACAACAAGAAAAATAAGAACAACAAGAACAATAACAACAACAATAAAATCAACAAGAACAACAACAAAAGTAAGAGCAACAACAATAAAAACAATAAGAACAATAACAAAAGTAAGAACAACAACAAAAACAAAAACAATACGAACAACAATAAATAAAAAATAAATAAATAGAATCGTTAAACAATAACATTTTCCCTGTAGAATCGTTAAACAATAACAAACTGTAACATGTTAATTGAAGCAATGTTTCTGAGTTTCTTTTGTGGAAGAAATGATGTTTTCAAGTTTGGTTTAGTGGATGAATAATGTTTCGTAAATAGAAGAAGTTTGGAGGGAGAAGATGAAGCTTGTCTAAGTACATCTAGGGAAAAAGTTAATGAACTAAGAGCGTTATATATATATATATATATATATATATATATATATATATATATATATATATATATATATATATATATATATATATATATATATATATATATATATATATATATATATATATATATATATATATATATATATATATATATATATATATATATATATATATATATATATATATATATATATATATATATATATATATATATATATATATATATATATATATATATATATATATATATATATATATATATATATATATATATATATATATATATATATATATATATATATATATATATATATATATATATATATATATATATATATATATATATATATATATATATATATATATATATATATATATATATATATATATATATATATATATATATATATATATATATATATATATATATATATATATATATATATATATATATATATATATATATATATATCTTTTTAAAAAAGAAGGCGCCACCTATATCCACGGTTAATTTAAATACCCGTGGTGAAAGGTCTTTCAACATTTTTGAAAAACAAGTAAATAGCCAAAAAATGATGGTTCCGGGATTTGAACCCATGACCATACATCACTTTTCACCATGGGTATTACCTCAATCATGATTAAAGAACTTATATATATATATATATATATATATATATATATATATATATATATATATATATATATATATATATATATATATATATATATATATATATATATATATATATATATATATATATATATATATATATATATATATATATATATATATATATATATATATATATATATATATATATATATATATATATATATATATATATATATATATATATATATATATATATATATATATATATATATATATATATATATATATATATATATATATATATATATATATATATATATATATATATATATATATCAAGCACATCTAGTTTGCGATATTACAAATGTGGACATCATAACTATAGTAGTATTAGTGTTACCAAAAGTCTATTTTATAGTAGTGAATGCTCATATTCCCCATCACACTTTGGAAAAACCAAAGCAATGCATGCTCGTCGATGCATGGGCAACCACTTCTGAAGGTTGTCCATGAATGCTAAAAGACTCCCCCGACATCCAAAGTGTCTGAAAAGTCTTAGGGGGCAACTGTTATAAGTCGGCCAAAGGCTCAATAAGATAAGGTTCACTCATCTCATCCACTATATAGAGCACAAGGTATCAGTTGCAAGAGGGTTTCAGGTACACAATCTCTAATCTCCACTCTCACAAAGAATAACTTAAACGCTAAACATACTCGGGTGTTAGAATGCTAACCATGCATACATCTCCCTTGGATCCATCGTACAGAAGATTACCAACACCAGCCCAAGTTCAACGTCTCCAATTTAAGATATATAATGGTTACAACCTTCGATCCAAGAAGTCGCATAACTAAATCGCTTATGAAGCTTTGTTCATTATAGCTTCTATAATATTCTCTATGTCTAGTTCCATAACATAACACTTACATTAATTTTTTGTATTTTAGAATTTACTATTATAAACTAGATTTGAAATGTGATATTATATATGATAAATTTTTCTAAGTTCATGTTCAATGTTTAAATGGAATTTAGATTCTATTTGTTATAGATAAAAAAACATATTCTTTCTATTTTAAAATTGAATTTGTTTCGTATGAGAACCCGATTTGTGATTGTTTTGAAGTGATCGTCTCTTAATACGATTGTGATATTCCATATCCTCTTAAGTGCTCTTTTCATTGCTTGATGTTATCAGTTTGGACAAACTGAGCTCCTAAATGCTTTATTCGTTGTCAGTTGTTGTCATTCGGGACAAATAGAGTAATTAGTGGAATCATAAGAGATTAATTCTTACTCAATTCAATTTATATTTACTAGTTGGTACAAGAAATAATATTTGGGTATCATTAGTAAATAACCAGTTATCTACTGAAAGATAAATATCTTATTATAAGATAGTTTTCCTCTAAATTTCTCTTACCATTATGCATGTGTGTGTCTATATATATATATATATATATATATATATATATATATATATATATATATATATATATATATATATATATATATATATATATATATATATATATATATATATATATATATATATATATATATATATATATATATATATATATATATATATATATATATATATATATATATATATATATATATATATATATATATATATATATATATATATATATATATATATATATATATATATATATATATATATATATATATTGGACGATAGGCTATGATCTAGAGGGGTGAAATTTTCTCATTTAAAATTGTTTAACTATGGCTAGCAGAAATAATGTCGAATCAACAATCGTCTATTCCAAATTGTTATTGAAAAGATCAGATATGTGTTAAACCATATAAAATGTATTCGAAAGATGAAAGAAGAAATCAATATATTTTCAATAATATCGTTTGAATAAACCATACTACTATAATCGAATTCGAATAAACTATTAAAAAAAATTGTGGCTTAAGCAATTTGTTAAACACTTGATGTGCAATCAATTCAACTCAAATTTTTCTTTGATTTTGTTGATATGAAAAACCAATTACAATCAAATGGATTATAATCAACTCAATAAAACAGTTTGAAGTATTAAACAAAGAAATTATCTCGACATATCAATTGCAAAGTTAATGGATTAACAATTTGCTATGAACGTAGAGAGGGAAAGGGGGAGAGAGAGAGAGAGAGAGAGAGAGAGAGAGAGAGAGAGAGAGAGAGAGAGAGAGAGAGAGAGAGAGAGAAGAATTTGTTTAGGAAGTTCCCTAATCGGCCTCATTATGGGTACATCTGGCCTCAATTCGAATTCGAACTAAGATAATGAAAATTAACCTTTGCAAATGTAGTTTACATGAAAAGAAATAGCAATCCAACCCTCCAAACCATATGTTTTATGTTGATCCTATTTTCCTTTCTCCCCTTGATCTTGAGCTCGATCAAGTGACCCAATACCTCCAATTTGATCCTCCGGTTATGACTATTCCTTTGGACGAACCCCCATTCTTCAAAGCTTTAACTCGGCTGAATCCAAATTGCAAACTATTGTGAAAAACTCCCAAATCCTTCCTTTGATCTTGGAAGAAAACCCCAAGTGGATTTATCATGAAACCCCGAAAGAATTTCCAACCCAGTTGATTACAACAGAATCCCAATTGAACCTTATCAAAGTATCTTTTGATCAGACAACAAAAATTATTATGTGTAGTTGTTTTATAAATGCAATTTGAGAAGATGAAGATGATGAAAATTCTTTGTATCTTTTAGCTTTCAATAGTGTGAAATGATGCATGAATGATTGTATATAGGTATGTGTGTGTATGAAAAAACAGAAAAAGTTAGACTTGTGAAAGGGAAAAATTTGACACAATTAAAATAGAGGGAGTCAACCCATTTGTGGTGGAAGTTAACTCTCAAGGGCAAGGGAGTCGACCCACACTGCGTGGGAGTCAACTCCTAAAAGACAAAAAGTTTTATAAACAAATGTGCTTTAGTGGGATTCGATACATAACTCGTGGGAGTACACTCCTTCGTGTTTTGTATTGACTCCAAAGGCCTAGGAGTCAAACCATCTCAGGGAGAGAATTTTCTTCTTCATTTTTCTTCAGAAGGAGTCGACCCCTAGCACAGGGGAGTCAACTCCAAACATGATTTTTCAAAAGAAACAATTTTTTTTTACCTTTTTAACATATCCAAATGCTTAATACTTGATCTGTAAGTGTCCTAAGAAGAAAATGCAACATAGACATAGAGAGATAAAATCAAATGTAGAAATACTAAGTTCCTAGGTTTGACATCAATAAAAAACCTCTAAGAGAATACTGCACTCACAAGCTCCCCTTTTTTGATGATGGAAAAATGTACGACGTATATGTCGTCTTTGATCAAAGCTCCCCCTGAATGTGCGCATCTTCTCTCAATTATTTCTCAAACAACTAAACTTTGATACATTATTTTGATGTATGTTCCCCCTCCCATTTGACATCATCAAAAAGAAGAAGAGAAACATAACTCGTAAGTAGCATCTAGTAAAAAACACAATCACATGTATGTCACTTAGAGGCGTTGCAAAGATAAAATTAGACAATAATAACAACACTAAAAAAGAATGACATTAAAGTAGAACATAAACATAAAGAACTAACAATCACATGGAAATCAAAATAATTTCATGACAAACCTAGTACAAGATTAGAAAATGATAATTGCAATGAAACAAACATGAAAAGGATGAAATGAAAATGCATGTAAAGTGATGTGAAGTCTATTGTCTATAAGCAAGAGGACTTAGTGTCCTTGACCACCCAACATCCACCTCTTGGTTGTGGTTTCACACCTCTATGTCAGGCCTGACCATCATTCCCAAACTGAGCATCCAAAATATCACACATATCATGGTAAAACGTAGAATGGTGATTATGGTTTTGATCTTGATAGTGAAGGATGATGTTGATACCAGTAGTGGTTGAGACATGGTTGTATTCCATGTTGGTGCGAATACTCCGAAACTTATTTGTAACGAAAGAGGCAAAGTTTTCAAAGTTGGTGTCTTGAGTAGTCATTGTCGTACCTCGAAAAATATGATCTTCCTAAAACTTCTATATAAGCTACTGAAGATTCAAACTAAAGTCTTCAACAAGGAGCAACCAAAAGAGCAAATATAGAAATAAAGCCAAGAAAGATACACTTCTGTCTAGATGGAGGAATAACAAGATCATACAATAAGCAACGCAATTGAGTATGCAGAATTTATGTTATATGTTGTAAATTGTAATAAGCCTTTATGTTTCTTAAATATTGAATATCTTAGAAATCTTAAGTTCTTAGATGTCTTTGTTAAGGTGATTACCTTGTACCTTAGATTTTGTATCAAGTACACCTTGTTCTCTATTCTGTTAAACATAATTGTTTAGTAGTTTAGATAAAGTATATTGCTATGTGCTTGAGCATTAAAGTCTCTTATTGTGAAGCTTGATTCCAGTAAGTCTCCTGCTATGTGCTAGAGCATTGAAAGTCTTGATCAATTGTTGATTGAGAAGAAAGTCTTAGAGTGTGAGTCTAAATAGAATTCTTAGGCCTGAGGGGCTTAAGCAAAAGTATTGGGTTCGTGGAACCTGAGCAAGGAAGTCTTGAGTTTGTGGAACTTAAGCAAGGAAGTCTTGGGTCTGAGGGGCTCGAGCAGAAGTCTTGGATTCGTGGAATCTGAGCAGGGAAGTCTTGGACCAAGGGTTTAAGCAAGGAAATCTTGGGTTCGTGGAACCTTAGTAGAAGTCTTGGATCTGAGGGGTTTAAGCAGGAAGTCTTGGGATGAGGATCTGAGCAAAGAAACGTCTTATGCTTAAGTGCATAAGCGATTGTAAACTTATTTTGGTTATAGTGAAAATCTCTTGTGATGCAAGGGGACTGGACTACTTTATTTTTGGGGGAACCAATATAAATATTTGTGTGTTGTTTATATTTTATTTTCTTCTTTTACCATTTTGCTGTAATGTATAATCAAAATTTGAACACCAATTTAGATTCTGAACTCTTATCAGAGGCAAAGTTAAGAAACTGAAAACATAATTTAACCCCATTTTTAATGTATTTTTCTCACCTTCAGTTCGTATCCAATCATGGTTTGTTCCTAACACTTAACAGTGGTGCAAATAATTATCCAAAGAGAAAAACATGTCTGCTAAAGACTTTCCTTCAAGAAGGAGTTAAGTACCACATGAAAAATATTACACTTCTAATCCTACCATATTCAAAAGGTGATTCTGCTGAATTTAAATGATGGATTAAGCAACATATATTTTTAACTCATTGGTATTATTAAAGGGTTTTGATTAAGGTCTATAAAATACTCTTAAGAAAGGTATTACTATAGAAGTTGAAGGTGTAGAGATGATCAAAGTCTGAAATTATCTCACACCAGCTCAAAAGAAGTTTATTAAAAATATCTTTAGAGTTAGATGCATTCTGGTAAGTGCTCTATCTCTTTCTGAGTATATCAACATCATTAATACGTCTAATGCTCAAGACTATCTTTGAATACTTGTGTTCTTATTTGAAGGAAATCAGGTTGAAACTTATAGAGTTACACTTCATCTAAGTTTTCAAGCAAATTCTAAGAAGTCTGCACGCTGATATTAACCATAAAGTCACATCTACTCAGGAAGTCAAAAATTTGATTAAACTTTATCTTAAATGGTTTGATAGCACTCTTCGAAGAAAATAAATGGAATTAGATGATGAAAATCTATCTAACTAATCATCCTTCCTCAAGCCTATTGAAGAAAAAATTTCTTTGGAATGTTCGATGATGTGGAACTAAACTTCCCAATCAAAGGACTCTTTCAACTGTCTGAATGGAATGTAATATATGTTGATAGAATAGCAACTTCAGAAGCTTTTGAAATATTCTTATTTCAACTGATTTCCCAAATCTTAAGAACAAGGAGAAACACTACTAGAAAAACCCAAAAAGAAAAATGCACGAGATCTTCAAATGAAGCTGACATAATTATGGATTCAGAATCCGATGAAGAATGTAATCAGACATTGATGGTCATTAATTCTTTTGAAGAACCAATCTGAATCCAGGAATAAAAATCAATCACTAAAGAGAAATAGATAACTCCAAATCTATCTTACTTCAATATTGATAATGAGGAGTTTGCATCTAAAGTTAATATCTTAAGTGACTCCATTGCTCCTTTGAAATTTAAGGCTATCATATAATTTGTGTTAAAGGACAATTCTACGAGAAACCTTTTATTTCTTCTTATGTCTGTAGCAATACTATGACAATGTTGTAAACTTTTTTTATGCCAATCTCTGATAGCAAACATTATCTAAATATATGCTTGTCAAATTTCAAAGTCAAAAGATTTAATCTAAGACAATAATTTCAATGACTCTGTTAAGAACAAGATTTTGTTAGTACCATTACTCATTCTAGGATCATACTCTAAAATGACTCATGGTACTGCTATCAGATTTGGCATAAAACAAGAAGAAACATGTCAAGACTAACACTTCTAGACTCATAGAAATATGAGTACCATGGTTGTATTTGCTGCAGATATGACAGAAGAAAGAAGCAAGGCATCTTCCATGGTTGTTTACAACATGTGATGGAAGAAGAGCCTACATCCTAGACTCAAGTATTAAAAGCTTGAAGTTTGGTGGATAAAATGGAATCATTGGTGTAAAAGCCAATGAATCAGAATCCACTCAAGACAATATTCAGATTCCATGGTCAGATCTGAATACTCATCTGGAGCATGACCAAGAAAAACAAGAAAAAGGTATGTTATGTTACTTGCTTGCATGCTTCTTGACTCAATGAAATATTTATGTATGAGTAAATACAAAGTATCTGCTAGATCTCTAGAGAAATTCTTTTTAAGAATCTTTAAAGATCTTTAAGAAGAAACTATGGTGTACTTGTCTATACTGAATATGTTATTAACTAGGTGATGATCATATTTATAGAATCACTACCCTCACTATTTATGATGATACTGTTACTAGTTAGCTGTCAAAGAAATCAATTTAATATTCATTAATCAAGCTTGCCTCTAGTTCCAAGAGAAGGCTTGATTCTGAATAGAATATTTAGGACTGATGACTATCAGAAGATGTCTCACTCGAAGTCTAATCCTACTAGACTCTAATGAGAGATAGCTTTTGAATATTGTCAATCTCTGAGTTCAGAAAATGAATTTTTACTTCTAATAAAGCAGTTTAAGTAAAAATGATTTCAAAAACTTAGTTTACTTAAAACTCCATAAATTTGATTATCATCTGGTGGATGCAAGAAATCAGTTGGGTAAGAACCTTAGGGTAAGGATGTTTTCTTTTATATATTTCTATTATCTGTATGCCATATCTTTGTGAAACATTATTTTGTGTCTTCCTTTTGTTCTTCTGACAATATTTTTATTCCTTTAGAGTCTTGTTTAGTTTCTTTCTTGTTTTCTTTTTGAATTGTATAAACCAAACTCGAAATGAATTCTCTAGTCAATTCTCCTTTGAATCAACTAGTTGTCATCAATGAAAATTTTATGGATTTTGATGAGCTTCTTAAACTTGGTTTTAGCTTTCGGAAGACAGTGTCTGAACAAGGTTGGAATGGATACTTTGATATGCTCAATGGTTTCACTTATCCAAGTCCTGTTAAAGAGTTTTGGATTAATTCCTCCATTGTTGAGCTAAGTTTTGAGTGTTCTATTCTTTCCAAGGTTTTTGGTGTTTCTATAACAGTAACCTCTAAGACGATTGCCAATGTAATCAACTATGAGGAGATTGGATAAATTCCAAAAACTCTTGTTTAGGAATACTATCTTTCTACTTGGCGTACATTTTTGGATCCATCAAACATCTCTCAGGTTTCAAATCTTCGTCCTAATGCAATTATTTAGAATCAGATCCTGAAATCAAACTTGCTACCTAAAGACAAAGATCTAGACCCTATGAACTCTATTAAAAAGTATTTGCTACTTCTTCTTAATTCAGATCCGCACATTGATCTTCCTAAAGTTATGTTTGACTATCTGAAGAAGACTCTTTCATGCTTTCACAGGGGAAGTACTTTCTTCATCCCTTATGGACGAGTTCTTTTAGAACTGCTGGTCCAACAGAGAGTTATCATAAGTTCAAAGCATGATTCTTCTAAAATCTGGAGAGAAAAGCTTGAAGTTATCTATGAGAGTTTCTGATGTTTGATTTCTGCAAATAGATGCCTTGTAATTGTTAAACATCTTGTATTAAGCAGTCTTATTATTAAAATTGTTCTTGTTCATATTCTTGTTCAAGTTCTTCTTTATATTAACTGTTATATATTAATGTTTATCATGTTGCTCAAGAGAATAATAAAAAGGATAAAACTCAAAAAAATGCATCATTCTTATTGAAAGTTTGGGAGCTGTTACAATTTCTTAACTAAACATTCTAGATATTTAGATATGTCCTAAGGTATTCCCCAGGCTCATCTGACATATCCAAATTGTTTAAATAATCTTCCCAATATTCTCGAGTAAGATCCATAGCCTCCTCCCTCAGACTATTCCTATGTTGTACCTAGAAGTTTTTCTTCTTCTTTGTGTTTCAACAAAGGTTGCTGAAGAAGTATGTACTTCTGAGGTTGTCTGCTTGCTTGTAACGCTTTAGTTGCTGCATTCTTTGTGCTTGCTTGAGCTGTTGCATTCAACATTGTTGTCTTTCCGAAATCTCTATTTAGAACTCATATTTATTTCTACTTATACAGTTTTATGTTAAGAAGATTAAGTGATTAAGCAAGTTATTTTGCTACGATTTTTATAGAGTCTATTCATCCAAGTATCTTTAGTTTTTAATTATGTTAATTTTTATTAGTCAAATTAATATTTTAACATTCTGAATCTTGGGAAGTAATGTCTAGCATTCAGTCCTATTAAGATTCTCTTAATAGCTGAAAATATTATTATTGGCATGTTAATTTTTGTTCATGTTTAGTCTGTTACTTCATTTATGCTTTTGTCGAAAATCATAGAGAAAAATTAAAAGAGTACGCATGCAAATAAAATTGATCTAAACAACTTTTTCATTAATAAGTTTTTTAAAGGATTACAACAAAAGGGATTGAATTAAACTAAGATTATTCTAATCTAACTCTTCCATGTCCTTATAACCAGCCTAGTTTTCGCAACTGATGTCAGGCTCGTCTTCATCCACATCCTCATTTTCTGCTTCTGAAATAACCAGCTGATAAAACATCTCGTTTATCTTCTTCTTCCTTATTTTCTTCATTGATTTCCTTCTCGATTTTAACTTAGTGGTAGAAGGACCTTCTTTTAAAGGTCTCTTAGGTGCTGAGGATGAACCCTCATCAGAAGTATTCAGTGTTGAGGATAAGGGACCAGTTGCGGACGCCTCAGATTCTGCTGGCCTATGAAAATCTTGTGTCTTCAAACTAGTAGAGTTCTTTGAGACTTATGTCACAACTGAGATGTAAACACTTTTAGCCGAGGACTCCATAGTGCTTTGTTGGATGTTGATGAAAATGAACTAGGCTTTAGTTGCTTTTATAGTGGATTCAGGGTAACTCAAACATTGTAATAAAATTCTTTGCTTGATTCTTGAAAATATTAAAGACCAATAAATAATAAACATGCATTGTATAACTCTTTAATGATCTCTGCTACTAAATCATTTTCTCTTCCTTGAAAATTGATCACGTAATGATGATATGTTAATGCACTTTTGACTGTAATTATTTCCTTTCTCTTCTTTTTTTTTTAATTCTTTTTTATGTGATAAAAGGGGGAGAAAGATATAATAGTATTTAATAATGAATCTGAACCCTACAAATTTAATGTTGTTCATTTATAATTAATGAATTTTTTAATTTCTGTTATTTTGGTGATCTTGTCCGGGTGATATGTTTTAATTTTCTTGTATATAGAACTAATGGGGAGTTTACAAACCTCAACCTTAGACTATTAGAGAATAAAAATATTTTTTCTTGAATGCAGTACTCAGGGGGAGTTTACAAAACTCAACCTTGGACTATTAGACTTAGGGGGAGCTTACAAACCTCATACCCCGATGTCACCAAGAAAATTATAACCGTCTAACATTGTCCTTTAAATACTTATGTTTGTCATCATCAAAAAGGGGGAGATTGTTAGAACAAGATTTGTTCGTGACATATATCTCTTGGGATTTGATGATAAAAAATTATTAAAAGAAAAATGGTGTTATCTAATTTGTGTTCCAAGTATGCAAGTTCTAAGACTTGAAAAGAAGGCTTTCACAATCTGATATAATGACACATTTGAGAGGAGTTGAGTTACTAGCTTCTAGTGGATTAGAACCTGAAGAACACTCTCTAAGTGATATCTAGCATAAACTCTGAAGCTGAAGAGAAAAATATTGTCTCTACACTAAGCTATTATATCAGCTTCTGGTGAACGTTCAGAATTAGTAATAAAACTTGAGTTATTCTTACCACAGAAAGCAAGCTACATTGTCAAATCAGCTTGTCAGTAGAGTCTATTTTTCACAAGGCTCAAGAAGAGTTAACATGCTTTACAAATATATACTCTCAACGCCTCTATAGTACAAGATTACATGGAAGACACAATGGTTAAACATGTTACACAATGGATTAAGATCTTTTGGTGTATATCTCTTCAACGTCTCTTATACTATGGAAAAACAAAGACATTTGTTCAAGTTATCTCTTCCAATGGCTAGTCTTCTACAACTGCTATATAAGCTACTGAATACTCAAACTGAAGTCTTCAACAAGTAGCAATCAAAAGGGAAAATATAGAAGGAAAGCCAAGAAGGATAAAAGTGTTATATGTTAGAACAAGATTTATTCTTGATATTTTCTCTCTTAGTTTTGATGATAACAAAAGTATTAAAAGAACAATGGTTTAATTAATGTGTGTTGTATTTATGCAGGCTCTTATTCTTGTACATAAATAATCAGAATTTGTTTATCTAAGGTACACTTGGAGTTGCTTCATTGCTAGCTTCTGGTGGTAGAGCCTGAAGAACAATTTCTAAGTGTGGCTTAACGCACACTCTAAACTGTATATCAAACGAGTTTCTACAATTAGTAATTGTATATCAGCTTCTGGTACCATTCAGAGTTGGTGATAAAGTTGTGCACTATCTGTACTACTAAAAGCATATTGTATTGTCTTATCAGCATGTCAGCTCGAGTCTACATTATTGCAAGGCTCAAGAAAAGTCAGTATATTCTATGGATGTCTACTCCCAACGGCTCTATTAGTACAAAAATTCTTGAGGAATCAAAGGTTAAACGTGCTACACAATGGATCCGGAAATATGATGTGCATCCATCTTTAACGTCTCTTGTACTTTGGAGCAGAAGAACATATACTTGATCAAGTAACCTTCTCAATGACTAGTTTCTGAAAAGGCTATATATATGGCTGAAGATTTAAGTCTAAATTTTTAACAAGGATTCTTTTGATGAAGGAGTAGCAAGATCAAGCAATTACCAACTCTATGTAATAGGAAGATTTTTTGTTGTAGGTTGTAATTGTAAAAGCCTTAAGATTTCTCACCCCTGCATATATATTTAGAAATATTAAGTGCTTTAGTTCTTTTTTATGGTGATCTCCCATACCTCTGATGCTTGCATCATGTACACCTTGTTCTCTATTATGCTGAGCCTTTAGTAGCTTAGGTCTTTGTTATGGTGATCTCCCGTACCTCTGATGCTTGCATCATGTACACCTTGTTCTTTATTCTACTAAGCCTTTAGTAGTTTAGATTAAGTCTCCTGCTATGTGCTAGAGCGAAAAAGTCTCGTTCTCTATTCTGCTGGGCCTTTAGTAGTTTAGAAACAAGTCTTATTCATCTAGTCTGATTGAGAAAAATTAAAGTCTTAGACATGTGCTCTAAGTAAAGGTAAGTCTCATCCAAAAGACAGATGAGTAGGCGGCTCAGTATGATGGTGTGAGCAATGGAAATTCTTAGACATGTGCTCTAAGCAAAGAGAATTCTTAACAAGAGTGAAGATGAGCAGGCGACTCAGTCTGACGGTGTGAGCAAAGGGTAAGTCTTAGACATGTGCTATAAGCAAGGGAAGTCTTAGACAGTTGGTATGAGTAGTTGTAAAAGACTTATGCAGAAGCATAAGCAATTGTAATCATGAAGTGGTTATAATAAAAAGATCTTGTGAGGTAAGGGGACTGGACTAATCTCAGTTAGAGGAGGAATCGGTATAAATATTTTGTGTCCTCTGCTGTTATTTTATTTACTTCTGTTGTATCCGCTGTCGACTGAATTAATTCAGAATAAGAACATTAGTTCTGATTCTGAAACTCTGATCAGAATCTAAATAATAAGAAAACGTGAAACACAATTCAACCCCCCTTCTTGTGTACTTTTCACACCTTCATTATACACTTCTGTACGGATGTAGGAATAACAAGATCATACAATAAGCATCGCAATCGAGTATGTAGAATTTATGTTATATGTTGTAAATTGTAATAAGCCTTAAGATTTCTTAAACATTAAATATCTTAGAAATCTTAAGTGCTTAGATATCTTTATTAAGGTGATTACTCTGTACCTTTTATTTTGTATAAATTACTCATTATTCTCTATTCTGCTAAACATAATTCTTTAGTAGTTTAGATAAAGTCTCTTGCTATGTGCTTGAGCATCAATGTCTCTTGTTGTGAAGATTAGCCAAGTAAGTCTTCTACTATATACTAGAGCATTGAAAGTCTTAATCAATTATTGATTGAGTAAAAAATCTTAGTTTGTGAGTCTAAGCAGATGTCTTAGGCCTAAGGAGATTGAGCAGAATTTTTGGGTTTGTGGAACCTGAGCAACAAAGTCTTGAGTTTGTGGAACTTAAGCAAAGAAGTCTTGGATATGAGGGGCTTGAGCAGAAGTCTTGGATTCGTGGAATCTGAGCAGGGAAGTCTTAGACTGAGGGTATTAGCATAATTCTTGAGTCCTAGGGGATTAAGCAAGGAAGTCTTGGGTTCGTGGAACCTAAGTAGAAGTCTTGGACCTGATGGGTTTAAGCAGGAAGTCTCGGGCTGAGAGTCTGAGCAAAGAAAAGTCTTATGCTTAAGTGCATAAGCGATTGTAATCTTGTTTTGGTTATTATGAAAATATCTTGTGATGTAAGGGGACTAGACTACTCTTTTTTGGGAGGAACCAATACAAATCTTTGTTTTTCTTTATCTTTTATTTTCTTATGTTAACATTCCACTGCAATGTATGATCAAAATATGAACATTAGTTTAGATTCTGAACTTTGATAAGACGCAAAGTTAAGAAACGGAAAACACAATTAAACCCCCATTCTTGTGTATTTTTCTCACCTTCATTGAATATTGAGATTATTTTCCTCCCTGATCAACTGATGCTTTGAGATTTATCTTAGACTAACCAATTCTTAGGTCAAAATAGTCATTGGATTCCATGCCCCTGATCAATAGGGTTATGAGGTTGCCTTGATTGAGGTCAGCATCAGTGAATAATCAATTTCCTCTCTGATTGTTTCTTGGGATTTCCTTGATATCAAGTACTGACTTGCAGTAGGAATTGTTTATTCATAAATGGTAATTTCAATGTGATGCTCATGTAGGTTTTAAAAAAATCATTTATTGGAATGATGTGATAGTGTGTGACGAGTGGACTATTAGTCTAAATGCAGTGTTGATTTGGCTGGTGTGTGAAAGATATAACAAGTATGTGACATCAATGTAGAATATTAGAAAAACTCTAGGAGTCAGTTTAAGCAACCTTGCTGCAGTATGCTTTCAAAATAAGCCATGTTTAAATTAGGTCTTTAAGGGTTATAAATTGGCCTGGTTCACGGTTTCCTGAAACAAAGGATATAAGACTCAAAGTTTACCTTTAACCACCCCTTCTTTATGATAGTCTCCAGTCCTATGTTTAGTTAATTCTACACATGCATTCATCTTCCAAGAGAGTTTGACGATGTAAAAATGAAGATGATGATTCAAGATTCTCTTGAAATTGCAGTCACCTTATTTTGTTTTTGCCAATGGATGTCAATGAACCTTTTAGTCTTGATTTGCTGCTGGGCTAGCCTTCTTCATAGTTGCTCATCGAGACCAGTATGATGATCATCTTCACCTATTCTCGAGAATTTGTTCCACAATATGGACTGATGGACCCACATGACCAGGTGAAGGATTATTGTTTATTTGAAGGCCTTAAGGCATAAATGAGAACATTTTGAAGTCAAGCAACTTTTGTACTTGGCTCTTCAACACTTTACAGTCTTTAGTTGAATACCCCTGTGCTCCTACACGGGAGTCACATCAGGCATTGGCGGCCTAGGTGGCTATGGAGGAATACTGGATCCAGTTCCTTTGGCACTACCATTCCACCTTTGATCAAATATGACAATACTTGACTATATGACATTGGAAGCGGAGTGATGTGCCTTTCTGGCCTTCTTGGCCTTTGTCGGGCATACTAACAATGTTGATGTGGAGTGTGTTACCGTCAATATGACATCTATTATGGAATCTTCTCTTGATACTGAGGAGATCCTCAATTTGTAGGAGAATATTGACCTTGTGGAGAGAATGGTATCTGACATGGAGGTCCAAAAGGTTGTTGACTTTGAACAACTGAGATGTATGGGTACTGTTGATAGTGAGGCACCGAAGGTGAAGCTTGTGGAGCTTCCTCTTACTCTTGGGAACTGATGATGGATTCACTTTCTATAGCCTGGATGTTCTCGATATTTTTCCACTGTTGAACATGATCTCGATGCGCTCTCCAACTAACAGCAAGTGAGAAAATTCAGATAATGTATTGTCTATCATCCTTTTAAAGTACACACTTTTCAAGGTATCCATGAATAATTCAACCAATTCTTTCTCTAAGAGTGGTGGTTGAACACGAGCAGCCAGCTCTCTCCATCTTTAGGCATACCATCTTAAGGATTTGTTGTTATCTTGAGATAAACCTTACAACTACATGCGGTCGGGAGTCATGTCCAAATTGTAGCTATACTGCTTCAAAAAACACATTAGCTAGGTCCGATCATGACTGAATATGGCTCCTTTCTAACAACATGTACTAAATCAACGATGTCCCAACCAAATTTTCCTGAAAATAATGAATCATTAGTTTATCATTGTGAGCTTAGGAGGTCATTTTTTTGCAGAACATCACCAAATGCTGCTTTGGGTAGCTATCCCCTTTGTACTTCTGAAAATCTGGTGTTTTAAACTTTGGAGGTATTATCAGGTCAGGTAACAAACACATGTTTAAAGAATCGAGACCAAAAGCATAATTCCCCTCTATGGATTTAAGTCGTCCCTCTAGCGTACAAAATTTTCCAGCAACCTTCACAACTCATGGGTCTTTGGTATTTATCACTGAGACCGCCCCTTGTGAATTTGGTGCAGAGAATGCAAAACTATGATATTCCATAATATCAAGAGATGAAGAATGTCCATCTCGGACAATAGGATTCTATTTATAACCTGGTTCTCAACAGGGATCTGTACATGATGAGGTTGACTAAGATTGTTTACTTGAGGTGGAATGACATTCTCGGTGGCTTTAGGTCGTTAATTGTTGTCCTCTATCCTTGCCAAGCATATCATAGCTTCTATGAGTTTTTCCAACTGGTTTTTCATCAGATCAACATCCGCTCTTGATGCAAACAGGCTTTTCCCTCCTGGGTTCATGATCCTTCAAAAGCTGTTTCAAGTCCGATATGGGTGTCAAGAAATCAACTGCGGGTTATGTGCAAAAGATGGATGAGCTTTTTTGTTTTTTTTGGTAAAATGATATGCAATGCATGTCGGTGAAATACAAATGTAATAATGTGCAAATGAATGCAATCGGATGATGCATTTTTTTCATGTACTGGGTCACATAAGTCCGAGGTATGAGTGGAGGATAAAGTTGATTGCTTGATACATAAGGTTCTTACCAGGAATGATCTAAGGTTTATAAAGGTTCCCAAAGTCATGGATCCACAAGAATGTTTGAGGCTTATGAAAAATGCTTGTCGGTCGACAACTCGATCAACTTAATCTACTATGGGTGAGGTCTTTGACTACAGGAAATTACATAGACATATTTGACTCAATTGACATGAATTTTAGTGTCGTTTTTATTCCTTTTTATGGTGTTATGCTGGTAGTTTGTGTTGATTTCAAGTACTTAACAAGTAGTAGCCAATGCGTGAGAAAAAAGTGCAAAACGACGATATCAGGAAGAAAAATGGACAAAAGTGTTGTTGTGACGGACTACCGGTCAGCAAACTAGAAAAATCAAGCATTGGCGGCCTGACAGATGGACCATTGGAGAGCTCCCTGTCTGATGGACAAACCGTTGACTAGCCTGAAGGAGGAAAGTTGGAGAGCTCCTTGCCTGACGAACGGACCGTTGGCCTGGCGTGGTCAGCATATTGCGCCAATTCTTCCACTTTCCTGTTTTTTCTCCCACTTTGAGCAAACTTCTCCACCAACTGTTACACGATTTTGAAGTAGTTTTCACTAGTTTTTTACTCTATAAATATAAAATCATTTGTTCAGCTTTAGCACCCAACTTTCTAGGGTTTAGAAGTTAAGTAGAAAATCACCTTTGTAAAAGTGATTATTGCTCACATCAAGTGATAAATGCACCCAAGATTAGGAATGTGAAGATTTTCTCGTTGTAATTGGACCGTTCATCAATTAAGCTTGTCAGCATTATTTTTTTTCCAGAATTTTTACTCGAAGTTTTTATGTACCAGATAAAGACTCCATTGGAGCAAGTTATTATAATATTAGTTTTCTACTTTACTTTATTTTACTGTTACGTGTTATATATATATATATATATATATATATATATATATATATATATATATATATGTGTGTGTGTGTGTGTGTGTGTGTGTGTGTGTGTGTGTGTGTGTGTGTGTGTGTGTGTGTGTGTGTGTGTGTGTGTGTGTGTGTGTGTGCGCGCGTGTGTATGTGTGTGTGTGCGTATGTGTGTGTGTGAGTGAGTGAGTGTGTGTACGTTCACGTGCGTGCATGTGTGTGTATGTGTGTGTGTATGTGTGTGTGTGTGTGTGTGTGTGTGTGTGTGTGTGTGTGTTTCTTCTTTAATGTTAGAGAATATATATACTATTAATATGCTTTGTGTTTTGAGTATTAATCTTTTAAACAATAGGTTGTTATGTCAATTATATTCGGCTAAATCTTTAGAGTATAGGATATTAGGACCATCGTTCAAACAAGACTCGGTAAATGAATTTGGCGTATAATTTTAATATTAATTTATTTTTTTGGTTCCGATTTTTTGTTCAAAATCAAAAAGTTTGTGCGAAAGCGAAAATACCCAGGTACTAGTCAATAGGGCGACAGTGTGAGACCCGTACCCGATCATAAAAATTAGATATAATTTCTAAAAACAACGATAACGCTTTAGTGATAAATTAAGAATTATTAATTTTCAAAAATTGTTTCGAAATTGTAACTGGGTGAGCGAGAACAAAGCATTTACAGTTTCAAAATATAACACGGGCTGCGCGAAAGTGAGCAGTGTTTTTAAGTTGATATTTTCTTTCAAAAAAATATTCTAAAAATATAACAAATGCCTAAATTTATCTGAGTCTCGAAGGTACAGCGGAAATCACATTTTTGTCTCATTTTATTCAATTCTTAATCTAGTTATTTTTAATTCCATTTCAATTCATTTTAGAATAAACAAATGCTACCGATAACCTTAGATTTACAAAACGATAATAGATCACAGTAGGTTGACATTGGTCTCTGTGGGTTCGACACTTTTTATACTATAACTTGCATTTTCATGCACTTGCAAATATGCATCAAGTTTTTGACGTCGTTGCTGGAGATCAACAATCAATATTGTGATTTTATTGTAGCACCGTATAGACTAAGACACTCTTATTTCAAATCCTATAATCCTAGGTAGATAGATCACCCTAATCTTCTCTACAATTACCACACAGAGTATTTTGAGGAACCACAAGATTCTCATAAATCTAACCTCAATATATTGATGGAGGATTTCATTGCGACGTAAACTCGCTCTAAGCTAAAATCTATGATGGATCGCTTTGTGGCGAAACAAACTCTCCCGAATGAAGAGTTTAGAAAACAGAGTCTCTACACCAATAAAATCCTTGGGCAACTAAACACTGTGGTCGAGTCCCTCGCGACTCACAACAAGGCATTAGAGACTCAAATCTCTCTGCTTGCACAAACACCTATAGGACCCTCCCCTGAGTGACATGTGGATGCTATAACAACCAGTAGTGAAAAACAAATAGAAAATCCTAAGGAGAGTGATAATGATGTTGAGCAGAGTTATGATGAGAAAAGAGTAGAGAAAAATCCACCGAAACCACTCGAAAGGGAGGTTGTCGAAGAGGTAGAGAAGGAAGCATCTAAAGTTGTTCCCCATCCCTACAACCTGTAGCGGGGAAATTTGTGAGTGTAAGATATTGATTAAATTAACTCAAAATGCAAGAGTCGCCACCACACTTTTATTTTATTCAAAAGGAAAGGAAAAAGAGCGAACAAAACCTAAAGGGTTATAAAACAAGAACAAACAGAGAATGGGTAAGGGGGTTGGTTATGCAAAGGGAAGGTGTTAGCACCCAAAAAGTCTATAGTGCTCTATAGAAACCCTTTGAAATATCTACGTTTTTGGTTTGAAAAGGTTTGTTTGAAAATGAGATTAGGGGACAAAAAATTTCTCGGTCTTGACAAAAAGTTTCCAAGAGCAACACTAAGGTCCAAGCTCTCAAATCTTCAAGAGCAAAGGGCAAGGATCCTAGAACTAAGTTCGAAATCCGAGTCACAAAGTCTGAGCATAAGGTTATAACAGTTCAGATTTAAGAGAACTAAGTCTTTTATTGCTTAAATATTTATTAATGTCTTGAGAGAGGTATGGTCCAAGTGGACAAAGAAAATAAAAGCATAAGCATTGTCATACCCTAGATTTGTCCTACCTGTATATAAGTTTCATCTGTGTATCCATCCACTAATTGTTATTCAGAAAGTCAAAAGATGTGTGGCTGCTCAGAGTACCACAATGTTGAATTAAATTGAATTGAGTTTCAGTTGAAGGTGTTGGGTCAAATGCAATGTTGAATGAGGTTCAATGGTTTTGACTTAATTTTGGGCCCAAACAAGGTTTGGTTTCAAGATCAAGGCTATAATACTAAGTTTATCTGGTGGGTGTCTGAGGTGCCAGTTAGGGTTCTGCACCTAGTCAAGATAAGTACTAATGGGTCAGGTTCATCAGGTTATGGCAATATCCGGTATTTAAGGATCAATGACCATTAGAGCTTAATTAGGGATGTGTTCTTCAAAGTGAATTTATTGGTCCATTCACAATTAAATTGACATTGGACTAAATTGTGCATGTTGTGGATTGATTCAGACAAAGATCCATTTGAAATATCAAGTTGTAGAATATTCAAGTTCGGCATATCTGGTGTATATCTCAAGTCATTTGTAAATTCTGATTATTTGGTTCACATTCTTGTTATTGATTCAAGAAAAAATTCAAGCTTGCTTTCCAAAACAAGATCATTTTAATTTGGATTCATTGCTTTGGTGTTATTCATCAGCAACAAATCATTTATCTAAAAGTAAGTCAAGAGATTTTATACAAAGTTTAAATTACAAATTCGAAGTCGCTCTCAAATTGGACCACAGTGTCAATAACAAAAGATTTCGATTTGTTTGAATTCAAAGTCACCACAATTGTCATTTCAAGTTTATCCTTCAAAAAGCTAACAAGGAGTGTGTTGATAACAATAAAACCCATACCAATTCAAAGCTCATTCATTAAGCTCATATTTTTCTTTTTTTATCACCATTTGCCAAGTCCAAATTTAAGTTACAAAAAGCCCTGTTACAAAAAATATAGAAAAGATCTCCACATTGTCAAGAAAAATTTACATAAAAAAATCCACAAAAAAACCATCATATAAAGGTTCATATTCACAAAAGAGGTCACACAAAAATCCATATTACATTTCATATGAGTCTGATACATTTTCTTCACAAAGTTTTTTTTTTAATAATAAATGACAGTATTACAATCACAAGCCAGCAAAAATTGAAACCTCTAGCTAACAGAGAATAAGCCTATGGTCCCCACAACCCAAAGCTAGCGTTGAGGGCTGTCATGTGAAAACAAATGCAATAAGCCTTGCCTAATCTCACTACACAACAAATTTGTTGCAAAACAATATCCTGCAATATTCACCAACCAAGTTTCTGGCCAAAGGTACGACCCGTACCTGCGCCACACACTCAACGCACATCACCAATACCGTTTTACAAAACTTCACGCAGCAAAACCATTACCTCCAAGCCTGCTGAGTCTGCTATAAAAAAACAAAGTTCTGCAAAACATATCCTTGGCTCCCAATACAAAAGGCACAACAACGAAATTTCTCAAAAATACCCTTCACCCAACTTAGTACACGCGAGGAATTCTACATAAAAGGGGGAGGATCCTTCACTTCAGAAAAAAAAAACGGACGGCTACACCTCAATCTTTCAAAGTATCCTCCGAAACAACGATAATCATTGCGAAAACCCTTTTCTCACCACCTTGCTCGAAATCTTCTCTCCAAAAATCTTTTCCCTTCAAAGAACAATCAACAACCAGGAACTCAAAAACCTTCTTTTTCATATCGGAACCAGAAGGTCAGAGAAAACTAATTCGCCAACCTTCTTTTTCTTTCCAACCACATCTCCACAAACTCTGTTCAACCTTCTCAACCATAAACTAACTCAGATCTCAGAAATCAATTGAAACACAGAAACTTCAAAGCAAACACTCAAAGAACGGATTGAGAATAGAAGGAGAGAGAGGATGAGCGCAAGTGAACGAAATACGAACCAGAAATCCTAAACAAAACTGAATCTTGAGCGATTGATGGCGACGTTTGCGCATCGAGAAGGTTGAGTTGCTAGTTGTTTTGTCGCGTTTTCTCCCTTCGCTTTGAGGAGGAAGACAATATTTCGTTTTGTCCTTTATCTCCTCGTCACTTCCGCCTTTCAACTTGTCACAGGATAATTGTTGGTGTTTGGTTTTTTAGTGAGAGATTGATAATTGGCCTAAGGGTCCGTTTTCCTTTGTGCCAGCATCTCTTTGTTTTTTTGTTTTTTTTTTTCTTTGAAAATTTTACCTCATACTCTTCTATCCCTATATTATATTTTTTTGACCAAAGTATAATAAATAAATCTATTATTAAAAATTATTTTATCAATATTTTCAGCAAACATGACAAGTATTATATATTTATACTATTATATGATTTTATAATGTCTCCATCAAAAATTTCCCGCTAAATTTTTTTTTAATTAATTAATTAAAGATAAATATAACTCTGTAAGAAAAAAATGTATAAATTGATGAGATATAAATTTAATTAGTGAGAAGATAACTTTGTGAAAAAAAATGGAATAAAGTATTGAAATTAGTGGGGCTATAAAAAACTTTAAATTTTGTGGAAAAAATAGAATAAAGTAATGAAATTAGTGGAAACTATAAATTTTTTTAACCGTTTTATGAATTATATTTATTAATTTATTTTTGTATTAAGTAATTTTAAAGTTTGCATTATGTCTTATTTATTTACTTTTTTATTTTATTTTTTAATTTAATATTACTATGTGTCATATTAATGTGGGGTTAGAAAGATGTTATAAGTGGAGAGAGGTTAATTGTTTGCATGATATAAATAGAGAGGGTTGAGTGGAGAGAAATTTGAGAAATAAACATATTAAATATTTTAATTTAATTACTATTTAATTAATAATAATAATAATATTTAATTGTTAATAATAAAAGATTAATTAATAGAATGAAGAGAAAAGTTATGCTAGATAGTTACTATGTTAACATATTATTAGTGGGTGGCTGCATTTTTAAAAAAAAATTAGGACGTGTTTTATTGTATTTGTTAATTAATAATTATTTAAAATATAAGAATGTGACTTAATCGGAAGTTTTAAACGGAGTTAATAATAAATATATTTATATTAAATTAATTAATTAGAGGAAAAAGTTTTAGCGAAATTTTTTTGATGGAGACATTATGAGATTATATAATAGTATATTATCATGTTTGGTAAGAATATTAATAATGTAGCTTTTAAAGATAGATTTATTTATTAAATTACGGATCAAATAATTAAATTAGAAAAATTTTACATTTATTTATATGAGGATATTTTGGTAAAAAAAAAATATAACGTAGGGGTAGAAGAATAAATGATGGTGTAGGAGGTAAATTTTCTTTTTGCCCTTTTTGCTTATGGTGATATGGGCCTTAGGCCCATATGTGGCTTTTCCTGCTTCAACTCACCACCGTATTTCAGCACACACACCCCTTTTTTTGTATTTAGATTTTTGAGTTTTAATTGGTAAACCTTTAAGTTTTTTTAATTATCTTTTTAATTCTTTTGTTACACATTTTGCTTTGTATTTTGATAAATACAATTTGGTTTCTCAAATCTTTCTCGATTTTGATTATTATATATATATATATATATATATATATATATATATATATATATATATATATATATATATATATATATATATATATATATATATATATATATATATATATATATATATATATATATATATATATATATATATATATATATATATATATATATATATATATATATATATATATATATATATATATATATATATATATATATATATATATATATATATATATATATATATATATATATATATATATATATATATATATATATATATATATATATATATATATATATATATATATATATATATATATATATATATATATATATATATATATATATATATATATATATATATATATATATATATATATATATATATATATATATATATATATATATATATATATATATATATATATATATATATATATATATATATATATATATATATATATATATATATATATATATATATATATATATATATATATATATATTTATATATATATATATATATATATATATATATATATATATATATATATATATATTTTAATTTTCACTTCGATTTTATCCTATCTTTCTCATTTTTGGGTCGATGAAGAGACCTTAAATTTATTTTTCGTCAAATTATTGATGAAAAACAATAAATTTGAGACCAAATTTTTCTTTTCACATTTTCATTTTTGATTTTTATTCATTTTTACTCATTTTTATCGTTTTTGGGTCGATGACGAAATTTCATAAGTTGTTATCGGTCAAACTATTGATAGATGACAATTTATCTGAGACCACCTTCTTTTCTCTTTCATTTCTTCTTCATTTTTGATTTTATTAAATTTTTCCGATCTATGAAGTCTTTCGATTCGTAAACCTCGATTTATCAAAGTCGATAACCTTCTCAATTTCAAATCTATGGAAAATGACCATTTGGGTCATTTTCTTTACTTTGGGATCGTAATAGGTGTTAGACGATGACATAGATCTAGAAGGGGGGTTGAATAGATCCCTTATTAAAAATTAGTCGGCGCTACCAATAAAATTAGTTTTAAAAAATTGTTTAAATTGCGGAAGCGGCCGTGGAAAAATTACCGTCTATAACGAATCGTTACTAGAAGACCGGATATGCGTCTAGCCTTTGGAAATTGATAATGAGAAATGAACAATGAGAATCACCATGCTAGTCACACTATCAATTGATTTATATCACTACTTGGTATGACTAGTTCCAATGCCTTGATATGCCAACAAAATAATTGGACAACACAAGAGAATTTTGGTTCAGACAGTTTATCAAACACTTGGCGTGCAGAGCACTCTAAGTGATTTCGGCCTTGAGTAAGTAACACTAATTTCCTTGTACAATAAACTATTGTACTATAGTTAAAATTACTTCAACACTTACTCAACTGTCCTTAATTCGATATTATTGTTTGAACTAAATTCAAGCAAATATTAAGCAAAATGAAAATGCGAAAAGTAAAAGGCACAAAGATTTGTTGAGGCAGTTCCCACGCCGTCCTCGATTCGGGGTACGTCTGCCCTCAATTCTAACAATAGAATTGAGCTCGTATAATATAAATGTAACCTGTTATTGAATCGTTTATACAAGAATAGACAAGAAAATGCACAAACAAACTCCCTTGTTGTTTAAGATGCTTTCTCTTCTTGTCCCTTGATTCGAGTCGAATCAAGTTCTTCAATTTCTTGTGGATGAACCTCCGATTACAGCTCCTTGTTTGAACAACCTTGCATTTTCAAACCCCAACCCGACTGATATCAAATACTTGCCAATCGAACCCGAAACTCTCCTTCACAATTCATCGATTCCCGCTACTAGATCGACGGAACCCACCGCTCCTCGATCACCTTCGCTCAGCTGAATATATGTTGAGAAGATTCGTACCAAAAACCCAAAAATTCAGTGAATCTTGGAGGACAAAACCCTCAAGGTTTTATTCAAGAAAAACCTGCCAAAAACTCAACCCAAACCGGATTCCCAATCAACGGCTTCGGACGTTATCACTTCAAACAAGCCATAATGCACAACAAAGATTATTGTGTGTGATTGTTGTGGTATGAATTGTAGAAGATGAAGATGATGAGAACTAATGGCATCTCTTTCACTTTTCTTGTTTTGCAATTAATTCAATTGTTGTTGATGAAAATGAGCAACTTTCTATTTACAGTATGCCAAAAAATAACGGACAAAACCACTTTTCGAAATAAGTGGAAAGATCAGAATTATGCAGAATAACAGCGAACGGTGAACCATACAAAAGGAGTGATCGACCGGAACTCTCCAGACATAACAGACTATGCAAAGTAACAGGCTATGCGTCGACCAAAACAGGGTCATGCGTCGACTCGTCGTCGAACCATTCCTCAAACCATTTCCATTCTGACACGTTTTGCACGCGAATATAAGTTAAACCCTTGATCCAACGTCAAGCGGATTTTCATAATCAAACTTTTAATCAATTAACAAACTATCTAACTTATTTTCAAGGTGTAGAGAGGGGGTTTAAGTCTTTGATCTCTCTTTTGTTAGACGATGGCACAGATCTAGAATGGGGGGTTGAATAGATCCCAATTAAAAAATCAGTCGGCGCTACCAATACAATTGGTTTTAAAAATATTTGATATGCGGAAGCGGTCGTGGAAAAGCTACCGTCTATAACGAACCGTTATTAGAAGACCGGATATGCATCTAGCCAAAGGATATGATAATGAGCAAAGAGAATCACTACACTAGTCACACTATCAATTGATTAATATCACTAATTGGTATTGTAACACCCCTCTAATCCCCGCAATTAATTAAAATAATCAGAGTAAAATTAACATGCATTCAACCAAGGGTGTCACACTTCAAACTTTCAAACACCTGTCATGCTCATCAACACTTCAATGAATAATCATGTTTTACAATTTCAATTAGCATGTAGCAGCGGATTCATTTATCCAATGATTTTTCATAAAAGAAATATTTGTTTTCATCACATAAATCAACAAGGCTCGGGCACTAAGGCCAACTTCTTATTATTTCAATAAACAAGAAAACATAGTATATTTCTAAAACATAAACCAAGCGATCCCAGTGTTACATGACCAGAGCATGACTCGACCCAACATAAATAAATCGCTAAATAGCTACACCAATAGCGGCCTTGGGACTACAAGCAGCTCTACTCTGAAATACCTGCACGATGTCATGTAGGACATCATTCCAGCAGAAGGGAGAGAAATATTACCATAATAATCAATGCATATAATTATGTATATAAGCAATCATAAAATACATATATGCCACATTTCTCACCATATTTCATATTCAATTCACACATACCTCTCAATTACCTCATCATATAAACTAACATGGTTGATCATCAAGCATATTATCATGCACATAGCATACTTTCATACAACACTCACATACTCACCACTCTTAAATCAACATATCATGTATATATGCACACTTCTCCTAACAATCACATATTCATCATTTTCAATTATACAAGTCATGTACACATACGTAAGCATAACTTTAATCAACAATTCTATCCATGCCATATGGCTCACATAAAGCCCATCAATTCTACCAATTCACTATTACACATTCACATTTCTCAATTACACAAGTAATGCACATACGCATATTCCACAATTCTCACCATACTTCATCATAACTCGTCATATACTTTACAAAGCATACTTATATAAACAAATATGGACAATCATCAAGCATATTCATCATGCACATATCCATAGTCCTCATCAATCCACATAACATACACATAAGCATTTTTGCATACAACAATCTTATATTCACACTCTCAAATCAACAAGTCATGCACACATGCATGCTTCATACAATAACCCCAAAATTTGACCAACATTTATTTACCTATCAAGTGTTTGAAAGTTGATACCTTCATCAGAAAGTTCAAGAGATCCTCAGAGGAATTAGTTGAAACCAGAGTTGTGTGCTTCATAGCTTGAGAGTTGTGGGAGCTCCTCAGATGATTCTGAGACTTTGAGAATGAACTTGAATCTTTGAGAAAGTCTATGAGATGTCTTGAAAGCCATCATGAAGCCCAGAGAGGTCATTGTGCAAGAATTCAGAAGATTCAGCCATGAGTGGTGAAATTAGGGTTTTGACTGGGTCAACCCTAAGTCAACTGAAGATTTGGAGAAGGTTGAGACCTAATCCAAGGGCCATGAGATCATGGAATGATGCATGGAGATGTTATAAAGATGATTCCTAGACCAACTCATCATGATTGAGGAGTTTGAGAAGTTTCAAGTTAGGGTTTCCAAGGATTGTCAGTGAAAAAACCCTAATTTGATCCCTATCTTCTAGGCAGTTTTAGCTCAAGATGTGATTGATATCTCATCTTCCCCACAACATGAATGTTGTAGAACTTGTTCTTAGCTTTAATTTGAGTGGTAGAAGTCCTTGATAGGATGTGCAGAGCTCAAGTTATGGTTTTGACAAATTACAGGTCAGCTGAGGTGTGTGAATCTGGGTCCTTGAAAGTCACCCAACTTGCAGACAACTTTTGCCCTAGTAGGATGATTCCTATGATTTCTTGGTCAACATGAATGTTGAAGAGAATCTTCTTATCTTTCTAGATAGTACTAGAAGTCCTTGATAGTATTTGTAGAACTCAACTTATGGTTTGAATAAGACAGGGGTATTTTGGTCATTTGGAAGTTATAGGTCATTTTAAGCAAAGGCCATATCTCCTATTTCCAAGCCTCAAATGAAAAAACTCAAAACATCAAAGTTGTTCAAAATGGGATTTTAAGCCTAGAAAAGTGGTCATGAGTTATTGAAAAAGCTTGTAGCAAGGATTTTCATGATTGGGTAAAAATGACCTAAAAATGACTTATAAAGTAAATGAATCCAAGTTGGAAATTGGTTTGGGAGATGTACAAATCCAAAATAGGTCATCCAATATGTCATTTTGACTCCAAACATAATTTTAAAAACAATGGTTCAAGTAGAATTTTTATTTGAGGTCTTAAAATGAAGGTTGCTTTGTAATTTTCATTCTTGCATAATAAGGCAACTTGTAAATCTTCACATAAAGCAAAGGCAAGGCTTGTTTTCCACACATTCCTTCTCAATATCTCTTGTAAGGAGATTTTAAAGCAAAATGACAAGGCTTGGCACATGAGATATGATATGTACAATGTATCACTTCATGAGAAATTCCATAACATTCTAGCTCTTTCCATGAGTTTCTAGACTCTTCTTTTGATTGTTATAAAAAGAGTGAATCACCATGAGGAAAAGGTTGGTGAAAGTTGCTGAGTCCATTGGAGAGAGTGAGAGAGAAAGTGCCATTTCAAGATTTCTTCAAAATCAAGCAAGCTTCCATTTCTTCATCCACAAGCCTCATCCATCTCAATTCTTGCAAACAGAAAGGTATCCACCATTGGAGGAGCATTTGGAGAAGATTACAAGTCTTGAATCGAGCTCTAACATCACTCACCATTGATACTTGACAGGTTGGTAATTTTCACCATAGATCCTTTATTAGGTGCATACTGTTAGATTGCTAGGTGTAAGGATGACATGCTAGGCTAGGTGATGATTTTCTGAGGATTTGAGAGAGATCCATGGAGTTTCGTGGCAGGGTGCCAATTCTTGCAAGATTAATAACAAGTTGTATACTGAGTTTTAATGGATATGATGTGGTGTAGTTTGGGTAGGATAACATGTAGAACAAGTTTGGATCATTAGATTGAAGTTCTATCAAGGTTGATAACAGAGAAAAATGGTGGAACCCTAGTCTTGGAGATTTCTGTTTGGACGATTTAATAGGTTTCAGGGAAAACTATTGGTATAGTCGTGTTCATGGTGATCATTAGCACAAGTTTGCTCTTGGAAGTTTTGGATTTCATCGAGGGATCAGAGAGAACGAGTGGATTGAACTCTCATGCATGGAAGATGGACTGAAAACCCTAATTGTCATTTTGGGGAAGACGAGTGTATAGCCGTTGGATCATCCTGGGTCTCTTGACTTTGTAATTCCATCGCACGGCCACGATTCAATTTCAAAACGGAGGGAAAGACTTAACGCCAAAACGCAGCGTTCCAATTAGTGAGGTGTTCTGGGCTGAATGCAGATTGCGCTATTCACACCCCACTCAGAGGCCCAATCCAGAAATGAACTGAAAATACATGCTATTTACACCGTATCCTTTTCAATATTCTGGTGATTTTCCTTTTAATTTCCTGAGCGCATGGGCTTGACCAAGTTGATATTCGCACCCCAGGTTCTTGGCCCACCAGGATAATCAACTGGGCGCAGTTACTGTTCTCACCCCCCTCCCCTTTAAATCAATTTCTTTTATTTTTAATTTCTTTTATATTTTCTTGCATTTTATAAAATCCACATAAAATTGAAAAATGATTATTTTTCACTTCTTGTTTTTTTCACATATTCATAATTTTGTCTAGAAAAATATCCATAAATAAAATTCCATTTTATTTTTCTTTTAATATTTTTTAGCATATTATTCTTGTAAATAGCTTTTTTAGAAGTTTATGTGTATACTTAATTTTGTAGAATTTGTTTTAGGACTTTCCCTTAGGATTTTTGAGCCATTCTTTTTGGCATAGTTAGATATTGAATCATAGTTCATATAGAATTTAATTCATGATTTTGAGATTAAAATTTGATTAGTTTGTGTAGGCTAGCATTAGTATAACAAAATTAGGGTTTTAGGTTGCATAAGTAGATTTGAACAATTTTGTTTTGGGTTTTATAGGCCATATTAGTGTATGGGGAATATATGGGGTAAGGGTAAGTATGTATAGAATCCCCTAGAATTTTCCTAGAATATTATATAGTATTTTAGTATTTTTAATTGATTTTTGAATGTATGGATAGTATGTGTGTTGCTTAAGGGCATAGTTTGTATTGCTTTGCTTTCTTTCCTTCTCCTTTTGAGTGGGTGAGCCTTGAAGATTGAGTTGAAGACCTTGTGGATCATCATTGAAGACTTTGAAGACCTTGAAGAGGAGCTTAGTTGTAGCTTTTGTTTGTTCAGTTTGTAGGATATAGGAGTTAGGCAGAGCTCTAGAGTAGCCAACTTGATTCTCAAGCATGGAAGGTCTTGATCGCCTCCATTCTTCTCTGTGATACAGAGTCTCTCTAAGACACTCACTGAGACAGCCTATGTCCCATTAGTGGAATTCTAATGAAACCTTATAAAAATACAGAAAAATTTGAAATTTTTAAAGGACAATACTTAATTATTTAAAAACATACTGTTTCACATACATATGCTTCAAATATATTTTACAGAGTTTGACACCGTTAAGACTAGCGGCCTTGCCACATAGATAAAACATAAAATAAAAGTACAGAAAGGAAACCAAAAAGAAAGCATACCAAAAGGGACCTCCTAAGTCCAACAAGACTGACACTTATACTGACTGTAGTAGTAGGGATGTGATTAGCGTTTGACAAAACACTAACAGCTCCCAATCTAGATGTTATAGTAACACATCTCCACGTCACTTCATATCCTTTCCTTCTGAGTTGTCGGGAAGTACGCAAGATTCGAGCTCATCGTCTGATCGTCATAAAATAATCCAAAATGCAAAACAAAAATGACACAGGGCTAAGATTCATGTACAAGTTTAAAAGTGGGAATGAATGTGTAAAATAATAATATATATGGAAACCATATTTATACAAACAAGCGTATCTTATACCCACAATTACATATACTTTATTTATTCTAATGCATCCCTGAACTATATGCTGACTCAGGCCACTAAACGCTGTCAATGATATCTATCCCATTTACCAAGATCAGATATCACTAGACCACATGCCACCAACGTACTCCCAATTACCAAGAGCTACGCCACCTAACTTCACATGGAGCCTAGGTGTTATAAGTCGATCGTCCCTGAGAATTCAGGCCAAGAACCTTGTCTTGCCTAGCATGCATAGATAATAATCCCCGTCGGGATTGCAGGCGACTGATCAACCTCGTGCGTCCCATACCGCACGGCGGTGGACTTACACATTCCTTAATGCAAGTCTATATGATCACTCACTCATCTTGTGGCAACTCTTAGCCATAAGTATTAAGTTAATAATGGGGAATTATCGTATCAACTTTTCAAGTTATACTTATTATCTAGATACTTAGGTTGAGTACCAAATCCATCCAATGTCTTGCCATATTTGATCTTTGTCCTTACATAATAAGTTCAGTTTGTATAATGGGTAATTGTATGGTTAACTTCCCAGGTAAGAGAGGTGGACTGTAAACGGCATAGTCGACCAAGTCTTTCCTTAGCCAGAACCCAACCAAATATAACTACTCATTGTATCCAACTTTCCTTATGTTAATGGGGATCAATTACTTAATATCTAGCAATGTTTTTCTCTCATTAACCGATTATTTCCTTAATCTATCAATCACAATCATTCAAGTATAAATAAAATAAACAATTATAAAATTAACCGAATAATGCAAGCACAATACAATACCAAATTGTCAAAGATTATTCCTATGATAATTAATTAAGGCCGGCGTAACCTCGCCTAGTGATTTGTGAAAATCATTATTTGAGAATAGGCTCTCCTTAATTATTTATCGCTAGTAGGGCTTAGGTCACCACTACACACATATATATTAAGTTATTTTACGCTAACCGTCCCAATCGTATACGAAATCTTGCCCCCACCTTTTGTTGAGTGTTGTTGAAAGTCCACAAGTGTTGTCTTCGATCTTTGCCAAGAACCTAATTTACGATAACCGTTGGATTGTACGAAATTTATGAAATAATTAGAATATAATTTATGGTTAATTGAACATAATCCCGTTATAACTTGAAATATTTATTTATTTAAATATATCATAATAACCTCCAAAATAATTATTAAATTCAAATATAAATTATATTATACCTCCTTTTGAATTTGTTTGTTTTAGAAAATTGTCAAGAGTATATTTCTAATAACATTTAAATTATAATAAAATTTGGGCATTATAACGACTTAAAATGGTAAAATTTATTTTGGACTTTATAAGTTCAATATATCGACGTCTGAACGGAATTTGCATAGAAAATTTAAAATAACCTTTATATAAATAACATAATTAAAATAATATAATTAAAATAAAATGGACATTATAACGGCTTACCGATTACTTATGAAAATGATTTGGGCAGAACTTTGACGTATAAAACTCCCTTGAAACTTTAGAAGAACTTTTACCACAAAATACTCTAAAGGTTACGAACCGATATCGTGGGAACTTCGATAACTAAAACTAATATTGCTATATGAAGAAATTAGAGAAGGAAAGAAGTAAAGAAGTAAGAAAGATGATTTGTGAATGAATGAATGAAAATGGGGTGGAAGAGACCCCTATTTATACTAGTTGTAAAATATTAAAATAACATAATTTATCATCTTTTGCCCATACCTTCCAACTTTTCAACTCTTGCTAGTAAATATGTCTCTATCAAATATTTACTAATCTTTCATCAATAGTGCTTTAGGTGTTCTAGTATGACTTTGTGAAAATAATTTATGACAAAGGTATGGGAGCTTGATTTCATGACATAATATTATGTAGGATATTAATAGAAAATGAGATATATATTTCTTTTATAAAAAGTAAAATGTTAATAATATTAATAATAATAAAAATAGTAAAAAGGATAGTTATTTGATATTTTTATTGTCTTAAGATTATTTTATTTATTAATTGGTTTATAGAGTAAAATGATAATATTCAAATAAAATAAAATCAATTAATAATAACAAAACAAGAACAACAATAATGATAATAATAATATGAATAATTAATTAACTTAAAGTTAAGGGTTTTAAGTACCAATTTAAATTTCAAAGTTTAGTTTATAAAATGAAACGATGATATTCAAATTGAAGAATAAAAGTAATAAATATAAAAAGTAATTAATTAATAAATTAATTATTATAAGTGTTAGTTTCAACATTTAATTTTTAATAACTAGCATTGTTAAAATCTCAAATCTAACTAGATATATTATTTAGTGTATGGAAAAATTAGGATGTTACATTACCACCCCCCTTAAAAGAAATTTCGTCCTCGAAATTTAGCGTACCTAAAACATATGTGGATACTTCTGACGCATGTCTTCTTCTCTTTCCCAAGTAGAATCACCAGTTACATCATCCCACACGACTCTAACCAATGGTATTTGCTTTCCACGAAGTTCTTTAATACGATGATCTAAGATCTTGACAGGTATAGCCTCATATTCCAAATTATCTCTAAGTTCCACAGTTTCAGGCTCAATGACATGTGAAGGGTCCGGATAATACTTCCTCAGTTGTGATACATGAAATACATCATGAAGATTAGACAAGTTTGGCGGCAAAGCAATGTGATACGCTACAGGTCCAATCCGCCGTAGAATTTGAAAAGGCCCGATAAACCTTGGTGTTAACTTCCTAGTTTTGATTGCTCGTGCAATTCCCGCCCTAGGAGTTACCCTAATGAACACGTGATCTCCTGCCTCGAACTCCAAAGGTCTTCTCCTCTTATCATTATAACTCTTTTGACGGTCCTGTGCTGCCTTCATTTTTTCTCTAATAAGTTTAACCTGATCTGTCGTTTGTTGCACGAATTCTGAACCCAATATTTTATTTTCTCCAACCTCATACCAACATAAAGGTGTACGACACTTTCTTCCGTATAATGCTTCATATGGAGCCATGCCGATACTTGAGTGAAAACTATTGTTGTAAGTAAACTCAATCAATGGTAAGAACTCGTCCCAACTTCCTTTGTGTTCAAGAGCACAAGCTCTCAACAAATCCTCTAACGATTGAATCGTCCTCTCAGACTGGCCATCCGTTTGGGGATGATAAGCTGAACTTAACCTCAGTTTTGTTCCTAACTCTAAATGCAACTGATGCCAAAAATTTGATGTGAATCTGGGATCTCTATCATTGACTATACTTGAAGGTATTCCATGCAATCTAACAATCTCCTTTACATATACCTGAGCTAGTCTCTCTAATTTAAACGTCTGGTTGATGGGAATGAAATGTGCACTCTTTGTCAACCTATCAATGATCACCCAAATTGCATCATGTTGTTTCTGAGTCTTAGGCAAAGCGGTTACAAAATCCATGGCTATTCCGTCCCACTTCCACTCTGGAATATCTAAAGGTTGTAGCAATCCGGCTGGCTTCTGATGTTCAATCTTTGCCTTCTGACATACCAAGCAACTTTGAACATATTCTGCTATATGTCTCTTCATTCCAACCCACCAAAACATTTTCTTCAAGTCTTGATACATCTTTGTGGCTCCTGGATGAAAACTCAACTTACTTTTGTGGCCCTCTTCCAAAATCAACTTTTGAATATCCTGATTTTGAGGTACACACAACCTTTCTTTAAACCTTAGGATTCCATCACTCCTTATGTTAAACTCTCCATTTTGACCATTTCTTATATTTTCCTTTATGCTCACTAGACGGTCATCAAGTTGTTGTTCATCTTTGATCCATTTCAGAAATTCATTAGACACGACAATAGCGCCTATGAATATACTTCCTTCATTGTGATGTACTCCTAAGTTTAAATCCACGAATTTGTCAATCAACTCTTCTTCCTTCAACATCATTGCAGATACATGAAGTTTCTTTCGACTCAAAGCGTCTGCTACAACATTGGCCTTTCCGGGATGATATTGCAACTCAAAATCATAGTCCTTCAAGAATTCCATCCAGCGCCTTTGTCTCATGTTTAAATCTTTCTGATCAAATAAATGCTTCAGGCTTTTGTGATCACTTAACACAGTGAACTTTGATCCATAAAGATAATGCCTCCAAATCTTTAAGGCAAACACAATTGCCGCTAACTCTAGGTCGTGAGTTGGGTAGTTCCTCTCATGCACCTTCAATTGTCTTGATGCATAAGCTATCACTTTCCTTTCTTGCATCAACACACACCCAAGACCTTGATATGACGCATCACAATACACATCAAAATTTCCTAATGGGTCTGGTAAGATGAGTATTGGTGATGAAGTCAATCTTTCCTTTAGCTTCTGAAAACTTTCTTCACACTCTTTAGTCCATTCAAAGTTTTTACCTTTCCTCGTTAACTGAGTCATGGGCAAAGCGATCTTTGAAAATCCTTCAATGAACCTCCGATAATATCCAGCTAGTCCAAGAAAACTTCGAATCTCGCCAACATTCTTTGGACTCTCCCACTTTGTTATTGCTTCGACTTTACTTGGGTCTACTGCAATACCTTCTTTACTAATTACATGACCAAGAAATTGTACCTCCTTCAACCAAAATTCACATTTCGAGAATTTCGCGTACAATTGAAGGTCCTTTAATATCTGTAGCACAATTCTCAAATGTTCTCTGTGCTCTACCTCATTCTTGGAATAAATCAGAATGTCATCAATGAAAACTACAACAAATTGATCTAAGTATGACCTAAAGATCCTATTCATGTAATCCATGAATACTGCTGGAGCATTAGTCAAACCAAATGGCATAACTAAGTACTCATAGTGTCCATAACGGGATCTAAAAGCTGTTTTTGGAATATCATCTTCCTTCACCCTGATCTGATGATATCCAGACTTCAAGTCAATCTTTGAGAATACTGATGCTCCTTTTAACTGATCCATCAAGTCGTCGATTCTAGGCAAAGGATACTTGTTTTTCACAGTGGCTTTATTGAGTTGTCTGTAATCCACACAAAGTCTAGAAGAACCATCCTTCTTCTTCACAAACAAGATTGGAGCTCCCCATGGCGATACACTTGGTCTAATAAATTCTTTCTCTAACATCTCGTCTAATTGTTTCTTTAACTCCGCAAGCTCTGAGGGTGACATTCGATAAGGAGATATAGAAATTGGTCCAGTTCCTGGAACCAAGTCTATAGAAAATTCCACTTCCCTAACCGGTGGTAAACCTGGAACTTCTTCTGGAAAGACTTCCGGGAATTCACAGACTACGGGAAAATTTTCCACACTAGGGGTTTCTCCTACTGACATGGAGAATAGCATCATAAAACTTTGAGTGAGGGTTTCAGCTTTGCTGATTTCTCCACTATCTTCTCCAAATGTAAAAATTTTCTCCTTGCATCTCAAGTTGACATCGTTGGCTGATAACCAATCCATTCCTAAGATGACATCTAGGTCTTGTAGCGGGAGTACCACAAGATCTACTAAGAATCTTCTATTTTCTAAGATTATTGGACAGTCTACACAGACTGAATAAGTTACCATTCTTTCTCCCGAGGGAGTTGTGATAGTCAACTTATAATCGTGATCAACAATTTCGAATCCCAAAAATTCAGCACAAGAGGTAGATATAAAAGAATGTGTAGCTCCTGAATCGAATAAAACTGATACCAACTTATCTCCAATTAAACACATACCTTGAATTAACCCAGCTGACTTTGAGATCTCAGCTCCTCTAATTGTAAATACTCTTCCTGTGGTTGGCTTATTTTGATTCTGAGGTCTCTGACCAACACTTGGGCCTCCATTTCTTGCTCTCCCTATGTTGTTATTGTTTATTAGGCCGCTCCTCTGGCCTGTTGGTTGACTTTGTCCTTGGGGACAATCTTTGAGAAAGTGGCCTTTCTGACCACAGCGAAAACAAGTTCCAATATTTCTATTTGGACAATCTTTGTTAAGATGTGCCCCTCCACAGCTGTAACACTTGAACATTAACCTTCTAGAATCCTGGTTATGATAAGGTGTAGGCCTTTGATATGGCCTACCCCCTCGTTGGATTCTTCCTCCGTGGCCTCGGTTAAAGTGGCCCTTGTGATTGTTGTTTTGGGTTGATCCTCCTGATCCATATTGATTCTTCCTATTGTCAATCCCTTCCAACTCCAGACACCTTTCTACTAGCTCACCAAAGCGCATAATATGCAGAGGTAAAACTGCCCTCTGGATATCATATTTCAATCCATCTTGATACTTTTCACACATCCATTCTTCCCTTGGATGCAAGCGGTAAAACTCAGAATACTTTAGCAAGGATTCAAACTTCCTAGTATATTCTCCCACCGTCATCACACCTTGACGTAGATTCTGAAATTCTCTCTCCTTCTCTTTCCTACATAACTTTGGAAAATACTTCCCCAAAAATTCTTCTTTGAACAAGGTCCAATTGATTTCTCTTCCTTCCTCTTCCAATAATCTATACTTTCCTCTCCACCAAGCTTCAGCATCGCCTGTCAGCATGAATGTTGCATAACCAACCCTTCTATTCTCTCTACAGTGAGTGAAAGAAAATATCTTCTCCATTTCTTGCAACCATTTCTCAGCACCCTCCGGATTAAAGTCACCACCAAACTGTGGTGGTTTTCCTTTCAGAAACGAGTTCAATCCTGTATCCTCATGCACCATTTCCCTTTGTTGTTGCTGAAAGAGTTGATGATCTCGAGTGATTTGCAGGATTTGAGCATTTTGTTGTGTTTGAACTAACACAGCTGCAGCAAGTTCACGAACATCTCGAGTGTCAGCTTGAGAGTTCGTTCCAGTTTGGGAATGATCTTCTCGTCCAATGGGAATGGTAGGTGCTCCTTCAGGAGTAACTTCATCACTCGCATTCCTACGTATACCTCTAGTAGTGCCTCTAGCAGCACTCCTACCACGCCTCGCACCTCTGACGTTCTGAACCATAACTTCCTGAAAAGGAATAGTTATTAGGTTCAATCATTCACAAGACATAAAGAACATAACAATTATGTATATTTATATCCCAATGAATGATTCATCGATAAGGATTTTTATCAAGTCTCCCACAGGCAAGGGATAATTGTGTCTAAAATGTTGAATTAATATCTTAAATATAACTAGAATTCAGGAAAACATAATCAACATTTAATGTATAAACAAAAATGTATCAATTTATTTAATAACAACGATTACAAAAATCGTGACCATGTCTCATTCAAAAACCTCTACTTGTAAACCAAGCTAAGACTAATAGTGGTAAAACTATAATTATCATTATTGCTACGAAATCTTTACCTAATTCTTCATGCTTGATGATACCAATAACAAACAAAATAATGACAAGAAGAGTGATGAATAAAAGAAAGGATTTAGCCATTTGAAAGGTATAGATAAATATTTAGGAATTGATATGAAAATAATGGATGGGTGTGAAGTATTTATAAAGTGAATTTTGTGAAGTGTCCGTTACGTTACCGTTGGGTTTGTGACCGTTGGGGAGGAAAAATAAAGTGTGCTAAATAAGTTTCCTAGACCATTATACTAGAAGGCTCTCAAGATGAAGACTCAATGCACAGAAGAAAAGTTATCATCCAGTTTGGAATCCAACTTGATACAGTCAGTATAATTCTAGACACTTACGGTCCGAGCTGAATCGACCAGCTCTGATACCATTAAATGAGACAGCCTATGTCCCATTAGTGGAATTCTAATGAAACCTTATAAAAATACAGAAAAATTTGAAATTTTTAAAGGACAATACTTAATTATTTAAAAACATACTGTTTCACATACATATGCTTCAAATATATTTTACAGAGTTTGACACCGTTAAGACTAGCGGCCTTGCCACATAGATAAAACATAAAATAAAAGTACAGAAAGGAAACCAAAAAGAAAGCATACCAAAAGGGACCTCCTAAGTCCAACAAGACTGACACTTATACTGACTGTAGTAGTAGGGATGTGATTAGCGTTTGACAAAACACTAACAGCTCCCAATCTAGATGTTATAGTAACACATCTCCACGTCACTTCATATCCTTTCCTTCTGAGTTGTCGGGAAGTACGCAAGATTCGAGCTCATCGTCTGATCGTCATAAAATAATCCAAAATGCAAAACAAAAATGACACAGGGCTAAGATTCATGTACAAGTTTAAAAGTGGGAATGAATGTGTAAAATAATAATATATATGGAAACCATATTTATACAAACAAGCGTATCTTATACCCACAATTACATATACTTTATTTATTCTAATGCATCCCTGAACTATATGCTGACTCAGGCCACTAAACGCTGTCAATGATATCTATCCCATTTACCAAGATCAGATATCACTAGACCACATGCCACCAACGTACTCCCAATTACCAAGAGCTACGCCACCTAACTTCACATGGAGCCTAGGTGTTATAAGTCGATCGTCCCTGAGAATTCAGGCCAAGAACCTTGTCTTGCCTAGCATGCATAGATAATAATCCCCGTCGGGATTGCAGGCGACTGATCAACCTCGTGCGTCCCATACCGCACGGCGGTGGACTTACACATTCCTTAATGCAAGTCTATATGATCACTCACTCATCTTGTGGCAACTCTTAGCCATAAGTATTAAGTTAATAATGGGGAATTATCGTATCAACTTTTCAAGTTATACTTATTATCTAGATACTTAGGTTGAGTACCAAATCCATCCAATGTCTTGCCATATTTGATCTTTGTCCTTACATAATAAGTTCAGTTTGTATAATGGGTAATTGTATGGTTAACTTCCCAGGTAAGAGAGGTGGACTGTAAACGGCATAGTCGACCAAGTCTTTCCTTAGCCAGAACCCAACCAAATATAACTACTCATTGTATCCAACTTTCCTTATGTTAATGGGGATCAATTACTTAATATCTAGCAATGTTTTTCTCTCATTAACCGATTATTTCCTTAATCTATCAATCACAATCATTCAAGTATAAATAAAATAAACAATTATAAAATTAACCGAATAATGCAAGCACAATACAATACCAAATTGTCAAAGATTATTCCTATGATAATTAATTAAGGCCGGCGTAACCTCGCCTAGTGATTTGTGAAAATCATTATTTGAGAATAGGCTCTCCTTAATTATTTATCGCTAGTAGGGCTTAGGTCACCACTACACACATATATATTAAGTTATTTTACGCTAACCGTCCCAATCGTATACGAAATCTTGCCCCCACCTTTTGTTGAGTGTTGTTGAAAGTCCACAAGTGTTGTCTTCGATCTTTGCCAAGAACCTAATTTACGATAACCGTTGGATTGTACGAAATTTATGAAATAATTAGAATATAATTTATGGTTAATTGAACATAATCCCGTTATAACTTGAAATATTTATTTATTTAAATATATCATAATAACCTCCAAAATAATTATTAAATTCAAATATAAATTATATTATACCTCCTTTTGAATTTGTTTGTTTTAGAAAATTGTCAAGAGTATATTTCTAATAACATTTAAATTATAATAAAATTTGGGCATTATAACGACTTAAAATGGTAAAATTTATTTTGGACTTTATAAGTTCAATATATCGACGTCTGAACGGAATTTGCATAGAAAATTTAAAATAACCTTTATATAAATAACATAATTAAAATAATATAATTAAAATAAAATGGACATTATAACGGCTTACCGATTACTTATGAAAATGATTTGGGCAGAACTTTGACGTATAAAACTCCCTTGAAACTTTAGAAGAACTTTTACCACAAAATACTCTAAAGGTTACGAACCGATATCGTGGGAACTTCGATAACTAAAACTAATATTGCTATATGAAGAAATTAGAGAAGGAAAGAAGTAAAGAAGTAAGAAAGATGATTTGTGAATGAATGAATGAAAATGGGGTGGAAGAGACCCCTATTTATACTAGTTGTAAAATATTAAAATAACATAATTTATCATCTTTTGCCCATACCTTCCAACTTTTCAACTCTTGCTAGTAAATATGTCTCTATCAAATATTTACTAATCTTTCATCAATAGTGCTTTAGGTGTTCTAGTATGACTTTGTGAAAATAATTTATGACAAAGGTATGGGAGCTTGATTTCATGACATAATATTATGTAGGATATTAATAGAAAATGAGATATATATTTCTTTTATAAAAAGTAAAATGTTAATAATATTAATAATAATAAAAATAGTAAAAAGGATAGTTATTTGATATTTTTATTGTCTTAAGATTATTTTATTTATTAATTGGTTTATAGAGTAAAATGATAATATTCAAATAAAATAAAATCAATTAATAATAACAAAACAAGAACAACAATAATGATAATAATAATATGAATAATTAATTAACTTAAAGTTAAGGGTTTTAAGTACCAATTTAAATTTCAAAGTTTAGTTTATAAAATGAAACGATGATATTCAAATTGAAGAATAAAAGTAATAAATATAAAAAGTAATTAATTAATAAATTAATTATTATAAGTGTTAGTTTCAACATTTAATTTTTAATAACTAGCATTGTTAAAATCTCAAATCTAACTAGATATATTATTTAGTGTATGGAAAAATTAGGATGTTACACTCACCCCCTTCCTTTGGAAGGCTTGGTGCTAATGTCTGAGAGATAGAACTCTTGAGAGAAATATTCCTTGTGCTGATAGCAGTACGTTTGCCACCCTTGGTGGTCAACTAATTGCTTAGCACCCAGTTTACTCTTGTGATTGATTCCTCAGCTTGGAGATTAGGACTTGAAGAAAAGCCATTGGAGATAGAAGCTGAAGCTTTGAAGAGGATGATTCCTTGGAGATTGTTGAAGCCTGAAGACTTTGTGAAGATCAAGTTGATACTTGAAGATCCCTGAAGATAGTGAAGCCTGAAGGTGGAGCTGATCAAAGAAGCTGAAGCTTAAGGGAGAAGATGAGTTGATACTTATGTTGAAGGGTTGAAACCTGGAAAGCAGTTGATGATTGAAGTCTGAAGACTGAGTTGCTGCTGGAGGAGCTGAAGCTTTCTTCTGTTTTCTTTTCTGTATTGTGTGTTTTGTTTGATTTGTCTGTTGCATTAGATTAAGTCCACCTAGAATAAGTTCAGTCTAGGAGCATGATTGCATTAGAGGTTGAGTTGCTCCCTCTGCATGTATTGTTATTGCGTGGCTTTGCTTGCGGGTATTCGGTAGAGCCCAACTCCCTTGCCCATGTGTTTTGTTTGCCTGATGGCATTTTCATTTCTTTTATCTGTATGACTGCAGTTTACTGTTTATTGCTTGATAGCATGTTGTTTATTTTTCAGTATGATTACTGTTATTTCATGACTGGCTTGAGGTCAAGACGAGCTTGTGGAGGCTGAAGCCCCACACACATTTCCTCCCTCACTTGCATTGCATGCATTTTACTGTTAAGCTGATGCTTTGTCTGTTTTGGTGTATCATTGACATGATCCCTTAGGACTCTCATTTCCTTTGATAAGGATTTGATGATAGAACTTTAGGTTGAAACCTATGCATGACAACTTCTAGGAGTTCCCTGTTCAAACCTCAACCATAGGATGAATCCATGGCATGACAACAGTAGGACTTGATAGTCTCCCTCCTAGTTGGGCCTGTTCTCTTCTCATCTCATAACAGTTTAAAATACAGTAATCATGAATGATTTCTTTCGTACGTTACGAGCCTTAAGCTATCTGAGAAAGGACGCATTCCCTCTCAGGTCATAGTCTCTAGTGCGGTTGAGATCGCAAACACAATAAAAAACACTTCTTTCAGGAAATAACCCGTAGTTTCCCGAACTACGTTCGCTCTGATCTTCCATACAATGTGGAAGTACGTAGGCATAGGATGCGATGTCCTAGCGAGCAACCTTTCCCCCGTAATCCTTCGTAGGCCGAACTACGTTGACTCTGATTTCTCATTCTCTGATGAGAATACGTAGGCATAAAGTGCGACGCTTTGCCGAGTCATTTTTCTCTTCTTTTTCAGCCAGCCTTGATAGGTAGATAGATTAAAACCAACCCATCCAAGTAAACAAACAAGCGTGGATCCCGTCGAGTACGACGGACGTGAGGGGTGCTAATACCTTCCCCTTGCGTAACCGACTCCCGAACCCAGACAATGGTTGCGATGACCTTGTCTTACCCTTATTCGTCAGGTTTTTCCGATCATTTCCTTTCCCGCTCTGAGGGATAAATAACGAAAGGTGGCGACTCTTCTGTCATGCCGGCACCTTATTTTCGCGCAAGCGACAGCTGGCGACTCTGCTGGGGACTTGATAGTTTCCTAGGGATCCAACGTCCCGAAAGCGAGTCAGTTTTGGGATCCAACGTCCCTTAAGAGAGTCAATCCTACCGCTTGTGTGTTTGCTTGTTGGGTTGCGTTTATTTATCGCATTTTTACTTCTCACACTTTATTTCCCGCATTTTATTTTCAGTATAATATGATTATTTGTGCTGTTGTGGGATGGGAGTTCTGATGAGTGAGAAGCCGGACCTGGGCTTGAGTGCACCTAGACTTAGAGTAGAGATTAGTGGGCGCGCACGTGCTTTGCTTGTCCTAGTGTCCCGCGAAATCTACACTCAGACGAGGTTCTTCTGGTTGGCCTCCTGTCCTGCCCTTTGGGTGGCTCGGGTTGCTGGTTAGTTGGATTGTCGACTCTGGGGACCGATCATTTGGAAGTTGGCTAAGTGAGGCCTCTTCAGGACTTGATGATGCCACTCCTTCTGGGAATCGTATCATCAACCCTGAAAGTCTGTGACGCCGACGACCGCATAGGATGCCGTACCTTGAGTCAGTTTAGGTCCATACCTGTGAGCGGGCTGGGTTTATTGCAGGAAACTTTAACCTTCAGACTACCTGGTTTTCTTGACAGTAAATCAATTATGTTGGTACCAGAGTTCTCAGTTGCAGATTTGTCTGTTCTTGACAGAGCAGTTTTTGATCAGAGGATCTTGTCATCAGGTGTATGTCTGTTCTTGATAGAGCAGGTTTTGATCAGAGTATTGTCATCAGTGGTTTGTTCTGGATAGGGCAGATTTTTGAGTGGGGTCTGAAGATCTCATCAGCAGATGTTGTTTGTTCTTGATAGGGCAGATTTTGGGTGAGGTCTGAAGACTTCATCAACAGCTGTATGTTTGTTCTTGATAGGGCAGATTTTTGATTTGGGGTCTGAAGACTTCATCAACAGATGTTTCTTGATCATACACCCGGGGTCCTTATTGTCAGACATTTGTTCTCGACAGAGCAGAATTTTGATTTTGGTCCTACCAGAAGGTCGTTCTTAGCAGATCAGATCAGTGGTCTTACACCGGGGTTTTCTTCTCATCAGTGATTATTGACCCAGAATCTCCACAGCAGTTACCTGGATATATTATTGCATGCCTGCATTCTGCATTAGTTTCATGTTCATTTGCATTCCATTAACGTGTGTCTGTGACAGGTGCCGTTTCCCCGATCCAGGACCTCTCGCCTCCTATGGTACTGTTATAGCCTCTCTCAGGAAGATTGTTGCGTACGAGTTCTCGGTCCTTGATGTGTCGAATTTGACTATTGCTGATGCTATGTGTGAGATTGATGTTTCCACGATTGGGCTCAGATTCCTTCTCCTTCTCCTTATTATTGTCAGCACTGGTACCAAGGCGCTAGGGTCGGGGGAAACCTCTCAAGCACACAGACACACACATACATTTGCATGAAGCATTTCGCATGACATGCATTTTGTGGCTTTTCCTAACCTTTAATGTTGACAGGTTTTTCAGGTTCACAGGTTCCGAGCTGCCTCCGATCTCCAGGATTGATCAAAGACTCATTCACCGTTACTCAACTCGAGCTAATCAGACTAGGATCATGGACCAGGTGCAGTCAGATGTTCAAGAGCTCCGTGAACGGATGGATCGTTTTATGGAACTGATGCAGGTAGTCGCTAATGGTCAGGATCAGCTTCGTACTTTGGTTCAACCTTTGATCTCCAGGGTTGACAGTAATGGCATACTTCACGGCGGGGCCGTGCCTACTCCTCCTCCAGTGGATGCTCCACAAAATGTTGTTCCTGTTGCCGGGGGCAACGGCAGTGCTAACGGCAATCTGATGACTAATCTCGGACTCAATGCGGCAGGCGTCGGCAATGGTAGTCTGGGAGCCAATGTTAACATAGGGCCGGTCAACGACAATGCTGGTGTCGGAAATCTGTTGGTGCCTCAACCGTGGCTGGAGGACCATCAGGATGACGTATTCTCTCAGAGAGGTGTAGAAGCAGAGTTGAATGCTGAAGCTCGACTCAGGTTCAAAGCGCTGGAAGACAAAATGAGAGACATTGAAAATCAGAACACTTTGGGCGTCGATATGTCCAAACTGGGGTTAATTGCTGATTTCAAGGTACCTCATAAGTTCAAGGTGCCCGTCTTTGAGAAGTATAAGGGTACTACTTGCCCCCGTGTCCATCTTCGATCTTATTATAGAAAGATGTCTGCCTATTCTGACGATGAGAAGTTGCTGATGCACTTCTTCCAAGATAGTCTTTCTGGTCCATCACTCGAATGGTATATGGGCTTGGAGCCCGCTACTGTGCGCACCTGGAAGGACCTCGCTGAAGCGTTTGTCCTCCACTATCAATACAATAGCGACTTGGCCCCCAACCGAGTTCAGCTTCAGAATCTCTCACAGCGGAACAATGAAAGCTTTAAAGAGTACGCCCAGCGGTGGCGTGAGCTGGCTGCTCGGGTTCAACCGCCGATGGTTGAGCGCGAGCTAGTGCAAATGTTCGTGGCTACCCTTCCTGGAATCTACTATGAAAAGCTGGTCAGTGGCATGTCTGGGACTTTCTCGGCTCTCATCACTATGGGCGAGCATGTCGAGAACGGTATAAAGATTGGAAAAATTCAAGGCGAATCATCCTCAGCTGGAGGAGGTAGCAAGAAACCTTACGCTGGCAAGCGTCGAGAGGGGGATGCAAGTGCTGTCACCAATGCTCGGAGAAAGGGCAAGGGCCCTCAGCAACAGATTGCTAGCATAAATATCCCAGCTGCTCCGCCGCAGCAGCAGCAGCAGCAGCAGCAGCCTCAGCAGCAGAATCAGCAGGGGTATAGGAAATATCAGAACCGGGCTCCTTTGGCAAGCCGTCATTTTGAAACTCCACCTATGTCGTATGCGCAGCTTTTGCAAACTTTGCTGCAGCTTCAGTTAGTTCAAAAGAGGACGTTGGCTCCCTTGACAGGGGCACCGCCGCCGGGGTATGACGCCAATGCTACTTGTGATTTCCATACTGGGGCACTAGGCCATACGATTGAGAACTGTAAAGCTTTTAAGCACAAAGTGCAGGACTTGGTGGACGCCAAGGTTATTAACTTTTCTGACAGTGTGCCCAATGTTACCAAAAACCCTATGCCTCATCATAGGGGAGGCGGAGTGAACGCCGTTATCACAGAGGAGAGTGCATACTTGCTGACTGATGTCAAAGACTTGAGAACGCCACTTAGTTTTGTCAAGGCTAAGTTGCTGAAGAAGGGCTTCTTTCCTGGATGCGGAGAGTTATGTATGGCTTGTGCTACACTTCTTGATGGGTGTGAGCAGCTGGTAGAAGGTATCCAAAGTCTGATGTCCGAGGGTATTTTGCAGTTCAGCCGGAGAATTGAAAGTGTATCAGGGGAGGTTGTGCTGAGACAGGCAGATGAAGTCGCTACCATTACTATTCCTCGTCACCCTATTACTATTTCTGCGCCCCGACCGCCTACAATCACTATTACCAGGGCCGGGCCAATCCCATTCGAAAGCACTAACGCCGTTCCATGGCATTATGGCGCCGAAGTCTATTGCAATGGTCAGAAGTTAGAGCTGGAACCATACGGATCGACTGTGCAGAATCTTACCGGAGTCAGTGGCATCACTCGAAGCGGAAGAGTGTTTGCGCCGACAGAGGTTGCGGCAGAGAATGTGGTCAGGGCTGAGGCTGCTGATAAGGGTAAAGGCAAAGCTGTCGAAGAGGTCCCTTGTGGGGCAGAAAAAGATTTGCTAGTTAAAGATGCTGAAGAGTTCATGCGTTTAGTCAAGAAGAGCGACTACAAGATTGTGGATCATCTTCATCAGACTCCGTCAAAGATCTCTATTCTCAACTTGTTGCTGTGTTCCGAGGCGCACCGCAACGCATTACTGAAGGTATTGAACGCTGCTTACGTGCCGCAGGAGATATCAGTAAATCAGCTAGAGGAGGTGGTAGCCCATGTTAATGCTGGCAATGGGCTGGGATTCACAGATTTAGAGCTGACTCCTAAAGGGAGAGATCACAACAGCGCCTTGCACGTCTCGATAGAGTGCAGAGGCACTATCATGTCGCATGTCCTGATGGATACGGGATCGTCGCTTAATGTGCTTCCGAAAAAGGCACTAATGAAGTTGGACACTCGTGGATTGCTTTGCACGCCCAGTGATCTGGTAGTGAAAGCCTTTGACGGAACTAAGCGCCACGTTTTCGGAGAGTTGACCCTGCCAATTCAAGTTGGTCCAGAGACGTTCGATACGGTTTTCTATATCATGGATATCATGCCCGCCTACAGTTGCCTCTTAGGTCGGCCATGGATCCATGCTGCTGGTGCCGTGACGTCCACGCTGCATCAAAAGCTCAAATATGTTGTCGGGGGCAGCATAGTAACCGTCTGTGGTGAGGAGGACATTATGGTGAGCCACTTGTCATCCTTTAAATATGTTGAAATGGACGGCGAAATCAACGAAACCCTCTGCCAAGCATTTGAAACCGTCAAGGTGAAAGAGGTAGCTCCTGTCGTCATAGACAATCACAAATATGCCATGTGACTCAATGCAACTCATGCCATGTGGTACCATCATTTGTTATCATTTTTCGGTTTTTACATTTAAACCGGGTCCACTCTTCTAGACCGATAACCAACAAAAGCCCGTCCTCTAAGCTTTCAAACCCACTCTTCTAGGCTTGGGACAAGTCACTAGTCTCCACGAAACTAGCAAACATTGCCTCTTGACTAAATGATGCATATGCAATCAACAATCAAATGCACTTAAGACCGACATCTTAATCTCATGCATTCAAATAATTCATCTCTTCAAGAATTATAGCAATGATTGCACACACAACATATTCACATATACCATCAATATATTATCAAGCAATGCACATATATCCACAATATGTTCCCATGCATCCTTCACACATAATCGCATACAAACAATATGCATTCACAATTCAATATCATCACCACATTATCAACAATGCACACATATCCACGATATGTTCTCATGCATTCTTCACAGTTATCAAACAATGCACACATATCCACGATATGTTCTCATGCATTCTATTCATACAACCGCATACAAACAATATGCATTCACAATTCAATATCATCACCACATTATCAACAATGCACACATATCCACGATATGTTTTCATGCATTCTTCACAGTTATCAAACAATGCACACATATCCACGATATGTTCTCATGCATTCTATTCATACAACCGCATACAAACAATATACATTCACAATTCAATATCATCACCACATTATCAACAATGCACGCATATCCATAATATGTTCTCATGCATACTTCACACACAATCGCATACAATAATATGCATTCACAACAATGCATACCAAACGGAAATCGAACACCCTAATTATTTAAGTCTCACTTACTTAAAATAATTAATCTCGATTAATCGGTAAAATCGGCTAAAAGTTGGCTAAAAATAATATTTCTTTTCACCAAGTTATAGAACATATTATTAGTTTCAGTTTGATATAAATAACGTCAAAATCCGATAAATGGTGAATAAGTTATGAATTTTCGAAGTTTTGAAAATAATATTTTCTCACACTTACATTGTTAATCGGTTAACGCATATGGTTAACCGATTAACCACTCCAAAAACTCAGTTTTTAGGCCAAAAACTCAGCTTTTAGGCCCCCAACACTGTGTTAATCGGTTAACGTATATGGTTAATCGATTAACACCTGAAAAACTCAGAAAAACAGCTACGGGTTCGACACTAAAACCCTCAAAAAGTCACCCGATTCAATTCTTTTCTCCCGATTAAATACCTACTCATCATTACCAATCATATAGTGACATTTTAGGACCATAAAACACTAATTCTACGACTTCCGAATTTCACCCAAAATCTTAACCTCCAATTTCTCCAAAAATGTCAAAACTCATAAACTCGATCGAATACACTCCAACGAAACTCAATACTCTCGGCTAAGCATTACTCGACTAAACTATGCAACTTATTTCGAGTTTGAACCGTTAGAACTCGATTTCTACCGATTAAATCCATTTTTGCCCTAGAATTGAAAATGGAGAAAAACATCCAATAACTCAAACAACCCATACATAATCATACACATTGATCAAATAAGAATGTTTCTCACCCTTACCTTAGATTAATCAGAAGCTAGAGTTCATTCTTGGCAATTCCAAGCTTTTCCTCTTCTCCTTCTCTTTTCTCCTCTTCCTCTTTCTTTCTCTTCTCTTTCCTTATGTTTTTATTTTCTTTTCTTTTTCTTCCACTTCCTCATATATACCTTTCTATTTATTTCTTTCCAATATATTTACTCTCTCAAAACATCTATCAATCCATTAAACAAACATCTAATTATTCAAATAATTAGAATAATCCAAATAAATCAATTAATTAACACAATTAATTAATTATTGAAAATTGGGTTGTTACAACTCTCCCCCACTTTAGGAATTTTCGTCCTCGAAAATGTTACCTGATTCAAATAACTCTGAATACGATCCTTGCATCCCAACCTCACAAATCTAACTCTCTCTCGAACTACCTCCATCAAAGGAATCCCTTTACCTCGAAGTTACCTCTCGTTCATCAACCTGAACTAGAAATGCCTCAGAAATCAAATCGTCTCTCTCTTGCACACCATCCATCTGAATCAATGTACCTCCCGAGCTTAGACACATGAACATATCATGTAATCCCCACAAGTGACAGTGGTAAAACAATCTATCATGCTATCTTCCTCACGCTTCCGCTGCACCACTCTGATACAGATCCATAAAACACAGGATATACTTCCGAGACCCCAAGCTCGACCAACACCAGTTACTATCGTAACTCTTAAAACACGTCCTTTCTTGGATCCTTTTGATCTTTTCAGTCATCTCTTGCACAATCTTCGGCCTGAGTACAACACTCTCGCTGGACACACGTCTATCCAAAGGAATCATACACCTCTTACCAAACAAAGTCTCATACGATGTTATTCCGATACTAGAATAATAGCGGTTATTGTAGGTAAACTCAATCAACGACAATTAACCATCTCCTGATCCATCTTGATCCAACACATAAGCTCTCAAAAAATTCTCTACATATTAGATAGTCCTCTTTACCTACCCATCCATCCACGGATGCTAGACAGAGATTATCTTCAACATGTCGCTCAAAGCGTCTGCAACTCTCTCAAAATCCCAATGAAAAACTCTGATTCCCATCTGACACAACATTCGATGGCACTTCGCACAACTTCATCGATACACATCTCAGCTAGCTTCAATATAGAATGATTAATCCTCATTGGTAAGAAATAAGTTAATCTTGTCAATCTATCCACAACCACTCAAATCGAATCATACCCCTTCAAATTCTTCGGAAAACCCGGCACAAAATCCATGGAAATACTATTCCATCCCACTCAGGAATATTCAACAGTTGCATCCGACCCAACGGTCTCTGACGTTTATTCTCCGACATTCTAATAAGTCTAATCCAGCCTATACAAACTCAATCACTCCTCTCTTCATCTGTGGTCATCAAAATAATTCCTCAAATTCGGTCACACCTTCCCAGTACCTGCATGGATACTCCATTTATCTCAATGTCCTTCTTCCAGTGTACTCTCATCCAACTCACACTATTCAGAACACATACTCCATCCTGACATCCCATGACACCATTTCCATAAATCCAAAAATCACCTCCTCGACTTTTATCCCTTAAATTCAATCAATCTATTAACTCGAATTAGAATTCCGACCTCCTCGAATCTCATCGAGAATACCAATAGTCAGTCTCATCATATAAAGTTCATCTCCATGAGAAGTCTCTTCACAGACTACACTCATATTCCGAATTTACTAAATCAGTCCTAACTTCATTACCATCATCATGGTACATACAGAGATTTCCAATGCAATAACTCAGTTACCGCTTGGTCTCAATCGAATGGTAACTCAACCAAAACCATACTCTTTCAGAAGTCCCAATTATTTCCTCTACATCATATTCAACTTCTCAAATCAAACAAATACCTTAAGATCTTAAGATCATTAACCATCTCAAATCTCAACTAAACAATTGAGGCTTCCAACCTCCGGTACAAACACACAACAACAACCAACTCTAAATCACTTGTCTGATAATTCCCTTATGTACTTTAAGTTGCTTCAAAGCATAGCCAAAACTCGTTGATGTTGCACTTAACATATCTCCCAGTCATATTAACAAATCATTACAACACAACGAATAGTTCCGTCGGATTCGGCAAAACCAACACACGAGCTATTGACAACTTTCCAAAAACTCTCTGAACTTCTTCACAATGGCATATCACTAATTATTCTCCAATACTGCTAACTATAATTCTCGATGTGCAACATGATCCTCTATACTCTTCGACGCATCCAAACACCAACGATTACACAACCATTACTCACTCAATTAAGTATGGAGAACCCCATGTCAAACGGACACTCAGTTGTGAAATTATGGCGAAACACGAACCGCACTTACCACAACATCCATACATATTTCATCAATAAATACTTAATTCCATGTCACTACTTCACCATCACACAAGGCACTGTAATAGCTTCCAACGCTTATAATTTTGCGTCATTCCGAGTTACGGTTCTCCCGTTGCAGCGACAATATGAAAACAACGTTTCCACTCTTAGAACATCATTCAACACATCTCCAACTCTTTAAATGTTCGAAGGTCTAATTATACCAACCTTGTATTTCACATCTAATTTCCTTTAGTAATCACCAGAAGTCACTATCCACCCTTAACATACTCGACCACACCGTCTGTTGCCGTAGCACATACCAGACGCAAGTCTCAAACCACTCAATCAATTTAATTCTTTGACTGTCCAAACAGACATAATTAATCGGCGAACCGCCAACTTCCCACTTTCATTAGCACTCCAAATTCCCGTCAAAATTAACCACCTCATCACTGTCATGCACTCATCAAAACAATTGTTAAGCACTTGGCTTAACTCCAAACCATTCTCTGCTCACGCCATCTAAGCTTGTAAGACACGTCCATCCCATCCAACACAATCCAAACTACTATCAACAAGAGATTAAGGGTGATCAGTTCCTCAATTTGTCAATAGACAACCGAAATCATAATGGGGCATAGACCATCTTTACCAACTATAATAGCGTTTAACTACACACTGAGCTACAACTCCACACTTGCAGCATTTTGAGGAATCACACGCTTCTCCCCCACTTTAATCATTCCCACTTCTGAAGACAAAGGTTAAACAACAAACATGTGTCGACAGTGTTTTCACACACATGTCGCATACAAGGGAACAAATAACATTAGACAATATGGCCGGACGGACCGACCTGCTCTGATATCACTAATGTAACACCCCTCTAATCCCCGCAATTAATTAAAATAATCAGAGTAAAATTAACATGCATTCAACCAAGGGTGTCACACTTCAAACTTTCAAACACCTGTCATGCTCATCAACACTTCAATGAATAATCATGTTTTACAATTTCAATTAGCATGTAGCAGCGGATTCATTTATCCAATGAGTTTTCATAAAAGAAATATTTGTTTTCATCACATAAATCAACAAGGTTCGGGCACTAAGGCCAACTTCTTATTATTTCAATAAACAAGAAAACATAGTATATTTCTAAAACATAAACCAAGCGATCCTAGTGTTACACGACCAGAGCATGACTCGACCCAACATAAATAAATCGCTAAGTAGCTACACCAATAGCGGCCTCGGGACTACAAGTAGCTCTACTCTGAAATACCTGCACGATGTCATGTAGGACATCATTCCAACAGAAGGGTGAGAAATATTACCATAATAATCAATGCATATAATTATATATATAAGCAATCATAAAATACATATATGCCACATTTCTCACCACATTTCATATTCAATTCACACATACCTCTCAATTACTTCATCATATAAACTAACATGGTTGATCATCAAGCATAATATCATGCACATAGCATACTTTCATACAACACTCACATACTCACCACTCTTAAATCAACATATCATGTATATATGCACACTTCTCCTAACAATCACATATTCATCATTTTCAATTACACAAGTCATGTACACATACGTAAGCATAACTTTAATCAACAATTATATCCATGCCATATGGCTCACATAAAGCCCATCAATTCTACCAATTCACTATTACACATTCACATTTCTCAATTACACAAGTAATGCACATACACATATTCCACAATTCTCACCATACTTCATCATAACTCGTCATATACTTTACAAAGCATACTTATATAAACAAATATGGACAATCATCAAGCATATTCATCATGCACATATCCATAGTCCTCATCAATCCACATAACATACACATAAGCATTTTTGCATACAACAATCTTATGTTCACACTCTCAAATCAACAAGTCATGCACACACGCATGCTTCATACAACAATCACAAATATGCCATGTGACTCAATGCAACTCATGCCATGTGGTACCATCATTTGTTATCATTTTTCGGTTTTTACATTTAAACCGGGTCCACTCTTCTAGACCGATAACCAACAAAAGCCCGTCCTCTAAGCTTTCAAACCCACTCTTCTAGGCTTGGGACAAGTCACTAGTCTCCACGAAACTAGCAAACATTGCCTCTTGACTAAATGATGCATATGCAATCAACAATCAAATGCACTTAAGACCGACATCTTAATCTCATGCATTCAAATAATTCATCTCTTCAAGAATTATAGCAATGATTGCACACACAACATATTCACATATACCATCAATATATTATCAAGCAATGCACATATATCCACAATATGTTCCCATGCATCCTTCACACATAATCGCATACAAACAATATGCATTCACAATTCAATATCATCACCACATTATCAACAATGCACACATATCCACGATATGTTCTCATGCATTCTTCACAGTTATCAAACAATGCACACATATCCACGATATGTTCTCATGCATTCTATTCATACAACCGCATACAAACAATATGCATTCACAATTCAATATCATCACCACATTATCAACAATGCACACATATCCACGATATGTTTTCATGCATTCTTCACAGTTATCAAACAATGCACACATATCCACGATATGTTCTCATGCATTCTATTCATACAACCGCATACAAACAATATGCATTCACAATTCAATATCATCACCACATTATCAACAATGCACGCATATCCATAATATGTTCTCATGCATACTTCACACACAATCGCATACAATAATATGCATTCACAACAATGCATACCAAACGGAAATCGAACACCCTAATTATTTAAGTCTCACTTACTTAAAATAATTAATCTCGATTAACCGGTAAAATCGGCTAAAAGTCGGCTAAAAATAATATTTCTTTTCACCAAGTTATAGAACATATTATTAGCTTCAGTTTGATATAAAGAATGTCAAAATCTGATAAACGGTGAATAAGTTATGAATTTTCGAAGTTTTGAAAATAATATTTTCTCACACTTACATTGTTAATCGGTTAACACATATGGTTAACCGATTAACCACTCCAAAAACTCAGTTTTTAGGCCAAAAACTCAGCTTTTAGGCCCCCAACACTGTGTTAATCGGTTAACGTATATGGTTAACCGATTAACACCTGAAAAACTCAGAAAAACAGCTACGGGTTCGACACTAAAACCCTCAAAAAGTCACCCGATTCAATTCTTTTCTCCCGATTAAATACCTACTCATCATTACCAATCATATAGTGACATTTTAGGACCATAAAACACTAATTCTACGACTTCCGAATTTCACCCAAAATCTTAACCTCCAATTTCTCCAAAAATGTCAAAACTCATAAACTCGATCAAATTCACTCCAACGAAACTCAATACTCTCGGCTAAGCATTACCCGACTAAACTACGCAACTTATTTCGAGTTTGAACCGTTAGAACTCGATTTCTACCGATTAAATCCGTTTTTGCCCTAGAATTGAAAATGGATAAAAACATCCAATAACTCAAACAACCCATACATAATCATACACATTGATCAAATAATAATGTTTCTCACTCTTACCTTAGATTAATCGGAAGCTAGAGTTCATTCTTGGCAATTCCAAGCTTTTCCTCTTCTCCTTCTCTTTTCTCCTCTTCCTCTTTCTTTCTCTTCTCTTTCCTTATGTTTTTATTTTCTTTTCTTTTCCTTCCACTTCCTCATATATACCTTTCTATTTATTTCTTTCCAATATATTTACTCTCTCAAAACATCTATCAATCCATTAAACAAACATCTAATTATTCAAATAATTAGAATAATCCAAATAAATCAATTAATTAACACAATTAATTAATTATTGAAAATTGGGCTGTTACAGGTATGACTAGTTCCAATGCCTCAAAATGCCAACAAATTATATGGACAACACAAGAGAATTTTGGTTTAGTCAATTTATCAAACACTTGGCGTGCATAGCAGTCCAAGTGAGTTTTGCCTTGAGTAAGTAACTCTTAGCTTCCTTGTACAATAAAATATTGTACTAGACTAAAAAAAATGTTCAACACTTACTCAAACCAATACTAAATTTGATAGAATTGTTTGTACTAAAATTACCTAATTATTAAGCAAAAATGAAAGTGCAGAAAATAAAAGGCACAAAGATTTGTTGAGGCAGTTCCCCCGCTGTCCCCGATTCGGGGTACGTCTGCCCTCAATTCTAACAATAGAATTGAGCTCATATACTATAGATATCACATGTTGTAGTTGAAATGTTTATACAAGAAAAGACAAGCAAATATACAAACAAACTCTCTTGTTGTTGAAAAATGCTCTCTCTTCTTGTTCCTTGATTCGATTCGAATCAAGTCATTCAATTGTTGTGGATAAACCTCTGATTATAGCCCCTTTGTTGAACAACCTTGCGTTCTTCAAACCCCAGCCTGGATGATCTCAAACACAAACTAATCGAACCCAAACCTCTCCTTAACAATTCACCGATTGCCGCTACTAGATTGACGGAACCCACCGCTCCTCAAGCACCTTCACTCAGCTGAATGTTTGTCGAGAAGATTCGTACCAAAACCCCCCAAATTCACCGAATCTTGGAGGACAAATCCCTCAAGGTTTTATTCAAGAAACTCAACCAGAACCGGATTCCCAATCAACGACTTCAGAACTTATCACTCCAAACAAACCACAATGCACAACAAGAATTGTTGTGTTATGAAATGTTGAAGATGAAGATGATGAGAACTAATGGAACCTATTTCACTTTTCTTGTTTATGCAATTGACTCAAATGTTTCAATTGTTATTGATAAAAAAAAGCAAAAATCTATTTATAGTATGCCAAAAAGTAACAGACATAACCACTTTTCGAAATAAGTGGAAAGACAGAAAAATGCAGAAAAAGAAGCGAACGGTCAACCAAAACAGAGCAACAGTCGACCAAAACTCCCCAGACAACATAGATTTGTCAAGGTAACAAACTATGCGTCGACCACAGGTCGGCGTGCGCCAACCAGTGGAAAATTCACTTTCTGGACACCTTCTATGAGTCGACCATAACCCCTGGAGTGGTCGACTCAAACCCTGTTATTTTACAAAAGGGCTTATTTTTGTGATTTCGACACTTCTAGACACAACCTATGATCTACCAAGTATGTTGGACTCAATATAGCTAGTTAGATTTACATGACATGCACACAAGAGAGATATAAGAGATGTGATATGCATTTGCCTTGTGGTAAGAGGGCCAAAAACCGATTCTTCCACGTGATTGCGTTTTGACATCATCGAAACACACATATGTATGGTATATGAGGATTTGCCCTCACATCTTTCAGTTGTTTGGATGCGAGTTATCTTACTCGTGTATGAATAATTGACGCCTCTAATAACATTAACAACCAGACAATGTTCAACCATCGTCCAAACAATCATTATTCAAACACCATTCAATCACAACTTCTTTCGAAATCAAAAAGAGAGATAGTCAAGTCTTTGACTCTTTCTCCCGATTACTTGGGCCCGAGGAGCCTTTCTTAAGCTTTAAGTAACCATGATCCGATCAAACTCACTTTTTCAAGTATAACCTTCTCTTCAAGATGAACAAGAGAGATAGTCAAGCCTTTGACTCGCTTTCCCAATTACTTGGGCCCGAGGAGCCTTTCTTACGCTTCGAGTAATCGTCATCCGTAACCAACTTCAACCCAATTTAATCCCATTTCCATTTCGTGGTTGTTACCACGAACTATGACTGCTCTGATTCTTCATTCTCGTCCGAATGTAAGATACGTAGGCACAAGATTGCGATGATCTTGGCGAGCTACCTCCCCTCTATCTTCCTGTTTCCTTGTTCCTTTTCGTGGTTGTTACCACGAACTACAGATGCTCTGATTCTTCATTCTCGCTCGAATGTAATATACGTAGGCACAAGATTGCGATGATCTTGGCGAGCACATTTCCCTTTTTCTCACTATTCCACACTTCTATCTTCCTCCACAGTTCTATCCATTTTCCGATTCCCCCATCTTTTCCCGTAGTCGAACTACGACACTCTCTCTGATTTCTCATTCTCGGCCGAATGAGCATACGTAGGCACAAAGGCCCCAATCCTTGGCGAACACCCTATCCTGTAACCACCCATTTTCCCCTGGCGTCTTTATCCTTTTATTGTATCATTTAGTATTTATTTTTGAGAAGAGAAATAACTAAGCTTAGCTAACATTCATCACAATTCGAATTAAGAGGTTCCCGTTGAGTACAACGGACGTGAGGGGTGCTAATACCTTCCCCCTGCGTAACCGACTCCCGAACCCGGAACATCAGGTTGTGACGACCATGTTCCTTTCATTTTAAGAGGTTTTCTCAATATTTTCCTCTCCCGTTTATTCGAGATAAATAAAGTTTGGTGGCGACTGTGTCGAAACGCGTTTCCGCGCCTTTAGCGTGAGGGTCGTATGTTTGAATGATTTTTCGAGGTGCGACAATCATAAACAAAGGCCCAAGTGGACAAAGATAAAATAAAAAGATGATAATATGATATGAAATGATAAAAATAAAAGTGTAAAAGTAAATGAAAATAAGTAAAGAGCATAAAAGATAAATAACAATGAAAGGTAAAGTTAGTATTAGTATGTCAATATTAATGATGGAGAATGATTTGTCGTTTTTTGGATAATACTCGACCAATCCACTATAAGAATGAGATCACGAGTCCATACACCATTAAGGGAAGGGCTCCAACTCGGATTAAATGAACAAGCATGCCAACTAACTCCCTCAACGACAAGGATACAATCTATCTCAAACCAAGCTACGACGATTAGGAGATTGATAACTCACTTACAAAAATAACTCAATTCTGATTTAGGGACAATTTAGTGCTATGTTAAGTAATTGTAACTGGACTTATGTAGAAGCCACAAATATCTGAGGTCGGTCAATAATAATGTTTGTGCTAATGTATGCTAGAGAGATGACATGTAGATCATCCTCCAAAAGCAATATCGCACAAAACAAAAATAGGTAACAATCTCATCTTCATCAAGAACTTGTAGCAAGTTCCAATGATATTGAAGATTTTCATTGATCAAAAGAAAAAAAAAAGATAAGAGGGGAGAAGAGAAGCCAAATTGAATAACAACATTTGAATCATTCCATCTTCAAGTTGTCGCAACTGCGAAAAACACCCGGCGGAAAACAGAAGAGTCGCCACCTTTCGTTATTTATCCCAAAGAGAGGGAAAAGAAACGATCGGAAAAACCTAACGAAAAAGGGAAAAGACGAGGTCATCGCAACCAAGTCCTGGATTCGGGAGTCGGTTACGTAAGGGGAAGGTATTAGCACCCCTCACGTCCGTCGTACTCGACGAGATCAACACTTGTTGTCTATCTAAGGGTGTGTTTAAACTATCTACGCTGCAGTCTCATAAGACAAAAAGAAAAGAAAAGAGACTCGGCAGAGCATCACCGCTCTGTCCCTACGTATTCCCTCGTGCAATGGGAAAGTCAGAGTCAACGTAGTTCGGATAACTACGGGGAAAGGGGGGGGGAAGGTTGCTCGCCAAGCATCACTGTCTTGTGCCTACGTATCCTCATCTGGTATGAGAAATCAGAGCAAACGTAGTTCGAGCTGACACGAAACCACAGGTTGATTAAGTGTTTTAACCGAGTAAGGTTAAACCTCCGTTCCAGCAGTTAGGGACAAAGCCTATTTGCGGTAGAACCAAAGCTTAACAACACTCTTTTTACGAAAAGGGTTTCCGATTAATCCCGAAGGAAAAAGGTTTGAAACTTGTTTGTGTTTTTTAGTGAAGTGAATTAATTCAGTTTGTGATTCACGTTGCACTAAACACTATGACATAGGAGCGAATGCGTCGCGTATCACCCCCAAACGGGACGTACGCTAAACACTCTAGACAAGCGAGAGGAGATCCCTCACTCATCATTCCCCATGTAGCTTAAGGCTCGTAGCACACAACGTTCATCACATTTATTAGATGAGTTAGAATTTGTTTTGAGGTGAGAAGAGAGACGCACAGAAGGTCTAAGGGAAACTCGGCCCTAACGTTGTCATGCAAAGTGGTCCTAAGGTTAGGATTAAAAGGGGAAACGTCTACCCTAATGTTAGCATGCTTGGATTGAACACCTAATGTCTCTCCTACTCCCATTCTAAATAGAGGGACTAGGAATTCTATGGGGATCATGGCAAAAAGCACAAGAAAACACCAGATAAATTCAATCACAAGTAAGAGATGCAAACATGGAGTGCAACACACAAGAAAAGGGAGGAACAAAGTGTGGGGTAAACACCACCACAAGAACATCTCGACCTTTATTAATGCAAGAAATAAAGATGCAAAACATAAGAGGAAATGCAAATGCAAGAAGGCAAGCAAATCATGAATATGCAAGCACAAAAAATGAATATCACTTTGAACGACAAACTACAAAAGTAGGCATCCAAGTGGAAAACAAACACAAGTCGACGAAGTCTCGATTAAACAACCAAAATAGTGACAAAATATCCAAAACATTTCATTTCTAACGCATCATATTGAACTACGATGATTCGATGCGAAACGATACTCAAACAAGCAAGAAAATCAGCAAAACAGACCCACTGGCACAATGTTAATCGGTTAACCCCAGAGGTTAACCGATTAACCACTTAAAAATGCTTTAAAATCTGGAAATTTGTACATGTTACTCGGTTAACACCAGGCGTTAACCGATTAACACCTTGAAAACGTTAAATTTTTTTGAATATTTGAAATGGTTAATCGGTTAACCATATGTGTTAACCGATTAACACTTTGCCAACATCAGAAAAACAGCAACAGAGCAGCATTTTCAACAAATAAGCACTTATCTGATCAATCGGGTGATCGCATAATCACTTAATCACGAAATTAAACCAGCAAATCATGATTCAAACAACACTTAAACAGATTAACACAACCAAATCATGAATCAAACGGTTCAAATTAACCAAAAGCTAATCAAAGATGAAAATCCACATGATTATGCAAATAAGCTAAAAAACATATTCGGATCAAGGATTTCCAACCTTCGAAGCGGAGAATTGCTTCGGTTAATGTTGATTCAACTTCAATTGAACAGATCCAACGCTAGAAGTCTGGAATACTTCAAGATCCACACCAATTCTTGTAGTAGCAATGACGATCCTTCAAGATCAATCCAAAATAAGCCAAATAATCACTTCCAAAATCACTTCCAGATTCAGATCCAATTTTGCACAAAAATTGAATGAAGAAATCAATTCAATGAAGATGATGGATGGAGGTTTGAGCTCAAGAATTCATTGATTCCAAGGAAGAATAAAAGAATTCAATGGAAAAGATCTTTAGTGAAGGTTTTGGAGGATGAACAAGTTGAGAGAAATTTAAGAGAGAATGAGATCAATTCTGAAATTGAAATGAAATTATGAGGCTTAGATGTGTGCAGTTTGGAGTAATTCAATTAAATACCTCTTAAGTTTGGATCCAAATGGAAGGTTTGGAAGATGGTTTGGGAAATTTTGAATGGAGTGTGGAATGGGAGTTTGGAGGGAAAATGAAATTAATCAAATTCTGAAATGATTCTAGATCCTTCCCAAGTGTAACATTGAAATTCAAGTGATCAAAATTGAACCCCAAAACAGCTCCCTTTGAAGATTCACGTGCAGAGGAAAAATCTGCACTGGTTAATCGGTTAACCATATAGGTTAATCGATTAACACCTTCAAAGCTTCCAAATTGACCTGATTTTGACTTGGTTAATCGATTAACCATATCTGTTAACCGATTAACACCTTCAAAATTTGAATTCTGGCGCCTTTTGGAGGGAAATCTGCACATTTTCCCTGTTTCAACTATTTGGAGCTTTGTTAAGCTTCTGAATCTCGTTCTTGAATGTTGCAACTATAAGAATGCTTGATATGAGCCTGAGTGCTGCCTCCTGAAGTTATCCTGCAAAATAAAATAAAATCGGTCGCTCGACCGCTGGGCAAAATAAATGCCGGAGCTTCTGATGCTCGCTGTTCAGTCTTTCAGTCCTTTGCGCCAACATGAACCTGAACCACAGGAGTTCCTTGATCCCATGCCTCGGGAACGAATCCTATGATATGCGAAAAATGCAAAATACAAAGAAACAAAAGCCAATTAAGGTTAAAACAAAAAGGCAAATTTTAGGGGTGCTACAACTGCCCCTATTCAATCGACTTAGACCTGAAAGGGTGAGAAGCATCAGCTTTCAAACATTCAAGGTATGAGGTGATTGAATACAACAAGAACCCGGAAATTTGCAACCGGCCAGGATGCAAAACAGCGAATACCAACCAAGAGTTGGGATGCGACATGCTGGGGATAACAACCCAATATGAATGGGACTACCCACAAAATCTCCAGAGATAACTGAACCGATATTTGCAATGGCAACCAGCTTACTGATTTAGAATAAAAAAGCATCGACGCTCAGTTGGAAGAACCTCTGCTAACGCGCAGGCATCGACACTAAGTCATAAAGAAACCCAAAAATCACGCAACGGATACAGGATATCTGACATCGCCGCCAGACATCTACACCCAGTTGGCAAAACCTCTCACCTCGTCGTCAGACATCTACAAACCCAAGAATCCAATCAAAAACGGACTGAAAAGTATCTGACATTGCCGCCCGGCACCAGTAAAGACAATTGACATCGCCGCCAACTCTCTGTAGGGGATAAACATCTTCTGACCTCGCCGCCAGGTTACCACAATGTTGACAAACATCTGACATTGCCTCCAGAAAAACACAAGGTTGATGGAGATTTGACATCGCTGCAAAAAAACCACCCACATTTGACATCGCCGCCAGAAAAACACAAGGCGTCTGCGGGGGATGAAAATTCTGACATCTTCGCCAGAAATTTTGAACATCTGACCTCGCCGTCAGAAAACCACAAACGTTTGGCATCGCTGCCAGACCTCGACATCAAGTCGGTAACCTTTGACATCACCGTCAAGTAACCAAAACCTCAAGCTGATAACCTCTGACATCACCGTCAGGTAAACAAAAGCATCTGACCTCTCTGCCATACAACTACGAATATTTGACTTCGCCGTCAGAAAATATGCAAACACCAAATTGGTAACCTCTGACCTCGCTGTCAAGCAACCAGAAACATCTGACCTCACCGCCAGAAAATTCGCAAACACCAAATTGTAACCTCTGACCTCGCTGTCAGGCAACCAGAAACATCTGACCTCGCTGCCAGACAACTACAAATATCTGACCTCGACGTCAGACTAAAGGATAGCATGACATCACCGTCAGGCCTCGACATCACATTGGAATATCTCAGAGTTAATAGAAAACCTCTAACATCACCGTCAGACATCACTATTAAGCTGATAAAAGAACCTGACATCACCGTCAGATAACCGCAATGGATACACCAAGCATCGGATCCAAAGATAAGGACATCTGGCCTCGCCGCCAAGCAGTCGCTAAATAAAAGCGAGCAACAAACCCAAAACCGAATAAGCAAGAAATTGATAATCACCTGGCATCACCGTCAAGCGTTCAGAAAGTTGATAAACCTCTGGCATCACCGCCAGGCGTTTATAAAGTTGATAAACCTCTGGCATCACCGCCGCTCCTCTGTTGAACCCAAACAAGTACTGAACCCAAAGGTCAGGACATCTAGCCTCGCCGCCAGGCATTCTCTAAATAAAAGCGAGAAACAACCCAAAGATCGGATCCCACACGAAGCTAAAACCATCCCTGATAACAATCGCAAGGACACTCCGCTGGGGAAAGAGAAAACTTGAACAAGCAACTCTGATGAGGATCACATGATAAGATGAACGCATCTATCATACATCTTCTGCCGAGGTCTGAACACCTGTACGGACTTGGAGAATAGAATATCACATACTGAAATTTGACGACACCTCTGGGGAATACCATAAATCGAGAGTGAAATAAACGCGTCTGGTTCACCGGGCCTGAAAACCACACGGGCAGGGATAACGATCACCTGGGAGATACGCCTGAAAGCAAAGAGGTAACGACCTAGTTTATGTTTCACATGCATATGTTTGAAGATGGCATAATGCTCCATACGAAATGGAAATGCTATGCATTTGGGAGGATACTATGCAAAATGCAAATTCAAAAGAACCACCCCAGCAAAATAAATTCTAGAGAGAAGATACCAACTCTGTCGGGGAGAGACATCACGCGCCAAATACGAATGGACTTATAATGGGGAAACAAGCCCCGAGTGGCATTTCGAAACACAACCTGGGTAGCACTGCTCTTTCAAGAACAAAAATCCACTCCGTTGGGGATTAAATCACACCTTGCTGAGGAAAACGCCCTGGATGGCCTACCAACACACAACTATTTTGGGGAATCAGAAAACTTGGCTGGGAAACAAACATCCCTTTATTGAGATCAAATCCATTCTATTGAAGAAACCGACTCTGCAGGAGAAATACAACCAACCGCCGAGGTTGACTTTACTCTACTCGGGAAATCAGCCTTGAATGGCTTTCCAGAAACCTTCACCCTGCTTGGGAAAGAATCCACTCTGCTTGGGATTACATCAGGTATCAACCTGTCCTGCTGAGGAATATCAGATACTCCTATTGGGAAATCCACTCTATTGGGGAAATCCTCGCTTCTGTTCTAACACTTACTCTGTCGAGAGAATCAACATTGAACTCTGCTAGAGGAACAAAATCCTGAATACCGGATTATAAACTACCTTGCCGCTGAGGGAACATCCTTACACCTTGCTTTGCTAAGAACAAATATGCCTTGCTGGGGACACACCAGACTTACACTGGCTACAACATTTCAGACTTGAATATGAGATTCCGTGACAACTTCACTGGGGAGGCAAAATCTCTGCTATGGGAAACGAACATCCTCGTTGAACAAAACACCTGACTGCATTCAACCCTTTGGGGATGAGTCCAATCTATCAGAGGTATCGACCTTGACCTGCTGAGAATACTCGGCTGACAACAACTGCCATTTACTGCGATTTTGAACTGCTAAGGATAGTGCAATCTCAACCTGCTGAGGATAACCCTGCCGACCTGCAACAAAGAAAAACACCTGGAATGTTTTATATGCGAAATAATTACCTTAGTTACCATTCATGATACTTGCTGCTCAAGCAAAGTCAGCGCTTTCATTATGCTTTGTAAAGCCTCTTGCTTTTACCTGCAATGTTTACCAAAATAACAGACATTTCGCAAACAAACAGTAAAACGAACAAGAAAAAGAAAGCTCTTTGACTGAAGTGTACACTTTATTAATGAAAGGCCTGTAAATAGGCGAATTACAATTTAGATGAAATTCCTAGAAAGAGGTAATTGCTCAAAAGCAAGAAAAATAAAAATATACAAATGTCGGCAATGTGGAAACAGATAACCACCATGTGTCGATTCAGCTATGACCTGTATGTCTTTGATGTTCCCCATGTTTCGCCTTCTGACAAGACTGACTGGACTGATTCCTTTCCTTCGGGATAACTGCTCACAAGCTTACATATCGAATGCAGACCGTGATCATTTGCTTTTTGAATCCCTAACTTTTGCCTGGACTGCCCTTTCGGGTTTTCAATCCACCGGGATACCCATTTTTGCCAAAGTCGCTTTTTCAGGTTTTCAACTTTGCGGGTTCATTCTTTTTCTTTTATCCCAAATTTTTGCCCGAACCTTATCCGCATAAATCTGGCATTTATGGCATTTTCTTGCGTATTTGAAGCAATCGGATTCCATAGTCATCCAATAATACCCAACTCTTAACAATTTTCTAGCCATTGCATGTCCGTTGGCATGAGTGCCGAAAGAACCCTCGTGGACTTCCACCATCAACAGGTTTGCTTCAAGTTCATCAACACAACGCAGCAAGACCATGTCAAAATTTCTACTGTAGAGCACATCGCCTTTATTCAGATAGAAGTTACCGGCTAACCTCCTCAAGGTCCTCTTATCTTTGCTGGATGCCCCAGATGGGTACTCTTGAGTCTTGAGAAAATGCTTGATATCAAAATACCAAGGCTTTCCATCAGATGTTTTCTCAATTGCAAACACAAAAGCAGGTCTATCAAGACGCATAATGGTGATGGCTGGAGTTCCATTCTAGAAGTTCACTTTGTACATCGAAGATAACGTGGCCAAGGCATCTGCCATCTGATTCTCGACTCTTGGCACATGATGGAACTCGATTTTTATCAAAGAACAACAACAATCTCCTTGCATAATCCCTGTAAGGCACCAGGTTGGCCTGACGAGTTTCCTGTTAGACTATGGCACGGATCTAGAAGGGGGGGTTGAATAGATCCCCAATTAAAATTTGAGTCGGCGCTACCAATTTAAAATTGGTTTTAGAAATGTTTTAAGTGCGGAAGCGGCTGAGGAAAAATATAGTCTAAAACGAACGGTTATTGGAAAAACGGATATACGTAAGCCTTTGGATTAATGACAATTTGGAAAAATAGAATCACAACACTAATTCCACTTATCAATTATTTACTTCAGTTGTAAGGATTCCTAGTTCCAATGATTCAAAATCAAACCACAACTAGATACACAAGTAAGATAATTTTGGTTCAAGCAATATGTCAAACACTTGATGTGCAACAATACTCCAAGTGATATTTATGTTGAGTAAGTGATTCCAACCAGCCTATTACAATGTCTTGTTGTACTTTGGAGTCAAAAACAGAGTTTTAACCTCTTACTAAATTGATATCACAATTTTGACAATAGAGCTTACACAAAAATTACTTATTTTGAGCTATAACGTAAATGCTGAAAATAGAGAAGACAAGTAATTTGGTGAGGCAGTTCCCCCGTCGTCCTCGCTTCGTGGTACGTCTGCCCTCAATTCTAAAACTAGAATTGAGATATATTTTATAGATATCACCTGTTTGAATGAACAGTTTATACAAGGATTGAGCAGCAAATATACAACAGAAATCTCAATGTGTTGAAAGTTGCCTTCACTCCTTGCCCCTTGATTCAAGCTGAATCAAGTTCTTCGATTTGTGTTGATGGACCTCCGACTCCATCCACCTTATTGAATAACACGTTGTTGTTCAAACCTTTGGCTCCGGCTGATCTCAACAGCATCAAATCGAACCCGAGATCTTCCCTTCAAAATCACTGAATCCGCTACTAGACTTGTGAAGACCACCTCTTCACAATCACCTTCGCTCGATTGACCGTTGATGAAGAATCTCGTCCAAAAACCCCCAAAATTCGAACCAATCTTGGAGGGTAAAACCCCAATGGTTTTATTCAAGAAAGAACCTGTCACAATCTTCAACCCGAGCTTGATTCTCCAATCTAAGCCTCGAACCTTATCACCTTGAATCTCTCACAAATGCATTTCAAAAATGATTGTGTGTAATTGAAATGTTGTGAGATGTTGAAGATGAAGATGATGAATCTTGGAAACCTATTTCACTCTTTCTTGTTTTTGAACACATGAATCAAAAGAATATCAAATGTTAGTAGACACAAGTGTTTAAACAAGTATATATAGTGCCAACATAATTCTGGACATAACAGTATTTCAAATATGAGAGGGAAGTATTTTAAAACAGATTTTCCGCGCGAACGGTCGACCATAACAGGTCTGTGCGTCGACGCATGGCTTGTGCTGTTTTGGAAATCTGGAAAATTCATCAGTATGCGTCGACCATACAGTCGGCGTGCGCTGACCCGTTGAAATCTATTTCCATTATGCGCCGACCCTATGGTTGACTCATGCCTTTACACGCTGACCCGCTGGAATGTTGTTCCTTCATGCGCTGACCCTATGGTCGACGCATTGCTTTGTGCGCTGACTAGTTTAGACTTTTTCTGATGCATACGCCGACCCTATGGTCGACCCATGTCCTGCAAGCCTGCAAAAATTCATTAGTTTGAAGTCTTTCATGCCTTTGGTCATGATTGCATTTTGTCAACACATAGTATATTCATTTCAAAAGTTTTAAGACAAGCGTAAAAGGATATGGTGGGTGATACGTTGCATCTGGTTTAGTAGATCTGGAATTCATAATTTCCAATCTATCCAGGGAATTTGTCATCATCGAAACCTGCATTAACCAATGTCTTGCAGACTTGTGTGATATGTGGCGATTTGCCTCCACATTTCCCACTCTCCTTTGATTTGGTTAACGACTAACGCTGAGTCACCGTATACATCCAGATTCTTGATCCTCATATTAACGACCTCTTTTAAACCCAATATGCACACTTCGTACTCGGCTTAATTATTGGTGCAGGCGAAAGTCAATCGGGCAGTGAACGGTATATGAGACCCGTGAGGAGTAGTAATAATAGCTCCGATTCCATTACCATATGAATTAACCGCTCCGTCAAAAACCAACTTCCACTGAGATCCAGTCTCGGGACCCTCGTTAGGTAAAGGCTCATCACAGTCTTTTATCTTCAAAAACATGACATCTTCATCTGGGAAATCAAACTTCATCGGCTAATAATCCTCAATCGGCTGTTCCGCGAGATATTCCGATATAACGCTTCCCTTAATGGCTTTCTGGGAAACATACTGAATATCGTACTCCGTTAAAACCATTTGCCATCGGGCAATCCTTCCGGAGAGTGCTTGCTTTTCAAAGACATACTTGATCGGATCCATCTTCAAAATCAATATGGTTGTGTGATTTAACATGTACTATCTCAAACGCTTAACAGCCCAAGCGAGTGTGTCGCTACTGCGAAAATCGAAGGCCGGCTGTGACAGAAGAGTCGCCACCGTGCGTTATTTATCCCAAGAGAGGGAAAGGAAACGCTCAGAGAAAACCTAGCAAAAAGAGGGATAAGAATGGTCATCGCAACCAAATCTCGGGTTCGGGAGTCGGTTACGCAAGGGGAAGGTGTTAGCACCCCTCACGTCCGTCGTACTCGACGGGATCCACGCTTGTTGTCTATCTAAAAAGGGTGTTTAAACTATCTAACTATAGGCTTAAGGACAAAAAGGAAAAGAAGTGACTCGGAAAAGCAACGACGCTTTTTGCCTACTTATCTCATTTGAAATGAGAAGTCAGAGTCAACGTAGTTCGCCTAACTACGGGTAAAAGGGGGGAAGGTTGCTCGCCAAGACATCGCGTCTTGTGCCTACGTACTCTCAATAGGTGTGAGAGATTAGAGCGAACGTAGTTCGGGGTAACGGGGAACACAAGTTTGTTCAACAATTTTAAGTGAGTAAGGTTAACAGTCAGTTCTAGCAGTTTGGTGTATGCAGCTCGACCTTTGGAGACTTAGGCGTTACCGTTTGCGGCAGAACTAAGGGTTAACAACACTCTTGTTATGAAAATGATTTCTCAAGGATTAAAGGCCCCAAGGGCAAAGAGAGGTTTGAATGATTGTTTTTGTGTTTTTTTAGAGAAGAAGTGTTTTTGAATTGGTTTGCAATTCGTATCGCACTAGAGACTATGACTTAGGAGTGAATGCATCGCATATCACCCAAAGGGTGCTACACTAAACACTCAAGCCATTGAAGGGAGACCCTTCAACAACCATTTCCCAAATAGCTTAAGGCTCGTAACGCACAATACTCATTAACCTTTATTAGATGTTTTGGATTATTTAGGAGATGAGAAGAGAAAGACGCACTAAAGGGGGACTAACTCAAACCTAAAGTTGTCATGCAACGGTGGTCCTATGATTGAGATAAAGGGAAGCTACCTAATGTTAACATACATGGTTAAGGTCCTAATGTCTATCATAATCAATCTTGAACAAGAAAGATTAGAGGTCCTAAGGGAAATGAGACAAACGAGGAAACAAAAGCAACATAAACATGTGAGAATGCAAACATGGAATGAGGGAAGAAATTAGTGTGGGGCAGTAGCCTCCACATGCTCATATCAACCTCAAACAACAATATGAAATATGCAAGAAAATAATGGGTAAGGAAATGCACCAATAAAAACAAGCACGTGCGCTAAAATGGGATGAAATGGCCTAAACCAAACAACATCAACCGTAAGGCGCAAAATCAAGCACAAATGAAAGGTAAAAAAATCCTAAGACAAAGTGAGGATGGGAGAACATTTGAGGGCAGCAAGGAACTCACAGTAGACACTCAACCATGGGCATCACCAACCAAAACAAAGAAGCATAAAGAAAACAACAAGACATGTCCTCAAGGATTCCACCACTTTAAGTATGCTTCAAGTTCCTCCAAAGGAGGGACTAAGCCACCTTAAATGACACTCCTATGTCATTGGACAGTAAGGGACATGAAATACAAGTTCTCAAAAGAAAAAGGCAAGTAAACTACAAGGAAATGCATGCAAGTTCTCAAAGGATTGCAAGCATGTTTCAATATGAAACCCTAATTGGCAACTCAAAAGTAAACCCACAAAAGAACAAGCTAAACACAATATAATGACCTAACAATGAGAAAGCATCATCCTTAACATGTTAGCAACATGAAACAATAGGCATTGAGAGCTTAAAGGATCCAAAATTGTCATATCCAAGTCAAACTAGGTCAAGATGTATGTATAAACCTCCCTTTGAGTAACTTGACTTGCAAGTTACTCTAAAAATAGGAAAATGATTCAAAAATTAATAAATAAAATACTAGAAGCTCATAAGCATGTTGGAAATCAGAGGCCAAAAGAAATCAATCAAGGTCACTTCATAACATCACCATAGAAATTGATTCACATGGGTGCTCCATTGTGAAAGAGGATTGTTTAGGGTCAAATGAAATGCATCAAAATTCAACAAGTCAGGGGCAAAATGGTCCTAAAAAATTCTTCAACTAATTATTGATATGAGGATTGAACCTTATTCATTGGAGCCAAAGGAAATGAGAGAAATAAATTCAAGAACAAAGTGTGTCACAATTTAACTCAAATAAAACAGTTCCAATATTTAAATCATTTTAAATTCGAAAATAAAATAATAAAATAAAATAAAAATATCCATAAAAAACTAGACATCTCAAAGTTCCTAAAAAATATTTTTGGTGATTTTTTATGGCATTGGAACTATTTTATATGAAATAAACTGAAATAGCATCCAAAACAGAATTTAAAAACTAAAAAAAAAGAAATACAAGAAAAATAAATAAAACTGGGTGCTAAATAGCAACCCAGTAAAGGAAAAAAGCGGACTGGGCCTCCCTGGGGGGTGCTATTATCATTCCACTTAAGCCCAACAACATTAAAAAAAATAGAAAATAAATGGAAAAAGTTTGGTGGTAATAGCAAAGAAAATGAGAACAAAATGAAACAATGGGCCAAAGGGGGGCGCGAATAACATTTCACTTAAGCCCAACATAATATAAAAAATAAAACAAACTCAGAAAAATAAAAAAAGAGAGGGGGGGGGGGGGGGGGGCAGCCGACCGCCGGACTGGTTTTTTCGGTCACCCCTACCAGGAGGTCCGGCCGCCGCGGGTTCAACAACCTCAACCCGAATTTTTCATTTTTTCACCGTTTTGCGTGTTTTTTATACCAAAACTCATCTACTCGTCGCAAGGATGAATAACATGCCATTATTTTTGTTAAAAAGTGCTTAAATAAAGAGAAAAGAGAGCAACAAGGAAATGAGCAAAAACAAAAATGTTCACAAATGGAAACCAAATGATAATAATGATCTATGATGTACAAGGATGAATAATATGCAAAAATGGCATGAAATAAAAGCTTAAAACATGAGATATTTTGAAAAGTTAGTAACCTCAAGAAAGCTTCAACAATGGTTCAATGTGCAACCAAAGCTTAAAATAAACTATCCAGAAACGTTCTAAATCACTCAAGGAAGGTGTTTGGATGTTTAAAAGTGGTTGAAACTCAAGGAAAATAAAAAAACAAAAATCACTTTTTTCTCACTTTTTCTCAAGTTTTCTCTCACTTTTTCTCACCAAAATCTGAGTTATGAAGCTTGGGAATTGTTTCTGAGTTTATGTATGAATGGTTTAGGTCAAAAGGAGGCCCAATGGAAGCTCATAAAGCCCAAAACAAATTTTGAATTTTTCCCACTTTTTTGGCTTTGAAGGTACACGAAAATGCACTCTCTAGGCTGTCAAAGAGGCATGGTTCACTTGTACTATGTTCATGTTGATCCACCAAATGAGATTTGCTCCTTAATTTTGCTTTATGGTGTTTTTTTTGAAACGTTACTTATCATTGAAGAAAGCTTGAAAATGGCCATTAATTTGAGTTCAAATTCCAAATCAAAAAATGGCATTGTGTTTGAAATGTTATTGGCACTCAAAAAATGCACAAAGTTGATTCAAAATGTTTCCAAATGAATTAATTGTGAATTTCCATTTTTAAAGCCTTTTCCATGAAAATTTCTCTAGGCATTCTTCAATCCAAACCAGATCTTTGATACCTTGATGTTTTAAAATGCAAATGACCCCATTTGGAGCATCTTTGATGTTGGAAAGTTTTCCATTTGAAGTGTGCAAAGTGGTGAAATGGACCTATAATGAAAATGACCCGTAATCCTACTTTCCCAAAATATCCCTGCCTTGCAAGCCTCATAACTTGAGTTCTACAAATCATATGAAAGACTTCTAGTACTTTTTGGAAATCTAAGACCATGCCCTACAACTTTCATGTTGGACAAAAGTTGAGGAGGAACATACTTCTAGGTCAAAAATGGCTTGGAAGTTGGTTGACTTTTGTTGACCAAAATCACATCCCTCTGATGACATGTAACTTGTCTGGATCATAACTGGAGTTCTATAGGTCCAACCAAGGACTTCTAGTACTAAAATTAAAGCTAAGAACATGCTCTATAAGTTCCATGTTGGCCAAAGGTTGAGATGAGACCTGTGTCTTAAGATAGGTGGTCTTGAAGTTAGGCACTGAATAAGGGATTTTACCCTGAGAACCCTAACTCAGTCACTTCTCATACTCTTGATTCTTGATGAATTAATCTTGAAATTTCATCTCATATGTTTCAACACAACATTACATGATCATAAAGACTTGGAATTGAGTCTTAATCTCCTTCAGTTTCACAGTTGACTTAAGGTTGCCCAGATGAAAATCCTAATTGCACCAGCTTCCACTGTGGCCATTAGCACTTGGCATAAACAATTAGATGAGCTCCATAGTAACCCTCAAGGCCTCTAATGAGCTTCAATGACAAACTTCATCCATAAACATGGACTTGTGGTCTTCAGATGACCTTCAAATGGCCTCCTAGACAGGAGGTGAACCACATATACTTATCTATTCTCAAAGGGCTTTGTCCCTCTTTCGATGATGATAATCACTTGATAATTTGAATAAGACCTCTTGATTAGGCTTAGAACCCTTGTCAAACTCCTCTTGTAAAACACACATCTTTTGATCCCCTGTAAATGCAAAATGCTATGCAATGCGATATGCTAGAACAATGAAATGAAACATAAACCAAGTAAAGAAAAGGTTGGGAAAATTTTGGGGTACAACAGCTGCCCCTATTCAAGTGCTTAGACCTGAATGGATGAAAAGCGAACGACTTTCAAACAATCAAGGTAAAAGACGGTTGAATACCCAATGAACCCGGAAATTTGCCAACCATACTGCAAACAAAAATCTCCAGAGATAACCGAATTAAAGAATATCCCGACTACACCGTCATGCACCAGAATCAGTTGAATAACAAATCCGACATCACTGCCAGGAAATCAAAGGCCTGACTTCGTCGTTGGAGAACAAACAATCTGATCTCACCATCAGAAAACGAACATCTGATCTCGCCATCAGAAAACCAACGTCTGAATTCGCCATCAGAGAACCAAATATTTGACCTCGCCATCAGAGAATCGACGTCTGACTTCACCATCAGAGAACCAACGTCTGACTTCGCCATCAGAGAACCAACGTCTGACTTCGCCATCAGAAAACGACAAATCTAACTTTGTTGTCAGAGAAACAACATCTAACTTTGCCGTCAGAGAACAAACATCTGATCTCGCCATCAGAACAATAGACATCTAACTTCACCGTCAGAAAACAAACAATCTGATCTCGCCATCAGAAAACGAACATCTGATCTCGCCATCAGAAAACAAACATCTGATCTCGCCATCAGAACAACGGACATTTAACCTCACCGTCAGAAAACAACCATCTAACTTTGTCGTCAGAGAACCAAATATCCGACCTCGCCATCAGAACAACAGACATCTAACCTCACCGTCAGAAAACAACCATCTAACTTCGTTGTCAGAGAACCAAATATCCGACCTCGCCATCAGAACAACAAACATCTAACCTCACCGTCAGAAAACAACCATTTAACTTCGTCGTCAGAGAACCAAACATCCGACCTCGCCATCAAATCAAAAGACATCTAACTTCACCGTCAGAAAACAACAATCTAACTTCGCCGTCAAAAAACGACAATCTAACTTCGCCGTCAGAGAACTAACATCTAACTTCCCCGTTAGAGAATAAACAATCTGATCTCGCCATCAGAAAACGAACATCTGATCTCGCCATCAGAAAACCAAACATCTGGAGGAAAGAGCTTTACAAACCGCAGTCCACATGGGCAGGGATGACAATCACCTGCAGAATATACCTGAAATCAAAGAGGTAACAACCTAGTTTATGTTTCAAAATGCATATGTTTGAAAATGGCGTAATGCTCCATACGAAATGGAAATGCTACGCATTTTGGGTAGATGCTATGTACGCATGCAGATGCAACGGAACCGCTCTAGCAAAATAAATGCTAAAGAAAGGGAGCCCACTCCACTGGGGGGAAAGGACTAGAGATATCTAGTACAAACAGACTCGTACTGGGGATGCGAACCCTGGATTCACTCCACTGCTGGGGAATAAACTCTGGCTGGAGATAAACTTTCATATGTACTCAACATCTCGACCTGTTGGGGGGATCGACTCGACTGAAGACCTCAATCTGTCATCTTGATTTGTATGGGGAGTAAGCATGCACATGTACTCCACGGGGATTAGAAATGTGCGCTGACCCACTGCTAGGGATAACCGTACACCTACGCGCGCGCCACCATGTTGGGGCAAAGAAACCACTTTTAATTGCTGGGGAACAAACTCTGGCTGGGGAGAACAGTTCCATTCGTACCTTTTTAGAGAGATGCCCCAAGGGTAACAAACCTGCAAGGGCAAACAAGATACTACACAACAAAGGTTATCTTGGTCATCATCCGTGACGTTGTTCAGTTAAATCAAAGTTTTAACAGTTATTGGCCGAGGCCTGCAAGTTTATGTAGGTGCAAAAATCATCAAAAACATCGGGCGTTTTTTCACAAACAAAAACAAAGGTTGAAACAGAGCACACAAAGATTTTATGAATAGTATGTTTTATTGATAAACAGCCTGAAAATAGGCAAATTTACAAAGGATGCAACTCATGAAATAAGAAATGCAAAAAGATTTACAAAATGTCGGCAATGTGGTGCAGACAACCACCATGGGACGACTCATCTATGACTCGTATGACTTCGATGCTTTTCCAATGCTTCGTCTTCGAAAGAGATTGACTTGACTAGGACTCTCGGGTCCTCCCATAATCCACTATGTTCATGATGTCGTGCACAGATCGCAGTTGTTTGCTCTTCAAATCCCTAACTTTTGCCTGAACCGCCTTTGCGGGTTTTCGATTCACCGGGATACCCATTTTTGCCAAAGTCGCCTTTTCAGGTTTTCAACTTTGCGGGTTTACCTCTTTTTTCTTTTTATCCCTAATTTTTGCCTGAACCTATCCTTTTATGGTTCGCCAGGATGCCCCATTTTTTCCTGGACTTTCTTTTTCTTTCCAGCGGGTCTCTTCAAGCAAAGTATTTTTTAACTGCGTCCGCATTCACAGGGGACGTGAAATCTTCACCGTCCATAGTTGAAAGTAATAAAGCCCCTCCAGAGAAAACTTTTCTTACAACGTACGGACCTTCGTAATTGGGAGTCCATTTGCCCCTGTGATCATTTTGTGGCGGGAGGATCTTTTTCAATACTAAATCACCCGCCTGAAAGCTTCGAGGACATATTTTCTTATCGAAGGCTTTCTTCATTCTACTTTGGTATAGACGACTGTATGCGATGGACGCCAACCTTTTCTCATCCATCAAACTGAGTTGATTCAACCTGTTCTTCACCCATTCTGCTTCATCCAGTTTGACATCAGCCAGAACTCTCAAGGAAGGTATCTCGACTTCCAGTGGCAGGACAACTTCCATAACATATACCAATGAGAAGGCAGTTGCCCCAGTTGAAGTACGCACCGAGGTGCGATATCCATGTAAAGCAAAGGGTAACATCTCGTGCCAATCTTTATAGGTCACCACCATCTTCTGTACTATCTTCTTGATGTTTTTGTTGGCCGCCTCGACCGTGCCATTCATCTTCGGACGATAGGGAGAAGAGTTATGATGCTCAATCTTGAAATTCTGGCATAGTTCTTTCATCATCTTGTTATTCAGGTTAGATCCATTATCAATAATGATCCTTTCAGGTATTCCATATCGGCAGATGATGTCTCTCTTGATGAATCGGGCTACAACTTGCTTGGTGACATTGGCATAAGAACCTGCTTCGACCCATTTGGTGAAATAGTCGATGGCCACTAGGATGAAACGATGTCTATTGGACGCAGTAGGCTCAATCTTTCCAATCATATCAATGCCCCACATGGAAAAGGTCCATGGAGAAGACATGACATTCAGAGGACAAGGTGGCACATGAATCTTGTCGGCATAAATTTGACACTTATGGCATTTCTTCGCGAATTTGAAATAGTCTGACTCCATCGTAAGCCAATAATACCCAGCTCGCAATATCTTTTGAGACATGGCATGTCCGCCTGCATGCTTGCCAAAAGTACCCTCGTGGACTTCCTCCATAAGCAAGTTTGCTTCTTTTTCATCCACACACCTCATCAGCACTAAATCATGATTTCTTCTATAGAGCATACCATCCTGATTCAGATAAAAATTGCCAGACAATCTCCTTAGAGTCTTCTTATCGCGACTAGATGCCCCAGTCGGATACTCCTGGTTCTTAAGGAAATTCTGGATGTCGAAATACCACGGCTTGCCATCAGAGGCTTCCTCAATGGCGAATATGAAAGCGGGTATATCAAGTCGGGAGATGACTATTCTGGGAGCTTCATTCCAAAAATTAACTTTGTACATTGAAGACAGCGTTGCCAGAGTGTCTGCCATCTGATTTTCTGCTCGCGACACATGATGAAATTTCACCTTGTCGAAGAAAGGTAATAACCTCCTTGCATAATTCATGTAAGGAATCAAATTAGGTCGATGAGTTTCCCATTCTCCTTCGATTTGATTCACAACTAGCGCTGAATCGCCATATACATCGAGATTCTTGATCCTCAAATCAATAGCTTCTTTGAGACCCATGATACACGCTTCATACTCAGCCTCATTATTGGTGACCGGAAACGTCAATCTGGCAGTGAATGGGATGTGATACCCATGGGGTGTTGTAATGATTGCCCCAATTCCGCTTCCATATGAATTGACTGCGCCGTCAAATATCAACTTGCATTGGGAGCCAAGTTCAGGACCTTCGTCTGGTAACGGTTCATCACAATCTTTCATCTTGAGGAACATAATGTCTTCGTCAGGAAAATCAAACTTCATCGGCTGATAGTCTTCGATAGGCTGTTCGGCAAGGTACTCTGATAGAACGCTTCCTTTGATGGCCTTCTGAGAAACATATTGAATGTCATACTCTATCAGTACCATTTGCCATCTGGCAATTCTTCCTGAGAGCGCTTGCTTTTCAAAGACATACTTGATCGGATCCATCTTCGAAATCAGCATAGTTGTATGGTTAAGCATGTACTGTCTTAAACGTTTGGCGGCCCAAGCGAGTGCACAACACGTTTTCTTAAGCATTGAGTAACGACTCATAATCTGTGAACTTTTTACTCAGATAATAGATAGCATGCTCTTTTCTTCCACTCTCGTCGTGTTGACCGAGGACACAACCCATACTGTTCTCAAGAACCGTTAAGTACATAGTCAAAGGTCTTCCAGCCACTGGAGGTATCAGTATTGGAGGTTCTTGCAAATATTCTTTTATTTTCTCAAACGCGTTCTGACAATTCTCATTCCAAATGACCGCCTGATCTTTCTTTAATAATTTAAACAATGGTTCACAAGTGGCTGTGAGGTGAGATATGAACCGAGCAATGTAGTTCAATCTACCTAAGAAACCACGAACTTGTTTCTCGGTCTTCGGTGCTGGCATTTCTTGAATTGCCTTGATCTTCGCGGGATCAACCTCAATACCTTTCTCACTGACAATAAACCCCAATAACTTTCCTGATCGTACGCTGAACGTACACTTGTTTGGATTCAGCCTCAGTTTGAACTTTATCAATCTCTCAAACAACTTTAGAAGATTCACCAGATGCTCCTCTTATGTCTAGGACTTTGCAATCATATCGTCGACATAAACCTCGATCTCATGATGAATCATGTCGTGAAAGAGGGTCACCATTGCTCGTTGATAAGTTGCCCCTGCGTTCTTCAAACCAAAAGGCATCACCTTATAGCAAAACATCCCCCAAGGTGTGATAAAAGTCGTTTTCTCCATATCCTCTGGCGCCATCTTAATTTGATTGTACCCGGAAAAACCATCCATGAAAGAAAACACTGAATATTGCGCGGTGTTATCAACGAGCACGTCAATATGGGGGAGCAAAAAATCATCTTTTGGGCTTGCTCTATTCAGGTCCCTATAATCAACACACATCCTGACCTTGCCGTCCTTCTTAGGCACAGGTACGATGTTGGCGACCCACGGAGGGTAGTTTGTCACGGCAAGAAATCCGGCGTCTAACTGCTTTTGAACTTCCTCCTTGATCTTCCCCGCCATATCAGGCCTGGTTCTTCTCAATTTTTGTTTAACGGGATGACAACCTTCTCGAAGAGGCAGGTGATGGACCACAATGTCTATGTCGAGTCCGGGCATATCTTCATATGACCAAGTAAAAACATCTTTATATTCTTGGAATAACTCAACCAGCCTCTGCTTGACATCATTTTGTAGTGCAGTCCCTATTCTGACTTCCTTCTTATCCTCCTCAATTCCTAGATTGATGACTTCAACTTCCTCCTGATGAGGCAGAATGACCTTCTCTTCTTGTCTCAACAACCTAGCAAGCTCCTCGGGTAGGTCTTCGTCTTCGTCAATCTCTTCCTCTGCTTGAAAGATCGAATTGTGTAACCTGCAATGATGATGATTTTATGCTTAAATGACATGCAAACAAAAAAACACAAACCACATTGCCATTTTATTGTTAGAAAACAAAAAGAAGAAAAACAAAGATCACAAAATTTGAATGCGAAAACGCCCTTTGATTAATGACAAAAAGTGTTCAAACATAAGCAAATAGGCTCTGAATAGAATACCCTTATGCTTCGGGTAGAACATAGGGTTACACAAAAAACTGATAAAACAAGTCATTACTGTTCACGTGTCACTTGGACAAATTCCTCGATGGACCAATTGCATAGCTTCTGTCCCTGAATGCTCGGCTTGATCCATGCGTCCATGTCACAATCACTATCTCCATCTTCGTTGTCAGATACAGCATTGATCCTTTCGAAATTGACTCCTCCCGGAGTAAACACAACTGGCCCCTTGAACCTTGGCGCGCTTTGCGAGAACGAAGAAGACGGACGATATCATAAGCCGAACTTGTCTTGCTTGTTGGGAATATCCAACACTTGACCCCAACCTTGGGTTGCCCCTGCTTGAACTGCCACCTGAGCCCCTTTGAATGAAGACATGGCCACTACTGGTTCTTTGATTATGGCGAGAGACTTGTCTTTAATCTGAACCCCTTCGAAAGCCTGACACAAAGTTTCATGAATCTCGCCATCCACTTCAACATACTTGAAAGATGATAGGTGACTGATCATTATGTCCTCCTCCCCACAGACGGTCACAACACTGCCCCCAACCATATACTTCAGCTTTTGATGCAATGTGGAAGTAACGGTGCCAGCAGAATGTATCCATGGACGACCTAGCAGACAGCTGTAAGCAGGCTAAATGTCCATGACGTAAAATACCGCCTTAAACACCTCTGGGCCCACTTGGATAGGCAACATTATTTCTCCAAAAACAGATCTTCGGGTTCCATCAAAGGCTCGCACAACCAAGTCACTTGGTGTACAGTAAAGACCCTGATGATCTATCTTTATTAAAGCTTTCTTGGGAAGTACATTCAAGGACGAACCTGTGTCAACAAGGACATGCGACATTACAGTTCCTCGGCACTCCAATGAAATATGTAATGCCAGGTTGTGCTTCCTGCCCTTTGGCGTTAAGTCCAAATCGGTAAATCCCAGACCGTTTCCCGCGTTTACATGTGCCACAACTCCTTCGAGTTGATTAACCGATATTTTGTGTGGCACGTAAGTAGTGCTTAAAACCTTCAATAACGCATTTAGATGCGCTTCTGAACACATTAGCAATGATAGTATGGAGATCTTAGAAGGAGTTTGTTGCAGATGATCGACTATCTTGTAGTCTCTTTTTCTAATCAACTTCATGAACTCCTCCATATCCTTTGCTAGAGATTCCTTCCCCACCACCTGAGGAGTTTCTTCTACCAACTTGCCTTTTCCTTTATCATCTTTCTCCGCCACCACCTCGGACGGTGCAAAGATTCTACCACTTCTCGTAATCCCTCCAGATCCAACAAGATTATCAACTGAATCAACAGGTAGGCTTTCCAGTTCTACCTTCTGCCTGTTACAGTATACCTCGGCTCCATAATTCCATGGGATAACCTTAGTACTTTCATATGGCACAGGGCCTGCCTTAGTGATGGTGACGGTAGGTGGCCTTGGAGGCACTGGAATAATATTTGTTTTGTATGGGATTGAAATTGTTGCGACTTTATCTTGCTCTTCAACAGTTACCTCAACAGGCTTCTTCTCTGCAGTTCGGTCAAATTGCAAGGTTCCTTCATCCGTCATGCTTTGGATACATCTTCTCAAATCTTCACACCCTTCGGGATGGCTTAAACAATTGTCACACCCTTCATTGCATCCTGGGAACACTCCCCCCTTCAACAATTTCTCCTTCACAAAGCTTAAAGGCGTTTTTAGCTCATTCACGTCAGCTACCAGACCCAACCCTTCCTCAATCAGAACAGCACCAACCCCAGCCGGCCCGTGATTTGGCATAGGGTTTTTCTCCACATTTGGCGCATCATGTGAAAAGTCTACTGTTTTACTATCGATCAAATCTTGCAGCTTAGTTTTGAAAGCTTTGCAGTTGTCAATGGTATGGTCGGGTGCCCCATAGTGGAACTCACATCGTGCATTTATATAAAAGTCGGGCGGTGGTGTGCCTGTTAAAGGGGCCATAGTCCTCTTTTGAACCAACTGCAATTGCAACAATGCTTGAAGTACTTGAGAATATGGCATTGGTGGTGGGTCAAACACTCTCTCGGTCATCCTGGGCCGTGCTGGGTGCCTTCTATACCCTTGTTGATTCTGTTGAGGTGGCTGATGTTGCCGTTGTTGTTGTTGTTGTGGTAGTTGTTGTTGCTGTGGTTGTTGTTGTGGTTGTCGTGGTATGGGGATCGTAACACTTGCGACCTGTTGTTGATATTGGTTGTGAGGCTGATTCCTCCATCTTCCTTGGAAGCCTGACACCGAGTTGGTTTCTCCTTCACGCCTTCTATTGCCAAAGACCTTCTTTCCTCCTCCTCCAGTTGAGGATCCTTCTCCCGCTTGAATCTTCCCAATTTTAATGTCGTTCTCAATGCGTTCTCCCATAAGTATCATGTCGGAGAAACTGTCGGTCATACAGTTGAGAAACTTCCCGTAATACATACCAGAGAAAGTGCCCACGAAAAGATCCATCAGCTCACGTTCCACCATCGGTGGCTGCACCCTAGCTGCAAGCTCCCGCCACCTTTGGGCATACTCTTTAAAGCACTCGCTACTTTTCTGGGAAAGATTTTGAAGCTGGACCCTGTTGGGAGCAAGGTCACTATTATATTGGTAGTGCTTCACGAAAGCCTCTGCCAAGCTTTTCCAACTATTGACCTGAGCAGGTTCCAACCCCATGTACCATTCGAGTGACGGTCCACACAAACTGTCCTGAAAGAAATGCATTAGCATCTTCTCATCACTTGAATACACCGACATTCTCCGATAGTATGACCGCACGTGAATCCTTGGGCAGGTGTCCCCTTTATATTTGTCAAAAATGGGAGCCTTGAATTTGTGTGGCACTCTCAAGTTAGGCACCAACCCTAGATTAGCCATATCTAACCCCATAGAGTTTTGATTGGTAAAGTTCTTCATTTGTTCCTCCAACAATTTAAACCTTCGATCAGCTTCTGCGGGCCTCTCAACACCCATACCCTGCATAGAGAATACATTGTCTTGATGATCTTCATTCCAGCGATGGTCTCCATTGTTACAATCAGCATAATAAGCACTCCGATTAATTACAGGGCCATACCCATTGTTTCCAAGACCGTTGTTAATATTACCTGGACCAAATCCCACGTTGTAGGCACCAACACCAACGCCATTATTGCTAGCGTTACCGAAACCATTGTTACCCAATCCAACGTTCGCAGCGACATTGCCGAAACTAGTATTTCCAATCCCTGTATTTCCATTGCCTCCACCAATATTTCCGTTGGTTTCGACGTTTCCATTACTGTTTCCCGTCACGTTCCCATTCCCAATACCATTACCAGTGCCATTCCCGCCAGCATTGGGGATGACCACTGGTATACCATTATTAGCATTCAGATTCTCAACAAGAGGTGGGTTGGTAGGTATGCCACCATGTAAAACCCCATCATTGTCAACTCGCGCAATCAAGGGCTGCACCAAAGTCTGAAGCTGATCGTGCCCCTTGGCGACGTTTTGCATGACTTCCATAAATTGAGTCATCCTGTCCTTCATTTCTTGCATCTCAATCTGCATTTGCTCTTGCATTTGTTCCATGACCCTCCTCTGATTTGCTCTAGTCGTGTACCGGTGAGTTGTTCTATCAGCAATCCTGGAGCACACTAAAAATAAACAGGAGATAAGAAAACAGTTTTGATGCACCTGCAATGCGAAAAATGCTAAAATGCAGACATGTAAATATGCGGCAGGGAGATTTCCCCCCTCGATTCTAGTTTCCAGAAGAAACATCAATGATAAAGAAAAGCCCTCTAGACAAGCGAACAGAATGATAACTCTTCATATAATAACAAGCCAACAGGCAGTGTGCATACACATCAACTGAGTACGAAGTAGGAATGACCTCAACCAACAAGCCTGGCGATGGTCAATACATATACGAAACAAACAAGATACAAAGAAAGACAGTCAAGCTGGACGACGAGTCCGAAAATCCACAAGTAACTTCACTGTCTCAGGATGACCAGGCCTGGTGAGTAAGCCATGTATGAGTTGCTCCCTCTGACTGATGACGGACTGTAAACCCTCAGCATGCTCCTCGCAAGATCCTCTTCCAAAGCATGCATCAAACTTGCACCTCTTGGAATCAGCTTTCAACTTGCACTGCTTTAATTATGAAATGACTTCGTTCAACCTGTTTTGCACATCACGCCTGAAGGATCCCTCCATTGCAATCCTCTCATCCTTGGTATTGAGTTGTTTCTTCAACTAACCGATCTGTTGTCTAAGCTTGTCCTCGCGCTCTTTGTTGTTAGTGAGCGTAGCATTCCACAATGAGTCAGCCCTAGAGAGCTCTAAGTAAGCTTTTTTCAAATTTTCCTTCTTGGTAGCAAGCACCTTATAGACGGAGTTCAAATCCTGGTCTGCGCGTTCCCGATCCTTGGTCTGCTTCGTCAGGTCTGTATCTAGTTTGTTGACAAGTGCAGTTTACCTTTTGAAAGAATGAACAACCTCAATCCTCTCGCTTCGGACTTGAAAGATTTCTTTCTCTAATTCTTCGTTGACTCTCTTCAACTCTTCTTTCTCACATAACAGTTGGTTGTACTTCTGAATATCCACAGTAGTGGGCTCTTCAATAGGATGCAAAGGTGCCACTGAAGGAAATGGCATTAGGAAATTAGCAGCTCTATCTTTGATCCATACCACGTAAGGGTCATAAGCTTGATTGTTCTTCTTTCCTAATAATATCTTACCACGCATGTGAACGTTACACCATGCATACTCCAACCTAACCAACATGTCAGCTTCCAGCAAGCCTATGAGATACAGAGATTCCTGTATCTCTTCTTCTTCAGGAGGACTCTTCAAGGCGTATCCAAGTTGTCTAATCAACAAAGAAGGGTTATAGTTAATACAACCCTTCCTTCTGACCAACGGGACGTTCGGAAAACATCTGCAGCTATAGATGATCTCAGTGCCAAGTATATCATGATCAAACCACACAATATTCTTCGCAGATAAACCCATCAACCTCACAGAGCATTCCGAGGTGCTTGCAGTAGTAACAAAAGGACCTATTTTCAGAAGATGACCGAGGAACCACATATACAACAGGGGTACACAACAAGACACGTTCTTACCCCTCCGCTTCTCGTTCTTGTAATGGATAGAGTGATAAACATCTCCCAATAAAGTAGGCACTGGATTCTCCGAAGCAAGGATAAAGAAAGCATCTGAATCCACAAAGTCTGGCAAATTTGGAAACAAGATAATACCATAAATGCATAGGGCCAGAATGGCGTTGAACACAATCCAACAACCGTCTTTTGCGAACTGCAGAGCCTTGTCAACTAGAAATGGTAGAGGAAACCCATATACTCCATTTAGCTTAGTCAATTTTCCTGATAACTCTGAGACGTCAAGATTTAGAACTGCAACAAGTCTAGCTAGATTAGGCTCATCATCGTCATGGTAAAAGGGCATCTGATCCAATATGGGAACTCCTAGCAATACAGAATACTCTTCCAAAGTTGGCGCTAGGACGTAATCAGGGAAAACAAAACATCTCAACTGAGGGTCGTAAAACTGTAGAAGAGTGTATAAACCATTCAACTCGAACACCGAAGGTCTGCGTACTACACTGAGTAACTTCCCATAAGATTATTTGAATTCTGTTCTCACTTTCTAATTTGTTGACGCAACCAATCTCAACAAGGAACTGGTATCAGGAGAAGGGAATTTGTATGCAACTGTCTTCTTTAGATGTTCCATGTCAAGGAAGGAATAAGATCACTAGAACCGGGGAGGAAAAAATACACCTGCAACATAGATACACGTTAATGAAATGCAAATGAAAATGCAAAATGCATATGCAACAGGAGATCAAGATTGTTGTGTTGTAGTTTGAGACGAACGGAGCTTCGCTTTAGACATAACCAAACACTGTCATTGGGACCCCCTCGATATCAAGAACACAAATCCAAATTGTAAAGAACTGGGTAGTCTGAAAGCTAGAGTTTTCCTGCACCCCCATCTCTCTCACAGGTAAGGACCTGTCCACTGACAAGGTTTGGCATCCTATGCGTTCATCAGCGTCACAGGCTTTCAAGAAATGATGATACGAGTACCAGGGAAGGTGTGGCATCATCATCTCTTGAAGCGGCCTCACTTAGCTGAATCTCAAATGATCGGTTCCCAGAGTCGACAATCCTCAGGTTCAAAATTCCTTCGAGCCCAAAGGGCCAGAAAGAAAATCGTCAAAGAGAATCCTGTCTGAGCGTGAATTTCATGGCTAGCTGGTGCATGCAAAGCATACAGGCTCACCACTAATCTCCACTTCTAATTCTAAGTTTATACTCAAGCCTAGGTCTGACTTATCTCTCAATGAATCAAGTCCCTCCCCACAGCACATCAATAAATGATATCATGCGGGAAAGTAAATGCAGAAAGATAAAACACATATGTACAACACCCAAAAAAGAAAAACAAACAAGCGCTAGGATTGACTCGCATAGGGGTTGTTCCTGTCCACAGCAGAGTCGTCAGCTGTCGCTACTGCGAAAATCGAAGGTCGGCTGTGACAGAAGAGTCGCCACCGTGCGTTATTTATCCCAAGAGAGGGAAAGGAAACACTCAGAGAAAACCTAGCGAAAAGAGGGATAAGAATGGTCATCACAACCAAATCTTGGGTTCGGGAGTCGGTTACGCAAGGGGAAGGTGTTAGCACCCCTCACGTCCGTTGTACTCGACGGGATCCACGCTTGTTGTCTATCTAAAAAGGGTGTTTAAACTATCTAACTACAGGCTTAAGGACAAAAAGGAAAAGAAGTGACTCGGCAAAGCAACGATGCTTTGTGCCTACGTATCTCATTTGAAATGAGAAGTCAGAGTCAACGTAGTTCGCCTAACTACGGGTAAAAGGGGGGAAGGTTGCTCGCCAAAACATCGCGTCTTGTGCCTACGTACTCTCAACAGGTGTGAGAGATCAGAGCAAACATAGTTCGGGGTAACGGGGAACACAAGTTTGTTCAACAATTTTAAGCGAGTAAGGTTAACAGTCAGTTCTAGCAGTTTGGTGTATGCAGCTCGACCTTTGGAGACTTAGGCGTTACCGTTTGCGGCAGAACTAAGGGTTAACAACACTCTTGTTATGAAAATGATTTCTCAAGGATTAAAGGCCCCAAGGGCAAAGAGAAGTTTGAATGATTGTTTTTGTGTTTTTTTAGAGAAGAAGTGTTTTTGAATTGGTTTGCAATTCGTATCGCACTAGAGACTATGACTTAGGAGTGAATGCATCGCATATCACCCAAAGGGTGCTACACTAAACACTCAAGCCATTGAAGGGAGACCCTTCAACAGCCATTTCCCAAATAACTTAAGGCTCGTAACGCACAATACTCATTAACCTTTATTAGATGTTTTGGATTGTTTAGGAGATGAGAAGAGAAAGACGCACTAAAGGGGGACTAACTCAAACCTAAAGTTGTCATGCAACGGTGGTCCTATGATTGAGATAAAGGGAAGCTACCTAATGTTAACATACATGGTTAAGGTCCTAATGTCTATCATAATCAATCTTGAACAAGAAAGATTAGAGGTCCTAAGGGAAATGAGACAAACGAGGAAACAAAAGCAACATAAACATGTGAGAATGCAAACATGGATTGAGGGAGGAAATTAGTGTGGGGCAGTAGCCTCCACATGCTCATCTCAACCTCAAACAACAATATGAAATATGCAAGAAAAGAATGGGTAAGGAAATGCACCAATGAAAACAAGCACGTGCGCTAAAATGGGATGAAATGGCCTAAACCAAACAACATCAACCGTAAGGCGCAAAATCAAGCACAAATGAAAGGTAAACAAATCCTAAGACAAAGTGAGGATGGGAGATCATGTGAGGGCATCAAGGAACTCACAATAGACACTCAACCATGGGCATCACCAACCAAAACAAAGAAGCATAAAGAAAACAACAAGACATGTCCTCAAGGATTCCACCACTTTAAGTATGCTTCAAGTTCCTCCAAAGGAGGGACTAAGCCACCTTAAATGACACTCCTATGTCATTTAAGGCAACTAAACCACAAGGAAATGCATGCAAGTTCTCAAAGGATTGCAAGCATGTTTCAATATGAAACCCTAATTGGCAACTCAAAAGTAAACCCACAAAAGAACAAGCTAAATACAATATAATGACCTAACAATGAGCAAGCATCATCCTTAACATGTTAGCAACATGAAACAATAGGCATTGAGAGCTTAAAGGATCCAAAATTGTCATATCCAAGTCAAACTAGGTCAAGATGTATGTGTGAACCTCCCTTTGAGTAACTTGACTTGCAAGTTACTCTAAAAATAGAAAAATGATTCAAAAATTAATAAATAAAATGCTAGAAGCTCATAAGCATGTTGGCAATCAGAGGCCAAAAGAACTCAATCAAGGTCACTTCACAACATCACCATAGAAATTGATTCACAAGGGTGCTCCATTATGAAGGAGGATTGTTTAGGGTCAAATGAAATGCATCAAAACTCAACTCAAAAGTCAACAAGTCAGGGGCAAAATGGTCCTAAAAAATTCTTCAACTCATTGTTGATATAAGGATTGAACCTTATTCACTGGAGCCAAAGGAAATGAGAGAAATAAATTCAAGAACAAAGTATGTCACAATTTAACTCAAATAAAACAGTTCCAATATTTAAATCATTTTAAATTCGAAAATAAAATAATAAAATAAAATAAAAATATCCATAAAAAACTAGACATCTCAAAGTTCCTAAAAAATATTTTTGGTGATTTTTTATGGTATTGGAACTATTTTATATGAAATAAATTGAAACAACATCCAAAACAGAATTTAAAAACTAAAAAAAAGAAATACAAGAAAAATAAATAAAACTGGGTGCTAAATAGCAACCCAGTAAAGGCAAAAAGCGGACTGGGCCTCCCTGGGGGGTGCTGTTATCATTCCACTTAAGCCCAAGAGCATTAAAAAAAACAGAAAATAAATGGAAAAAGTTTGGTGGTAATAGCAAAGAAAATGAGAACAAAATGAAACAATGGGCCAAAGGGGGGCGCGAATAACATTTCACTTAAGCCCAACATAATATAAAAAATAAAACAAACTCAGAAAAATAAAAAAAGAGAGGGGGGGCAGCCGACCGCCGGACTGGTTTTTCCGGTCACCCCTACCGGGAGGTCCGGCCGCCGCGGGTTCAACAACCCCAACCCGGATTTTTCATTTTTTCACCGTTTTGCGCATTTTTTATACCAAAACTCATCTACTCGTCGCAAGGATGAATAACATGCCATTATTTTTGTCAAAAAGTGCTTAAATAAAGAGAAAAGAGAGCAGCAAGGAAATGAGCAAAAACAAAAATGTTCACAAATGGAAACCAAATGATAATAATAATGATCTATGATGTACAAGGATGAATAATATGAAAAAATGGCATGAAATAGAAGCTTAAAATATGAGATATTTTGAAAAGTTAGTAACCTCAAAAAAGCTTCAACAATGGTTCAATGTGCAACCAAAGCTTAAAATAAACTATCCAGAAACGTTCTAAATCACTCAAGGAAGGTGTTTGGATGTTTAAAAGTGGTTGAAACTCAAGGAAAATAAAAAAACGAAAATCACTTTTTTCTCACTTTTTCTCAAGTTTTCTCTCACTTTTTCTCACCAAAATCTGAGTTATGAAGCATGGGAATTGTTTCTGAGTTTATGTATGAATGATTTAGGTCAAAAGGAGGCCCAATGGAAGCTCATAAAGCCCAAAACAAATTTTGAATTTTCCCACTTTTTTGGCTTTGAATGTACACGAAAATGCACTCTCTAGGCTGTCAAAGAGGCATGGTTCACTTGTACTATGTTCATGTTGATCCACCAAATGAGATTTGCTCCTTAATTTTGCTTTATGGTGTTTTTTTTGAAACGTTACTTATCATTGAAGAAAGCTTGAAAATGGCCATTAATTTGAGTTCAAATTCCAAATCAAAAAATGGCATTGTGTTTGAAATGTTATTGGCACTCAAAAAATGCACAAAGTTGATTCAAAATGTTTCCAAATGAATTAATTGTGAATTTCCATTTTTAAAGCCTTTTCCATGAAAATTTCTCTAGGCATTCTTCAATCCAAACCAGATCTTTGATACCTTGATGTTTGAAAATGCAAATGACCCCATTTGGAGCATCTTTGAAGTTGGAAAGTTTTCCATTTGAAGTGTGCAAAGTGGTGAAATGGACCTATAATGAAAATGACCCGTAATCCTACTTTCCCAAAATACCCCTGCCTTGCAAGCCTCATAACTTGAGTTCTACAAATCATATGAAAGACTTCTAGTACTTTTTGGAAATCTAAGACCATGCCCTACAACTTTCATGTTGGAAAAAATTTGAGGAGAAACATACTTCTAGGTCAAAAATGGCTTGGAAGTTGGTTGACTTTTGTTGACCAAAATCACATCCCTCTGATGACATGTAACTTATCTAGATCATAAATGGAGTTCTATAGGTCCAACCAAGGACTTCTAGTACTAAAATTAAAGCTAAGAACATGCTCTATAAGTTCCATGTTAGCCAAAGGTTGAGATGAGACTTGTGTCTTAAGATAGGTGGTCTTGAAGTTAGGCACTGAATAGGGGATTTTACCCTGAGAACCCTAACTCAGTCACTTCTCATACTCTTGATTCTTGATGAATTAATCTTGAAATGTCATCTCATATGTTTCAACACAACATTACATGATCATAAAGACTTGGAATTGAGTCTTAATCTCCTTCAGTTTCACAGTCTTAATCTCCTTAATCTCCTTCCACTGTGGCCATTAGCACTTGGCATAAACAATTATATGAGCTCCATAGTAACCCTCAAGGCCTCTAATGAGCTTCAATGACAAACTCCATCCATAAACATGGACTTGTGGTCTTCATATGACCTTCAAATGGCCTCCTAGACAGGAGGTGAACCACATACACTTATCTGTTCTCAAAGGGCTTTGTCCCTCTTCTGATGATGATAATCACTTGATAATTTGAATAAGACCTCTTGATTAGGCTTAGAACCCTTTTCAAACTCCTCTTGTAAAACACACATATTTTGATCCCCTGTAAATGCAAAATGCTATGCAATGCGATATGCTAGAACAATGAAATGAAACATAAACCAAGTAAAGAAAAGGTTGGGCAAATTTTGGGGTACAACAGAGTGCACAACATGTTTTTTCCAGCATCGAGTATCTTGATTCACAATTAGTGAAATTCTTACTCAGGTAGTAGATGGCATGCTCTTTTCTACCCGTCTCGTCTTATTGATCGAGCACATATCCCATTGAATTCTCAAGAACCGTGAGGTACATGATCAATGGTCTCCCTGCAACTGGAGGCATGAGTATTGGAGGTTCCTGTAGATATTCTTTTATTATTTTGAATGCCTTCTGGCAATTTTCATTCCACCTGACAGTTTGATCTTTTCTTAGCAATTTGAATATTGGTTCACAAGTGGCTATAAGATGTTATATGAACCTTACAATATAGTTCAATCTCCCCAGAAAACCACGAACCTCTTTTTCCGTCCTCGGCTCAGGAATATCTTGTATAGCTTTTATTTTGGCAGGATCTACCTCAATACCCTTTTCAATGATAATGAAACCCAATAACTTTCCAGATCTCACCCCGAAGGTGCACTTGTTAGGATTCAGCTTCAGCTTGAACTTCCTCAACCTTTCAAACAATTTCAGAAGATCGATCAGATGTCCCTCCTCCGTCTGTGACTTTGCAATCATGTCATCAACATAGACTTCAACCTCATGATGAATCATATCATGAAACAAAGTGACCATCGCCCGCTGGTAAGTTGCCCCTGCATTTTTCAATCCAAAAGGCATCACCTTATAGCAAAAAGTCCCTCACGGTGTGATGAAAGTAGTTTTCTCCATGTCCTCTGGGGCCATCTTGATTTGGTTATACCCAGAGAAGTGATCGCGACTTTCTATGTCTAATACATCCTAACTGCAAGTGCACAGTCTATCGCGTAGTAATAATAGATATCGATCCCACAGGGACTCATAATCAAACTAGTGTTCTCGGGAGTTACTATGTTTAGCTAGGTAGGATATGTTTAAGGGAATAAGATTGTCACTAAAGGGAAACTAAGAATGTTAATTAGATTATAATTGATTGAATCGATATGCAGTAATTATGTTCTTCGGGGATTTGACAAGTTACCGGTGTATGAAATAATTTTCAGAGTTTATTTAAGCAGAAAATGGTGATTTGAAGACTCTCGCCTCACGATGGTTATTGACGCTAATCATAATTCTAAGGGCCAAACGTACACTTTCGTATCCCATTCGGGGTTAAAATTATTTTTTAGAAATCTCTAAGTTCTAATTCATTTTAAAGTGCTTTCGCTGTTATTAAAATGAGTGACTAGTGTTTACTATCTGATCTTGCCGCAACTTTCGCTTGTTGGTTCGTATCTTAATTAATTTCCCACTTTCGTGGCAAAACTACTTTTAAATAAGTTCTCGCTTTCGCGACGAAGTTTATTTAGTAAATTAATTTTAAACACTCAGACCATAAACGACTTTTGAAAAAGACAAGTTTCAACCGGTTATTATCAAATCCCTTTCGAATTATTACTACATATCGATTACTTAAATTTAGCTAGACATGGATTTGGGAAAGGTAAAACATAAATGAAAATAATAAATAATAATATGCATCATAATAAAACTGGAATTACGATTGAAATGAGAAACCTGTAAATATTCCAATTGGCCTTTGGGCAGATCCTCCACAGATGTTGGCAGGATTCTGGTCTTTGTGCCAATTTGATCGTACAACGGAAATAGAAATTACAGAAGAATGAAAGAAATGCAGAAAAAGAAAAGGAGAAACAAATAAGAATAAAAACTGGAAAGGTTGCTCTGGAAATAAATTTGCAGCACTTCGTTGTATGAATGCGGCCCCCTTTCTGAGGTCCCCTTCTTCCCTTTTTATAGAAATGGAATTCTAACGGTTATAATTGAAGAGGGTGGACTTTGAGGCAGAAAAATCAGGGAGTAGTGGTCCACTATTTGAGACTTGGAACTGCTTCTTTTACGTGAAACTGAAGTGGGGCGTTTTTGCCTGCATGACGGTTGTCACAAGGTGTGACGGTCGTCATGGAGCTGTGACGGTCGTCACAGCAGCAAAATCAGCATTCTGCGCTTTTCATGATGTTTTCATCCTTTTTTCGTCCATATTTCGTCTGAGATTGCTTCTTTTCTTCATAATGCCTTGTTTAGACGTGATCATCAAATACCTGCAAAACATCAGACAAACAACACGGAAATAACCCGAAATCGGATCGAAAACAGTTAAACTTTAGTTGAATTATGCGTCAAAATATATATACGATTTCGTGTTATCAAGAAGCCATCCATGAAGGAAAACACAGAATATTGAGCGGTGTTATCAACCAACACATCGATATGAGGGAGCGGGTAATCAACACACATCCTGACCTTTCCATCTTTCTTAGGAACAGGAAAAATATTAGTGACCCACGAGGGTAATTCGTGACAGCAAGAAACCCAACATTCAAATGCTTCTGAACTTCTCCTTTGATCTTGACTGCCATGTCAGGCCTTGTCCATCTCAACTTCTGCTTGACTGGCGAGCATTCTTCTCTGAGAGGTAACCGGTGTACCACAATATCTGTATCCAGCCCAGGCATGTCTTGGTAAGACCAAGCGAAGATATCTTTATACTCACGGAGCATTTCAACCAATCTTCTCTTGATACTGTCTTCCAATGCAGCCCCCTACTTTAACCTCTTTCTTATCATTCTCGGTGCCCAGATTGATAATCTCAATATCCTCCTGATGAGGTACAATGACCCTTTCCTCCTGCTTGAGAAGCCTGGCTAACTCTTCGGGTAGTTCACAGTCTTCGTCAGTCTCTTCTTCAGCTTGATAAATGGGATTATCAAAGTCATACGAAGTCATAGCTGAACCTAAATCGATGGCATCTGATAAAAAAGACCTGCATGAGGATTTTTATGTTTATTATGCGATTCAACAAACAAAATACATTGCCATTTTTCTGTTTAATATAAATGCAAAACAAAAACAAGAAAAACAGGGATCACAATATTTGAATGCGAAAACGTCCTTTATTTAATGATAAAGTTCAAATAACAAGAGGGCCCCACAAATGGGTCACTACGTCTTGGGCAGAACGTAGGACTGAACATAATCAAAACAATGAACATTACTCTGCAGCAGTAACATGAATGACTTCTTCGGTAGTCCAGTTGCACAACTTCTGGCCAGGAGTACACGGACGAATCCAAGCATCCATATCGCAGTCATTGTCTCCTTCATCATCTCCAACGACATTAATCCTGTCAAATATCACACCACTGCTGGTGAACTGCACAGGTCCCCTGAACCTCAGAATGCTCTGAGAAGAACTGGAGGGTTTGCATCCCAGGCCGAACTTGTCCTTCTTGACGGGAACATTAAGAACTTTGTCCCACTTTTGAGACGAGCTGGATTCTATGATAGCACGAGCTTACTTGAGCGATGACATCGAAACCTCTGGGCCTTTGGCTTCTACAGGAGACTTCCCCTGAATATGAACTGTTTTGAACGCCTGACAGAGTGTTTCGTGGATCTCCCCATCCACTTCCACGTACTTGAAGGATGACAAATGGTTAACCATAATATCCTATTCACTGCATACCGTGACTATCTTCCCTTCCACCATATGTTTTAACTTTTGATGCAACGTTGAGGTGACTACCCCTGCAGCATGTATCCAAGGTCGGCCAAGCAAACAGCTGTATGTTGGATGGGTATCCATAATGTAGAAAGTTGCATCAAAGATCTTGGTCCGATCTGAATAGGCAACGTGACCTCTCCAAACACTGATCTCTTAGATCCATCGAAAGCCCTCACGACCAAATCACTTGGCGTGTATGTCAAACCTTGAACGTCTAACTTCATCAATGCCCTCTTGGGAAGCATATTGAGGGACGATCCTGTATCAACCAGGACATGCGACATCAAAGAACCTCTACATTCCAAAGATATGTGCAAGGCACAGTTATGGTTTCTTCAGGCAGGAGTCAGATCCAAATAAGTAAAACCAATACCATTACCGACGTTCACATGAGCTACTACCCCCTCCAACTGATTAACATAAATCTCATGGGGTACGTATGCTGCATTCAAGATTTTCAATAGAGCATTGCGGTGCGCCTCAGAAATTAACAACAATGACAGAATAGAAATCTTCGAAGGAGTCTGATTTAAGTGACCTACAATCTTGTAGTCACTTTTTCGAATGAGTCTCATAAATTCCTCTGCATCCTTCGAAAGATCATCAACACCGACCGATGGTTGGACATTCTCTTCAATCATGACCTTTCTTTTCCCTTTGTCATTCTTATCAATGTTAACCCCTGGTGGCGAAAAGACCCTACCACTTCTGGTGATACCTCCGGCCCCAACTATATTCTCAACCGACAAATTTCCATCTGTAGGCGCAGTCCATTCCTGCCTTTGCCCATTACAGAACACCTCTCCCCCATAATTCCACGAGATAGCTCTAGTGCTCTTGTATGGCATAGGTCCAGGTACAATAATGATAACCGGAGCTGGCCTAGCAGGCGCTGAAATATTGATTGTCCGGTATGGAATGGATATCGTAGCAACTTCGCTTCCATCATTACTCAATCTATTCTTAGCATCTTCTTTCACAACTTTATCAAATTACAAACGACCCTCATCAATCATTCTCTGAATACCCTTTTTCAAAAGATCACAACCCTCAGGCTGCACTTCACATTTTGAGCAGTCAGCGAAAAAACTCGGAAACACCCCCTTCGTCAACAAACTAGCCTTCACAAACCCCAGCGGAGTCTTCAAATATCTAACATCAATTATCAGATTTAATCTTTCTCCTTCAATAACAGCATTGGCTCCTGCCACCCCATGATTCGGCATCGGGTTTTAAGTCACATTCGGTTCATCGTTGGTGAAATTGATAGCTTTGGAATCAAGCAAGTTCTGTACTTTATGCTTGAAAGCTTTGTAGTGGTCAATATCGTGCCCTGGAGCACCTGAGTGAAAATCACAATAAGCGTTCGCATCGTACCCAGTAGGTGGTGGACCAGTGAGAGGAGCCAAAGTCCTCTTCTGAACCAATTGTAACTGCAGCAAATGTTGTAACAACTGTGAATACAGCATCAGAGGATTCGCGAACTGCCTATCAGCCATTCTGCTCCTGGCAGCATAAGGTCGCGGAACATTGACTCGCTGTTGAGCTGCAGCCGGGATATCTACTATAGCGACTTGTTGATGATAACGGGACTGAGCTCTACCTTTACCCTTGTGAGCAATAGCATTTTCATCCCTCTCCCTTCTCTTGGGGTTTGCAGAATACGGCTTCTTTGTTCCTCCCGAAGAGGATCCACCACCATTCGGAATCTTACTTGACTTGATTCCACTTTCAACTCTCTCACCAGCTATTACCAGATCAGAAAACCCTGCAGACATGCAGCCTATCAACTTCTCAAAGTACACACCAGGCAGTGAAGCCATGAACAGGTCGATCAGTTCCCTTTCAACCATAGGGGGTTGCACCCTTACAGCTAAATCCCGCCACCTTTGGGCGTATTCCTTGAAACTCTCAGTACTTTTCTGCGACAAACTCTGCAATTGTACCCTGTTTGGTGCTATATCACTATTATACTGATAGTGACGCATAAAAGCCTTGGCCAATTCTTTCCAGCTACGGATATGAATTCTCTCGAGTCCCATATGCCATTTCAAAGACGCCCCTGCCAGACTATCTTGGAAAAAATGCATTAGCAGCTTTTCATCATTGGAATAAGCAGACATCTTCCTGAAATACGTCCGAACATGCACTCTTGGACAAGTCGTCCCTTTATATTTATCAAAATCGGGCACCTTGAATTTGGGAGGAATCCTAACCCCAGGAACTAAACCAAGATCAGACACATCAAGGCCCAAAGAGTTCTGATTCTCAAACGATTTCATTTTCTCCTCGATCAGCTTAAACCTTCGGTCAACTTCCGTCGGTAAACCACCCTCCATATCTTTCATGGAAAACACATCATACTAGTTATCTTCCCAATGAGGGCCAGCAGCCCCGTGCACAGCGCACACACTTCCATTACCAGCAATATTACCATTCTCATTCTCCGTTCCTTCGCCCGGAGGTATGACAACAGTAGGAATACCCTGTGTGATAGGTCCACCGATCGATGGAGGCATAACATTAGCTCCTCTGTGCAGAACACCCTCTTTGTCAACCCGTGCTATCAACGGCTGGACCAAAGTTCTTAACTGTTCCTGTCCACTAGCAACAGTCTGCATCAGCTCCATGAATTACGCCATGCGAGCCCTGACTTCCTACAATTCGGCTTGAACCTGATCCATCACTTTTCGCTGATTCCCTCGAGTCGGATACCTGTAGAAACTGAACTCCTCAACTTCCTCAATCCTGAACTGAAGAAAACCAAGCAGAGTTAGGAACAGAAGGACACCAAGAACACCTGCAATGCGAATGAAAATGCAAGATGCAAAATGCAAACATGTCTATGTATGCACAGGGAGATCTCCCCCTTGATTCTAGTTTCAATAAACAAGAAGCAGAAATGGACAAACACGTCACAATAATCTTCTCATATATCAGGTAAAGCTGAAATAATACAACCAAATGAGAAATATCCACATACAAAGATGTATTGATCTCATCCAACATCCCTGGTGATGATCAAGATATAAAAGCAAATGAAACTACAAAAGATAAAACTCCCTAGTAACCATGATCTCTACACCAGTCCTGAGACTCCTTAAGCATCTCTTTTGTATCTGGGTGATCTGGTCTGGCAACCAACTCTCTGACGAGGATATCCCTCTTGCGTATCACATCCCAGAGATAATGACAATGATCCTCCCAAGCATCTTCGTCGAAGGCATCCTCAAGCCTGGGTTTCTTCACCTCTGCTCGAATCTTGAACTCTTCAAGTGCTGATAAAGTTTCCTGGTATTTCTACTTGATCGGGCTTCTGCGGAACGATTCTAACAATACCTCCCACTCCTTAGCCTTGAATTGCATTCTCAGCTTATCAACCTGAATACGAAGTTGGTCCTCCCTACTTTTTTTGGCAGTCAAGGTAGCATTCCATTGCTCATTGAATTTGGATATCTTCAGATAGGCTCTGCCTAAATCCTCCTTTTTACTCTTCAGAACGTCACAAGTGCTTTTCAGATCAAGACCGACTTGCTTCCGTGCTTGTACTTGATCAGCAAGTTCTTTCTCCAACTTGATCAAGGATTTTGACTTTGTCTTGGCCAAATAGACAGCTTCACCCTTATCATGCTTCAGCTGACTGATTTCCTGCTTCAACTCTTCATTCTCTTTGTGCAACTCTTCCTTCTCTGCCCAAAGCTTGGTATATCTCAGGATGTCGACGGTTGTAGGCGGCTCAATGACTAAGGGATACAGTGGTTCTTCAAGAGGAAACGGCAGTAATACCTCTTCAACCCTCTTCTGAATCCACTCCAAGTAGGGATCATATGCTCTACAATCTCCTTTTCCTAAAGAAAGCTTTCCCTTCTTGTGAATTTTACCTTAAGCGTCCACGAATCTGGCCGAGATACCATGATCAGCTACACCTATGAAGTATAGAGATTCCTACACTTCTTCTTCTTTTGGTGGTCCTCTCAAAACATAACCAAACTGTCTGACAGCCAGAGAAGGATTATAGTTGATGCCGCCTTTCCTCCCTATCAAGGGCACATTAGGAAAGCTACCACAACTAAAGATAAGATCGCAACCTAGTAGGTCTCGGTTGAACCAGACGATATTCTTTTCTGTTAAACCTATAAGCCTCTTTGACCATTCATACGAATTCCTCAAATCCACAAAAGCTCCAGAGCGAGGAAGATGATCAACAAACCACTTATGCAACAGCGGTGCACAACAAGAAACCATATTTCCTCTTATTTTCTCATTCTTGTAGTGTACCGAATGATACAAATCTCCCAGAAGAGTAGGTATGGGGTTCCGGGAAGCGAAGATATGAAAAGCATCAAAATCTACAAAGTCCGGTACATTGGGAAACAACACAATGCCATAGACATGCTGAGCCAAGATAGCACTGAAAACCACCCAACAACCTTTTCCAACATACTCTCGGGCTTTGTCCACCAAGAAAGATAAAGCAAAGTCGGAAACTCCATTTCTGCTGATAACATGGTCTACCAAGTCAGAGTCGCTCAATGAAAGAGCGGCAGATAACTTCTCAAGATTAGGTTATTCCTCGGAGCTGAAGAATGGCACCTTATTTAGGATCGGAACACCTAAGATGAAGGCGAATTCTTCTAAAGTCAGAGCCAACACATAGTCTGGGAATGTGAAACAGCACAGTGGCGGATCATAAAACTGTAACAGGGTATGAATAACACCATACTCATAGCTCGTGATCTTACGGACAAGATTCAGAATACCCCCGTAATCTTCCCTGAAGGTTTCCAGAACACCAATATCAGCCAGGGAAATCAGACCAAATAAAGATCCTAACTCAGGCGCAGGAAACTTGTACACAACAATCCTCTTTCTGCTTGCTTCCATCTCTACAGAAGACCAGTACCAGAATCAAGGGAAAGACAAGAACCTGTAACACACACAAAAATGCCATGTTAAATGCAGGATGATTATGCAGATGCAAACATGGGATCAAGGTATCGAATGCTCAAATTTTGCTGGTGTGCCGTTGACTGAACTCAATCAAAGCTCCGCTCTAATCAGAACACTGAGATAACAGAAAACCGGAGTACTCAGGATCAAAAGTCCGCACTGATAAGAAAACCAGGGTTGGTTGAAGGCCAGGTTTCCTGCAAAACCTATCCCCTCTCACACGTGGGTTCTAGTCTTGAAAGGTACGACATCCTATGCGGGTGGTCAGCGTCACAGACTTTCGAGAAACGATGATACGTTCACCATTTCTAGTTTGGCATCATAGTCTAACGAAGCGGCCTCACTTAGTTGACTTCCCAAATGAACGGTCTCCAGAGTCGACAGTTTCTCTAAGTCAATATTCCCTCAACTGCACCAGACGCGCAAGATAGAATATTTCCAAAGAAAAAACCTCGTCTGAACGTGAACTTCGCACGAGCTATTGCATGGCCAAACACCACACAAGCTCCCACAACTCTCCACACTAATCCTGTGTGTATACTCAAGCCCGGGTTCGACTTATCTCTCAATGGAACAACCCAACCTACAGTACAACAGTAGCATAATATGATAATAAAATGCAAATGCAATAATATACAACAGATAATGTACATAAAACAAAAATAACCGCACACCAGCAAACACCCGAAGACGCAACAGACAAGCGCTAGGATTGACTCTGTCGCGGTGAAATTTGGATACCAAACTAATGATTAGTTTGAATCTTTAATTAATTTTGCAACCGAACTTTGATTTGTCCAAAGGAAGGGATAAAGATCGAAATTCCCACAATGCAATGCAAATGCAAGGTTTAGAGAGTTATAGGTTCGGGGGTTGGTTAAACTTAGGGAAGGTGCTAGCATCCTAAGTTTTTGTAGTACTCTACAGGAACCTCTTGTTTTATGTTGTTTATTGCTAAGTGTTTATCTGTTTAAGGTTGAAAGGACCTAGGGGTTTATTTCTAAGTATACTCGATAAGATATCGCACCTTATGCCTACATATCCTTACAGGAGTGGAATCAGAGTATATATAGTTCCCTAAAGGGTTTGAGGAGTTCTTTGACTGTGGTCAAAGTTCCTACGGGTTTATGGTAGTTGGTTGATTGATTTTAGGAGAAAAGACGAGTTATCATTTTGAGGGAGATTTAACCGCCACAAGTTGTAGGAAAATAGTCTTTGCATCGTCTTAAGAGAAGGGCTCAAGTACTCAGATATTGATCGACGAGTATGCCTCTATCTCTCTTAAGACAAAGTCCCTACATGTTGATTGTGTTGATGTGGGGTGGAGATTCTATCTCGCTTAAGATGATTAACATCTATTTCTCTATTGTGTTTGAATATTTGTTGTATTTGTTTTCCTATGTTGTAAAAGGTAGCGGTCCTGACTATGGGGTAGGATCTAACTTAGAAAGATCAACTCGAATGGGATCAAGGATCATAGGGGAGAATGATGCAAATGATGTGCACTACACAAAAGTGTTGAATCATGTGTAGGTTTTTCCTTTGGACGGAATGCAATACGAGAAAGATAAATACGATAATGTAAATTGCTGATAAAAGTAAATGGCGGGTAAAGATAAAGCATACACACGCATGATAAAAGTAAATGGCGGGTAAAGATAAAGCGTGCACGGTTGGATGTTGATTCGATTTTATTTTAGTTGAGTTGATTTGATTAGGAAAAGGTTGAATTGATTTTATAGAGAGGAGTTTAGATGATAAATTAATATTAAGAAAAAGGTTATTTGATTATTTTTAGTGAGATTAATTTTAAAAGTTAAATTAAATTATCACTAGTTTTTATTTTACTTAAAGAGAAAATGTTCAAATTGTAAAAAAATATATTTATTGAATTAATTGGGATTTTAAATAAATGAGTTTTCATAAAAAAGACTTAGTCATTTAATAAATAAAACAAGTTATATATTTTTTAAAAGAGTTTATTAAGATAAAATAGTTTTCTTATTATAAAAATTAGTTTTACCAAAAATTATTTTAATAAGTGAAAAACCTTTTATTTTATATTTTATAATATGACTAATTTTATTATATTAAAGGGGTTATTAATTTGATGAAAATAGAAATAAGTTAAAGGTGAATAAAAACAAATATGAGTTAATCATTTTTTTAAAAAAAAGGTTGCCTAATTAAATAAAATTATAACAGCTAGATTTAGATAAAAGGGTTTATTAGTATTTAATAAAAAAGATTATAAATGATTAGTTATAGGTTAATTAGTTTATTAAGAAAAGTGATGATTGAGCTATAAATGCGGATTTAAAAGGTTAATTGGTGATTAACTGGTGGTTAATAGGGAGTGGCGGAGGATTGTGTGTGTGCCGGTGCAGGGTGTTCGCCGTATGGGGCATTTGTGACCGTATGATGGCGATCGGATGGTTGTGATTGTGAGGGAGCACGTGGATCATGTGTGTGCACATCGAATTACAACAATATAAAAATGAAAAAAACAAAACAGAAAACCCCCCAGATTCCCAAATCTCCGTCTGCCACTGTTCCACCTTTCTTTCTTCCTCTTCTTCTCAATTCTTCTCACAATCTCCTCTGTTCATTCTTTCCTCTTTTCCTATCTCGCCTTCTATTCGTCTTCCTTCTTCCTTTTCAACCTGAAACAAACATCAAAATTATTAATAAAACTAACAGTAAGTGGATTTGTGTCTTCCGGTGGTGGCTTGGAGAATCCAGGTGATTCAACGGTGGAATGAGGGTGTGGTCGGCTTTGCCGGTGGCGATTCAGGGGAGTTGGCCTTGCAAGGAGGCTCTTAGCGGCAGCGGTGACGGTGATTTGCAGCGGGTTTCGGTTGAGGATGATTGACATTCGTGGAGACGACGAAGGTTTTGGAGCGAGCGGAGGGTTATTTGCGAAGGGTGACAATACGAAGATAAGTCACTTCTCTATTCTTCTTGTCATGATTTTTTTTGGGTTTGAAATTGGGGTTTTGTGAGTTGTTGTGGATTTTGTGAATGGCTGTGGGTTTTGCTCCGAGTTCTCCTTTGTGTGTTCTGATTTGGTTCCTTATATAGGGTTTCAGGAGGCAAAACGAATTGAAGAAGAATGAAGAGGTTTCCAAATCCGGTGATTCTTGTCTGGACTGTTTTGGGAAAGGGATTAAATTGCTTTAACAGGTTCAAAACCTGCCTTGAAGGTATGGTAATTGTATTTCGATTCTTTCTCCTTTGAGCATATCTGTATCTATTTTGGGGAACATTTTGTCTATTGCCTTGACTTAAACGTGTTTCAAATTTGTAAATATTCAGTTCTTCTGATGGCTCGATGTTATGCTGCCCAGGTTGAGGTTTTGGAGAGACTGCAACTTGTTGTTTGAGACATTTGAAATCAACGGGTTTCTCAAGCTGCCAATGGTTGCCGGCAAGGATGTTAACAAATTCCCTGAGATGGACAAGCATTCAAACCTTACTAACTGGCCCAGTTCATCAGGCAAGGAAGTAATTCGATTTCCGTCAAAGTTCAAGAGCTTGAGAGGCTGGAGTTAACATGTAATGTACTAAACTTGTCTAGGATTTCAAGTTTATGGTTGAATATTTAATGTCTGATTGCAGATCTTTGGAGGTGCGACATTGATCCGTTCTTAGTCATCCATGAGGATAAACCACTCCAAGTACGTGTGCAAACTGAAATGGTGAACCTGACTTCTCAATACCCTGCACATGACTACTTGAAGATGGTAAGACAATTCGAAACTCATTCTTGGTTCAACTGACATCTCCCTCTTCTGCTACTGCCTAATAACATTATAGATATTTCCCGCAATTCTCATGGTATTATCTCAAACGCGTTGCAGATGCCGACAATGGGGATGAAGTTAAACAGATGTCGTTCCTGCCAAGAAAACCGACAAACTGTTGTCGTCCACCTTCTCTCATTAAGAGTTTCTTCCAGTCACCAAGAAGATCATGCAATTCCGCTATATATCCCGAAGTAGCTAAGCCACCATTTAAATTTCTGATTTCGGTAAACAGGTTGATGCAATGGTCTAACAAGGTCATTTGCATCTCTGAGTGGTAATGGTTGCATTATGAATGTTAGTCACTTCCTGCCTGACCAACAGCAAAATAGGTAGCTTTTGTCTTCTTGAAAGTTGTAGGAATAATATGTTCCACTGTAACTCGATATTGGTAACATTCTCGTTAATAACTGCCTCAAAACAAGAATCTGTGCTTCTCGACATAAGCTGTTAAATCAACCTTTGTACTAATGTCTTTTCATGCACAGATAAAGAAAAGTGACGCATCAGCAGTTGCCTCTCCTTCCATGCTTGCTGTTGACTGTCATTAGCTGCCCTCAACGTATTCTATTACTTTCCTGCTCTACCTTTCTTGCTGGCCCATGTGGGGAAAGTATGAACTGAACCAAATTTGTAAATCAAACCACCAAACACGCAGTTTGGTTCCTTGGTTGGTTGAGATACTGACCATGATTCTTGTGTGTTATGTAGGTGGGTAAATCTTGTGCTAATGATGCTGCTACTGATTTCCTGCGGCGATGTGATTCAACTCTATTTTCTGCTGTATATATATGTTGTGAATGCTGATGGATGGTTCATGCTGTCATTGCTGCAATTTTGCTTACTGGCCAAAGCAGTAGTTTGATATATTCAGTAATACCACCAACGTGCTACACAACCCTTCAAAATAAAATTAATTTTCAAACATGTATGGCTAAATGCCTGTATGTGAGCCTTCTGCCTTGTGTTCTAATTGATTTGTTTTTTGTTTGTCACAAGTGTACACATGAAACAGGTAAATACGCGCAGGCCTTCAAAATTGGCATGGCATGCTCAAGGTTCGAAGTATGAATGGCACAAGGAGACGTTGGATAAGGAGATAGTTGATGGCTTAGGATTAGGACTTAGTTTCTTTCATAGGGGTTAATTAGTAACTCATGGACATATGATTATTCTGTATGTACTCGTTGAATTCTGCACATGGCTCATCTCTTATTTGCCTTGGAAATGCGAAGTCATGTTTATTCCTTATGTCTGTCAAACTTTAAACACATTTTTTTTAAAAAGTGACTTTCAATATGAATAACCTTAAACGTTCTTGGAAAGCTAAACTTGTACTCTTGAGACCTTTTTGGAAATAATCAAGCTTAACCAATCTACCTTGAGCTTCAGAGTTCAAATATGATGTAAATCACTTAAATTCAAATTCACGGTGAAGTTGAATCTCCATATAACCAGTAAAAGACATCGTCATTTGATTTTGAACAATGAATCAGTTAGATATTTGTAAGGCACACGATGATGAATTCCATCTTAACTTCTTGCTAATTGTGATAACTCAACTTTATGAACAAAACCATCCCTGCTTGTTATGTGTTGCCCGCATAACCCAAGACTTGGACGATGATGAATCATGATACGCTAACCATACCCTGAAGAGTCTTCTGAAAGTAATAATACAACTATGATGAAACTTACTATGAAAGCCATAACCAACCCTTAGATGACCATGCTCAAAGCCAATGATCAGGAAATTCATATTTATCCTCGAGACAAACACAAAGTCCTCTGAGATGTTCCAAGTAAAAATGAACAGTAAAAACTTTGGGACCTCCTGAATCGAAACTTGTTGATCAAACTTTAGAGCATTTAACCATGAGAGTAGATACCCGCTCCACTTGAAACCAAAAATGCTTGGTGGTATTTGACTGTAAGGATCTATATTTGGTATTACTACAAGCTGCACAAGTTGGTTAGCCGTAAAACATAAGTATTAAATCAAACGTCAAACAACAAAAAAACGCGAAAATAGGTGAGATCTTACGGTCAAAAATTAGGGTGTGACAGATGCCCCTATTTAAGTTACTTTTATCCGGAGATATGGAAAATGAAATATTCGTCTCGACGAGATAGGAGGGACTTAAATACAAACGTTGCACGAATTTTTGGCCATAAGAAGCCACCGAATGCAAATGATATGCAATGATATGAGAATTCTAGACACAAGGGTCCTATGGAGACAAGACATCACAGGGGAACAACTAGACACGACACACGGGAAGAACCGGCTCAACAAGCGAGACTCCACGGGGAAAGATTGGCAATCACAAGGTATCTGTAAATATGTTGCGAAGAAACTTGGAAGAGAAATCCTCTTGAGGAATCTACTGTATATGTCAAATATAATTGATTCAAGATATCATCGGGAGAAGTCTACTGTCGAGACTTGTAAATTTAATTGAGAATACTTTTGCCAAAGTATGTACTGTTAAAATTGTAAGGAATCTACTGCCGAGATTCTATGTTGAAATTTACTGGAGTGATACTTCTGACGAAGTCCTCTGGAAATCTACTGCCAAGATTAGCCAGGAAATAAAATTGAAATACCTATTGCCGAGGTCTTCTAGTAATCTACTGCCGAGATTAGCCAGGAAAAAGATGTCTTCGAATAAACCTCCCCGCGCCTCATGGTCTGGATGCCACGAGCTGGTCTCAATTCTGAAAAACGCCTCCCCACGCCTCATGGTCTGGGTACCATGAACGGGTCTCAGCTGTAGATTTTGTAGTAGATGTTACTATAGATGTGACGTAAATTGTAGATGTCGATGTAAGTTGTAGAACTTTGTAGATATAATTTGTAGATTGTAGATTGTAGATGTCATTGTAGACTTTCGGTTGTAAGCCATAATGTACTAGAGGTTGCAAAACTTCACTGGGGATCTTCAGGAGATGTGAGCTGGTTGAATTGTAAAGTATGTCTTCTTAAATAAAGAGAGACTAATGTAATAAGCTTCCTCGACTTCTCTGGGGAGATGTCGCTTGATGGAAATAAACTTGTGTGATTAACTCGCTGGGGAATACATTCCTGAGGAGCATCCTGGCTGTTGCAAAATGTGTGAATTCTCAAATAAAGAGAAATATTTGTAGGGTTTTCCATTTACCAAGTCGATAATCACTGGGGATGGGAAAACTTTCTTGAGGAGACTTTCATTTGTCGTTTTGAATGAGATCTTGGTTAAAACGAGTTGCTCAAATAAAGAGATTGCTTACAGTCCAAATGTAGATTGTTGAGGAACTCTGATAATACTGTTGGAGAAATATCTGTCTTTAATAGTTATCTTCATAAAGACCTTTCCTGGGGATCAAAGTGCAAAATAAATGCACACTTAATCCATATTCCAAAGTGGGAGATATCCAAAATGTGATTACCAAGGACCAAAGTTCAGTTCGGAAAATAACCGAAGAGAAACTGTCAAGCAAGACTCGACCATTGAGGCATGAACTCAAATGGGATATACTAAAATGACCGTCTTCCACGAGGATCAAACTTTGTGGGGAAATAGAAATATTGTGCTCTTTTTATGCTTAGGGCTGACGACTCTAATTGGAAGGAGAAGACGCGCCCAACCACTTGGGGATAAATACGACCAAAGAGACAGAACAAACAAAAACAAAGATGCAAGGATGCATATGCCATGCTATCTATCTATATGTTATGCGTATGCTATGCTGACAAAACAAAAAGACAAAGGCAAACAGAGATGAAATAAACATCTCGAAGCAAACATCCGACCAATCTTCAAAGATAGAAGTATCATTGGGGATAGGCGGAGAACTAGATGGGATCACACTCCTGCTTCCAGAGTTTCAAAACTTCTCTTGGGGAATGGAGAACATTCCACTTGGGGATGTAACGTCTTGATCTTGATTAAAGGGTTGTCCTGTTGAAAATGAGAGTAAAGATCTACCAGGGGTGGATCAAACTCATAACTGGAGAAAGCCATGGATAAAATAAATATCCGTCTCACTGGAGAGACTCATGCTGGAGAAGGTCGACGTTGTAGAAAGTCTATTGAGGAGTAAAATACGTCCACTTTGCTAGGAAGGTGAAGTTGGAGAAGATCTACTGAGGATTATCAATAATATCCACTTCATTGGGGGAGTGAAGTTTGAGCAAATTACTGGGAATTATGTATAGAAAAACTTCATCGAAGAATCTCCATGGCCACCAAAAGTAAAATTTACCGGGACATGAAGAATGTTGAGTGTTGAGGAAATGTAATGGTAGTCGCCATTTGAATAATAGTTTGTTGTGGGCAGATAACATGATCTTCGCTTCTCAGATGCCCCAAGTCAAATGGTTATGAGAAGAAGTCGTTCTAAGAGGATTTTACAGAAAACATGGTGTCCCATTGTTTTCAAACTCTCTGGAGAGATTCGCTGAATCTCGACGTAACTGGCCCTGATTGATGGTACTATAACTGAGTCTTCAGAAATAGCTCTTTAGGCAAGGTCAATTTTGCACAGAATAACCACTTGGAAATAACTTGCTCCAGGTCAGCAGAGTCTTCAAATTTTAATCGGTGATGTCTTCACGTAATCTTTCTAAGATATCAAGCAAAGTTAGCAAGTCAGAAATGTTAATTTCAAAACTGTTAATGCAACACACATGTTTGTCTTGAAGTTTTGAAAAAGATATCATAATAACTTGTGACCGAAATCACTAGTTAGGATATGAATTTATTTTATAAAACCAACAAATTTGAGTATAGCTCATAGGAGTCAGGAAACTTTATTTCACTGAGTATGCTTTCGAAGTAACCTTACTTCAATTAGGACTTTTGGAGGTTATAATGTGGTTCAATTTACGATTTGTAAAATAAAGGAATAAGGATCAAAGTATCTGTACCCACCCATTTTTTGAAGGTTCACTATTTTTGAAAGTTGAGTGTTCAATCAAGCTGATTGAAAATTGCTTGCCCCAGGTTAAAAATGAGGTTGAAAAAGGGTTAAAAAGGATTTAACTTCCTTACGTCTTTGGTATTTAGGAGGTTTGAAACAATGCCTTACATCATCAGTAGGTTTTATTCGGAAGCATACTTCAGGAGACCTTGCGTTTTACTTCGTCATCCTCCTTCCAATTCTTCACCGAAGTGAGGAAAGATTGGGTAAAAGTTGGCATTATAAAATTATGGAGAAAATTCTAAGAGTGAAACGAATGGATTTCTTCAAGACAAACACTTATTGCACTGCTTATTCAAAATAACATGTTCTTACATGCCAATTATGCTTTTAATCAAAGAAAATAACAAGAACACATAAGAAAACACAATAAACATGTGGTCAGCATAACGGTGTTCCATTCATGATTGGGTTTCCTCCTTTGAAAGTCATCACTTCGTCATCTATCATTTCTTGGACTTTCTCTTGAAAAACTTTGCACTCTTCAATCGAATGCCCCAACACTCCATCATGAAATTCATAGCTGGCGTTCGAGTTGAACCACGGTGGATGAGACTTCATGATTCTAGTCTTTCTGGGAGTCATTACTGAGTTTCTAGAAAAATAAGACCATAGTTGACTATAAGTCATTGGGATAAGATCAAACCAGCGGGTTTCTTCTTTCGGAGTACTCCTATGTATCTTCTGATTCTGAAACCGTCCTCGAACCTGTTGATTCTGATGCTAATTTGGAGAAGTTAATCTTCGTTTATGAGGTAGTCATCGTCTGCGCTGAGCAGGCGCCGCATAATGATGTTGAGAATAAGGTAAAGGAACTGGATCTGGCAGGATTACATTAACATCAACACTTCCTTCCTCTAGGGAATCACCAACTGAAATCTCTTCACTAGCTCGATCATTCAAGTTATCCTGAATTCTTCCACTTTTGAGCGCATTCTCAATGTTTACTCCAACTTCCACAATTTTGGAGAAATCTAATGGCACAACGCCTACCATCCTAACATAATAAGAGTCTGGCAGTGTTCTTAGAAACATCTTGGTTAAATCTTTCTCTGGAAGTGGTGGATGAACTTGGGCTGCCAACTCTTTCCATCGCTGAGCATATTCCCTGAAAGATTCATCATCATTCTTACTCATTCCTTCTAGTTGATCACTGTCTGGAGCCACGTACAAATTATAATTGTATTGCTTCACGAAAGCATCGACTAAGTTTCTCCAAGATTGAATACAGTTCCTTTGTAGCTTCATATACCATATCAAGGATGCCCTGGATAAGCTTTCTTGAAGGCAGTGCATCATCAATTCGTCATCGTCAACATAAGCAGCCATCTTTCGACAAAACATCGTGAAATGGTATCTTGGACAACTAACACCCTTGTACACTTCAAAGACAAGCATCTTGAACTTCGGAGGAATGATTACACCTGGAACCAGACATAAGTCACGAGCATCAAGATCAGATGCATTAGCTTCTTTCATCATTTTCAATTGTTCTTTAAGATCACAAAATCCTTTTTCCATTGCTATAAATCTAGGATCGTCCACCATCATCTCAGTACGAACATTCTGAAGATTAGGTACATGCTGTGGAAACTGGGAACCTCCTTGCACAGGCTGAAGTTTTGTAGAAACACCCACTTGTTGAACATTGTCATCAGAAGGAAGATCGAATAACGGATTAGTCCTTATTCTAAAGCCAGTCATGGAATTCATATCCTTCGTTCTCTTTACTATCCTTCGGTAGTACTTCAAGCTTGGTCCGATGGTCGAGGTGTCAGCTGACAAGACAAAGACAGAAGACCGGATGAGGACGCAGAAGAGGAGAGACACATGCACATGCAAAATGCTAAATGAAGGATGCTATGCAAAATGCGGAAATGAAAGATTTCATGGAACTCAAGCTTTCATAAACGTTACAGAATACCAAATAAAATTCATTTATTATTTTTTTGATATCGGATTACGAATAAATATTCTTATAAGAGTCCTGACATAATAGCTAAATAAAAGCTAATACAGACCTAAGGAAGTCCTTCATCGTGCTTGTTGATATACTTCTCTAACTGGATCTTCTTGAAGATAAATTGTCCATGATCAACGTCTAAAGATTAGTTTGATAGAAGAAAATAAATCCTCCATCCCTTCTTTCGTTCTTGTTGGAAAGTGAGAAATGAATCCCTTGTTTATTTGTACCTTCAATGTTGATGAAAGTCTTTTGAACTTCTAATGATCCTCCATGATAGGGGAAGCCTCTTGTATTTGTCCTTTTGAGTTTCTTGATTCTTCAATTAGTGCCCTTAACTTCCTTAGGACATCAAGTTAGAACTCTTAAAAGAATATTCCAAAATATTTTCTTTTGTAATCCTTATTGGTTTCTATAATGTTTATAAATAATTAGGAATTCCATGAAACTAATGCAATATGATGCTATATGGATGCAACAAACACAAGTAAGCACATAAGGACACACAAAGATAAACAAACAAGGGAGACCCTAGGTTTGCAACGAGCATGGAGTAAAGGTATACCCATTCCCAAAGGATTTGGACTAAAGTTTGATTGTACCTGCAGAACAAGGTTCTAAAGAGGTTCCCAAAGTCATCAGCCCATCTTTCGGATATTATCAACTTCCCAACTAACTCGGTGGTTAATAATATTCTCAAGAGAACTTCTTTTGAGTGTAGCATCGCGTAGCACTATTTCGGGTGTACTCCCTCATAGTCCCGTACTACGTCCTAATAAAGGCCAAAGTGGGGTTAAAGGTAACTACGGTCCTCAATATCATAGACTCCAATCGACTATAGTAAAAGTTTTCACGATTACTCGTTCAACCGAACCATTTTCGAAAGGGTCTCAACTGAGCGTGATTTTCAAGTCAACTTAATCGGGACTCACTCCCTATAAGCCTCGTCGAACATATCACTATCCTATCTTAAGTTCACTCAAGTCCGGGTGTAGGACTTTGTCTCACCACTCAAGGATCACAGCCCAAAAGGAATAAAGAACAAATAAACAAATAAGCAAGTAAGCAAATATATAAAGCAATAAAGAAATAAAACAAGATAGGGAGACCCACTGAGAGTCCCCAGTGAAGTCGCCATTTCTGTCGCGATGAAATTTGGATACAAAACTATTGATTAGTTTGAATCTTTAATTCATTTTGCAACCGAACTTTGATTTGTCCAAAGGAAGGGATAAAGATCGAAATTCCCACAATGCAATGCAAATGCAAGGTTTTGAGAGTTATAGGTTCGGGGGTTGGTTAAACTTAGGGAAGGTGCTAGCATCCTAAGTTTCTGTAGTACTCTACAGGAACCTCTTGTTTTATGTTGTTTATTGCTAAGTGTTTATCTGTTTAAGGTTGAAAGGACCTAGGGGTTTATTTCTAAGTATACTCGATAAGATATCGCACCTTATGCCTACATATCCTTACGGGAGTGGAATCAGAGTATCTGTAGTTCCCTAAAGGGTTTGAGGAGTTCTTTGACTGTGGTCAAAGTTCCTACGTGTTTATGGTAGTTGGTTGATTGATTTTAGGAGAAAAGACGAGTTATCATTTTGAGGGAGATTTAACCGCCACAAGTTGTAGGAAAATAGTATTTGCATCGTCTTAAGAGAAGGGCTCAAGTACTCGGATATTGATCGACGAGTATGCCTCTATCTCTCTTAAGGCAAAGTCCCTACATGTTGATTGTGTTGATGTGGGGTGGAGATTCTATCTCGCTTAAGATGATTAACATCTATTTCTCTATTGTGTTTGAATATTTGTTGTATTTGTTTTCCTATGTTGTAAAAGGTAGCGGTCCTTCCTATGGGGTAGGATCTAACTTAGAAAGATCAACTTGAATGGGATCAAGGATCATAGGGGAGAATGATGCAAATGATGTGCACTACACACAAGTGTTGACTCATGTGTTGGTTTTTCCTTTGGACGGAATGCAATACGAGAAAGATAAATACGATAATGTAAATTGTTGATAAAAGTAAATGGCGGGTAAATATAAAGCATACACACGCATGAAAGCGCTAGGTGTGTGAAAGTGAATTGTGAATCGAAGTGTAAGCGTGCACGGTTGGATGTTGATTCGATATTATTTTAGTTGAGTTGATTTGATTAGGAAAAGGTTGAATTGATTTTATAGAGAGCAGTTTAGATGATAAATTAATTTTAAGAAAAAGGTTATTTGATTATTTTTAGTGAGATTAATTTTAAAAGTTAAATTAAATTATCACTAGTTTTTATTTTACTTAAAGAGAAAATGTTCAAATTGTAAAAAAATATATTTATTGAATTAATTGGGATTTTAAATAAATGAGTTTTTATAAAAAGACTTAGTCATTTAATAAATAAAACAAGTTATATATTTTTTTAAAAGAGTTTATTAAGATAAAATAGTTTTCTTATTATAAAAATTAGTTTTACCAAAAATTATTTTAATAAGTGAAAAGCCTTTTATTTTATATTTTATAATATGACTAATTTTATTATATTAAAGGGGTTATTAATTTGATGAAAATAGAAATAAGTTAAAGGTGAATAAAATAAATATGAGTTAATCATTTAAAAAAAAAAAGGTTGCCTAATTAAATATAATTATAACAGCTAGATTTAGATAAAAGGGTTTATTAGTATTTAATAAAAAAGATTATAATTGATTAGTTATAGATTAATTAGTTTATTAAGAAAAGTGATGATTGAGTTATAAATGCGGACTTAAAAGGTTAATTGGTGATTAACTGGTGGTTAATAGGGAGTGGCGGAGGATTGTGTGTGTGCCGCTGCAGGGTGTTCGCCGTATGGGGTAGTTGTGATCGTATGATGGCGATCAGATGGCTGTGATTGTGAGGGAGCACGTGGATCATGTGTGTGCATATACATCGAATTACAACAATATAAAAATGAAAAAAACAAAACAGAAAACCCCTTAGATTCCCAAATCTCCGTCTGCCACTGTTCCACCTTTCTTTCTTCCTCTTCTTCTCGATTCTTCTCACAATCTCCTCTGTTCATTCTTTCCCCTTTTCCTATCTCGCCTTCTGTTCGTCTTCCTTCTTCCTTTTCAACCTGAAACAAACATCAAAATTATTAATAAAACTAACAGTAAGTGGATTTGTGTCTTCCGGTGGTGGCTTGGAGAATCCAGGTGATTCAACGGTGGAATGAGGGTGTGGTCGGCTTCGCCGGTGGCGATTCAGGGGAGTTGGCTTTGCGAGGAGGCTCTTCGCGGCAGTGGTGACGATGATTTGCAGCGGGTTTTCGGTTGAGGATGATTGAGATTCTTGGAGACGGCGAAGGTTTTGGAGCGAGCGGAGGGTTATTTGCGAAGGGTGACAATAATCTACGAAGATAAGTCACTTCTCTATTCTTCTTGTCATGATTTTTTTGGGTTTGAAATTGGGGTTTTGTGAGTTGTTGTGGATTTTGTGAATGGCTGTGGGTTTTGGTCCGAGTTCTCCTTTGTGTGTTCTGATTGGTTCCTTATATAGGGTTTCAGGAGGCAAAACAAATTGAAGAAGAATGAAGAGGTTTCCAAATCCGGTGATTCTTGTCTGGACTGTTTTGGGAAAGGGATTAAATTGCTTTAACAGATTCAAAACCTGCCTTGAAGGTATGGTAATTGTATTTCGATTCTTTCTCCTTTGAGCATATATGTATCTATTTTGGGGAACATTTTGTATGTTGCCTTGACTTAAACGTGTTTCAAATTTGTAAGTATTCTGTTCTTCTGATGGCTCGATGTTATCCTGCCCAGGTTGAGGTTTTGGAGAGACTGCTGTCGCTTCCGCGAAAATAAGGTGCCGGCAAAACAGAAGAGTCGCCACCTTTCGTTATTTATCCCTCAGAACGGGAAAGGAAACGATCGGAAAAACCTGACGAAAAGGTATAAGACAAGGTCATCGCAACCATTGTCTGGGTTTGGGAGTCGGTTACGCAAGGGGAAGATATTAGCACCCCTCACGTCCATTGTACTCGATGGGATCCACGCTTGTTAGTGTTTACTGGACGAGTTGGTTTTATCTATCTACCTATCAAGGCTAGCTTAAAAAGAAAAGAAAATGACTCGGCAAAGCGTCATGCTTTATGCCTACGTATTCTCATCAGAGAATGAGAAATCAGAGTCAACGTAGTTCGACTAACTACGGGTTACGGGGAAGGTGGCTCGCCAATACATCAGTATTGTGCCTACGTACTCTCAACAGGTATGAGAGATCAGAGCTTACGTAGTTCGGGATAATACGGATTACGGGGATTCAGATTCATCTGTTTTATTGAGTAGGGTTAACAAACAGTTCCAGCAGTTTGGTGTATGCAGCTCGACCCTTGGAGACTTATGCGTTACCGTTTGCGGTAGAACTAGGAGTTAACGACACTCTTTTCTTCAGAAAAACTTCCTTTGAATTATGGGCCCACGGGGCAAAAAGGTTTGAAGTTTGTTTTCTGTCTTTTACGAAAGAACTATTTTTATTGTGTTTGCAATTTCAATCGCACTAAAGACTATGACCTGAGAGTGAATGCGTCGCATGTCACCCAAAGGGTGCCATACTAAACATCTAGACTGTTGAAAAGAAACTCTCCAACAATCCTTTCTCAGATAGCTTAAGGCTCGTAATGTACGAAAGAAATCATTCATGATTACTGTATCTTAAGCTGTTTTGAGATGAGAAGAGAACAGGGTCAACTAAAGGGAGACTATCAAGTCCTAATATTGTCATGCCAAGGATTCATCCTATGGTTGAAATTTGAAACAGGGAACTCCTAGAAGTTATCATGCATAGGTTTCAACCTGAAGTTCTAATCATCACTTCCTTATCAAAGGAAGTGAGATTCCTAGGGGATTATGCCAATGATAAACAGAAACAGATAAAGCATCAGCTTAAACAGTAAACGACTGTAAAATGCATGCAATGCAAGTGAGGAGAGGAAATGTGTGTGGGGCATCAGCCTCCACAAGCTCATCTCAACCTCAAGCTAGATATGAATAACTGCAATCATACAGAGGAAATAACATGCTGTCAAGCAAAATAGAAGTAACTGCAATCATACAGAGGAAATAAAATGCTATCAAGCAAAACACAAACCACATAGGCAAGGGAGCTGGGCTCTACCGAATACCCGCAAGCAAAGCCATACAGTAAAAATACAAGCAGAGGGAGCAACTCAACCTCATCATGCCCCTAGCTTACATCAGTCTAGATATGGACTTATTCTAATGCATCAAGCAAGTCAAACAAGGCACATCAATACAATTGCACAGAAAGCAAACAGACAAGAAAAGAAAGCAGATCAACCACTCCCACAGCTTCACAACAAAGCAATCTTCTGACAGCAACTCAGTCCTCAGACGTCAATCACCCTTCAAGGCTATCATCCTCAATAACAAGTATCTACTTGCTTCTCCAAGGTTTCAACCCATCAAACATAAGTATCAACTTGTTCTCTCTTCTCCAAGCTTCAGCTCTTCAGTCAATTCCACCTTCAGGCTTCACTCATAACTACAAGTATCAACTTGATTCCTTCAGGCTCTCAATGCATCAATGTAAGTGTCCACTTATCCTTTATTCTTCAAGCCTCAGCTCTTCACTCAATCTCCATTGGATCTTCTTCACAAGTATCAACTTGGTCTTCAAGCTTTAGCTCTCTTTGCTTTACCAGCATCAACTTGTTCCTCTTCATCTACAAGCTTCAGCTTCTCAGAGTAATCTTCAAACACAAAGAAGTATCAACTTCATCCTTCAATCTTCTTCAAGCAAGGAACTCCATCCTCTAACAAGGGAGAAAGATTCATCTATCAAGAGCAAATTTTGGATGATTGGTAGCAGAATGAAGACCAAAGGTCACCACTGAGCATCCTGTCATCAGAGAAAGGGACCCTCAAAGGTTCTACCAATTTTCAAAGAGCCACACATCCTACCAAAGGAGGGATGAGGCCTTTACAAAGGGACCTTGCATCATAGGGAAGAATGTAATTGATCAACATATTCTAGGTTTATGAAGAAAGAGAACTATCTAGAAGCTCTGCCTACAAAACCCTAATCTTAACCTAATCAAGACTACACCAAAGGAAGGGAAGATCTCCAAATCCAAGCCTCTTCAAGAAATGCAATGCATCTTCAACTTGTCTTCATCATCATCCAAGAACAAGAGAAACAAAACCCTAATCTAAGGGAACTAAAGATGTTAATCTAGTTGAGTTAGTGCCTTAGAATCATCTAAAACTAGCACCTAAACTAAAATCAATCAAAAATAGTAAACTATATTATAAATTTCTACAAAAATTCCTAAGGGGTCCTAATTCAATTAAGAATGCCTCATACAGAAACCAGGGACTAAATCATCTATTAAGTCCTAAAATTAAGTCCTAAATCCAAAGGTATCAACCATAAACCCTAAAAATGGAGCTTCTAAAGGTTTCAACCTAAACTACCACCTATGTTCATCACAAAAATGTGAGAAAAATCTATGGGGATCATGCATATCTATGCTAACCACACACAAAAAACCAGGATCAAAATCATCATCACATGATCACACAAAATTCCACAAAACCAAGTATCAAACATGACTATTTTAATATCAATTAAAATGTAAAAATTCCCATAAAATCAGAAAATGAATGAAATAAAAATATTTTTTTTATCTAAAAACATACTAGACCCTATCATGAATCTAATGCAAAAAGAATGGGGTTAATTGACTTATTTTTCCATTTTTTATGATTTTATCAAGAACCATGAATAAAATGAAGAAATTAAAGAAAATCCAAGTAAAACAATAAATGCAGGGTGCAGATAGAAATAAAATCCAGTTCAATTCATGGATTGGGCCATCAGGGGGGGTGCAGGTATCAACCAATTCACTAAGCCCAAAATCAGCAACTAAATGAAACGATGCGTTTCATTAAAACTCAGACTCTTCACAAATTGAAATCCATTCGTGGCCATTGGATCTCTTCTCCAGTCAAAGTTCCACCTAAATCCAAGGGCTCTGGGATCATCTTCAACCTTCTGAATCTCTGAACCTCGCGCGCAGCTCCGGCCACCACCGGTGGTGCTCCGGTCATCGTCCCCAACCCTAACTCTCTTTAGGATCCTCCATTGCAAGTGGTCTATACATGAAACTTGTCCCAAATTTCCTCACGAATTCATTCATGCCCTTTATTCTCTCTGAAACCTCAAGATTCGCAATAACCAATTCTCAACAGAAAATGGCAACATCCCTAATTGGTCACTAATTCTCAAATTAACTATCTGAAAACCTTCCTACACCGTTCTATAATGCATCTAACATCCTAATTCCTATTGATTCTACCTAAAACAAGCCAGAGATCAAAGGTTACCAACCTGAAAATTTCGCGTGCACAGAAGTAGCAAGACCTCAAATCAAGCCCTCAAATGCTCCAGACTCCTTCAGTGAATCACTTCCAAGCTTCTGTATGCAATAGAATTGATTGCAATGGCTTCAACTCTTGGATTCGAATCTGAGTTGCAGGTGGAGAAATCTGAGCTCAAGACCACCAATCAACCACGAATTCCCTTTGATTATGATCTGGAATCATTCCCTAGCATCCATGGAAGAGGTTGCAATCAAGAAAATGGATGGAAAGTGAGTGAAATGATGTAACTGAATTCAGTTGCAAGCAATGAAATCTCAATCTCAATCTTTGCTCTCTCCTTCAATCATCACCAACCTTTCATCTGAACCTCTTCTACTCAATATATAGAACATGTGTGGATGATCTAGAACCCTCTAGATCCTTCCAATGAGAAATCCAATCTCTCATGACATGAGAAGTTCACTTATATGCCATGGTGTGCACAACTCTGCAAAAAGCTTGAAATCAATCTCAATTCCTTTCCAATTTCTCCCCTCATGACATTTTGGAAGTGTTTGGCTTGCAAGGGATCTTGATCATGCCTTGAATTTGAGTTTTGCACATGTTACTTAAGATGTAAGTAACTACTTTTCAAAGCAAGTCCACAAATTAGACCTCAATTCAAAAATGTGGCTAAACCAATGTTCTTAAAATGCTTTTTAGAGTCAAAATGACCTATTACATGCCTTGGTTTGGATGTGTAGATCAAAAGTGTCAACTTCCAACTTTGGTTCATTTAACTTATACCCTCTTTTTAGGTCATTTTTGCAACTTTGAGCTACAAGCATTTCCAACATCTCATGAACTATTGAATAGCCTTAAAACATCATTTTGAACAAGTTTTATGTTGAAAATTTTCTCATTTGAAGCTTGGAAATAGGAGTTATGGCCTTATGGTTGAAATGACCTGTAATCTCCAAATGACCAAAATGCCCTTGACTTGTCAAAGCCATAACTTGAGTTCTACAAATCCTATCAAGGACTTCTAGTACTCTCTAGAAATCTAAGAGGATAAGGAACAACATTCATGTTGACCAAAAGTTCATAGGAATCATCCTTCTAGGGCAAAAGTTTCATGCAAGTTGGACAACTTTCAAGCCCCCAAATTCACATACCTCAGATGACCTGTAACTTGTCAAAGTCATAACTTGAGTTCTACAAATCCTATCAAGGACTTCTAGAACTCAAATTAAAGCTAAGACCATGCTCTACAACAATCATGTTGGGGGCAAGATGAGATGACAATCACATCTTGAGCTAAATTGCCTTGAAGATAGGGGTCAAACTAGGGGATTTTACACTGTCAAGCCTTAGAAACCCTAGCTTGAAACTTCTCAAACTCTTCAATCATGATGATTTAACCTTGGAATCATCCTTATAAGCTCTCAATGTATCACTCCATGATCACATGGCCTTTGAATTAGGTCTCAACCTTGTTCAAATCATCAATTGATTTAGGGTTGACCCAGTCAAACCCTAATTGCACCACTCATGGCTGAGTCTTCTTAATTTTGCACAATGACCTGTCTAGGCCTAAAAGTGATCTTCAACACTTCTCATGAGCTCTCTAAAGACCTCAAGCCCATCTTCATGGCTTCAGAATCATCTGATGTTCTTCCCCATAACTCTCAAGTTAGGAGACCCACACTCTTGGTTTCAACCATTCTCTCTGAGGATCTTTTAACTTCTCTGACAAGGATATCAACCCTTGAACATCTGAATAACCTTCTTAGATAGCTTCATAGTCTTGTATAGCCCTTTATTGGTAATCATACCTCTTGATCTCCTGCATACATGTCAATGAAATGCAAATGATAATGCTAATGTGAATGAAATGAAACACAAGCTAGGTAAAGAAATGTTGGGCAAATTTTAGGGTGCATCAGCTGCCCCTATTCAAACGAATTGGACCTAACTGGGTGAGAAGCGAACGACTCTCAAACAATCAAGGTAAAAGACGGTTGAATACCAATAAACCCGGAAATTTGCCAACTGCACAAGTACATGGTACTCTGATGGGACAAATCTTCGGAAACTGAAATAATAGCTGCACGACAACTAGCTGGGGAATTGGTCACACGATAACCGGTAATACATGGTCGATCATGCCGTCAGGCACCAGGATTCCTCGGGACTCATCAGGTCAACAACCAAGTTGGTCATGCCATCTGGCATTCAAAGCAGTTTTTGGGCTTCAGCCGAACTTCGTCACTAAGTCGGGAATAGAATTCTCAGTCAATCATGAACCAATTGGGGATATCCAAACTTCTACCATCAGGCACTCCGCATCAGCTGAGAGAACTGCTTCGTTAATATGGTTGGACTTCAATCATCAAGTCTTCGAGGGAAGTTTCAACTTTGCTGTTCAGAAACCTGCTGGGGATGACACATCTCCGCTGGGGATTCTGGAGAACTATCAAGTTACTCTGCTTCGGGGTCCAGAAATCACTCTGGGTGAACCATCTCTGCTGAGGAAATCAAGAATCATCTTGAACAAATAACTCCATGGGGACTTCAAGAATCATCCTGAACCAATAACTCTGCTGGAGATTTCAGGAATCATCCTGAGCAAACATTCTGTCGGGGAATCTAAGCAGCAACTTGATCAACCCAACTCTTTCGACTTTGCTGGGGATTTTAAGAATCATCTTAAATGAGCGCCTTCGCTGGAAAATTCAAGAATCATCTTGGGCAAACGACTTTTGCTAGGGGGATTCAAGAATCATCTTGAGCAAGCGACCCTACGGAGGAACACCTGCAAAACAAGAACGGTAACGACCTAGCTCATGTTTAGTATGCATATGCTTTGACAACGGCGCAATGTTCCACACGGTGGAAATGCTACGCGTTTTTTGGGTAAATGCTATGCAATCATGCAAAATGCTATGACCCCATCAGCAAAATAAATGCTGAAGGGAAAATCCTCCTGTCAAGGAGACAGAACCACTCTGGTGGAGGAAGGACTCATCCTGCCAAGGAGAAGAAGTCACACCAATCTCAATTGGACTCCGCCTGGGGACATGAACTTCATTCGACTGCTTCAGGGGAACGAGAACCTGGACCTGCTGAGGAAAGCGATGTCAATCGCAGAAATAAACTGCACGACATTCGCAGCAAAACTTTCCTGGAGATAACGACTCCGGTGGGGAGATACAGCATCAGCTATTCAACACTCTACTGGGGAAAACCAATCATGGCCCAAACGGCTTCCAAGGACTCGGCTCTCTTGGGGATCTGCAAATTCGGCTGGGGAAGAAGGAATCGTCCTGCTTACAGGGGAGAGTACAACTCTGTGGGGAACCTCAATTCTCCTGGAGACTTCAGTCTGTACTATCGCGTGCTGTACACTTCAGTGTATGACTCAGTTGGGGGAGCGACAATCCTTCAGGATACATCTGATTGGGGAGAGAATCCTCTCTGCTTGGGGAGACATATCAATGCTTGACGATCTCATGTTTAGACTCTGCGGGGAGGTGCTGTTGAACTTGCTGGAGAGGAAGGAATCATCCCGCTTGGGAACGCATACGGCGTACTGCCCGAAACCTGCAACAACACAAACAAACAGACGAGATACCCTTCTCAAAGGGACCTATCAAGGTTATCATCTTGCGACAATGTTCAAATAATTTATTGTTTCAACAATCAGTGGCCTAAGCCAGTAGGTTTATGTATGCGCATTTTATCAAAAACATCGGCGTTCTTTTTCGCAAACAAAACAGATAAATGCTAAACAGACAGACAGAATTGCTGAATGGTATACATTTTATTGATAACGAACCCCTGAATGGGCCAAAATGTTTTACAACAGAGACGAGCTCCTGGAATGAGGAAGCCGCGCAAAAATAAAACATAAATATACATCAGTATATACACAAATGTCGGCAATGAGGCGTAGACGAACACCATGAGTTGATCCCTCTATGACCCACTCGACTTCGATACTTCTCCGACGCTTCAGCTTCAGAAGAGATTGATTCAGATAAACGGCCCTCAGGTCTTCCAAACCACTAAACAATGAAAGTCCACACGCGGAACGCAGTCATTTGCTTTTTCAGATCCCTAACTTTTGCCTGAATCGCCCTTTCGGGTTTTCGATTCACCGGGATACCCTTTTTTGCCAAAGTCGCCCATCCGGGTTTTCGGCTTTGCGGGTGTACATTCTTTTCTTTATATCCCTAATTTTTGCCCGAACCTTTTTCCTTTTTTACGGTTCGCCGGGATGCCCCTTTTTGCCTGGATATTCTTTTTCTTTCCAGCGGGTCATTTTTTAAGCAAAGTATTTTTTAACTGCGTCCGTGTTCACCGGGGATGCAAAATCTTCGCCATCCATCGTGGATAACAACAAGGCTCCTCCCGAGAAGACCTTGCTGACAACGTACGGACCTTCGTAATTAGGAGTCCACTTGCCCCGGTGATCGGAGTGTGGAGGAAGAATCTTCTTCAGGACGAGATCACCCGTCTGAAAGCTTCTAGGACGCACCTTCTTATCATAAGCTTTCTTCATTTGGCTTTGGTATAGACGACCATATGCAATCGATGCTAATCTTTTCTCGTCCATCAGGCTGAGTTGGTTTAGTCGGTCCTTGATCCATTCTGCCTCATCGAGTTTCACGTCAACCAAAACTCGCAAAGAAGGAATCTCAACTTCCAACGGTAGGACAACTTCCATACCGTATACTAAGGAGAAAGGAGTTGCCCCGGTTGATGTACATACCGTTGTACGATAACCGTGCAATGCGAGTGGCAGCATCTCGTGCCAGTCTTTATAGGTCACAACCATCTTCTGTACAATCTTCTTAATGTTTTTATTGGCTGCTTCAACGGCGCCATTCATCTTCGGCCGGTAAGGAGATGGGTTGTGGTGTTCAATCTTGAAACTCTGGCACAACTCCTTCATCATCTTGTTATTCAGATTCGAACCATTATCAGTAATGATCCGCTCGGGAATTCCGTAACGACAAATGATGTCCCTCTTTATGAATTTAGCCACCACCTGCTTGGTCACATTAGCATACGAGGCTGCCTCCACCCACTTGGTGAAGTAGTCGATAGCTACTAGAATGAAGCGATGACCGTTAGATGCAGTGGGCTCGATCTTGCCTATCATGTCGATGCCCCACATGGAGAACGGCCACGGGGAGGACATGACATTTAACGGGCACGGCGGCACATGAACTTTATCAGCATAAATCTGGCATTTATGACATCTCCTCGCGAATTTGAAGCAATCCGATTCCATCGTCAGCTAGTAATATCCTGCTCTCAGGATCTTTCTCGTCATAGCATGCCCGCCGGCGTGCGTACCAAATGTGCCTTCATGGACTTCTTCCATGAGCATACTCGCTTCTTTCTCATCTACACATCTGAGTAGCACGAGATCGTGGTTTCTTTTATACAAAACTCCATCAGGATTGAGATAAAAATTTCCAGACAGCCTCCTCAGAGTCTTCTTATCCTGGGTTGACGCTCCCGCAGGATACTCCTTAGTCATAAGGAAGTTCTGGATATCATGGAACCATGGCTTGCCGTCGGAGGCTTCCTCGATCGCAAAGACGAATGCAGGTCTATCAAGACGAGAAAGGACAATTCTTGGAGCTTCATTCCAAAAATTGACTTTATACATCGAAGCCAACGTGGCTAAGGCATCAGCCATCTGATTTTCCGCTCTAGGCACATGATGGAGTTCCACTCGATCAAAGAACGGAAGTAGCCTTCTGGCATAGTTCATGTACGGCACCAAATTCGATTGACGAGTCTCCCACTCCCCTTTAATCTGGTTAATCACAAGCGCTGAGTCACCATATACGTCTAGGTTCTTGATTCTCAAATCAATTGCTTCTTCTAGACCCATGATGCATGCTTCGTACTCCGCTTCATTATTGGTGACTGGAAACGTCAGTCTCGCAGTGAACGGGATGTGGGATCCATGGGGAGTCGTGATGATCGCCCCAATGTCACTTCCATAAGAATTAACCGCCCCGTCAAATATCAATTTCCACTGGGATTTCCTGTCTGGCCCCTCGTCGGGCAACGGTTCATCGCAATCTTTCGCTTTAAGAAACATGATATCCTCATCAGGGAATTCAAATTTCATCGACTGGTAATCTTCGATCGACTGTTCGGCAAGGTAATCAGACAATACGCTGCCCTTAATGGGCTTCTGAGAAACGTACTGAATATCATATTCCGTCAACACCATTTGCCATCTGGAAATCCTGCCCGAAAGCGCTTGCTTCTCGAAGACGTACTTAATCGGATCCATCTTCGAAATTAGCATGGTGGTGTGGTTGAGCATGTACTGTCGTAAACGTTTGGCAGCCCATGCTAGTGCAAAACACGTTTTCTCCAGCATCGAGTAACGAGATTCACACTCTGTGAACTTTTTACTCAAGTAGTAAATGGCATGCTCCTTTCTGCCCGTCCCGTCGTGCTGACCGAGAACACACCCCATACTATTCTCAAGAACTGTCAAGTATATGATTAAGGGTCGTCCAACCACTGGGGGTATCAAGATTGGAGGTTCCTATAGATACTGCTTTATCTTATCAAATGCCTTCTGGCAATCCTCGTTCCAGATAATCCCCTGATCTTTCTTTAGCAGTTTGAACATCGGTTCACACGTGGCCGTGAGCTGAGAAATAAACCTTACAATGTAGTTTATTCTGCCCAGGAAACCACGAACTTCTTTTTCTGTTCTTGGCGCTGGCATTTCTTGTATTGCTTTTATCTTCGCAGGATCAACCTCGATGCCTCTTTCACTCACGATAAACCCCAGTAGTTTTCCGGACCGTACTCCAAAAGTACACTTGTTAGGATTCAGCCTCAACCTGAACTTCCTAAGCCTCTCAAAAAGCTTCAGCAAATTGACCAGATGTCCTTCCTCCGTTTGGGACTTTGCAATCATGTCATCAACATAGACTTTAATCTCATGATGAATCATATCATGAAACAAAGTGACCATTGCTCGTTGGTAAGTGGCCCCTGCGTTCTTCAGACCGAAAGGCATTACCTTGTAGCAAAATGTTCCCCAAGGTGTAATAAACGTAGTTTTCTCCATGTCCTCCGGCGCCATCTTGATCTGATTGTAATCGGAGAAGCCATCCATGAACGAAAATACGGAGAACTGAGCTGTATTGTCGACCAACACATCGATATGAGGGAGCGGGAAATCATCTTTAAGGCTCGCCCTATTAAAATCCCGATAATTGACGCACATTCGCACCTTACCGTCCTTCTTCGGTACAGGCACGATGTTGGCGACCCACGGAGGGTAAGTAGTGACCGCTAAGAAGCCAACATCAAGCTGTTTCTGCACTTCTTCTTTGATCTTAATGGCCATATCTGGTCGTGTCTTCCTAAGCTTCTTCTTGACGGGAGGACAATCTTCTCGCAGCGGCAAGTGATGGACCACGATGTCAGTATCAAGTCCGGGCATATCCTCGTATGACCAAGCAAAGACGTCACTATACTCTTTCAGCATCTCGACCAATCTCTGCTTGACATCGCTCTGCAATGCAGCCCCTATCCTGACATTCCTGACAAGTTCTTCAGAACCCAGATTCACAATCTCAATTTCCTCCTCGTGAGGCAGAATAACTTTCTCTTCTTGTTTCAACAAGCGGGCCAACTCTTCGGGAAGGTCTTCGTCTTCATCAATCTCTTCTTCGGCTTGATAGATCGGGCAGTCGAAGTCGAAGTGAGTCGTAGAAGGTCCAGAGTCGATGTCATCTGTTATGTGGATCCTGCAATAACAAGGGTTAAGCTTAAAACAAGGATATGCAGGTTAGCACAAACCTCATTGCCATTTTATTGTTTTTCAAAACAAATATAAAACATGAATAACAGAGATCACAATATTTGAATACGAAGAAAAACGCCTTTTGATTTATTGGTAAAATGCAAGTACATAATCAAACAAGGCCCTGACAATGAAACCACTATGCCCCGGGTAGGACATAGGGTTGTACAATAATTGGAGAAAGTAAATCATTACTCTTTGCCTGTCACTTGGATGATATCCCTGATGGACTAGTTGTTGAGGCTCTCACCTGGCTTGCTTGGCTGGATCCAAGAGTCTAAGTCACAGTCGCTATCTCCGCTGTCTTCAGACACTGTGTTGACGCTTTCAAATATCATCCCGCCACTGGTAAACTGGATCGGCCCTTTACCTCGTGATGCACTGCTGGAAGAGGAGGCTTCAGCTCCAGGAGAGTATCCCAACCCAAACTTGTCTTGCTTGTTAAGTATATCCAAAATTCGTCCCCAGCCTGGGGTAGATCCGGCCTGGACAACGGCCCGGGCTTCCTTGAAGGAGGAGAGAGTCATCTTTGGCTTCTCAGTGATCGCAGGAGTTACGTCCTTGACTTTAATAGCTTTGAACGCTTGGCATAGGGTTTCGTGGATTTCCCCATCAATCTCAACATACTTGAAGGACGACAAATGGCTCACCATTATGTCTTCCTCGCCACACATAGTCATGATGCTACCTCCGACAGCGTACTTGAGCTTCTGGTGCAATGTGGAGGTCACGACACCAGCAGAATGGATCCACGGCCGGCCTAAGAGACAGCTGTAGGCAGGCATGATGTCCATAATGTAAAAGACAGCGTCGAATGTTTCCGGCCCGACTTGGATTGGCAACGTCACCTCCCCGAAAACATGGCGTTTGGTTCCATCGAACGCTTTCACAACCAGATCATTGGGTGTGCAAATCACTCCGCGAGTATCTAACTTCATTAATGCCTTCTTCGGAAGAACATTGAGCGACGACCCAGTTTCTACCAACACGTGAGACATAATTGTTCCCCTACACTCTATCGAGATGTGCAGGGCGCTATTGTGGTTCCTCCCCTTCGGCGTCAGCTCTAGGTCAGTGAACCCTAACCCATTTCCAGCATTTACGTGGGCTACGACCTCTTCCAACTGGTTCACCGATATTTCCTGCGGTACATATGCGGCGTTCAACACCTTCAGCAGTGCGTTGCGGTGTGCTTCAGAACACAACAACAAATTCAGGATGGAAATTTTCGAGGGTGTTTGGTGGAGATGATCCACGATCTTGTAGTCACTCTTTTTAATCAACCTCATAAATTCCTCAGCGTCTTTAACAAGTAAGTCTTTGTCTACCCCACGAGGGATCTCTTCAACGACTTTACTTTTACCTTTATCAGTTGCATCAGCTCTGTCCGCTTTATCCGTTACGACCTCAGGTGGTGCAAACACTCTTCCGCTGCGAGTGATTCCACTAACGCCCACTAGGTTCTCCACAGACGACCCAAACGGTTCTAGTTCCAAATTCTGTCTGTTGCAGTAGACCTCTGCCCCATAGTGCCACGGGACAGCATTAGTGCTTTCGAACGGTATTGGCCCAGCTTTGGTGATGGTAATCGTGGGCGGCCTGGGTGCAGAAATAGTTATCGTCTGGCGAGGGATGGTGATGGTGGCAACCTCATCATCTTGCTTCAGCATTACCTCTCCTGATCCGATTTCGTCCCTTCGGCTAAATTGCAGGATTCCTTCGGTCATCAGACTTTGAATCCCCTCTCTCAACGATTCACATCCATCAGGACTTGTTGCACAGCCCATACACAGCTCTCCGCAACCTGGAAAGAAACCCCTTTTCATCAGCTTATCTTTAACGAAGCTAAGCGGTGTCTTCAGATCTCTGACGTCAGTCAACAAATCCAAACTCTCGTCTTCAATAATGGCGTTTACTCCACCTCCCCTATGATTCGGCATAGGGTTCTTCGTGACGTTTGGCACATTATCTGAGAAGTTGATGATCTTGGCGTCCACCATGTCCTGCACCTTATGCTTGAAGGCTTTGCAATTCTCTATTGTGTGGCCTGGTGCCCCTGAGTGAAACTCACAAGTTGCATTCACATCATAACCCGGCGGAGGTGCCCCTGTCAAGGGAGCCAGGGTTCTCTTCTGGATCAACTGTAGCTGAAGCAGAGTCTGCAATAGTTGAGCGTACGACATGGGCGGTGTCTCGAGGTGACGGCTCGATAGAGGTGTCCGATTCTGGTACTTTCTATACCCTTGTTGATTCGGCTGCTGTTGCTGCTGCTGCTGTGGCTGTGGGACTGCTGGGATAGTTATGCTGGCCACCTGTTGGTGAGGGCCTTTACCCTTCCTTCGGGCGTTGGTCACGGCGCTCGTTTCTCCTTCCCGTCTTTTGCCACCATAAGGTTTCTTTCCGCCTCCTCCAGCTGAAGATGAATCACCTTGAATTTTCCCCAGTTTGATTCCATTTTCAATGTGCTCACCCGTGATAATGAGATCTGAGAAGGTTCCAGACATACCGCTAACCAATTTCTCATAATAAACCCCTGGGAGGGTGGCTACGAACATTTGCACAAGCTCACGTTCAACCATCGGCGGCTGAACCCTGGCTGCCAATTCACGCCACCGCTGGGCGTATTCCTTGAACCCTTCATTGTTCCTTTGCGAAAGATTCTGTAGTTGGACTCGGTTCGGAGCCAAGTCGCTGTTATATTGGTAGTGGTGTACAAATGCTTCAGCAAGGTCCTTCCACGTGCGCACACTGGTAGGTTCCAGACTCATGTACCATTCGAGGGAGGGTCCGGACAGACTGTCCTGAAAGAAGTGCATCAACAACTTCTCGTCCTCAGAATGAGCTGACATTTTTCTGTAATACGATCTCAGGTGGACGCGAGGGCAAGTGGTGCCCTTATACTTTTCAAAGTCAGGTACCTTGAACTTGGGAGGCACCTTGAAATCAGCAATCAGTCCCAACTTGGACATATCAACACCCAAAGTGTTCTAGTTCTCGATACTCCTCATCTTGTCCTCGAGTGCCTTGAACCTAAGCCGTGCTTCAGCAGTCAGCTCGCCTTCAGCACCTCTTTGTGAGAACACATCGTCCTGACGGTCTTCTAACCATGGCTGAGGCCCGAACAGATTCCCAACACCTGCATTGCCGTTGCCCAGCCCAACATTGACATTAGCTTCGAAATTCCCATTACCGACGCCTGTCGTATTACCATTGAGTCCCATGTTAGCTATCACATTGCCGTTGGCACTGCCATTCCCCCGGTCACGGGGACGCCATTCTGAGGAGTTTCAACAGGTGGAGGGGTAGGCACGGTCCCACCATGGAGTACGCCATTGCTATCGACCCTTGAAATCAGAGGTTGAACTAAGGTTCTGAGCTGATCCTGGCCATTGGAGACCGCTTGCATGAGCTCCATGAAGCGTTCCATTCTTTCGCGGAGTTCTTGAACATCAGTTTGCACTTGCTCCATGATTTTGGTTTGATTTGCTCTGGTAGGATAGCGGTGGATGGGTCTCTGACCAATCCTGGAATAACCTGAAACAACCTGAAAACACAAAAGGGTTAGGAAAAAACGACAAAGTGCTCGTCATGCAAATGCTTCATGCAAATGCAAACGTGTGTCTGTGCGTTAGGGAGGTATCCCCCGATCCTAGTGCCTGAGTGCCAGTACTGATAATAAGAAGTCCGAGTCCAGTCATGGCAATAACATCTCATATATATGAAGAAAGCCCATCAAGGCGGTACACAACGCCAGTGAGTACAAGCTGAATCAATAGCATGACCTCAACCAACAGGCCTGGTGATGGTCAGCATACAACGATGATCAAAACAAAAGGAATACAAATAGTCAAGTACGGCCACGGGCGCGAAACTCTTCTAACAACCCCTTCGTTTCTGGATGATCAGGCCGAGTGAGTAACCCTTCGACGAGTAACTCCCTCTGCATAATAGTGTACTGAAGACCTTCAACCGAATCTTCCCATGCTCCTTCGCCGAAACAATCTTCTAGCTTCCGCTTCTTGAATTCAAACGTCAGTTTGCGCTCCTTCAGGTTAGCGAGAGCTTTGTTAAGCTGTCCTTCGGCGGCATATCTGCGAGCGGTTTCTTCATCAAACCTTTTCTCATTGGCCTTCACCTGGGCTTTCAGCTTGGAGATCTGTTGCATCAACTTATCCTCCCGCTCTTTCCTGTTGGCTAGGGTGGCCTTCCAATGCTGGTTAAACTTGGATATCCTCCGATACGCTTCGTCCAAGTGCTGCTTCTTCGTGGCCAGCACATCGTTGACAGCTTTGAAGTCTCGACCCATACGCTCATGCTCAGCTATCTGCTTAGTCAAATCTGTCCCCAACTGGTTCACCAGCTCTGTCTGCCTTTTGAAGGAATGAACGGCCTCGCTTCTCTCGCTTCTGAGTTGCGCCAATTCTTTCTCCAATTCTTCATTTGCCCTTTTCAATTCATCTCTCTCAGCTAACACCTGATTATGCTGCTGAATAGGCACGGTGGTAGGCTCTTCGATCACTGGAGGGCTTTCTGGCTTGGCAGGTGGGAACGGCATCCCTATAGCGTCTGCTCTGGCTCTGATCCACGTCACATATGGAGCGTAGGCTTGACTATTACTTTTCCCCAGCAATGGTTTTCCCCGCTTACTGATACCATTCCAAGCGCGCTGAAGCTTAGATAACATATCCCCATCTAGAAGACCAGTGAGGTACAGAGATTTCTGCACCTCTTCATCCTTCGGCGGAGCTCTCAAAGCGTAAGTAAACTGTCGGACCAGCAGAGACGGATTATAGTTTATACAGCCCTTCCTGCCTATCAAAGGCACGTTCGGAAACCCGCTGCAGCTAAAGATAATCTCGGTACCCAACCTATCTCTGTCAAACCAGTCAATATCCTCCGCTGATAGGCTCATCAAACGCTCAGACCACTCAGCTGTGGCTGCAGACGCAGCAAAGGGACCCCTCTTGGGTAGATGACTATCAAGCCATCTATAAAGCAGGGGCACACAGCACGAGACATTCTTGCCCCTTCTGTTCTCGTTTTTGTAGTGGGCGAAATGGTAGACATCTCCTATCAAGGTAGGAACTGGATTCCCTGAAGCAAAGATGTGGAAGGCGTCGAAGTCCACAAAGTCGGGCATATTGGAGAACAGAATGATGCCATATATGCACAGAGCGAGAATGGCGTTGAACACGACCCAACATCCGTCTTTGGCGCACTGCTGAGCTTTTCCCACCAAGAACTGCAAGGAGAAACCGGGAACCTTGTTCCAACTAGACAAGACCAACTCGGAGGCATCCAGATGAAGCGAAGGAGCTAGACTAGCCAGATTAGGCTCAGCATCCATATGGACAAAAGGCATCTGACTCTTGATAGGCACACCTAACAAATCAACATACTCCTCTAGCGTGGGTGCGAGAACAAAGTCCTGGAAAGTAAAGCATCTCAAGGGAGGATCGTAGAACTGCAGCAGAGCGTGCAACCCATTCAACTCAGACACAGAGGGTTTATGAACCAAACTGAGCAGTTTACCGTAAGACTTTCTGAATTCATCTCTCACAGAATCATCTGCTAAAGCAATCAAACCAGTCAGCTGAACAACATCAGGAGTAGGGAGCTTGTAAGCCACGGTCTTCCTCAGAGAACCCATAATAACACAATAGGAGGCAAGAAAACCTGAATCGGGGGAAACGGTACCTGCAACACAGACACACATTAATGGAAATGCAAATGGGTATGCAAAGCAATGTAAAATTCAATCATGCAGCAGGAGATCAAGACGACTGTGCTGTGGAGATTCTGTATCAAAAAAACCGTAATCCTGCTCTATCAAGAACAACCACTATCTCTGATAATAAGAAAACCCTGATATCAGACCATAAATCTGCTCTGTCAAGAACAAACACACATCTGATAATAAGGACCTCTGATACAGGACCCCAATTCTGCTCTATCAAGAACAAAGCTTTGATAATAAGGACCTCTGATACAGGACCAAAACTCTGCTCTGTTTAGAACAAACATACATTTGCTGATGAGATCCTCTGATCCCAACAAAACCTGCTCTGTCAAGAACAAAAACACACCTGCTGATGAGATCCTCTGATCCCAATCAAAAACCTGCTCTGTCAAGAGCAAACATCTGATAATAAGGGCCTCTGATACTGGACCAACTCTGCTCTGTCAAGAACAAACATACACCTGCCGATGAGATCCTCTGATCCCAACAAAACTGATTCACTATCAAGAAAACCAGGTAGTTTGAAGGTTAAAGTTTCCTGCAACAAACCCGACCCTGCTCACAGGTATGGACCTAAACTGACACAAGTTCGGCATCCTATGCGGTCATCAGCGTCACAAACATTCAAGAGGGGTGATACGATACCTAGAAGGTGTGGCATCACCAGCTCATGAAGCGGCCTCACTCGGCTGAATCCCAAATGATCGGTCCCCAGAGTCGACAATCCTCCAAACCAACAACCCCCTCAACCCAAAGGGTTGAAAAAGAAGTCAACCGGGAGAACCTCGTCTGAGCGTGGATTTCATGAGACACTAGTGCCTGCCAAGCAAGCACGCGCCCACTAATTTCCACAACTAATGTTATGTTCACTCAAGCCTGGGTCTGGCTTCTCACTCATCAGAATGCCCCTCCCACAACAGCACAGATAATCATATCATACTGAAAATAAAATGCGGGAAATAAAGTGCGATAAATAAACTCAACCCAACAAGTAACCATACAAGCGCTAGGATTGACTCTCGCAGGGGACGTTGGATCCCCAAACTGACTCGCATACGGGACGTTAGATCCCAGGAAACTATCAAGTCCCCAGTAGAGTCGCCAGCTGTCGCTTCCGCGAAAATAAGGTGCCGGCAAAACAGAAGAGTCGCCAACTTTCGTTATTTATCCCTCAGAACGGGAAAGGAAACGATCGGAAAAACCTGACAAAAAGGTATAAGACAAGGTCATCGCAACCATTGTCTGGGTTCGGGAGTCGGTTACGCAAGGGGAAGGTATTAACACCCCTCACGACCATCGTACTCGATGGGATCCATGCCTGTTGGTGTTTACTGGACGAGTTGGTTTTATCTATCTACCTATCAAGGCTGGCTTAAAAAGAAAAGAAAATGACTCGGCAAAGCGTCACGCTTTATGCCTACGTATTCTCATCAGAGAATGAGAAATCAGAGTCAGCGTAGTTCGACTAACTACGGGTTACGGGGAAGGTGGCTCGCCAATACATCAGTATTGTGCCTACGTACTCTCAACAGGTATGAGAGATCAGAGCTTACGTAGTTCGGGATAATACGGATTACGGGGATTCAGATTCATCTGTTTTATTGAGTAGGGTTAACAAACAGTTCCAGCAGTTTGGTGTACGCAGCTCGACCCTTGGAGACTTATGCGTTACCGTTTGCGGTAGAACTGGGAGTTAACGACACTCTTTTCTTAAGAAAAGCTTCCTTTGAATTATGGGCCCATGGGGCAAAAAGGTTTGAAGTTTGTTTTCTGTCTTTTACGAAAGAACTGTTTTATTGTGTTTGCAATTTCAATCGCACTAAAGACTATGACCTGAGAGTGAATGCGTCACATGTCACCCAAAGGGTGCCATACTAAACATCTAGGCTGTTGAAAAGAAACTCTCCAACAATCCTTTCTCAGATAGCTTAAGGCTCGTAACGTACGAAAGAAATCATTCATGATTACTGTATTTTAAGCTGTTTTGAGATGAGAAGAGAACAGGGTCAACTAAAGGGAGACTATCAAGTCCTAATATTGTCATGCCAAGGATTCATCCTATGGTTGAAGTTTGAAACAGGGAACTCCTAGAAGTTATCATGCATAGGTTTCAACCTGAAGTTCTAATCATCACTTCCTTATCAAAGGAAGTGAGATTCCTAGGGGATTATGCCAATGATAAACAGAAACAAATAAAGCATCAGCTTAAACAGTAAACGACTGTAAAATGCATGCAATGCAAGTAAGGAGAGGAAATGTGTGTGGGGCATCAGCCTCCACAAGCTCATCTCAACCTCAAGCTAGATATGAATAACTGCAATCATACAGAGGAAATAACATGCTGTCAAGCAAAATAGAAGTAACTGCAATCATACAGAGGAAATAAAATGCTATCAAGCAAAACACAAACCACATAGGCAAGGGAGCTGGGCTCTACCGAATACCCGCAAGCAAAGCCATACAGTAAAAATACAAGCAGAGGGAGCAACTCAACCTCATCATGCCCCTAGCTTACATCAGTCTAGATATGGACTTATTCTAATGCATCAAGCAAGTCAAACAAGGCACATCAATACAATTGCACAGAAAGCAAACAGACAAGAAAAGAAAGCAGATCAACCACTCCCACAGCTTCACAACAAAGCAATCTTCTGACAGCAGCTCAGTCCTCAGACGTCAATCACCCTTCAAGGCTATCATCCTCAATAACAAGTATCTACTTGCTTCTCCAAGGTTTCAACCCATCAAACATAAGTATCAACTTGTTCTCTCTTCTCCAAGCTTCAGCTCTTCAGTCAATTCCACCTTCAGGCTTCACTCATAACTACAAGTATCAACTTGATTCCTTCAGGCTCTCAATGCATCAATGTAAGTGTCCACTTATCCTTTATTCTTCAAGCCTCAGCTCTTCACTCAATCTCCATTGGATCTTCTTCACAAGTATCAACTTGGTCTTCAAGCTTTAGCTCTCTTTGCTTTACCAGCATCAACTTGTTCCTCTTCATCTACAAGCTTCAGCTTCTCAGAGTAATCTTCAAACACAAAGAAGTATCAACTTCATCCTTCAATCTTCTTCAAGCAAGGAACTCCATCCTCTAACAAGGGAGAAAGATTCATCTATCAAGAGCAAATTTTGGATGATTGGTAGCAGAATGAAGACCAAAGGTCACCACTGAGCATCCTGTCATCAGAGAAAGGGACCCTCAAAGGTTCTACCAATTTGCAAAGAGCCACACATCCTACCAAAGGATGGATGAGGCCTTTACAAAGGGACCTTGCATCATAGGGAAGAATGGAATTGATCAACATATTCCATGTTTATGAAGAAAGAGAACTATCTAGAAGCTCTGCCTACAAAACCCTAATCTTAACCTAATCAAGACTACACCAAAGGAAGGGAAGATCTCCAAATCCAAGCTTCTTCAAGCAATCCAATGCATCTTCAACTTGTCTTCATCATCATCCAAGAACAAGAGAAACAAAACCCTAATCTAAGGGAACTAAAGATGTTAATCTAGTTGAGTTAGTGCCTTAGAATCATCTAAAACTAGCACCTAAACTAAAATCAATCAAAAATAGTAAACTATATTATAAATTTCTACAAAAATTCCTAAGGGATCCTAATTCAATTAAGAATGCCTCATACAGAAACCAGGGACTAAATCATCTATTAAGTCCTAAAATTAAGTCCTAAATCCAAAGGTATCAACCATAAACCCTAAAAATCGAGCTTCTAAAGGTTTCAACCTAAACTACCACCTATGTTCATCACAAAAATGTGAGAAAAATCTATGGGGATCATGCATATCTATGCTAACCACACACAAAAAACCAGGATCAAAATCATCATCACATGATCACACAAAATTCCATAAAACCAAGTATCAAACATGACTATTTTAATATCAATTAAAATGTAAAAATTCCCATAAAATCAGAAAATGCATGAAATAAAAATATTTTTTATCTAAAAAAATACTAGACCCTATCATGAATCTAATGCAAAAAGAATGGGGTTAATTGACTTATTTTTCCATTTTTTATGATTTTATCAAGAACCATGAATAAAATGAAGAAATTAAAGAAAATCCAAGTAAAACAATAAATGCACGGTGCAGATAGAAATAAAATCCAGTTCAATTCATGGATTGGGCCATCAGGGGGGTGCAGGTATCAACCAATTCACTAAGCCCAAAATCAGCAACTAAATGAAACGATGCGTTTCATTAAAACTCAGACTCTTCACAAATTGAAATCCATTCGTGGCCATTGGATCACTTCTCCAGTCAAAGGTCCACCTAAATCCAAGGGCTCTGGGATCATCTTCAACCTTTTGAATCTCTGAACCTCGCGCGTAGCTCCGGCCACCACCGGTGGTGCTCCGGTCATCGTCCCCAACCCTAACTCTCTTTAGGATCCTCCATTGCAAGTGGTCTATACATGAAACTTGTCCCAAATTTCCTCACAAATTCATTCATGCCCTTTATTCTCTCTGAAACCTCAAGATTCGCAATAACCAATTCTCAACAGAAAATGGCAAAATCCCTAATTGGTCACTAATTCTCAAATTAACTATCTGAAAACCTTCCTACACCGTTCTACAATGCATCTAACATCCTAATTCCTATTGATTCTACCTAAAACAAGCCAGAGATCAAAGGTTACCAACCTGAAAATTTCGCGTGCACAGAAGTAGCAAGACCTCAAATCAAGCCCTCAAATGCTCCAGACTCCTTCAGTGAATCACTTCCAAGCTTCTGTATGCAATAGAATTGATTGCAATGGCTTCAACTCTTGGATTCGAATCTGAGTTGCAGGTGGAGAAATCTGAGCTCAAGAACACCAATCAGCCACGAATTCCCTTTAATTATGATCTGGAATCATTCCCTAGCATCCATGGAAGAGGTTGCAATCAAGAAAATGGATGGAAAGTGAGTGAAATGATGTAACCGAATTCAGTTGCAAGCAATGAAATCTCAATCTCAATCTTTGCTCTCTCCTTCAATCATCACCAACCTTTCATCTGAACCTCTTCTACTCAATATATAGAACATGTGTGGATGATCTAGAACCCTCTAGATCCTTCCAATGAGAAATCCAATCTCTCATGACATGAGAAGTTCACTTATATGTCATGGTGTGCACAACTCTGCAAACAGCTTGAAATCAATCTCAATTCCTTTCCAATTTCTCCCCTCATGACATTTTGGAAGTGTTTGGCTTGCAAGGGATCTTGATCATGCCTTGAATTTGAGTTTTGCACATGTTACTTAAGATGTAAGTAACTACTTTTCAAAGCCAGTCCACAAATTAGACCTCAATTCAAAAATGTGGCTAAACCAATGTTCTTAAAATGCTTTTTAGAGTAAAAATGACCTATTACATGCCTTGGTTTGGATGTGTAGATCAAAAGTGTCAACTTCCAACTTTGGTTCATTTAACTTATACCCTCTTTTTAGGTCATTTTTGCAACTTTGAGCTAAAAGCATTTCCAACATACTTTGAGCCAAAAGCCTTAAAACATCATTTTGAACAAGTTTGATGTTGAACATTTTCTCATTTGAAGCTTGGAAATAGGAGTTATGGCCTTATGGTTGAAATGACCTGTAATCTCCAAATGACCAAAATGCCCTTGACTTGTCAAAGCCATAACTTGAGTTCTACAAATCCTATCAAGGACTTCTAGTACTCTCTAGAAATCTAAGAGGATAAGGAACAACATTCATGTTGACCAAAAGTTCATAGGAATCATCCTTCTAGGGCAAAAGTTTCATGCAAGTTGGACAACTTTCAAGCCCCCAAATTCACATACCTCAGATGACCTGTAACTTGTCAAAGTCATAACTTGAGTTCTACAAATCCTATCAAGGACTTCTAGCACTCAAATTAAAGCTAAGACCATGCTATACAACAATCATGTTGGGGGAAAGATGATATGACAATCACATCTTAAGCTAAATTGCCTTGAAGATAGGGGTCAAACTAGGGGATTTTACACTGTCAAGCCTTAGAAACCCTAGCTTGAAACTTCTCAAACTCTTCAATCATGATGATTTAACCTTGGAATCATACTTATAACCTCTCAATGTATCACTCCATGATCACATGGCCTTTGAATTAGGTCTCAACCTTGTTCAAATCATCAGTTGATTTAGGGTTGACCCAGTCAAACCCTAATTGCACCACTCATGGCTGAGTCTTCTTAATCTTGCACAATGACCTGTCTAGGCCTAAAAGTGATCTTCAACACTTATCATGAGCTCTCTCAAGACCTCAAGCCCATCTTCATGGCTTCAGAATCATCTGATGTTCTTCCCCATTACTCTCAAGTTAGGAGACCCACACTCTTGGTTTCAACCATTCTCTCTGAGGATCTTTTAACTTCTATGACAAGGATATCAACCCTTGAACATCTGAACAACCTTCTTAGCTAGCTTCGTAGTCTTGTATAGCCCTTGATTGGTAATCATACCTCTTGATCTCCTGCATACATGTCAATGAAATGCAAATGATAATGCTAATGTGAATGAAATGAAACACAAGCTAGGTAAAGAAATGTTGGGCAAATTTTGGGGTGCAACAACTGCAACTTGTTGTTTGAGACATTTGAAATCAACGGGTTTCTCAAGCTGCCAATGGTTGCCAGAAAGGATGTTAACAAATTCCCTGAGATGGACAAGCATTCAAGCCTTATTAACTAGCCCAGTTCATCAAGCAAGGAAGTAATTCGATTTCTGTCAAAGTTCAAGAGCTTGAGAGGCTGGAGTTAACATGTAATGTACTAAACTTGTCTAGGATTTCAAGTTTATGGTTGAATATTTAATGTCTGATTGCAGATCCTTGGAGGTGCGACAGCTGATCCGTTCTTAGTCATCCATGAGGATAAACCACTCCAAGTACGCGTGCAAACTGAAATGGTGAACCTGACTTCTCAATACCCTGCACATGACTACTTGAAGATGGTAAGACAATTCGAAACTCATTCTTGGTTCAACTGACATCTCCCTCTTCTGCTACTGCCTAATAACATTATAGATATTTCCCGCAATTCTCATGGTATTATCTTAAACACGTTGCAGATGCCGACAATGGGGATGAAGTTAAACAGATGCCGTTGCTGCCAAGAAAACCGAAAAACTGTTGTCGTCCACCTTCTCTCATTAAGAGTTTCTTCCTGTCACCAAGAAGATCATGCAATTCCGCCATATATCCCGAAGTAGCTAAGCCACCATTTAAATTTCTGATTTCGGTAAACAGGTTGATGCAATGGTCTAACAAGGTCATTTGCAGCTCTGAGTGGTAATGGTTGCATTGTGAATGTTTAGTCACTTCCTGCCTGACCAACAGCAAAACAGGTAGCTTTTGCCTTCTCGAAAGTTGTAGGAATAATATGTTCCACTATAACTCGACATTGGTAACATTCTCGTTAATAACTGCCTCAAAACAAGAATCTGTGCTTCTCAACATAAGCTGTTAAATCAACCTTTGTACTAATGTCATTTCATGCACAGGTAAAGAAAAGGGACGCATCAGCAGTTGCCTCTCCTTCCATGCTTGCTGTTGACTGTCATGAGCTACCCTCAACGTATTCTATTACTTTCCTGCTCTACCTTTCTTGCTGGCCCATGTGGGTAAAGTATGAACTGAACCAAATTTGTAAATCAAACCGCCAAACACGCAGTTTGGTTCCTTGGTTGGATGAGATACTGACCATGATTCTTGTGTGTTATGCAGGTGGGTAAATCTTGTGCTAATGATGCTGCTACTGATTTCCTGCGGCGATGCGATTCAACTCTATTTTTTGCTGTATATATATGTTGTGAATGCTGATGGATGGTTCATGCTGTCATTGCCGCAATTCTGCTTACTGGCCAAAGCAGCAGTTTGATATATTCAGTAATACCACCAACGTGCTACACAACCCTTCAAAATAAAATTAGTTGTCAAACATGTATGGCTAAATGCCTGTATGTGAGCCTTCTGCCTTGTGTTCTAATTGATTTGTTTTTTGTTTGTCACAGGTGTACACATGAAACAGGTAAATACGCGCAGGCCTTCAAAATTGGCATGGCATGCTCAAGGTGCGAAGTATGAATGGCACAAGGAGACGTTGGATAAGGAGATAATGGATGGCTTAGGATTAGGACTTAGTTTCTTTCATAGGGGTTAATTAGTAACTCATGGACATATGATTATTCTGTATGTACTCGTTGAATTCTGCACATGGCTCATCTCTTATTTGCCTTGGAAATGCGAAGTCATGTTTATTCCTTATGTCTGTCAAACTTTAAACTCATTTTTTTTTTTAAAAATGACTTTCAATATGAATAACCTTAAACGTTCTTGGAAAGATAAACTTGTACTCTTGAGACCTTTTTGGAAATAATCAGGCTTAGCCAATCTACCTTGAGCTTCAGAGTTCAAATATGATATAAATCACTTAAATTCAAATTCACGGTGAAGTTGAATCTCCATATAACCAGTAAAAGACATCATCATTTGATTTTGAACAATGAATCAGTTAGATATTTGTAAGGCACGCGATGATGAATTCCATCTTAACTTCTTGCTAATTGTGATCACTCAACTTTATGAACAAAACCATCCCTGCTTGTCATGTGTTGCCCGCATAACCCAAGACTTGGACGATGATGAATCATGATACGCTAACCATACCCTGAAGAGTCTTCTGAAAGTAATAATACAACTATGATGCAACTTACTATGAAAGCCATAACTAACTCTTAGACGACCATGCTCAAAGCCAATGATCAGGAAATTCATATTTATCCTCGAGACAAACACAAAGTCCTCTGAGATGTTCCAAGTAAAAACGAACAGTAAAAACTTTGGGACCTCCTGAATCGAAACTTGTTGATCAAACTTTAGAGCATTTAACCATGAGAGTGGATACCCGCTCCACTTGAAACCAAAAATGCTTGGTGGTATTTGAATGTAAGGATCTATATTTGGTATTACTGCAAGCTGCACAAGTTGGTTAGCCCTAAAACATAAGTATTAAATCAAATGTCAAACAACAAAAAAAACGCGAAAATAGGTGGGATCTTACGGTCAAAAATTAGGGTGTGACAGACTCGCATAGGGAACCATCGCAGTCCCTAGCAGAGTCGCCAGCTGTCGCAACTGCGAAAAATACCCTACGGAAAACAGAAGAGTCGCCACCTTTCGTTATTTATCCCAAAGAGAGGGAAAGGAAACGATCGGAAAAACCTAACGAAAAAGGGAAAAGACGAGGTCATCGCAACCAAGTCCTGGGTTCGGGAGTCGGTTACGCAAGGGGAAGGTATTAGCACCCCTCACGTCCGTCGTACTCAACGGGATCCACAGGTTGATTAAGTGTTTTAACTGAGTAGGGTTAAACCTCCGTTCCAGCAGTTAGGGACAAAGCCTGTTTGTGGTAGAACCAAATCTTAATAACACTCTTTTTACGAAAAAGGTTTCCGATTAATCTCGAAGGAAAAAGGTTTGAAATTTGTTTGTGTTTTTTAGTGAAGTGAATTAATTCAGTTTGTGATTCACGTTGCACTAAAGACTATAACATAGGAGCGAATGCGTCGCGTATCGCCCCCAAACGGGACGTACACTAAACACTCTAGATAAGCGAGAGGAGACCCCTCACTCATCATTCCCCATGTAGCTTAAGGCTCGTAGCGCGCAACGTTCATCGCATTTATTAGATGAGTTAGAATTTGTTTTAAGGTGAGAAGAGAGACGCACAGAAGGTCTAAGGGAAACTCGGCCCTAACGTTGTCATGAAAAGTGGTCCTAAGGTTAGGATTAAAAGGGGAAATGTCTACCATAATGTTAGCATGCTTGGATTGAACACCTAATGTCTCTCCTACTCCCATCTTAAATGGAGGGACTAGGAATCCTATGGGGATCATGGAAAAAAGCACAAGAAAGCACCAGATAAATTCAATCACAAGTAAGAGATGCAAACATGGAATGCAACACACAAGCAAAGGGAGGAACAAAGTGTGGGGTAAACACCACCATAAGCACATCTCGACCTTTATTAATGCAAGAAATAAAGATGCAAAACACAAGAGGAAATGCAAATGCAAGAAGGCAAGCAAATCATGAATATGCAAGCACAAAAAATGAATATCACTTTGAACGACAAACTACGAAAGTAGGCATCCAAGTGGAAAACAAACACAAGTCGACAAAGTCTCGATTAAACAACCAAAACAACGACAAAATATCCAAAACATTTCACTTCTAACACATCATATTGAACTACGATGATTCGATGTGAAACGGTACTCAAACAAGCAAGAAAATCAGCAAAACAGACCCATTGGCACATTGTTAATTGGTTAACGCCAGAGGTTAACCGATTAACCACTTAAAAATGCTTTAAAATCTGGAAATTTGTACATGTTAATCGGTTAACACTAGGCGTTAACCGATTAACACCTTGAAAACGTTAAAATTTTTTGAATATTTGAAATGGTTAATCGGTTAACCATATGTGTTAACCGATTAACACTATGCCAACAGCAGAAAAACAGCAACAGAGCAGCATTTTCAGCAAATAAGCACTTATCCAATCAACCAGATGATCGCATAATCACTTAATCACGAAATTAAACCAGCAAATCATGATTCAAACAACATGTAAACAGATTAACACAACCAAATCATGAATCAAACGGATCAAATTAACCAAAATCCAATCAAAGATGAAAATCCACATGATTATGCAAATAAGCTAAAAAACTGATTTGGATCAAGGATTTCCAACCTTCGAAGCGGAGAATTGCTCCGGTTAATGTTGATTCAACTGCAATTGAACAAATCCAACGCTAGCAGTCCGGAATACTTCAAGATCCACACCAATTCTTGTAGTAGCAATGAAGATCCTTCAAGATCAATCCAAAATAAGCCAAATAATCACTTCCAAAGTCACTTCCAGATTCAGATCCAATTTTGCACGAAAATTGAATGAAGAAATCAATTCAATGAAGATGATGGATGGAGGTTGGAGCTCAAGAATTCATTGATTCCAAGGAAGAATCAAAGAATTCAATGGAAAAGAGCTTTGGTGAAGGTTTTGGAGGATGAACAAGTTGAGAGAAACTTGAGAGAGAATGAGATCAATTCTGAAATTGAAATGAAATTATGAGGCTTAGATGTGTGTGGTTTGGAGTAATTCAATTAAATACCCCTTAGGTTTGGATTCAAATGGAAGGTTTGGAAGATGGTTTGGGAAATTTGGAATGGAGTATGGAATGGGAGTTTGGAGGGAAAATGAAATTAATCAAATTCTGAAATGATTCTAGATCCTTCCCAAGTGTAACATTGAAATTCAAGTGATCAAAATTGGACCCCAAAACAGCTCCCTTTGAAGATTCACGTGCAGAGGCAAAATCTGCACTGGTTAATCGATTAACCATATAGGTTAATCGGTTAACACCTTCAAAACTTCTAAATTGACTTGATTTTGACTTGGTTAATCGATTAACCATATGTGTTAACCGATTAACACCTTCAAAATTTGAATTCTGGCGCCTTTTGGGGGGAAATCTGCACATTTGCCCTGTTTCAACTGTTTGGAGCTCTGTTAAGCTTCTGAATCTCGTTCTTGAATGTTGCAACTGTAAGAATGCTTGATATGAGCCTGAGTGCTGCCTCCTGAAGTTATCCTGCAAAATAAAATAAAATCGGCTGCTCGACCGCTGGGCAAAATAAATGTCGGAGCTTTTGATGCTCGCTGTTCAGTCTTTCAGTCCTTTGCGCCAACATGAACCTGAGCCACAGGAATGCCTTGATCCCATGCCTCGGGAACGAATGCTATGATATGCGAAAAATGCAAAATGCAAAGAAACAAAAGCCAGTTAAGGTTAAAACGAAAAGGCAAATTTTGGGGTGCTACACAAGTTCCACCACTCTTGGTCGATTAAAGCACTAAACCTATCACTAATCTAAAGCACCTAAAATGAATCCAACGGTCCACTTAAAGATATATTTGAATCAATGAAGGTTTATCCAACTTCATCAACACCCAAAATCCATGGAATATGAAGAGAAATTTGGTCAACAAACACCACAATTCAAGGCAAAACAAAAGGAAATGGAAGAAGGAAGAGAAGGAACCAAAACAATCCCAAAGCAAGCCAAAACCACATTCTGACTTGTGTTAATCGATTAACCATTTCATGTACAAATTATTTAATCGATTAACACTGGCAGGGCATCAAAAAAATTGAAAAAGATCAACATTCATGATTCAATCATTTCTTCAAACACCTCATGATCATGAATGCAAATTAGCACGAAAATTCAAGTAAAATAATAGGAAATAACACCAATGATTTGCATGATCCAAAGATCAATCAACAAGAATCAATAAGAGATCACATTATGGAAGATTAATCAAGCACAATAATGGTAGAACAAGAGTTTACCACTTCAAAATCTGAAAATGCTTCAAATCAACTTCGAAAACCACACTCCAAAGCCTTGATCTACAAAATTTGATGTTGAAGAAATGTGTTGATCTAGGTTTAGCTCAAAGGTTAGTAAGCTTCAATGAAAAGCTTACTAACTTTTAATGGAAGAAAGAGCTTTGGTGAATTTGGTGGTTGAAGGGAATTGAGATAAATTTTAGCAAGGTGAATTTGGATATCAAAAGCTTGAAGAATGAATGAATTGAGGCCTCTATTTATAGAATTTAGGCTTGGAAATTTTGGTGGTTTGGAATTTGATCTAGGCTTGGAAATTGAATTTGAAGGCAAAATCATGATCAAGTGGTGATTAATGAGGGGTGTATGATGGAAATTAATTATGATGAGGTAGGGGAATTAAAATGAGGTGATCTAGAATATTCTCATGGTGAAACAAGTGAATTTTGGTGCCAAAATGTTGCAGAATTAGAATTTGGCTCATTTTTCAAAATTTTGCACGTGGTTAATCAATTAACCAATTTTAGGCATATTTTGGTTAATCGATTAACACAGTGAAAAAATGAGAAAAATGGCTTTTTATTGTACTGTCTTGGTTCCAGCTTGATTCTTTTAACTTGTCAAAGAAGGCGTAGAAATAAACACATGAACCTTAGAGTCTCTTGTGCAATAAACAATCAAATCTTGGGAAACTCTTGATCAAGTGATTTTGAATTGTTTGCATATCAACTTTGACTTTTTCAGATGAATTTCAGTCGAGTTGAGGGACTGTTGATTGGTGTTCTTGATCTAAACCTCCTCCTAAAAAAAGAGTTTGTAAAGAAGAAAAAAACAAACATATTTTTGGTATTTTGATTAGGGTTAGTAAACATGAACAATCAAATGAAAGCAAACAGAGAAAATACACAAGTGTCTGGTGATCTCCCAAAAAAAAACCCACAAAGGAAGGCAAAAGAGCCAACTTGTGATCTTGTTTGTGGTATGAGATGCAAATGATATGTGGGATATTAGGGATAAAAATTAGGGTATTAAAGCTTCCCCTATTTAAGTTTCTGATATCCGGAGATATGAAGATTGACATCTTTGTCTCAATGAGATAGAAGAGACTTAAATATAATAATAAACCCAATTTTTTGCCCTAAGAGATGGTATGCAGACACAAGACCTCTATGGGGGAGAAAGTGCCACAGGAGACAAACAAAAGTTGGGGAGAAAAAGAAAAGAGAACAGACTCCGGAGGGGAAAACTAGAGAGTAAGAATCCACTGAGGGAAAATTACCAACCAGAAATAAAAGAGGAATATCTCATCCCAACATGGGAGGTAAAAATATCTGTTGGGGAAAAATCATCTACTACCCGGCGCCCGGTAATAATAGGATCGAAAGGAAAGATTACCAACTACCAACCAAGTGGCAGCTACGACAAGGTAATCAGCCAAAATGATACGAGAAATATCACCTACTACCAACTAGCGGGCAGTACGACAAAGGTAATAGACTTAAAAAGAGGAGATTACCAACTATCAACCAAATGATAGCTACGGTCGGGCAACCAAATCGAATGGAAATATTACCAGCTATCAACCAAAGGATAGCTACGACAAGGTAACTAACCAAAAGAATATGAGAAATATTACCTACTACCAACTAAGGGCAGTACGACAAAAGTAATAAACTAAAAAAGGAGAGATTACCAACTATCAACTAAGTGATAGCTACGACAAGGTATCAAACCAAAATGGTACGAGAAATATTACCTACTACCAACTAAGGGTAGTACGACAAAGGTAATAAACTAAAAAAGGAGAGATTACTAACTATTAACTAAGTGATAGCTACGACAAGGCAACCAAACCAAGCTATATCAAGCTTTTGTTTTCAGAGAAAGGAACCAAAGTTCAATCCAGAAATAAACCAGAGAGAAGCGGTCAAACAAGACTCTACCCAATAAGGAAATATCTTAATTGGGGAAAGTTCCATCCAGATAATGAACCGAAAAGGAAACTGAACCAAAATCTTCCAAGAGAAATAAAATCAGTAGGGAATTAGAAAGGAATAAAGTCTTTTTTCTTAAAAGTCTACACTCTATTGGAGAGAGGACACACACACGCACACACACTCTGCGGAGAAAATAACACCAGAGAGTGGGGAAACACCAGCGATGCCAAATGCATAATGATGAAACAACAATGATGCTATGCTCGAATGCAAAGGCATGAATATGCTGACAAAACTAAAAAAGGATAAACACAGGATGGTAAAACACCACGGCTCAATTGGATACTCGACTAATCTTAAAAGATGGGGATATCACTAGAAATCCTGTTAGGGATACTCTACAGGGGAATGAACAGAACAATCCTGCGGGGATTCTACTGGGGAAGATAAAAGCCATCAAAGGAAAACAAATTCTGCTACAAGGCTTAGATCTTACTGGAGAAAGAAAGATACTGCTTGGGGAAAACCCAAAAGATTCAATCTTCTAACATCAATAATCCACAAAGGGATAACAACATCAACTCTGCTTCGAGGATGGAAGAAAAACTGTTGGGGAAACAATAACAACTCAAATCTTTTTGAATCTTCCTAGGGATAAGGAAAATCCATATGAAACCGCTTCAAAGGGATGAAGAGATCTGATGTGGATATATCTGCTGGGGATTGCAATCATGTAAATGATTATACAAACTCCACTAGGAAACAACGTCGATCTTTTGGGGATACAAAAAAAAATCCGAGGGCTAGCCAACCCTAAGAAAAACATCATGGACTTGCCGGTGGAAATAAGAAATTAACATCATAGCAAGAAGTCAAACTATGGGGGATTTTAAATCAATACTCAACACAAGGTGAGAGAAAACCAAACAAGTGACTGCTATATCAACACTTCTGAATAGGAAACGCTGCTCTCTGCTCGGAAAACATCCAAGGCAACATCAACACAACTAGAGGATAAAACTCTGCATGGGGATTCCACATCAAGAAGAGGTGGAACTTAAAGCTGCTCCACTGCCTTATCATAATTTGGCTGGATGAAAGAAACATACACAGCTTGAGAAGATCCAATTCACGACTTATCTAGGAAAAAACCAAACAATACTCATTTGGAGAAAACCCAAACTGGTATTCAACTGATGAATATTGGATTCCATGAGTTCAACACGTCGTAACAAATCTTAAGGAAACCCACCACCTGGTTAACTACTAAAGGAGGAAACCTGGTTACAAAAATTGCTGAGGAATTATCAACATACTCTACTGGAAAGAATAAAAACAAACCCTGTTGAGGAAAAAACTATGCTTTGCAATTTTACCCTTCTTGGAATAACCGTTGACATTCTTTTTTTATATTCACAAATCAAAGGAAAATGTTTTTATAATTTTTTTCAAAATTTCAGTCAATTATTCATATTTTGTTTCAAAGATCATCATCAACAAAAAATGAAATTTTGCAAACAAAAATAAAATAAGAATTGCAAATAAAGGGATAAAGGTCCAAATTTTATTGATAGAATGGAAGCCCGCGAATGGCGTAACTCCATGGATCATTACAAAGTTTGAAAAATGGTAAATACATGGGAAGGGTTACATTGAAATATAATAACCATTATTCTCCCTAACAACTCTGAATTCCACTGTGTTCAAAACTTCCGTTGAGAATGGTTGAAAGAGAATCATTGACAGGCAATGTTGCTTCAAGTGATCAAAATTGGCCGAATGCATTTACTTGCCATAATCCCTAACTTTTGCCTAGATTTCCTTTTCGGGTTTTCAATCTACCGGGATGTTATTTCTGTTTTTGTCTCTAATTTTTTCCTGGACTGCCCTTTCGAGTTTTCAGCCCACCGAGACGCTCATTTTTGCCTAAGTCGCCCTTTCGAGTTTTCAACTTAGTGAGTTGTTCTTTTCTTTTTTTAGGCGAAGTATTTCTTGACTAAATCGACATTCACAGGACGAGTGAACTCTTCATCATCCATAGTTGTAAGAATTAATGCACCGTCAGAAAAGGCTCTCTTAACAACATATGGGCCTTTATAATTAGGAGTCTATTTTCTCTTAGAATCAGTGGTAAAAGTCGAGATCTTTTTGAGCACGAGGTCTCCTTCTCTGAACACACGAGGTCAAACCTTCATGTCAAATGCTTTCCTTCGTTCTCTGTTGATACAATTGGCCATGACACAAGGCCGTCATTCTTTTCTCTTCAATTAAATTCAACTGATCGTATCTGCTCTGACACCATTCAGCCTCAGACAATTCAACTTCCATCAAAACTCTCATAGAAGGGATTTCAACTTCTATTGGGAGCACTGCCTCCATACTATAAATGAGAGAGAAATGGGTTGCCCTTGTTGAAGTACGGACGGATGTACGATACCCATGTAAAGTAAAAGGGAGCATCTCATGCTAGTCTTTGTATGTAACAACCATCTTTTAAATAATCTTCTTGATATTCTTATTAGTAGCTTCAACATCCCCATTCATCTTAGGTATGTAAGGAGAAGAATTATGATGTTCAAACTTAAACTCATCACATAATTCCTTTATCATCTTGTTATTCAAATTCGACTCATTATCAGTGATAATCCTACTCGGAAGATGATTTGGTTCTTACTAAACCAGACTACTACTTGCTTGGTCACATTAGCATATGATGCCGCTTCAACCCACTTGGTAAAATAGTTAATAGCCACCAATATGAAACGGTGTTCGTTCAACGCTTTAGGCTCAATCATTTCATTCATATCAATACCCCACATGGAGAAAGGCCAAGGAGAAGAGATAACATCGATAGGTTTGAGACACATGAATTTTATTAGCATAAATCTGGCACTTATGGCACTTCTTCACATATTTGCAACAGTCAGATTCCATTTTCAGCCAATAGTAACATGCCCTCAACATTTTCTTAGCCATTACATGCCCATTGGAATGGGTACCAAAGGATACTTGTGAATTTCTTTCATCAACATGTATGCCTCGTGTCTATCTATGCATCTGAGCAAAACCATCTCATAATTTCTCTTATACAACACATCATCATTCAAGAAGAAACTACCAGCCAATCTTCTCAAAGTCCTTTTATCTTTCTTGGATGCCCTTAGTGGGTACTCTTGATTCTGAAGAAAGCATTTAATATCATAATACCAAGGTTTATCATCAACGACCTCTTCAATAGAAAACACATGAGTCGGTCTATCAAGACGTATAACATCAATTTTTGGCACATATTCCACCGATTTACCATAATCATGGAGGATAGAGTTGCTAAAGAATCTGCCATTCGATTTTCTTCTCTGGGTATATAGTGAAACTCAACCTTATTGAAGAAAGTTGACAACCTTCTTGCATTATCTCGATAAAGAATCAAATCAGGTTGACGTGTCTCTCATTCCCCTTTAATCTGATTAATCACTAGGGCTGAATCTCCGTATACATCAAGAATCTTAATTATTAAATCAATAGCTTCTTCCAAGCCCATAATACATGTTTCATACTCTGACACATTATTTGTGCAAGTGAACATCAATGTTGCAGTGAAAGGAAAATGAGAACCATGGGGAGTAACAATAATTGCCCCAATACCATTGCCATATGCATTAACAGCTCCATCAAAAATCAGACCCCATTGGGATCCAGACTCAGGCCCTTCTTCAAGTAATGGTTCCTCATAATCTTTAACCTTTAGATACATCACATCTTCGTCAGGAAAATTAAACCTAATAGGTTGATAATCATCAATTGGCTGGTGTGCCAAATGGTCAGCCAAAACACTTCCTTTGATCACCTTTTAAGTTCGATACTCGGTATCATATTCTGACAACAACATTTGCCAACGAGAAATCCTACCAGTTAAAGCAGGCTTTTCAAAGATATACTTGATTGGATCCATTTTAGATATCAACCAAGTGGTATGATTCAACTTATATTAGAGAAGGCGCTTGACAGCCCATGCTAAAGCACAACATGTCTTTTCAAGCATGGAGTACCGAGACTCGCAATCAGTGAACTTCTTGCTCAAATAACAAATGGCATACTCTTTTCTGCCAGATTCATCTTGCTGACCAAAAAACAGCCTATGGAATCTTCCAACATAATCAAATACATAATCAGAGGTATTCTTTCCACCAGAGGAGACAAAACAGAGGTTTAAGCAAATTCTCTTTAATACTATCAAAAGCTTTCTGACAATCATCTGACCATTCACAACCCTGATCTTTGTGGAGAAGCTTAAAGATTGATGCGTAAGTGGCAGTCATATTGAATGTAAATAGGGAGATATAATTCAAACGTCCTAAGAATCCTCTTACTTGTTTTTCTGTTTTGGGTGCAGGCATTTCCTGAGTAGCTTTAACTTTACCAGGATCAACTTCAATGCCTTTCTGGTTGACAATAAAGCCAACAACTTTCCAGAACAAACACCAAAAGTGCATTTATTAGAATTCAAACGGTGCTTAAACTTTCTCAATTGCTGAAACAACTTCAACAAATACTCAATATGATCTTCCTCAGTCTTCTACTTTTAAGTCATATCGTCTACATAGACCTCAATTTCCTTATGCATCATAACATGGAACAGAGTGGTCATAGCTCTCTGGTACGTTACACCAACAATTTTTCAAACAGAAAGGCATCACTCTGTAACAAAATGTTCCCCAAGGTGTAATGAATGTTTTTTTCTTCATATCCTTAGGTGCCATCTTTATCTGATTATAACTAAAAAATCCATCCATAAAGGAAAAGACGTCGAACTTAGCAGTATTATCTACCAACATATCAATGTGTGGTAGTGGAAAATCATCTTTCGAACTTGCTTTATTCAAATCTCTATAATCAACGCACATTCAGACTTTTCCGTCTTTCTTTGGAACAGGCACAATATTTGCCACCCATTGAGGATACTTAGCAGTCACAAGAAAACTAACATCAATATGTTTTTGAACCCCCTCTTTAATCTTAACAACCATATCGGGATGAGTTCTTCTCAATTTCTGTTTCACAAGCGGACATTCAGGCTTCAACGACAATCTATTCTCCATAATATCAGTATCAAGGCCTGGAATTTCCTGATAGGACCAAGAAAATACATCAACATATTCTCTGGGAAGCTCTATTATCCTTTTCTTAATCTCTGAGTTGAGCAGTACCCCAATCTTGACTTCTTTATTATCATTATTAGAACCCAATTTGACCAACTCTATTGACTCTTCATGAGGCTGAATAGCCTTCTCCTCGTGCTCAAGCAACCGAGAAATTTCATCAGGGATCTCTTTAATATCCTCTTCTTCAGCTCCAAACATAGGGAACTCAAAGTTAGAAGAGGGCATAGGGTTATTGTTTTCAATGAGTTTAACAATCAATCTGCACAGTGATTTATATTGGATTTTAGAATATGAAACAAAATGTACAAGTATTATGCAGATATAAAATTGATTATCAAATTATTACTATTTTTTATGTTGCCATTTTTCAAAAATAAAGCAAAAAGGGAAAACATAATATGGATAAACAAAATAACATTTTATTGATGATGATAATATTTGAAACAAAGCCCTCACAAATTCACTTTCACCTTGGGCAGAGTGAAAGGATTTTTGAAAATACAGTAAAAATAAATTACTTTGAAGAGTGAATAACAGTGGGAACATCAACATCTATCCAATCCTGGAAGATCTGTCCATGCGTCATAAATTTGGGAAGTTCTTCCTCTTCATCATCTCCAATGATGGCACTGACTTCATATTCAGATTCTTCATACCTCGGTCGAGGGATATGAAAGGGTACATATGCATCTTCTATCTATCTCAGAGAAGTATCCAGGATCATCAAGGTATGGCTCCCATTCCTGAGACTCAATTTCATACTCTTGATCGTCTTTAATGATTGCAGCAGTAAAGTGATATTTGTTGATGAATCCGACGCTGTGAAAGTCCTCATTAGTACACTTAAAATCTCTTTTAATTGTACTAGGCACAAAGCTTAAACCAGTCCCGTCTTTATTATCAACTACATCAATAACTCGACCGTAACCATCATACCGACCAATCTCTAATACATGCAAAGCATCTTTCAAATAAGACATGGGTAACCCATTCTTCTTAACAACCTTATCATCGAGGAAAGAGCTTGGAACGGAGTTCCAATAGTTTCGCCGACATCAACATATGAAAAGGATGAAATATGGCTCACTAACAGCGCTTGTTCTCCTCTAATAATTACTAGCTTGATATTCTTAACAAATTTCAATTTTTGATGAAGAGTCGAGGTCACTGCCCCAACTTCATGAATCCAAGGTCGGCCATCCAGACAACTATAAGCAAAACAGATATCCATTACTTGAAAAGTAATTTGGAAGAAGCATGGTCTTATTTTGATTGAAAGATCAACCTCTCCAATCACAATTTTTCTAGATCCATCAAAAGCTTTAACCACAACCCCACTATACCTCATGGGAGCACCTTGGTATGAAAGCTTCGACAAAGTAGACTTTATAAACACATTAAAGGAATAACCTGTATCAATCAGCACATTGGAAAGTGCATCTTCTTGACAGTTTATAAAATATGTAAGTCCAAATTATGATTTCTCCCCTCCTTAGGTAACTCTTCATCACATAAACTCAAATTATTGCATGCTGTGAGGTTGGAAACAATGTCATCAAACTTATTAATAGTCATATCATGCTCAACGTATGCTTGTTCCAGCACCTTTTGTAAAGACTCCCTATGAGCCTCAGAACTCACCAATAGGGACAACACTGAAAATTTAGACGGGGTATGCAAGAGTTGATCTACCACACTGTACTCACTCTTCTTGATCAATTTCAATACCTTATCCTCATTAGTTTTCTTATTCAAACCACTTGACTAGCAGGAAATATCAACAACATTCTCACCTTGAAGTTATTTCCCAACGACATCATTCTCCACTCTCTTTGGAGGCTCAGAAGCATAGACACGACCACTCCAGGTTACTCTACTAACATCAGCGATGCTTACCACAAAAGACAAAGAAGGAATGGGAACTTCTTTACCATCTTCGACCATGGTGGCATTTTATTTATCCGAAATAACCTTGTCAAATTCATACGGTACTAGACCAGGTAAGCAAATAACCAAAGGTGTAACAACGGACTTCCGACTATCATAAGAGATAACAACTCATTTAGGAATATTAAATTATGGTGCAATAACATTCACCTCATTATCTCTCTTTGCAATGAACTCAACCAAGTTCTGATCCATCATCTCTTGGATGTCCCTTTTCACCATCACACAACCATGCGGGTTCACATAACAGATGCAACAAATTGCACAATCACGATAAATATCATGGTATTCACTCAAAAGTGCATGCATTTCCACAATAAATCTTTGAATCTAACGGATGTCATAAATCTTAAATGTAACGGGACAACCTTGAACCATATTGATAGACGCCTTACCATGATTGGGTAACGGGTTCGATTGCACATTAGGATTAGTTTCTTCGAAGGTCAAAATACCATTTTTAACTAACCTTTGTACTTCCATCTTCAATGGATAACAACTCTCAGTGTCGTGCCCAACTCCTCCCTCATGGAAAGCACAATGAGCCTCAAGTTTATACCACCACAGCGAATCTGTTGGAACAGCAGGTGGTGCACGAGTTTGAACAAGGTTCTTTTTAATCAAACCAAGAAGAAATTCTGAGTAGGTTATCAGAATTGGATCAAAATTCTCTTAAAACGACTCTGTTGATTGTTCTATTGGTGAGAGCGTTGTTGTTGAAATTGTGGTCGACAAGTTGGAGTTATTTTAGAAGCTAGAGTTGAGTTGATTATTGTTGTAACAAAAGCAACATGTTGTTGATGACTCTTTCTATTGCGAGGTCTTCTATATCTCTCTCGAGAAACAACATTGGTTTCCCCTTCTTTCTTCTTGGCAAATCCTCCACCACATTTCTAGGATCTTCCAACAGAATTACCATCTTTTGACAAACGTCCTTCATGGATACCCTCTTCCAATCTCATCCCCATATTCACCATCTCAGTGAAGTCACTTGGGGCACTAGCAATCATAAGCTCATAATAAAAGGGACTCATAGTTTTCAGGAATATTTTCATCATCTCTTTTTCTTCCAAAGGAGGATTAATCTGAGCAGCAATCTCGCGCCACCCTAGCGTGTATTCTTTGAATGTCTCTTTATGTTTCTGAGCCATTGCTCGAACCTGGTCACGATCGGGAGCCATATCTATATTATATTTATACTGCTTTACAAAAGCCTCACCCAAGTCTTTGAAAGTGCGAATTTGAGCACTGTCGAGTTCCATGTACCATTTCAAGGCTGCGCCAGACAAACTGTCTTGAAAGTAGTGAATGAGAAGCTGATGATTATCAGTCTGAGTCAACATCTTGCGAGCGTACATAATTAAATGGCTTAACGGACAAGAGTTATCCTTATACTTTTCAAAGTCAGGGATCTTAAACTTATGTGGGATCTTCACATTAGGACTTAGGAATAACTCATGGGCATTCTTCCCAAACAGTTCTTTACCCCTCAAAGCTTTGATTTCTTCTGCATTTCAACAAATTGATCTTGAATCTCTTCCATTTTATCATAAGCACTAATACTCTTGCTCGGGGCAGTGTGGAAAATTTGTTCTTCACCAAAAGGAACGGTATGAACCACAGGTGGTGGTACGGACATCACAGGCTGGATAGTGGGAACAACATGAACTTTAGGGGTGGTGGTGGTTGATAACCTTCAGGAATAAAGTCATGAGGCATGCCCCAAGGGAAGCCATAAGGCATGGAGTGTTGGGGAACACTAGCAGGCGCCACAAAGATGGGCATAGAGACAATCTCAGAAATGACTGCCCTTTGCACAGGAGTTGAAGACGGAGGAGGAGGGGGTGGTTGATTCTGAGCAGCCACCAATGCTTCCATCATAATAGTGAGTCTTTCCAAACTGTCCTTCAGAGTTTTTACCTCTCCACGAAGCTCACGGTTCTCTTGTTGCAACTGATCCATCTTTTTCCTTAGGTTAGCTTGAGTATTATATTTGCGCGACAACTTGGGTGAATGAAGACCAAAAGAAACATAAGGTACCTGGAAAAGGAAAAACACAATGCAAAATGATGCATGCCATTCAAAATGCAAGTGCAAAGATTTCAAAGAAATTTGAAGTTAATTGCAAATATTATTGAAATAATACATTTTGAAATACCGAAAATCTCATTTCATTGATATTGGAAAAAGAATTACAAAGTCTGAAATACAATCTCAAAGAGTCTCAATATATAAGAGGAATAGAACTATATATATGGAATAAAGTCAAAAGATGGTCCAATCCTAGGCCGATACTTCTTGCGAAGCCTTTTGATCTCTCTCTCTCTCTCTCTCTCTCTCTCTCTCTCTCTCTCTCTCTCTCTCTCTCTCTCTCTCTCTCTCTCTCTCTCTCTCTCTCTCTCTCTCTCTCTCTCTCTCTCTCTCTCTCTCTCTCTCTCTTTCTCACACACACACACACACACAATGAGCCTTCATGGTGTCCTTCTCTATCACGAGTCGGTCCATAATGCTATTCCATGTTCTAGGAGGTAGGGAGATGAGAAAATGATGAAGTGCTAGACGAAAATAAATCCTCTGGCTCCCTAGATCTCTTCATAACACATCATTCAAGCAGCTCAATCAAGTCATCCTTCTCCTTCATCTGCTTTTGCAACTCTGTCTTCTCCTTGTCAGAAGCATGAAATTTGCTCTCTCACATCTCTTTCTCTGGCTTCATCTTAGCCAAAGATTATTGAAGACTTCCTATATCATTGATGGGAATGAAAGAAGATGATGGTGTAATAACAGGAAATAAAGGCTTCTCAAGTGGATAAGGCATTTTGAATTGACAAGCTCTATCACGGACCCACTGAGTGTAGCACTCAGAAGGAGCACATTGTTGCCTTCCTAACTGACCTTTCTCTTTCCTATCGACCTTGCGCCAAGAATGTACAATTTTCTTCTTTAATTCCAAGCTCTCGACTCCATCAAGGAAAAAGAATCCTGATAATGAAAGATTACTAGGTTTTTCCTTCAAGCAATATCCCAACTGGAGCCTAGCAAGAACAGGGTTATAGCTAATTTCTCCCTGTGTAAGAAGAGGTACATTAGGGAACTCTCCATAATAACCAATAATCACTCCAGTATCATACATTGAATAATACCAAGTTATGTCTGCATGAGTGAGGGACATAAGCCTCTGAGACCATCTGAGCTTATCCTTGTTATCTTTGAAGAGTTGAGACTATGACAGGTGCAAAATAAACCACTTGTACAATAGTGGTGCACAACAAGTAATCTCTTATTTACCTTTGGAAGTCCTATAGTGAATAGAATGGTAAGTGTTCCCTAATAAAGTGGGCACAAAGTTCCCAATTAAAAAGATCTTAATAGCATGAACATTGACAACACCATCCATGTTAGGAAATAACACAAGACCATAGATCAACAATGCAAGAATATCCTCAAATGCATCCACACTTCTCTCAGTAACAAAGGTATAAGCTTTCTCCATCAAAAACTTTGCACTAATCCCCAAAATTCCTCCTTTGCTGACAAACTTCCCCTTAAGATCAGACTCTCTAAGATGAATAGCTTTGGCAATGACCTTAAGTGTAGGATCTTCCTCCAAACCACTAAAAGGGATCTTGTTTGAAACAGGCAAACCCATCCAATAAGAGTACTCTTCTAAAGTCGGCACAAGCTGATAGTCAGGAAAGGTGAAGCAATGGTGCAACGGATTGTAGAACTGTATCGAGGTGTTGAGAACCCCATATTCCACATTAGTTTTCAGAATGGAAAAAATTCTCCCATAACGGCCTCTAAAATCCACGGGACTAGATACCAAATATCCAAGCTTTCTCAACTCTCATAGATCGGGACTCTTGAAACTGTACTTTTGTGTATTTCTTCTTCCAAGATCCATAACCACTGACATTTGAAATATTTTCAGAAAACACCTCTAAGTTCCTCGAAATCTTGAGAAAAATGCTTATGAATGCACGCGTGCATGTATGCAGCAACCACAAACAAGATCATATAAAGCACACAGGTTCAAACGTTCGTTACGAGCATGGATCCGAGGGTGAGAACCAACCCACAATGATGTGTAATAAGGTTATATCATCACCTGTAGAACAAGGTTCTAAAAAAGTTTTCGGAATCATAGTCTCATCTTTCGGATATTACCGGCATAACGACTACTCACCTACCAATAATATTCTCAAGAGAAACTCGTCTGAGTGTAGTATTGCGTGACAACCACCTCAGGTCTACACCTGGATAATCTCCACACTATGTCCTAATAGCCCAGGATAGGTTAAAGGTTCTATGGTCCTCAGCTTCTCGGGCTCTCAGGTCGGGAAAAGTAATGCCAATCACGACTACTCGTATGAAATCAGTAATCCTAAGGAGGCCTCCACTGAGTGGTGGGTCTCGACTTGACATGCAAAGGACTACTCTAAGCACATCTCATCGATTACACCATACATCCTATCTTATTGTACTCTCAGGTTCAGGTTAGAACCTATGTCACCACACAGATCACCAAGCATCCAAACAGAACAAGCAATAACAAACAAATTAAAATAAAAGCGTAAATAAACCAAAGTAGGTTGAACCTGCTAAGAACCAGAGACTCTGGGTTCGATCCCCAGTAGAGTCGCCACTTTTCTGTAGCAGGGAAATTTGTGAGTGTAAGCTATTGATTAACTTAACTCAAAATGCAAGAGTCGCCAATGCACATTTATTTTATCCAAGAGGAAAGGAAAAAGAGCGAACAAAACCTAAAGAGTTATAAAACAAGAACAAACAGAGAATGGGTAAGGGGGTTGGTTACGCAAATGGAAGGTGTTAGCACCCAAAATATCTATAGTTCTCTATAGGAAACCTTTGAAATATCTATGCTTTTTGGTTTGAAAAGGTTTGTTTGAAAATGAGATTGAGGGATGAGGAAAGAAATATTTTTAGAGATTTTTGTGTTTGGAGAGACTTATCCCCTCATGCCTACGTACCTACAAAGTGCAATATAGGATCAAAACCCCGTAGTTTATGGTACAAGTAACAAAAATGGCTTGTCTTGGTTGATTTTAAATGAAAAGACAAGTCGTCATTTTAAGGAGAAAACCATGACTAGTCGCCCACAAGTATCAAACAACATTTGCATCACTTTAAGATGGGGGATTTTGCTTGGATTAAAATCAACAAGTCTATCACTCAACATCTAAGTGGAAAATGTCAACACCTTAAATACTATGGGTAATATGAGAATTACGTCTCAACTATGAAAATGACTTATGTCTAAACTTTTTGAAAAGTTTTAAAAGAAAAAAGTGCATAAAAGCACAAAAGGTTTGAATGAGTTTAAGTATTTTTATGTCTTTTTGAAATTAGTCAAAGTATGATTAACATTGATTTAAGAAAAATATTTTTGAAAATCACTTGACAAAAGTCAAGGTTTTTTGTGAAAGAGTTTATAGTTTGAAAACAAGAAGGTTTTAAAAAAGGGAGAAGATTTTGAAAATTGAAGAAGGGGTGGAGAAGAAGTGACTATCCTAGAGAGCAAAATAAAAGCTAGAGATGGGAAGATCTAACCACACAAGGAGCTAACACTTGACAAGAAGTCAACATAAGATATCCTCTTCCTTTTGGATTTAAACCACAAGCATAATAACTAGATGGAGTAAAGGATCAGAAGAAATCCCAAATTAAGCCATAGCAAGGTCAAAGAGAAGTCCTTCCAAGGGTTAAAAACAAATTAGGAGGGTCATGTATCATATGATTTTCATAATGCCAAAATATCAACACCTGAACACAAAAAATTTCCCAAACAAATAGACAAAAACAACACCAAGGTCTAAGGTCTCAAATCTCAAGAGCAAAGGGAAAGGATCCTAGAACTAAGTCTAAAGTCCGAGTCACAAAATTCAAGCGTCACGTCATAACAGTCCGGATTTAAGAGAGCTAAGTCTTTTAATGTTTAAGTATTTATTAATGTCTTGAGAGAGGTATGGTCCAAGTGGACAAAGAAAAAAAAGCATAAGCATAAACAAAGGTCCAAGTGGACAAAGAGAAAATAAGAAGATGATAATATGATATGAAATGATAAAAATAAATGCGTAAAAGTAAATGACAGTAAGTAAAGAGCATAAAACATAAATGACAATTAAAGGTAAAGTTAGTGTTAGTATGCCAATGTTAATGATGTAGAACGATTTTTTGTTTTTTGGAGAATACTCAACCAATCCACAATAAGAATGAGAACATGAGTCCATGCACCATTAAGGGAAGGGCTCCAACTCGGATTAAATCAACGAGTATGCCAACTAACTCCCTCAAAAACAAGGAAACGATCTATCTTAAACCACACTACGACAATTAGAAGATTGATAACTCACTTATAAAAACAACTCAATTCCGATTTAGGGACAATTTAGCTCTATGTTAAGCAATCGTAATTGGACTTATGTAGAAGCCACGACTATCTAAGGCCGGTTAATAATAACATTTGTGTTAATGTATGCTAGAGAGATGATATGTAGGTCATCCTTCAAAAGCAATACCACACAGAACAAAAATAGGTAATGATCTCATCTTCATCAAGAACTTGAATCAAGTTCCAATGATATTGAAGATTTTCACTGATCAAAAGAAGAAAAAAAGAAAAGAGGGGAGAAGGGAAGCCAAATTGAATCACAACATTTGAATCATTCCATCTTCAAGTTCCACCACTCTTCTCGGTGGATTAAAGCACTAAACATATCACTAATCCAAAGCACCTAAAATGAATCCAATTATCCACTTAAAGATAGATTTGAATCAATGAAGGTTTATCCAACTTCATCAAACACCCAGAGTCCATAGAATTTGAAGAGAAATTTGATTAACAAACCCCACAATTCAAGGCAAAACAAAAGGAAATGGAATAAGGAAGAAAAGGAACCAAAACAGTCCCAAAACAAGCTAAAAAACACATTCCGACTTGTGTTAATCGATAACCATTTCGTGTACAAATTGGTTAATCGATTAACACTGGCAGGACAACAACAAAAATTTGAAAAAAACAGCATTCATGATTCAATCATTTCTTCAAACACCTCATGATCATGAATGCAAATTAGCATGAAAATTCAAGTAAAATAACAACAAATAACACCAATAAAACACAATTTGCAAGACCCAAAGATCAAGCAATAAGAATGAACATGAGATCACATTGTAGAAGATGAATCAAGCACAACAATGGTGGAACAAGAGTTTACCACTTCAAAATATGAAAATGCTTTAAATCAACTTCAAGAACCACACTCCAAAGCCTTAACCTACAAAATTTGATGTTGAAGAAGTGTTTTGATGGAGGTTTAGCTCAAAGGTTAGTAAGCTTCAATGAAAATCATACTAACTTTTAATGGAAGAAAGAGCTTTGGTGAATTTGTTGGTTGAAGGGAATTGAGAGAAATTTTAGCAAGGTAAATTTGGCTATCAAAAGCTTGAAGAATGAATGAAATGAGGCATCTATTTATATAATTTAGGCTTGGAATTTTGGTGGTTTAGAATTTGATCTAGGCTTGGAAATTGAATTTGGAGGCAAAATCAAGATCAAGTGGTGATTAATGAAGGTGTATGATGGGAATTAGTTATGATGAGGTAGGGGAATTAAAATGAGGGGATCTAGAACATTCTCATGATGAAACAAGTGAACTTTGGTGCCAAAATGCTACAAAATTTGAATTTGGCTCATTTTTCACAATTCTGCACGTGGTTAATCGATTAACCAATTTTAGACATATTTTGGTTAATCGATTAACACAATGATAAAATGAGAAAAAAGGGATTTTTATTGTGTTGTCTTGGCTCCGACTCGATTCTTTTGACTTGTCAAAGAAGGCATGGAAATAAACACATGAACCTTAGAGTCTCTTGATCAATAACAATCAAATATTTAGAAACTCTTGATTAAATGATTTTGAATTGTTTGCAGATCAACTTTGACTTTTTCAGATGAATTTCATTCGAGCTGAGGGACTGTTGATTGGTGTTCTTGATCCAAACCTACTTCCGAAAAAAGAGTTAGTAAAGAAAAAAAACAAACATATTTTTGGCATTTTTATTAGGATTAGTAAACATGAATAATCAAATGAAAGCAAACAAAGAAAATACACAGGTGCCCGGTGATCTCCCTTAGAAACAAACCCACAAAGGAAGGAAAGAGAGCCAACGCTTGTGATCTTGTTTGTGGTATGAGATGCAAATGATATGTGAGATATTAGGGGTTAAAATTAGGGTATTACACAACCCACTAATTCCTTTCCTGCAAATGTTTGGGGAAGCTAAAGAAAGCTCCCAACCCAAAAGGTATGTGGAGGTATTGGAAAATATCCACACCAACGCATATTTGTTCGAGGTCCTGCATAAAAAGAGAAATTTAGAGGACCATTAAACTATGAAAATCATTAGTGTTAAGAGGGGAAGGTTGGCCTTTGAGGTGGTGGACGAAAGGACTAAACTCAAACCTAAAAAATTGATACTCGGGATAAAGCTAAAACCTCTACTAGAAGTCCAAAAGAATGAACTACCCCACAGAGGGAAGAAAATAAAAGGTGAGGGATATGAGAGATGGCTTGATAAGTGGCCATGGAAATCAAAGATTATTAAAAATTGGATCGAGGAATCATTCTCGAAGAACCACCATAAGTGTTCACACTTCTGAGCCTTCGAGCTATCGATGTTAAAAGAAGCATTGCGTGGGAGGCAACCCACATGGTTTTTTATTTTAAGTTTCTATGTTAATTTTTTTGAATGTGAAGAAAATGAAGAGATGAACCACTTGACTTGATATTCTCACCAAGTTCTTCGTACCTCTCTCATACTTATTTCCTTACGTTGAAGACGATGTAGGATTCAAATGTAGGGGAAGCATTTACCATTTTTATTTACTTTTTTTTCTCTATATTGTGTTATCATATTAGTTTTTTAGCGTAGTGTATGTTTTAAGTAATTGCATGTGTTGTCGAGTAATTTACGTGTGGTTTTCTGCTCACTATTGAATTTCCTGATTTCTTGAGCCATACTAAAAACTTTAAAAATACTTAGGAAGCTCAGTTTGATTCGAAAGTATATAGGTTGTGAAGAGAGGAAAGGCTAGGACGGGGAGACTTGGGAAAATCTGACAAGATCGGTATTCCCCTAACACCTCAAGACTCCCATTTATGAACATTAGTTTAAATATCCATTGAATTTTAGTCTTAAGATTCTATTTGTTGAAAACATCCTCAAAGTAGTTTCTTTATCCATTCAGGCACCATCTGTAGTCACTAAGTAGGAAGGTATACAAATAATAAGTGAATGGTCTTTTTTGCAGAAAAAAATGAATAAAAAGGAAAAGCCGCATTTTACTAAGTTAGGTAACTATCACCCGGTCATTTAATCCAAAAAAAAGTGGTTGAATCCTTTAAAAGAAATAAAAATGCATCTTAGGAAATGAAAGAAAATTGATAAAATCTGAAGAAGATGTTTTGATCATAATCACTAACAGAACACCTACCATGTTGTATGAGAGATAAAGGGTCTTAATGTGACTGTCATGAATGAAAGAAGATTAGAAGTAGATAGGAAATTTAGACTCTATCTCAATGGCATGATTTATTATTGATATGCATAAGAGGGAGGCTTGTGTCCACCAAAATATGGTTTGTGTTGTTACAATATCCTTGTTGTCACATTAGTACCCATCGAATTGAGATAGCCAAAATGAACTTCATCAGCCACGTATGAGTAGATTTTGATACTTTGATTTTTCTTGTAATCATCTTGCTGCGTTTTTAATGTCTACATGTTGCTTAATTGCTCGAGGATAAGCAATTTTTCAAGTGTAGCGGAGTTTAATAACATAAAATTACATAGACATATTTGACTCGATTGACATTCATTTTAGTGTTGTTTGTATTCCTTTTATGGTGTTATGATGATAGTTTGTATTGATTTCAGGTACAAATAAATAAGCTTTTGCTAAAGTCCAAGCCCATGCTAGAAGAGTAGAAATAAGGACTTGCTAGACCTAAAGAAGACAAACATTCACAACAAGAAGATCTTGAGTGCAAAATAAGGGTTTAGGATTTTGGGAGTCTCTTGTGTGTGACTTTGTAAGTCACCCTTTGTATCTTTTGATGCATCGTGGTAGACATATTTAGGTTGTAAGTTGTTAATTGTAAATTGTTCACTCAAACCTTATAAGCAAGAGTGTATTGTTCTTTATTGAAGCTATTAAGCAAGATTAAGTATTGTCTTTCAAGAGTGTCTTCTAAAGCTTATTCATTTGTTATTATCACTGCTGTGATTGAGGGGAGTGAAAGGTGTCTCATATCTAGGAGTGTCCTAGGTAGAAGTTGCACTGGGTAGGGATTAAGTGAGGGGTTGTAAACGGGGGAGTTTAGCTCTGAATTGATACTATTGATAGTGGATTTCCTTCATGGCTTGGTAGCCCCCAGATGTAGGAGATGTTGCACCGAATTGGGTTAACAATTCATTGTGTTATTTATCTTTCTGCATTTAATATTCTGCTCAATTTAAATGGATTGTTCTGTCAGGCTGCAGATGTTACAACATATGTCATGACACTGTTAATTCTTAAAGTAAATCGAAATGCTCGTGTTCTGTCCTTGTTATGTTTAAGCAGAGATCAATGTGTAGGACATCTGAGATATGCATACCAGAATTTCAATTGGTATCAGAGCAGGCATCCTGTCTGTTCTAGATGAGATCTTGGGACATTCTTTTTGGTGTTTTAAACAAGGAGAAGTTGTAGTTGATTTGCTGATCTTGCTAAATGTTTGAGCTGCTGATGGGTTCTTGAGGTGTTGCTGCTTATGGAGTTAAGGGGGAGTTTGTGTTTACTCCTGGTTTTGAAGGATTCTGTGTATCTGCTGCTGTGCTCTCTGAAATAGGAGCTTCTGTGACTTGTTGAATGTTTTTTTTTGGAGAGATCAGATCATTCATTCTGATATACTCAAGGGTGTTGATGGTTGAGATGAGTGTTCTGGATCAAGAGGAACAAATACTGATGGTTGTTTAAGGTTTCTGAGGAGTTTCTATAACAACTTCAAGAGGAATGGCTTTTTTTTCTGTATGGTGTCCTATAAGACGTTTTGACATCTTGCTTAAGGCATGTTGAAGATGTTCTTTGGTGGTTCCATTGCATATTTTTCTAATGGAAGAACTCTGGATTTTTTTCAAAGTCGGGAGAAATGGAATGGAGAGAGTTATTTGTTGATGCCTGTTGTTGTTGATTTGGTACTAGGAAGTCAGAGAAGGTGAGTTGAGATCACATTCATCATATTCACGATCCATGAAATTAGTAAATACACTTGGCGACTAAGAGTTCCTTCAGGAAGATAATATGATTCTCTGGTCGTGATTAAGAGTTCCTTCAGGAGGATAATATGATTCTCATGATGAAGATCGATTTTTGAAGTTCTCTGGTGTTGATGGATGTTATTCAACTTAAAGATAGTGGGAGGTGATTTACTTTCACCACTCATGACTTGCAAGGGTTCTGTTAACATAGGAAGTCATGTCGCTACTGCGAAAAACGAGGCCGGTAAGACAGAAGAGTCGCCACCTTTCGTTATTTATCCCTCAAAAAGGGAAAGGAAACGATCGGAAAAAACCTAACGAAATGGTATAAGACAAGGTCATCGCAACCATTGTCTGGATTCAGGAGTCGGTTACCCAAGGGGAAGGTATTAGCACCCCTCACGTCCATCATACTCGATGGGATCCACGCTTATTGTGTTTATCTGTCGGGTTTGTTACATCTATCTACACTAGAGGTCTGGTCTAAAAAGAAAAGAAAATGACTCGGCAAAGCGTCGCACTTTAAGCCTACGTATTCCCGTCTGGAACGAGAAATCAGAGTCAACGTAGTTCGCCTAACTACAGGGAAAGGTTGCTCGCCAAGATATCGCATCTTGTGCCTACGTACTTTCACACAGCGTGAAAGATCAGAGCAAACGTATTTCGGGACACGAGAGACACATGTTTGTCTTTTCTATCCGAGTAAGGTTAACAGACGGTTCCAGCAGTTTGGTGTATGCAGCTCGACCTTTGGAGACTTAGGCGTTTAACGTTTGCCGCAGAACCGGGAGTTAACAGAACTCTCCTTCTGAAAAGGGTTTCCAAAGCTTAAAGGTCCAAGAGGACAAAAAGATGTTTGATCTTTGTTTTCTGATTTTTAGAGAAGTATCTTTTATGGATGTTTGCAACTGATATCGCACTAGAGACTATGACCTGAGAGTGAATGCGTCGCATGTCACCCAAAGGGTACCATACTAAACATCCAGACTGTTGAAAAGAAACTCTCCAACAATCCTTTCTCAGATAGCTTAAGGCTCGTAGCGTACGTCATCAATTAACCTTTATTACTGTATTTTGATTTTGTTTCAGATGAGAAGAGAAAAGACGAACTAAAGGGGAACTGATCCAATCCTAAAGTTGTCATGCAAAATTGAACCTATGGTTGAGGTTAAGAGGGAACTACCTAATGTTATAATGCATGGTTAGAACCCTAATGTCTGTCATAGCTTCTCTTGAACAAGAGAAGTCAGAGTTCCTAGGGGAACATGGCAAAGGAAAACAAACAGCAAAAGAAATAACTGTAAAGAAATTACTGAAAACAAAATGTTGTAAGTAAAATGAGTGCTATGCATCACACAAGCAGAAGGAGCCAAGCTCAAATTCTAAACAAACAAGGCACAAAGGCCACACACCACATAGGCAAGGGAGCTGAGCTCTACCAAATACCAGCAAGCAAAGCCACACAGTAAAAATACAAGCAGAAGGAGTCCCACTCAACTTCTAATGCAATACAAGCAAGGGGAGAAGCTAAACCCTTAGGATGCTATTAGGCCTAGATTACTATATGAGGAACCTAGTATAAATGCAACACACAGTCAATCAGTCACACAAGCAACAGCAAAGCAGCCAGAGAAACAGCAGACAAACAGCTCAACAGCAAAGCAGATAAACAACAAACAGACAAACAACTGCAAACAACAACTTCAAACCATCTTCAAGAGAAGAAAAGCTCCATCTTCATGCTTCAACAAGCTCCAACACAAGGGAAGAGAAATAATGTCAAGATATTGGATTAATGATGGGAAGCAGGAAGGAAACCAAAGGAATCCTGCCAGACACTCAACTAGTCATCTGAGAAAGGCATCCTCAAAGGTTCTACCTATTGCAAAATGCCACACATCCTTCCAAAGTAAAGATGAGGCTTTCACATAGGGACCTTGAATCATAGGATGAAAATGGAAAGAAATCAAAGTAATCCATGTTTGAAGAAGAAAGAAAACTACTTCTAAGCTCTTTCCTAAACCCTAATTCCTATAAGCTACAAGAAAGCTACCAAAAGGAAAGAAGAACTCCAAGCCAAGCTCCACAATCAACTCCACAGAAGCTACAACATGCTCACAACATCATCCAAGAAGAATCACAAGCTCATAATGCACCAAAAGCCACCATTGAAGGCAATACAAAGCAAGCACCAAGTTAGGAGCACCAATTGAACAACCTAATTGTAAATTCTATCTAAAGTATCAAACTAGATTCTTAAAATCTATAAATTTTCCTAAGGGAACATGAAAATGTTAAGAACCTATAGTCCAAATATCAGAGCCTAACTCAATTTCTAAGGCAACTAATAAAATCCTAAATTATAAAGTGTCAAAGGGAAACCATGAAAGGGAAGGCTCTAAAACCCTAATCCAAAATAGAATCTATGATTATCTAAAAATCATGAGAAAATTCCTGAGGGAAGGCTCTAAAACCATGAAAGGGAAGGCTCTAAAACCCTAATCCAATACATCTCTAATCTACAATCCAGCAAAAAAATTAGGTCAAGATTCCATACTAATTGCAAGAACAAAAATCAACAAACAGATGTGTCAAATATGCAAACATAAAGAAATATCAAAAATAGAAAAATGCCAATTAAATTGCAAAAATTAAATCTAACAGTATAGAAAAATCACAAATAAAAAGAGGATCATGGAGATATTTTTATTTTATTTTTCTGATGAAAATTGAAATTAATATGGATTTTAGAATGAAAAGGCAATTAAAAATAAAAGAAAATGAATTAAGAAAATCAAATAAGCAAGAAAAAGTCACAGGTGTTGGATCCAAAGACCAGTCAATGCATTCCAAGGATCAGGAAGCTGCCAGCGCATTAAGTGGAACGCAGCGTTTTGGAAGTTCAAAGGCAATTCTCAGAACATATCATGGCCACACGATGAGAGGAATTTGTCAACGTTTCAGGATGATCCAAGGGCTTAGACTTCATCTTCCCCAATTCAAACTCAGATGGAGGGAACTTATTCCGGCGGTGGTCCGGTGGTCCTCAGCCTTCTTCTCCGGCGAGCAGGTATTTACAGGTCAACAAAAATCATTAAATCTTACATGATTCCACTCCAAATTTCCTCCTGATCTCAAATATAACATCCAAATCTTCTAAATCCTACTAGAATTTGAAACACGAAGCAGATCCTAAAATTCACTTCAATCTGAACTCTCACCAAAACTCAAACTATTGGTATGGATGTAATCCTCATCTATCACTGATCATCACATGCTATTCCAATTGTATCAAAGCCTCAAGATCAAGGAGAAACGAACCTCAACAGAAATTATGTCATCACCTAATTTGTCTCTAATAAGCCAAAATCTTATCCAAATTTCATCTATATCTCAATCCACAGCCTATCCACATACTAATCATGCCTAGATCATGCTATAATCAGTGTAAATTTGAAAGTTACATACCTGACTTTGAGCTCTGAATTGAGGTATCTAGAACACGATTCTAGCTTCCAAACACTGCAGATCGCTTCAATGCTTGATGAGGAACGCTTTTGTAACTTCAATTTGCTTGGATCTGGCTTGAAATGGAAATCACGATTTCACTTGGAGCTCTTGAAACTCAACTTGCTATCTCTGCTTCCAGCACGAATTGATCACCAAAATGGAGCAAAGTCTCTCACAGAACTTAAATATAACTAGTTTGTGGGCTTTTGAGGCCCAAACCAGAAAATCCATTCTTCAAATTTCCTTCACAAAACCAACCATGGTGAATACGTGTTTTGGCTTCAAACTTCTCCCAGAAGTTTCCAATCTTGCCATTGTGGTCTGGTGAGAGAGTTTAGAGTGCTTAAGGAGCTTGAATCCATCCCATAATCAAATTATGAAGTGTTGCTTACTTGTGAAGTAACAAACCATATCACCATGAAATTGACCTCAAATGGAAATTCTAAAAATGCCAAAGTGCTTAGAATGTTTTTTCTGATCAAAATGAGTATTCATATGGTCCATTTTGAGCACAAATGAATTAATCATGAATTTTCCATTAAATGCCTTTAATTTCTTCCTTTTGCAAAATTTGTCAAACCAAGTCTCTCTCTAAGCCAAAACAAATCATCATGAGTATATGGTTGACCTAAAAACATCATTTAGAGCAAGTTTTGTGTTTAAAAAAATTTCATTTGAAGCTTGCAAGATGGTGAAAATAACCTATAATACCAAATGACCTATAATTTTACTTTCCCAAAATACCCCTAACTTGTAAACCTCATAACTTGAGTTCTACAAATCAGATGGAAGACTTCTAGTACAATTTGGAAAGCTAAGATCAAAACCTACAACTTTCATGTTGGCCAAAAGTTCAAGAGAAATACCCTTCTAGGCCAAAAGTTCCTTGGAAGTTGGTTGACTTTCACAGATAAATTTCACATTCCTCAGATGACCTGTAACTTGTCTGGGTCATAACTTGAGTTCTATAAATCCAATGGAGGACTTCTAGTACTCAAATTAAAGCTAAGAGCATGCTCTACAAGTTTCATGTTAACCAAAAGTGGATATGAAACTTGCTTCTTGAGGTAAGTGGTCTTGAAGTTAGGCACTAAATAGGGGATTTTACCCTGAGAACCCTAATTTAGCAACTCCTCACACCTTGAACTTTTCTTGGATTGATCTTGGAATATCATCTCATGTGTCTCAACACAACTATCCATGATTGCAAAGACTCAAAAATGAGCTTTGATCCTCTTCAATTGCACAATTGACTTAGGGTAATTCAGATGGAAACCCTACTTGCAACACCCTCAATTGTGGCTCCTCACACTTGGCACAATGAACTGATTGAGCTCCACCATGACCCCCAAGGCACTCTATGAGCTTTATCCACACCCTCTCTCCTTGGTCAAGACCTCACAATCCACTGATGATCTTCAACTGGTCCTCAAATTAGGAGATTAACCCCATACAAACAACTGAACTCCAACCCTCTTCCTGATGACTATGGTGACTTCTCAAGCTTGAATAAGACCTCTAGAAAGGCTCCACTGGATATAAATCACACTTGATCCCCTGTTAAATGAACAATGTTATGCTATGCAAATGCTAGATCAATGATATGTTAATGCAATGAAACATAAACCAAGTAAGAAAAGGTTAGGCAAATTTTGGGGTGCAGCAGCTGCCCCTATTCAAGCGGCTTGGACCCGACAGGATGAAAAGTGAACGGATTTCAGGCAATCGAGGTAGAAGATGGTTGAATACCAGAGAACCCGGAAATTTAATAACCGAAGAAATAAACTTCCAAACTGCTTAGGGACAACACATCCAAACAATTGAATCTGGTTGTCACGGCGACAACTGATCAATCATCCGATAAAGAGGCTGATTTCAATATCAACCACCTGTGTGACGCCACAGGTGTTGAATCAATAATAAACGCTACAATAAGCGGGCACTACGTAAAGCACGACATCAATATCTTTGACCCTCCATTTTTGCAGAAACGGGCATACGCTAAATAAAAGCGAGTCTGTCAATATCTCTGACCTTCCATTTCCTAAGAAACGGGCATACGCTAAATAAAAGCGAGCATCGTCAATATCTCTGACCTTCCATTTCCTAAGAAACGGGCATACGCTAATAAAAGCAAGTCTTGTCAATATCACTGACCTTCCATTTCCTAAGAAGTGGGCATACGCTAAATAAAAGCGAGTCTTGTCAATATCACTGACCTTCCATTTTCTAAGAAGTGGGCATACGCTAAATAAAAAGCGAGTACTGTCAATATCACTGACCTTCCATTTCCTAAGAAGTGGGCATATGCTAAATAAAATGCGAGTCTTGTCAATATCACTGACCTTCCATTTCCTAAGAAGTGGGCATACGCTAAATAAAAGCGAGTCTCGTCAATATCACTGACCTTCCATTTCCTAAGAAGTGGGCATACGCTAACAAAAGTGAGTACTGTCAATATCTCTGACCTTCCATTTCCTCGGAAGTGGGCATACGCTAAATAAAAAGAGAGTACTGTCAATATCTCTGACCTTCCATTTCCTCGGAAATGGGCATACGCTAAATAAAAGCGAGTATCGTCAATATCATTGACCTTCCATTTTCTAAGAAACAGGCATACGCTAAATAAAAGCGAGTACCGAGCATCCGAAGACTTGAACAAGCAAATCTGCCGGGAATTTCTGACATCAGCTGCCAGACATTCGTCTTGAACAAAAATGGGTAACAACTTTGAAGGTATAATCATGAAATCTTTTAATGCTGACGTAACAGCCATCCGAGGAAAAATCTACTGGGGAAATTCTGACGTCAACCGCCAGACATTTACCTTGACAACAGGTAATGACTTCAACTGTCTAATCCCTGAAATCTTTCCTTTTAGAACACTGACGTAACATCAATCCGAGGAAAACTCTGCTGGGGAAGAAGAGAAACTTAACCAAGCAACTCTGATGAGGGAACACATGATAGGACGAATGTGATCATCACATATCTCATGCCAAGAATTTGAACATCCGAAACCATCCTGAACAAGAATTCCATATCTGCAGGGAAAACACCTGAAAACAAAGAGGTAACCAACCTGGCTTATGTTTCAAAATGCATATGTTTGACAATGGCGTAATGCTCCATACGAAATGGAATGCTACGTATTTGGGTAAGTTGATATGCCATGCAGGTATGATGCAAATGCAGGCTCGGGCTACTGGAGCAAACTGGATACAACAAAACCGCTTCAGCAAAATAAATGCTGAAGATAAAGCCAACTCCGCTGGGGATAACCAGATATCACATAATCATTCCAGCAAAATAAATGCTGAAAGGGTAAGCCGACTCCACTAGGGAAGAAACAATCCTGCTAGGGGACTAGCTTTACGATCCGGGATTACGAACTCTGCTGAGGATAAACAACCTATTGGAGGAAAGATAACCTGCTGGAGAACAGAAAGAGCCATCCTGGAGATTACATCATTGTCGGACTGCTTTCTAACTCGCATCCAACTCTTCTGGGGATAAAAAATGTGGCTTCCATCTACTGGGGAGGGATAGAATCACATAAAGCCTGCTCCTAGGTTAAAGGACTCCAGCTGGGGGAACACAATCCCTTGCTGAGGAAGAAGAAGTCATCCTGCTTGGCAAAATGTGTCGTGAAACGAACTTGCAATGGCTTGCCCCAGAATTTATAACAACCTTTGACAAACTCTGCGGCTGTGGAGAGAGGCGGCCCTTTCGCCTTCAGCTTTTGCCCCAGCCTGCGGGACCTTCGTCATATCCTCTTAGAAGGAAACCTGAGATCTCTGGACTCTGGTGGTTTGATATGTCTTGCTTCAGCATTTCGAACCTCATGGAGGCACTTCAAGTTAATCGACTTCAGGATAAGGATAACCTCGGCACTCTCTGGGTGACCTGCCCCAGTCTTGTCATGACTTTGCCCCTCATGGGCTTGATCTGTGGGGAGTAGTACCCTTAGCTGCGAGGGATTCATCAGATCTCGACCTGATTGCCCCGGATTACCTGACTTCTGGATGGCTGACTCCCATGCCGCGATCATTTGACATAGCTTGCCCCGGTTCGCCGGGATATTCTGGCGTTCTGCATTCTGTCTTAATCAAGTCTTTCCATCGTGGAAACTTTCCTGCTGTCAAGCGCTTACTCGCTAGTAAAACAAACTGTTCTGTATAACAGACATATCAAATGCAATGCATATGGCAGTTTTCAAAATCCATTCCTGTTCACTGGAAAAACTTTTATGACATAAAACATATGAATCATTCATCACCATGTCAAAATCAATACAACACTGCAAGAAGAATCCTTTCAGGAGTCAGTTCCGATGCGATCTTTACCAAAGTATGCTTTCGAAACAAACCGATTTCAATTAGGACTTTTAAAGGTTGCAACGTGGTCGGGTTCACGGTTTATGAAAGAAAAGATAAAGGCTCAAAATTTATTTTAACCCACCCATTCTCCTTGATGTTCTCCGATCCTACGTTCGGCTAATTCGACCTTAGCGTTCTCCTTTCAAAGGTTGAGTGACAATTCAAGAAATTACACCCTTCGAAGTGACAATCGTTCTCTTTTCGTCTTTTGGCGTCCGGAGCCACACGATTTTGTTCCTGTTTGAGGATTTTTCTTTCGCAATCCCTTTTCGCTTTTCGTTTTTTGCTTTCCCCTAACCTTTGCCTGGACTAACTCTTTAAAGTTCCTTCAATCTTAAAGGCCAGTGGGGTACCCTAATTTTTTGCCTAAGTCGCTTGCTTTCAGGATTCGACTTAGAGGGCTTTTCTTTTCGATTCTTTTCTTCCTCTTTTTTTTTTGAACAAATCGTATGACATCGACCCGTATGACTTGTTAAAGAGATTGAAACTGTTTCACTCCTGATCGACCAGGCTTAACCATTGTGGTTTTTTAGGTACGACCTATATAGGTGTTCTCTATTCTCGAACAGATACTCCTTTTGTAATTTGGACGCTTGGTCAAATTAACTGACACCTACCTTGCCCCGGGTTAAGATTGAGGGTTTTTCATTTTCAGAAAGAAACTCCTACTACTAGGCTCAAAGGGGTTAACAAGGGATTATCTTCCTTATATCTCCGGTGTTTGGGAATTGAAACAATGCCTGTACATCATCAACAGGTTTTTTTATTCAAAAGAATACATTTGGAAGCTTGCGCTTCGTTGGATTTCGTCATCCTCCCCAGATTCCACTTAAACGAGCGTTTGAAATAAAAGAAAGCAATAGAGTGAACACGAATGGATTAATGCAAAACATGCATATTTATTTCATTATCAATGTTAATTGAAAACATCAAGCTTTACAAACGAAGTTTGCAATTAAACAGGAAAGAAACTACAAATGTAAAGAAATGACATGAAAAATGCAGATTGCCAGCTTCTAGGAACTGGGCTTTCACACTTATTTGTTGTTGAACCAGCCATCTTCAGAGTTTACTCGTCGAGGTCAGTCTGAAAGGCTTCTGAACCTTCGATCTCGGGGGACTCTTCCACAGCATGAACTGATGTACCTACCTGGCTGGATAAAGGAAGGTCTTTAATCTGAACACCCTGAGGCGTAATCGAGAACCTGTTGGCGTCCAATAGAGTCTGAACCTGGCTCTTAAGCACCTTGCAGTCGTTCGTTGAATCCCCCGGTGTTCCACCATGGTACTCACAGCGGGCGCTGACATCAAAACCTGAAGGATACGTCGGGATCATTGGATTAGCCTCTTTCGGCACTATCAACCCACCTTTGACCAAATCCGGCAACACCTGACTGTATAGCATGGGCAACCGAGTGAACTGCCTTTCGGGCTTCTTTGGTCTTGGTTTGGCGTGTCGTCCCTGTTGATGGCGATATGACTGTCGATTCCGGAAGGGAGATGATGTCTGATGCGCGGACCCTAGGGGTTGTTGACTTTGAACGGTCAAGACATCTGGAAATTGAGCCTGAGATACCAAGGACTCCTTTTGCTCGGATGCACTCATCCTCAGGTTTAGCCCCAAAATTGGCAATAGCTGCGGGCACGGAGATTTAGAAGTCATAAATTGCAAGGCATCCTTTGGGTTCGATGCAGTTTTGGGGATGAAAGTAAGAGTGTCCATCTTTTCTGTAATGCCTGGAATGAGACCCTCTGTTATACTCATGTCGACCGAAGCGAACTTAGCGACCTTTGAATCGATCAAATCTTGAACTGCGTGCTTAAAAGCTTTGCAGTTCTCAGTGTAGTGTCCGGGTGCCCCCTCATGGAAATCACAACGGGCGTTTGCATTATAGCCACGGGGTAGGGTCCCAGTTAGTGGATGTAACTTCCGTAATTCGACCAACCGAAGCTGAAGTAAGACTGGCAGCATCTGAGTGTAAGCCATGGGGATCGGATCGAAAGTTCTTTCAGCTGATTTTACCTTCTGAGCGCCCCCCCCTAGTTACATGATTATCCCCATAAGCAATATGTTGAAGAGAAAAATTCAAAGCTCTTTGTCGCCTATTAGACATATGAGGCTTATCAACCCTTAGCACAGGTTGCACAGGCACAGGTTCCACAGACCCGAGTGGATTAAGCATCTTTGCTACGATTTTAGGTAGCTGATCATCTTCTTTCCTGAGCACATCCTTTAACACCTCCATGATCAAGCCCACCTGGGTCTTCAGCTGATTGTTTTCATCTTTGAGTGCCTTATGCTCCAGACGCAACTCTTGCATGTTCCCCATAATCCGCCTCATCTGGCCTCGGACCTCACTCAGCTCTGCTCGTACCTGTTCCATAGCCTTATGGGGATTTCTGTAATCTTCCTGATCGGATCCTGAAATAACCTGTATCAACAGAGGGTTAGGGAAACAGCCCGAGGTACCTGTTATGCAAATGATTTATGCAAATGCAAACGTGTGTCTGTGCGTTAGGGAGATTTTCCCCCCGATTTGAGTGCCATAGCTGATAACAAGAAGTCCGGATCTAGTCACTGAAATAACATCTCATATATAGATGGCCCAACAAGGAAGAAGTACAAAGTTAATGAATACATGAGGAATCAATAGCATGACCTCGACCAACAAGCCTGGTGATGGTCAGCCTACAGCAAGAATCAGAAAAATACAAAGGGTTACAAAAATAGTCAAGTGCGACAACGGGCATGAAACTCCTCTAGCGATTCCTTTGTCTTGGGGTGATCTGGCCGAGTGAGTAACCCTTCAACAAGCAAATCTCTCTGCAGGATGGTGCACTGGAGACCCTCAACAGAATCTTCCCACGCTCCCTGGCCAAAGCAATCTTCTAGCCTCCGCTTCTTAGATTCAAACACTTGCTTGTGATTCTTCAGGTTAGCGATAACTTTGTTTAGCATGTCTTCGGTGGCATATCGGTGAGCGGTTTCCTCATCAAACCTCTTCTCACTAGCCTTCACCCTGGCCTTCAGTTTGGAGATTTGCTGTTTCAGTTTGTCCTCCCTTTCTTTGTTGTTGGCTATAGTGGCGTTCCACTGCTGATTAAACTTGGATATTCTTCGGTATGCTTCATCCAAGTGCTGCTTCTTAGTGGCTAGGACGTCGTTGACAGATTTGAAATCCAGACCCAAGCGCTCATGATCAACTATCTGCTTTGTCAAGTCCATGCCTAATCTGTTCACCAACTCGGTCTGCCTCTTGAAGGAGTGGACGACTTCACTTCTCTCGCTTCTGATCTGTGCCATCTCTTTCTCTAACTCTTCATTTGCCTTCTTCGGCTCTTCTCTCTCAGCTAACACCTGATTATACTGCTGAATAGGCACGGTAGTAGGCTCTTCCACCACTGGAGGGCATTCCTGCTTAGCAGGTGGAAAAGGCATCCCTATAATCTCTGCTCTGGCGCTGATCCAGGTCACATACGGAGCGTAGGCTTGGCTATTATTTTTCCCTAACAATGACTTCCCTCGCCTACTGATATCATTCCAGGCATACTGAAGCTTAGATAACATATCCCCCTCTAGAAGACCAGTGAGGTACAGAGATTTCTGCACCTCTTCATCCTTTGGCGGAGTTCTCAAAGCGTAAGCAAACTGTCGGACAAGTAGAGATGGATTATAGTTGATACAACCCTTTCTTCCAATCAAAGGTACATTCAGAAACCCACTGCAGCTGAATATAACCTCGGAACCCAACATATCTCTATCAAACCAAACAACACTCTCTGCTGATAAACCCATCAACCGCTCAGACCACTCAGTTGTGGCTGCAGATGAAGCAAAGAGACCCTTCTTGGGTAGGTGACTATCAAACCATCTATAGAGTAAGGGCACACAACATGATACATTCTTACCCCTTCTATTCTCGTTCTTGTAATGGACGGAATGATACACATCTCCAATCAAGATAGGAACTGGATTCCCTAATGCAAATATATGAAAGGCGTCCAAGTCTACAAAATCAGGCATGTTAGGAAACAAAATGATACCATATATGCAGAGAGCAAGAATGGCGTTGAACACAATCCAACAACCGTCTTTGGCACACTGTTGGGATTTCCCAACTAGGAATTGCAGAGAAAATCCAGGAACCACGTTCCAACTAGACAAGATCAACTCAGAGGCATCCAGATGAAGAGAAAGAGCTAGATTAGCCAGATTAGGCTCAGCATCCATATGAACAAATGGCATCTGACTCTTGATAGGCACACCCAATAAATCAACATACTCCTCTAATGTAGGTGCAAGTATGAAATCCGAGAAAGTGAAGCATCTCAAAGGAGGATCATAGAACTGCAGCAAGGCGTACAACCCATTCAACTCATACATAGAAGGTTTACGAACCAAACTGAGCAGCTTCCCATAAGACTTTCTGAATTCACCTCTCACAGTATCATCTGCCAAAGCAATCAGATTGGACAACTGAGCAACATCTGGAGTGGGGAACCTGTAGGCTATAGTCTTCCTCAGAGAACCCATAATAGCACAACAGAAGGCAAGAAAAATACTAGAACTGGGGGATAATGTACCTGCAACACAGACACACGTTAATGATATGCAAATGAGTATGCCAAAATGCAAAATGCAAACATGAAACAGGCGATCAAGATGACTGCTGAGAAGATCAAAGCTCTGATCCAACACAATCACAACACTGCTCTGATAGCACAACCCTGAAGAGGACCAATAAATACACACTGTCGAGAAGAACCACATCTCTGATGATCAGAACCCTCTGAACCCAACAACACTGATTCACTGTCAAGAAAACCAGGTAGTCTGAAGGTTAAGGTTTCTTGCAATAACCCAACCCCGCTCACATGTATGGACCTAATCACAGATAAGGTATAGAATCCTATGCGTTTCCCAGCGTCACAGACTGTCAAGAGCGATGATACAATACCTAGAAGGTGTGGCATCATCATCCCTTGAAGTGGCCTCACTCTGCTGAGTCACAAATGATCGGTCCCCAGAGTCGACAATCCTCCAAACCAACAACCCCTCAAGCCCAAAGGGCCGGAGAAGAAGTCAACCGGGAGAACCTCGTCTGAGCATGGATTTCATGAGACACTAGTGCCTGCAAAGCAAGCACGCGCCCACTAATTTCCACAACTAATGCTAAGTACACTCAAGCCTGGGTCTGGCTTCTCACTCATCAGAGCCCCTTCCCACAACAGCACAATAATAATAATATATTGAAAATAAAATGCGGAAAGTAAAGTGCGATAAATAAAACCCAATAGGTAAACACATAAGCGCTAGGATTGACTCGCATAGGGAACCAGAGTCCCCAGCAGAGTCGCCAGCTGTCGCTACTGCGAAAAACGAGGTCGGCAAGACAGAAGAGTCGCCACCTTTCGTTATTTATCCCTCAAAAAGGGAAAGGAAACAATCGGAAAAAACCTGAAGAAAAGGTATAATACAAGGTCATCGCAACCATTGTCTGGATTCGGGAGTCGGTTACGCAAGGGGAAGGTATTAGCACCCCTCATGTACATCGTACTCGATGGGATCCACGCTTATTGTATTTATCTGACGGGTTTGTTACATCTATCTACACTAGAGGTCTGGTCTGAAAAGAAAAGAAAATGACTCGGCAAAGCGTCGCACTTTATGCCTACGTATTCCCGTTGGAACGAGAAATCAGAGTCAACGTAGTTCGCCTAACTACATGGAAAGGTTGCTCGCCAAGATATCGCATCTTGTGCCTACGTACTTTCGCATAGCGTGAAAGATCAGAGCAAACATAGTTCGGGACACGAGAGACACATGTTTGTCTTTTTTATCCGAGTAAGGTTAAGAGACGGTTCCAGCAGTTTGATGTATGCAGCTCGACCTTTGGAGACTTAGGCGTTTACCGTTTGCGGCAGAACCGGGAGTTAACAGAACTCTCCTTCTGAAAAGGGTTTCCAAAGCTTAAAGGTCCAAGAGGACAAAAAGATGTTTGATCTTTGTTTTCTGTTTTTTAGAGAAGTATCTTTTATGGATGTTTGCAACTGATATCGCACTAGAGACTATGACCTGAGAGTGAATGCGTCGCATGTCACCCAAAGGGTACCATACTAAACATCCAGATTGTTGAAAAGAAATTATCCAACAATCCTTTCTCATATATCTTAAGGCTCGCAGCGTACGACGTCAATTAACCTTTATTACTGTATTTTGATTTTGTTTGCAGATGAGAAGAGAAAAGACGAACTAAAGGGGAACTGATCCAATCCTAAAGTTGTCATGCAAAATTGAACCTATGGTTGAGGTTAGGAGGGAACTACCTAATGTTATCATGCATGGTTAGAACCCTAATGTCTGTCATAACTTCTCTTGAACAAGAGAAGTCAGAGTTCCTAAGGGAACATGGCAAAGGAAAACAAACAGCAAAAGAAATAACTGTAAAGAAATTACTGTAAACAAAATGCTGTAAGTAAAATGAGTGCTATGCATCACACAAGCAGAAGGAGCCAAGCTCAAATTCTAAACAAACAAGGCACAAAGGCCACACACCATATAGGCAAGGGAGCTGAGCTCTACCAAATACCAGCAAGCAAAGCCACACAGTAAAAATACAAGCAGAAGGAGTCCCACTCAACTTCTAATGCAATACAAGCAAGGGGAGAAGCTAAACCCTTAGGATGCTATTAGGCCTAGATTACTATATGAGGAACCTAGTATAAATGCAACACACAGTCAATCAGTCACACAAGCAACAGCAAAGCAGCCAGAGAAACAGCAGACAAACAGCTCAACAGCAAAGCAGATAAACAACAAACAGACAAACAACTGCAAACAACAACTTCAAACCATCTTCAAGAGAAGAAAAGCTCCATCTTCATGCTTCAACAAGCTCCAACACAAGGGAAGAGAAATAATGTCAAGATATTGGATTAATGATGGGAAGCAGGAAGGAAACCAAAGGAATCCTGCCAGACACTCAACTAGTCATCTGAGAAAGGCATCCTCAAAGGTTCTACCTATTGCAAAATGCCACACATCCTTCCAAAGGAAAGATGAGGCTTTCACATAGGGACCTTGAATCATAGGATGAAAATGGAAAGAAATCAAAGTAATCCATGTTTGAAGAAGAAAGAAAACTACTTCTAAGCTCTTTCCTAAACCCTAATTCCTATAAGCTACAAGAAAGCTACCAAAAGGAAAGAAGAACTCCAAGCCAAGCTCCACAATCAACTCCACAGAAGCTACAACATGCTCACAACATCATCCAAGAAGAATCACAAGCTCATAATGCACCAAAAGCCACCATTGAAGGCAATACAAAGCAAGCACCAAGTTAGGAGCACCAATTGAACAACCTAATTGTAAATTCTATCTAAAGTATCAAACTAGATTCTTAAAATCTATAAATTTTCCTAAGGGAACATGAAAATGTTAAGAACCTATAGTCCAAATATCAGAGCCTAACTCAATTTCTAAGGCAACTAATAAAATCCTAAATTATAAAGTGTCAAAGGGAAACCATGAAAGGGAAGGCTCTAAAACCCTAATCCAAAATAGAATCTATGATTATCTAAAAATCATGAGAAAATTCCTGAGGGAAGGCTCTAAAACCATGAAAGGGAAGGCTCTAAAACCCTAATTCAATACATCTCTAATCTACAATCCAGCAAAAAAATTAGGTCAAGATTCCATACTAATTGCAAGAACAAAAATCAACAAACAGATGTGTCAAATATGCAAACATAAAGAAATATCAAAAATAGAAAAATGCCAATTAAATTGCAAAAATTAAATCTAACAGTATAGAAAAATCACAAATAAAAAGAGGATCATGGAGATATTTTTATTTTATTTTTCTGATGAAAATTGAAATTAATATGGATTTTAGAATGAAAAGGCAATTAAAAATAAAAGAAAATGAATTAAGAAAATCAAATAAGCAAGAAAAAGTCACAGGTGTTGGATCCAAAGACCAGTCAATGCATTCCAAGGATCAGGAAGCTGCCAGCGCATTAAGTGGAACGCAGCGTTTTGGAAGTTCAAAGGCAATTCTCAGAACATATCATGGCCACACGATGAGAGGAATTTGTCAACGTTTCAGGATGATCCAAGGGCTTAGACTTCATCTTCCCCAATTCAAACTCAGATGGAGGGAACTTATTCCGGCGGTGGTCCGGTGGTCCTCAGCCTTCTTCTCCGGCGAGCAGGTATTTACAGGTCAACAAAAATCATCAAACCTTAAATGATTCCACTCCAAATTTCCTCCTGATCTCAAATATAACATCCAAATCTTCTAAATCCTACTAGAATTTGAAACACGAAGCAGATCCTAAAATTCACTTCAATCTGAACTCTCACCAAAACTCAAACTATTGGTATGGATGTAATCCTCATCTATCACTGATCATCACATGCTATTCCAATTGTATCAAAGCCTCAAGACCAAGGAGAAATGAACCTCAACAAAAATTATGTCATCACCTAATTTGTCTCTAATAAGCCAAAATCTTATCCAAATTTCATCTATATCTCAATCCACAGCCTATCCACATACTAATCATGCCTAGATCATGCTATAATCAGTGTAAATTTGAAAGTTACATACCTGACTTTGAGCTCTGAATTGAGGTATCTAGAACATGATTCTAGCTTCCAAAGACTGCAGATCGCTTCAATGCTTGATGAGGAACGCTTTTGTAACTTCAATTTGCTTGGATCTGGCTTGAAATGGAAATCACGATTTCACTTGGAGCTCTTGAAACTCAACTTGCTATCTCTGCTTCCAGCACGAATTGATCACCAAAATGGAGCAAAATCTCTCACAGAACTTAAATATAACTAGTTTATGGGCTTTTGAGGTCCAATTGAGGCCCAAACCAGAAAATCCATTCTTCAAATTTCCTTCACAAAACCAACCATGGTGAATACGTGTTTTGGCTTCAAACTTCTCCCAGAATTTTCCAATCTTGCCCTTGTGGTCTGGTGAGAGAGTTTAGAGTGCTTAAGGAGCTTGAATCCATCCCATAATCAAATTATGAAGTGTTGCTTACTTGTGAAGTAACAAACCATATCACCATGAAATTGACCTCAAATAGAAATTCTAAAAATGCCAAAGTGCTTAGAATGTTTTTTCTGATCAAAATGAGTATTCATATGGTTCATTTTGAGCACAAATGAATTAATCATGAATTTTCCATTAAATGCCTTTAATTTCTTCCTTTTGCAAAATTTCTCAAACCAAGTCTCTCCCTAAGCCAAAACAAATCATCATGAGTATATGGTTGACCTAAAAACATCATTTGGATCAAGTTTTGTGTTTAACAAAATTTCATTTGAAGCTTGCAAGATGGTGAAAATGACCTATAATACCAAATGACCTATAATTTTACTTTCCCAAAATACCCCTAACTTGTAAACCTCATAACTTGAGTTCTACAAATCAGATGGAAGACTTCTAGTACAATTTAGAAAGCTAAGATCAAAACCTACAACTTTCATGTTGGCCAAAAGTTCAAGAGAAATACCCTTCTAGGACAAAAGTTCCTTGGAAGTTGGTTGACTTTCACAGATAAATTTCACATTCCTCAGATGACCTGTAACTTGTCTGGGTCATAACTTGAGTTCTATAAATCCAATGGAGTACTTCTAGTACTCAAATTAAAGCTAAGATCATGCTCTACAAGTTTCATGTTGACCAAAAGTGGATATGAAACTTGCATCTTGAGGTAAGTGGTCTTGAAGTTAGGCACTAAATAGGGGATTTTACCCTGAGAACCCTAATTTAGCAACTCCTCACACCTTGAACTTTTCTTGGATTGATCTTGGAATATCATCTCATGTGTCTCAACACAACTATCCATGATTGCAAAGACTCAAAAATGAGCTTTGATCCTCTTCAATTGCACAATTGACTTAGGGTAATTCAGATGGAAACCCTACTTGCAACACCCTCGACTGTGGCTCCTCACACTTGGCACAATGAACTGATTGAGCTCCACCATGACCCCCAAGGTACTCTATGAGCTCTATCCACACCCTCTCTCCTTGGTCAAGACCTCGCAATCCACTAATGATCTTCAACTGGTCCTCAAATTAGGAGATTAACCTCATACAAACAACTGAACTCCAACCCTCTTCCTGATGACTATGGTGACTTCTCAAGCTTGAATAAGACCTCTAGAAAGGCTCCTCTGGATATAAACCACACTTTATCCCTTGTTAAATGAACAATGCTATGCTATGCAAATGCTAGATCAATGATATGTTAATGCAATGAAACATAAACCAAGTAAGAAAAGGTTAGAAAAATTTTGGGGTGCAACAAGTCATAGGCAGGTTGAGTCAAGGGTGTCAGCCGTGATGTTTTCAACATTAAAGATCCTTTAACTAAAGAATACTTTTGGTATTACTGAAGTGTAAATATGTGTCAGATGGTCTTCTCGACAAGTTGTGTGGATTTAAGATCAATTTCTATCTGTGGAATCCACAAGTATTTAATTGGTTATCCATAGTGTTCAACATTGTTAGAAGTTCAGATGGTTCATCAGGTGGATGATCCAAGATAGTCTTCTGGAAGAAGGATTCCTTATAAAGATTTAAGTTTTATTGCTGTAAGTGCTCTTGATTGGCTGCATTTTGTGGCAAAACATTAGAGTTTGCATGTATGTCATACTGAATGTTAAGACATACATAATGATGTGTGTGCAGGGTAAGTTAACTATAAGCTAAACTGAATGTCATACAGAATGTCATGACACTGACCGTATGACATCCAGCAAGCATATTAGTTTTTCTGGTATCTAGAAATCAGGAAACAAATTAGGAGCTCAAGCTGAAAGACAAGAGATATTTGAGAAGCCCTAAAGTGAAACAAATGCTCCTAAATTAAATGGAAAGCGTGCAGATGATTGAAGAGTAGGGTTTGTTATGATTAAACCTAATTGTGTGCACCAAGGCCCAAAAGACTGACTGCCGCTATAAATATCAGAAGGAGCAATCCTAGAAGAGCAGCTTTTGACAGAAGATTAGAGAGTGAAAATTAAGAGTCCTTGTGAGTGAAGAAGGTTGTTCTTCACGTGAGTATTGTGAGTGAAGAAAGTGTGTTCTTCACGTGTGAATTAAGTCTTAGGAATACTTGTTTACCAAGCAACTGTCTGCTGCATTGGTTAGGTAGATTTTAAGTTGTGTCTCATTCAAAGCTTTTAAGCAAGAGTGTGTGTGTCCCTTGATCAAAGCTTTGAAGCAAGATCAAGGTGTGTATGAAGTGTTTCTTCATCTTTATTCTGTAACTGTAATTGGATATCACTGTGGTGTGATTAAGGGGGAGTGAATGGGAATACTCAGGTCTAGAGTGTCTCTAGGTTGAAGTGTCATTGGGTAGGTTTTAAGTGAGGAGTGCAAACTGAGTTTTCTGACTCTGAATTAATTCTACTGATAGTGAATTTCCTCCCTGGCTTGGTAGCCCCCAGATGTAGGTGTTGTTGACACTTAATTAGTTAGTACAATAGTCAATGTCACAGTAGATGTTATAACTTTGGTAATAACATCCATCGTGTGCTTGCCATAATTTCAATTGCTATTTTTGTTATTCTCAAATATATGTAGTCAATGATCAAGGTGTCTCATCAGTTGTTGCTCAAGTATCTGGCCCTTGATTTGTTTAGTCCACTTCAAAGATCTGATGTTCAACCAAATGTTGAGTAGAGATTATGCAAAATCTTGTTGATTCAAAGAGTGATTCTATGAAGCAAAGGATATGTAACTTGAAGATCAATTTTGCTTGGTGGATCAAAAGATTTTCTAGAGCTATGAAAGAAGCTGAGTTAACTAAATAGTGGCATTTATTTAAGAAGTGTACTTGGAGAAAATTACTCTTGTGCAAAATGGTAGTTGTTTGAAGACAAAAGGAGGGTCTAGTTTTGTTCCTGTATTAGATCTTATGGTAGAAACCCTAAGTTGATTAAGGATGAATGCCTTCTTTTGGGAGAGTTGTAAAAGTTCAACTCTCTCTATGTTATTTGGATTTCTCGTTGGTGGAACTGTGCTCTCTGATGATCTTCAGATTGGATTACTATATATATAGTAAGTCCAAGTGTTTATTGTATCAAGAACCATAATGTATGGTGACATGATTAGGTCCTAACTAATGTTAGAACATCACTTTGTTTGCTGAACTTGGGGTTCAGATTGTGGAAGCTGATATTTACTGAAATTCTGGCAAGCACACGATGGATATTATCACGGATGTTATGACATCCACTATAACATAGATTACTGCACTTAATAATAAGTTGTAAATGGAAAGCAGTAAATAACATAAGTAATTGTTCACCCAGTTCAGTCTCAACCACACTTACATCTAGGGGCTACCAAGCCAGGGAGGAAATTCACTGCTAGTAGAATTAATTCAGAGTCAAACAATCCCAGTTTGCACTCTTCACTTAAAACCTACCCAATGACACTTCAGCCTAGAGACCACTAGACCTGAGTGTCACAACTGCGAAAAACACCCGGCGGAAAACAGAAGAGTAGCCACCTTTCGTTATTTATCCCATATAGAGGGAAAGGAAACGATCGGAAAAACCTGATGAAAAGGGAAAGACAAGGTCATCGCAACCAAGTTCTGGATTTGGGAGTCGGTTACGCAAGGGGAAGGTATGAGCACCCCTCACATCCGTCGTACTTGACGGGATCCATGCATTGTTGTCTATCTAAAAGGGTGATCGATCTAACTAGCTAAAGGTCAAGGGACAAAAGAAAAATAAAGGAGACTCGGCAGAGCATCGCCACTCTATGCCTACGTATTCCCTCGTGCAATGGGAAAGTCAGAGTCAACGTAGTTCGGGAAACTACAGGGGGATTGCTCGCCAAGACGTCGTGTCTCGTGCCTACGTATTCTCATCTGGCATGAGAAATCAGAGCAAAACGTAGTTCAGGCTAACTACGGGACAAAAGGGTGTTCTCGATCACGCGGGGGGTGAGAGAAGAGATTGAAGATACTAGCGTACGCATTCTAGCAGTTAGGTGTATGCTGCTCGACCATTGGAGACTTAGGCGTTACCTGTTTGCGGTAGAACGGACGTAGTATGTCATTGGTTTAAAGGTACGGGAACCTACGGGAACTAGAACTACAGTCTTGTCTTAATTGCACTAGGGCAAGAGAAAGGGATATTAGTCGTCAGCGGGAAAGTCTCGGTCGCACGGAAGCGAGAGAACAAAGAGATTAGTTGTTAGTGTGCTCGCTAGGATATCGCATCCTATGCCTACGTACTCTCAACAAGTATGAGAGATCAGAGCAGCCGTAGTTCGGCTAACTACAGAAACGGTCTCGATTGCACGGGGGCAAGAGAAGGGATCTCAATCGCCAAGATGCGAGAGAAAAGAAAAGGTCTCAATCGCCAGGATGCGAGAGAAAAGGTTCGGAACATGACGCACACGCAAAGTCCTAGGACGTAGGAGCGAATGTGTCGCATATTGTCTAAAGGACATACGCTAAACACTCTAGACGAGTGAGAGGCAGCCACCCACTCATCATTTCCCACGTATCTAACACTACAACTTACAACACTCGACGGTTGAATAAAAGAGATGAAAGAGGTAAAATAAAAACAATGTTATCGAACGGAGTGGTTCCGTTGACCCTTGACTTTTGCGTGCAAGCTCCATTCCAAGCTTTCCTCTTTTGATCCTTGATGATGATATTTCGAATCAGAACCAATGTCACGCTGAACCATCGAGGTTCGACTTATAAATGAAGTCAAACTCTAAGAGGTAGCGTATTGATATCCGTGTCAAAGACAAGATAGAGAAATGATACTACGAATCATTCTCCAATTGAATCATGTCACACGGAACAGCACAAAAGAAAGCCAAAATAAAATCAGAAGAAGAAGAGAAATGAGGAGAGAAAAAGTGGTCTCGGAACCTACATTATCCATCAACGAGTCGATTAATAACGGTTTACGGAAGTGTCGTCATCGACCTACAAAAATGAAAATGAGATGAAAAGCCCAATAACAAATGGGAATAAGAAATCAATTTCTAAAAGAAAATAAAATTTCTAAAAAGAGAATAAATTCTAATAAAAATATAAAAGAAATAGGTATATAAAAAATAAAATATAAAATTCTATATAAAAATATTATAAAAGAAAAATAATACTATAAGAAAATAGTAAAATATTAACATATAATATCCAAAAGAAAAATATAATACATATCAAAAGGTATATTACAAAAGTAATTAAAATAATAAAGAAAATAGAAACAGGGGTGTCAGCACTAAAACAGGGGTGCAGTCAAAAATCCACACGGTGGGCTAAAGGCTGTGAAGCCCAAATCAAAATTAGCAGCCAACAAGGGGGGTGTGCAAAGGAATACGGTGGTGTGATCCCAAACGAAGAGAAATGGGCCGAAGAGCCCACTAACCCATCCAAACAGTTCCAAGAATCAGTTATCTTCCTCCTCTCACTTCAGTCACCAACAAACCCTAGTTTCCTCTCTTTCTTCCACAGACGCCGCCGCAGTTTGCAAGCCTTGCTTCCACCTCCTCCAACATAATCTCTCTTGTCCAAACCGTCTCCCATCAAAACTTCCCTCTCACTCATCTCAGTTTTATTTCCTTCGAACATCACCATCAAGGATGCATAACCTGGAAAAAAACGATGAATCGGCAGTGAAATTATTGTTGTTTTGTTGTTGTTTCGCGGAGTAAAACGAAGGTGGAAATCTGGATTGTGAATGAACTTCGTCGAAGTTGTTTGCAAATACTGATGGATCATGGTTGGGGCTTGGATCTAGAAACTCGAAGGTTAATGGTGATGGTGTTTGAAGGAATAGTGAAGGTTAATGGCGTTTGAGACAGATCAGAGATTGCATGTTGAAGATCCGAAGTTTGTTGAAATCTGGGGATGATCTGGAAGAAGCGCGAAGCTGATGAAGAACAAACCGAGGTTTGTTCATGGTGATGGTTCGTAGGTTGTAGATCGGGAGAAAGTTCGTTGAAGATGTTGATGAACGTTTATGGAGATTTATGAGGATCTGGAACAATGGTGGTTCAATTAATGGTTTTCACTGGGTTTAAGCTTGAATCGATGAAGAAGGAGGGCTTAGATCTGAGGTTTGAGTTTGAATTTGAGTTGCTTGAAGTTTTGTTCATGGCGGATGATGAATTTCTGAACGATTGTGATGAGTGTTTAAATGTTTCTGGAAAAACGTTAAAGGTTGATGCGTGTTGATTCGCGAAAATGGTAGATTGGAGGTTTTGGAAGGTTTGATGTATGAAGATTTGATTATTGTTATGGTTGAGTTCATCAATGGATGGTTGAATTTTTGGAAAAAAAGATGAAGATATGAACATTGATGCAATCTGGAAAATCGTATGAAGTTGCTGGAAAAATGTTGATGAAGCTATGAATTTTCCGGCGAGCTTGTTGAAGTTTCCGGCGATGAGTTCAGGCGCCGTTAATTTCTCCGGCGAGGCGTTTTAGGGTTTTTTCGGTATCCGTGCCAGCCATTAATGATGCACAGTACTATTTATAACCTGACACTGACAAGTGGCACAGACTGAAAAGTGATTAGTAGACTTAATTGATGATTAAAGCTGAAAATGAAAATTAAAACAAGATTAATTAATTAAACCTGGATATTAAAACTAATAAAGTTGAAAATGAAATGATGCCAATTAACCTAACTAAAATCAATAAGTAACTAATAAAACTAATTAAAAAAGAAATAATTCTAACCAAAAAAAATTCTATATAAACTCCTAACCAAAATAAATTCTAATCAAAAAAGAAATAATTCTAAAACAAAAACTTAATATTCTAAAACAATTAATTTTTATAAAACTCTAAAAATAGAAAAAATATTTAAAATCTATTAAAGACTAAAAATCTAAAATAGAGAAATAAATCTAAAAATCTATTAAAAACCTATTAAAACTCTAATAATATTCTAAAATAAAACTTAAAACTATCTATTTAAAATCTAAAGAAATAAAATCCTAGAAAATCAAGATAATTCCAATGAAAATCAGTAAAAACAATTAAATCAAAGAATAAAAATTCCAGGAAGTAACAAAATAAACGGTAAAAATACGGATACCGAAATATCTCAAAAATAACAGCGAAAACTAAATCACCGGGCATAGCGCAAATTCCACAATAAAACTCCTTATCCGTAACGGTTTGAATCGTCTAAAACACGAGGAAAAGGGTTGTAATCCCGATTAAATCAATCCGGCTGAAAAAATGCACAATATGCAATATGTAAATGCAAATGTTAATGAAACGAAACATAAGCCAAATATAAGAAACGGTTGGTCAAATTTTGGGGTGCAACACTGAGTATACCCACTCACTCCCCCTCAATCACCTCAGTGATATGAATACACAATTACAAAAGAGATATGAAGACTCACTTCAAATACACCTTGATCTTGCTTCACAGCTTTGATCAAGTGACACACACTCTTGCTTAACAACTTTGAGTGACACAATGAACACACCTGTTCATACACAATAACCAAAGCAATTATACAGCATACAATTGCTTGGCACACAAGGAATCCTAAGACTCCTAGACATACGTGAAGAGCAAACCTCTTCACTCACAAATCACACTCTCCAATCTTTGCCTTGAAGCTCTCTTCCATTAGGAATGATCCTTCTTCTATTTATAGTAGAAGACCTGCGTTGGGCCTTGGTAGAGAATTTAGGTTTACCCAAGATAAATCTTTCTTCATGAAGTTGCGCACTTATCATTAGGCCAGGAGCCTTCTATGTTATCCTCATCAATGCCTGTTATGTTGCCTAAAATAACTATGCTTCCTGGATTGTTTCCTGAAGTATAGTCTGAGCTAATAATAGAAAAACAATCCCTGCGCGCCCTGATGTCATACGATCAATGTCATAACATTCAGTCACGACATTCAGCTTCACTTACTCTTAGCTTTCCCTGCATAACACTCGTCATGTATGTCCTAACATCAGTTATGACATTTACTCATACATTAATGTTTTGCCATAAAATGAAGCCAATCAAAAGCATCTACAAACTCCCCCTTTGGTAAATTTTTGGCTAAAATACCCTATTAACATATCAGAGTTTACAAGCAGCAGAAGTCTAACATAACATGCAAGAAAGCTACTAGCTACACATTATCAGTGTTGTCTACACACTCATATTGTTAGCTCTCAGGATCAACCTGTTCACACAACCATCTGTTAGTCAGTACTACAGATGTCACAATATGTTGAGTAACATTCTGGGTTACTCCCCCTCAACTGATGCACAACACATCAGTGCACACAACCTGCAGACATCCTGCAGTCACACATATTCATCCAGTCTGCTCTGGATATTATGACATTCAGGATGACATCCTGAAGTGCACAAACACCTGTAAAGCACAACATCCTATGCTACTCCCCCTGAAGAGTTGCACAACCACATACATTCTGCAAACACCCTACAAAAACACACCCTACTAGCTGTTGCACCCTAAAATTTGCCCACCGGTTTTCCGACTTTGACTGGCTTTTGCTTCGTTTTCATCTGCATATCATTTAGGTCGCATTTTGCCCGTGTTATTGACCGGATTGAATTTATCAGGATTTTAAGCCGCTTTGCTCGCGTTTCAGGCGATTCAATTAATTCAAATAAGAAGTTCAGTGTCAAAATCGAGCGAAAGTCGCTCTCCTCTTGATAATTCAATCCGTGTCGACAATATCGGCGCATGTTGGTGCTCGCCTGTTGTCCTTAGCATTTTTGCACTTTTATTGCTATTTTCGTCTTATTTAATTATTTAGAATAATTTTTGTTTTATTTTTATTTATTTAGAAATATTTTAAATAGGAATAGATATTTATTTTCCATATAGGTTATTGTAGTTTGTTTATTTATTCTTATTAAATTTTTAGAATAGGTTTTAGGATTTAATTGCATGGTTTAAAAATATTTTTGAAAAATAAATAGATAGAATAGTTTTATTTAGATTTAGATAGAATTTAGTTTTTAAGTTATAATATAGATTTTATTATTTATTTTTAATTAGTTTATTTAATAGTTTTATCAGATTTTTATTGGTATTAGTTTAATTTGGTTTTTATTATTTTAGATTAGAATATAGTTAATTCCATTTAGTAATTATCATTAGCTTTTTGTATATTGTTTAGTCAACTGTAATTAATCATCACTCTCATTACTCCATCGTTAATCACCATTAGTCAATTTAATCTAAAGTCCTTAATACTACAGCTTGCCACGTGTCACATGATGAATAGTATAAAATACTATTCATCATCACTTTCTCGGCTAGGTCAAGCTGCCTCCTACATACACCATCCCTTCACCAGCTTCCTCTTCTTCAATCCATTTCCATAATCATCCGAACAACCTCATCAATCCACCCTCTTCCGCTGTTTTTGAAACAAACTCCTCACACCATTATTTCTTCCTCATTTTCTCACTCGATCTTTCACCATGAATAATAACCTCAACACATCTCACTGCACAAAGAACTTCTGCCGTTAAACACCTTCACAACAACTCCACATCAAAAGCTTCCAACAACCCCCGCCATTCTTCCGCGAATTTCAAACCCCTTCCCAACCCAGAAATTAAAACAACTTATTCTCGAGCTTCATGAAACTTCCGTCTCACTCTCCACCGTCAACAATGATGTTCAACAGCAACCAACACTTTCAACTTCATCTCTCCTATGAACATCATCAAACACCGTAAATCCACCTTCCACTCTCAATGTTCAACGAGACCCTCTAAAAATCACCGACCAACTGTTTTCGAACCCCTCCTCTGTGAGAAACATCTGCCGCAGATACATCCCTCTTCACAACCTGACCGCTGCGTCTAAGACTACGATACGGCACCAACTTGAAGACGAGACATGAACAGAAATGACTAGAAGCAGAACAAGCGGTATTGAAAGTGGTGAACTAACCCTAACCCTAATTTGGTTTCCACGAATTCGAAGCAGGACAAAAGGTTCTTCAGGTAAGGAAATAGAAAGGAGTTTGAGATTCAGGAGGTGGGTTTCGAGTCGACGATTGATGTCCAACCCAGCTCGATAGCAGTAAATTTCACGGATTCGATAACCTCGCGCTGACAACATTCAACAACAACAACTGAGCCAAATTCCTGAAAGCTGCTTCTAATCAAATTCCATTTGGTTCACATCTCAGTTCAATTCTCCCGCAACAGCTCATCAACAATGCTTTGCAACAGGCTGCGATGTCGCCGACAGGTTCCGCTACTTTCGGCTTCCAACGACGGCATCAACAACATAGCTCCCGTGCGACATTGATTCGGAGCCAACATCAACGAGGCAACATTACAACAGTCGTGCAACAACGGTTTGGTTTAGGCGACACGACATCTCCAGCTCTTGCGTGAGGTCCTTTAGCAGTAACAGTTTGACTTGGAGGTAGTGCGATTCATTCTCGATTTCTGCCCCAACCATGATATCCTCATCTTCTCGACACAACATTCAAACTCAAATTCAACGACGAGCTTCGAGCAGGTGGCTTAGTCTTCGAGATTATTTTATTATCTGTGACTGTTCTGTTATGCAGGTGTGAAGTTTAATCTAGGATTCAGACTCGTGATAGCAACCGTCTCATATCATCAACGGCGCACTCGAAACCATCACCGACCTGGGTCTCTCTCGGAGTGTCTCACATTCAGCTCAACGACTCTGACGACGACATCAACACAACATGGATTTGTTACGTTATCGCCAGGCTTAGTTCCAAAGCTGGTATTTGTGGCCTTCTAAATAAGTTGCGGTTCATTGTTTTACTGAGTGATTTCTGGTTGATTCTTGTGGGAAGTTGTTATTTCTGTTGGTTGTATTTCCATTCTATATGCAGGGTTATTGTCCAGTTACTTCTACGAGCATAAATGTCGTCTTCAAGTAGGCAACTCCACCATAATCACCGCGACTCGACGACACCATTTTGGAACAACAAGAAATTCATCGGATTCTCAGCTCGTCTTAAATGACAACTCATTTGCAAATCCGTAACTCAGAACTGTCACCTTTCCAACTGCAAAGAATCATGTGTGGATGTAGAGTTTGGGATGAGCACAAGCCATATCCTAGAGGAGGAAAAGTGGATAAATCACAAGTCTCACGAGTTCAAGTCTGTTGCTGTGATTTTCATTTCTTACCGCATCTATTTTCTATTTTGGTGTGGGTTGTTGGTTTTATGCAGGTTGCGACACCGCCGAAAGGGAATCGTAAACAAGGATGAAGGAAGAAGGTTTGCATTTTCATCTTTAGCAGGCCAATATGTAGGTTTTCGGCAGCAACGTTGATGAAAGCGACATCGGTAATCTTCAATTTGTTTTGACAGAATGTTTTAAGTGAGTTTTAGGGTCGTGTAACATTTCAAATGATTATTCTGAATTGATTTATTACTTTTGAAGTTCTTCAATTTGTGTGACAATGGTAGTAGTAGGTTCTTGCACCTATAATTGTCATTGGATTGGGTAAAGGTGTATATACTGCTTAGTGTTCGAATTTTCGCACTTGACTTGCGCTCCATCTTACTTTGGTTTTCATTAAGATTTGATTAGAGTTATGTGTCTTCTTGTTGGTTGGTGTTGTGAATCTTATGAATAATTAGTATGTAATGTTGGTACTGCCACTGTTTTGGTTTACGTTTTTTTTGTGTGAATGTGTACAATGTTGTTATCTAAGCCTCATGACTTCCCTTCTACTAAATTCCCCCCATATACTGAAGTGGATTTAAGTGAGTTAGCTGTAAGCCAGAAGGCGTTCATGGGTGATCTCAATATTCAGCCTGCATTAAAACTCCTTCACTCAAGAAATGTTGCTGTATTGACCATCCGGTGTCGAGATAACAATATCTTAAAAGCACTGTTTCCAACGATAAACAACAGGCAGCAACTTCAGATTTCATCTTTTAAGTTGAGGCTCCGATTGAAGCAACGACGTAATTGTTTGGTTTTGCACCACTTTAACCCAGGTTGGGAATGACAATTGACGTGTTCCAAATTAAATATCAAGTTTGCTACTTTGAGGGGGCTGTGTATATTTCGGTGATATGGCAACTGTTTGAAATTAAAGAAGTAATAGTTAATTTGATATTGATTATTATTTCTTTGGATTTGGTTATTTTAATTTTGTTAATAAATTTTAATTAACTTAATTATTTGAGTTAATCAGATAATTTAGATAATTAATTTTAATTAACACAATTAAATTAATTAATTGAATTCAAATCATTTGATCCTTTTAATCAATTTTAATTAATTTAATTATTTGATCACATTAGTTGTCAATCAAATAATTCAAATAATTAAATTAGATTAAACTAATTAAGTGGTTCAAATAATCTTTTCTCTTTTGGCTTTGATGAATGAAGTGGGCCGAAGACCAAAATGCTTCATAAATTCAAGTCAATATTGATATGCACTTATGTTTGTGTTATTTCTTCCCATTCGATAGCAAGGTACTTCTTTTTCTCCGGTTGTAACTTTTTTATCACTTTTTCTTTAATTTTGTTTTATACATTAAAATCATTTTTAAGAATAACTCTCGATTAGTCGAGCCGTTTTTACCCTTTTAATAAGGAAACAAATCATCTTTGTATTGAATTAAACGAGAGGATTAAGTGTAGACTTTCTCCCTCTCCGAGTGTCGAGATACTCACTGTAGTGAGGGTGGTTTTGACACTCGTCTTTCAATACGAAGACGCTTCCCATCCATTTTCAAATCTCATCTCCTTGATATCATCTTTGTATTGAACTAAACGAGGGGATTAAGTGTAGACTTTCTTCCTCTCTGAGCATAGGGATGCCCACTGTAGTGAGGGTGGTTTCGACGCTCGTCTTTCAATACGAAGACGACATTCTCTCTCCTCCTAAAAAACCTCGGTTCCGTATCGAGTCCATTTTCAAACCCCTTCAATAAGGAATCATTTCTCTTTGTATTGAATTAAAGAGAGAGGATTGGGTGTAGACCTCTTCCTCTCCGAATGTTGGGATGCCCACTGTAGTGAGGGTGGTCTCGATATTCGTCTTTCAATACGAAGACGCGCCTCTATCCACCACCTCTCCCTTTCACAACTTCCTTCCATAATTTTCACACCTAAAACCTCGGTCCTGTACAGAGTGCATTTTCAAATCTTTTCACAACAAAAACTTGAATGGTCGTGGAGTGGTTAGGCGTAGGCCTTCTCCTATCCCGAGTGCTGACGTTTACCGTAGGGTTCTCTGTCGCAAAGCACTTACCATTCAAAACCAAAAACACCTTTAATAAGAGAATGAAGTTCTCTTTGTGTTGAACTAAAGAGAGAGGATTGAGTGTAGTCTTTTTCCTCTCCGAGTGTCAGGATACTCACTGTAGTGTGTGTGGTCTTGATACTCGTCTTTCAATACGAAGACGCCTCGTTCGCCACACCTTTTTATAACAAAAACTTTGAGATAACGAATTGGGTACTACCCGTAGGGGTTACTATCCGAGGACCTGTCTCGCCCCCTAAAAAAAACGATCCAATCAATCAAACGTGACTTCTTGCCCCGCGTGGCGAAAACTAATCAATCTTTCAAAAGGATATGTTACGTCCGTTCTACCGCAAACAGGTAATGCCTAAGTCTCCAACGAGCGAGCAGCAAAACACCTAAACTGCTAGAACGCGTACGATAACATCATCCACAAAACACACCGGTTATCCACACCGCCAGCACGAACTACGTCTGCTCTGATTTCTCATGCCAGATGAGAATACGTAGGCACAAGACGGCGATGTCTTGGCGAGCTCCCTTTTTCACCTTTCACCCGTAGTTGGCCGAACTACGGCTGCTCTGATTCTTTACTTCGTTCAAGTAAAGATACGTAGGCACAAGGGCCACAATCCTTGCCGAGCACATCCCCCTATATCTGTAGTTCCCCGAACTACGTCGACTCTGACTTTCTCATATCTTTTAAGAATACGTAGGCCTAGGACCGCGAAGTCCTACCGAGTCTGTTCTTTCTCTTTTCTCCCCCGTTCTCTCTTTCCTCCTAACTTTCATGTTTCTAACCCTTCTTTTACCCCGTGGAACACTTCTTATAGCATAATATTGAAGCAAATATATTCACACATCGACAAACAAAAGGTTCCCATCGAATACGATGGATGCGAGGGGTGCTAATACCTTCCCTTCGCATAACCGGCTTCCGAACCCGCTCTTGGTTGCGAGACCATCTTATCCGTTCTTTTCTTAAGGTTTTCTCGATATTTTCCTTTCCCCTCATGGGATAAATAAAGTTCGGTGGCGACTCTTCTGTCATTTCTTTTCGCCTCCCCGTCGTTGCGCGATGCATTTTTTCGAGTAGCGACAGCTGGCGACTCTGCTGGGGATGACCTAGCAAGCCAAGCCTAATTTGTTTGTCGCATGTTTTATTTGTTTGCTTTTAGCTGTTTATTATGTTGTGTTCCTTTTACCTGTGGGGTTTATTGGTTGGTTTGTAAGAACAAAAGCTTTCTACCCGAGCTTTTCGAGTATACACTAAGATTAGGAGGTGGTTTCTTTCTGATTCGCGAGACGTAGGACTCGTTGAATTGGTTTGAATTCCACCGCTCAGATGAGACCCCGTTGGAATAATGATGTCTTACGTGTAGTCGTAATGGCGTTCCTATTTCCAACTTGGGAGTCCTTGACTCTGAGGACCTTTTGTAGAACCTTATTCCGAAGGTTGCTAAAACATAACTCTATGTTCATCCTTTTGAAAGAATTACCGTCTTACGAGTAGTCGTTCTGATGGGAAACTTTTGAGGGTTAGTGCATGAGACTTTGTTTGAAAAGCCTTTGGAATACCCTCTTATAAACCAATAGATTGCCCACCCGAGGTGAGAGATATCTCGTTGTTTTGTCTTACAGAATTTGTGACTATTGATTCTTTGTGTGTTGCATCAGCATTTTGCATTGCATTTCATGTGCATCTCATTTTTTTTGCATGTCCATCCTCAGCCGGAACAGAGAGCTTATCAGGCTTTTGTCCAACCTGCAGTTGATTTCCCGACATTCACATTGGATTTGAATTAGCTTCTGGAAGGATCATGGACTCAGAGGAGCAGAATTTGGTTGTTACGAGGGCAGAGTTTGAGATGATGAAGAATCAGTTGGATCAACTCATGGAGGCCATGTCAGCTATGACAAGAGGAGAGACCAATGTTCAGAGGACTCCAGTGAACAATGTTGCTCAAGCTCAGCATGTGCAGATTCCTGTCGAAGATCAAGAGCATACTATTGTTAGAGATAGAGATTCATCTTCTCTCCATGACTCAGACTATCAGAACTTCACTTTCTCTGTGCCAGATTCCCAAAGGGTTGTTCCAAAGATTAATCCTAAAAATCCACAGACTGTTGAGTTTATGAGAAGGTATCGTCTGTTGGATGAAAAGCTTGACGCCCTGATGAGTCAAGATACTCTTAATTTGAATGCTTCGAGCATGTGTTTGGTGCCAGGTCTTGTGATGCCTCCGAAGTTTAAGGCGCCCAATTTTGAGAAGTACCAAGGGGATAGTTGTCCGAAGCAGCATTTGGTGATGTTTTGCAGAAGAATGACTTCGTATGTCCACAATGACAAGCTTATGATTCACTGTTTCCAAGACAGTCTGAGTGGGGCATCTCTGAGTTGGTACATGCAGTTGGAAAGTAGTTGCATCAAATCATGGTCAGATTTAGCCAATGCCTTTGTGAAGCAGTACAACTACAATCTCGACATGAATCCCAGCCGCATGCAGTTGCAAGAATTATCTCGAGCGGAGAATGAATCCTTTAGAGGGTATGTGCAGAGATGGAGAGAATTTGCTTCTCGTGTTCAACCACCGCTTCAGGATAGAGAATTGGTTGACATCTTCTTGGGTACTTTGAAGGGCCATTACTATGATATATTGATTAGTGGCGGAACGTTAAACTTTGCTGACTTAGTGATAGCAGGAGAACGTATCGAGAGCGGAATCAAGAGTGGAAAGATCCGAGACGTCTCAGATACCTCAGTTTATGAAAGTGAATCAGTTGTCAGCTCTAAAGAGGAACGGGAGAGAGAAAATGATACTATCCCAGAATCCCCAAGACCTCAGGTTCAGATTTCAGACGTTTCGAGTGTTCAGAGTCAGCAATCTGATAGGTCTGTGTATCAGATATTTGCTCCCCTTCAGAGTCAACATCCATACCGTCATCAGCCGCGTCAGCACGCTCGACGAAGATTGAGGAAGCCAGAGAGACATTTCACTCAGTTGCCATTGTCGTACAGTCAGATATTGCCAGACTTGATCAGAGGTGGTTTGATAGTGCCGAAGAAAGCTGATCCAGAGACTTCCCCACATCCTTCAGATTCTGATGTCAACGCCCGCTGTGAGTACCATGTTGGGGCACAAGGGCATTCAACTGAAGACTGTAAAGTGCTTAGAAGCCAGGTTCAGACTCTGTTGGACTCCAACAGGTTTTCAATCACGCCTCAGGGTATTCAGATCAACGATCTTCCTTCGTCAAGTCATATGGGTTCGACAGCTAATGTCATGGAGGGATTCACCGAGAGCATATGTTCAGAAGAGTATCAGACGGATTTCGATGAGCAATTCTAAAGATGGCTGGTTCAGCAGCAAGTCAAGAATGAAAGCCCAGTTCCCCGAAGCTGGCAATCTTTCTATCATGTTATTCCTTTGCATTTGTAGTTTCTTTCCTGTTTAAGTGTGAACTTACTTGCAAATTTCATTTGTAAGACGTGTTTGTTTTCAATTGACAATGATAATGAAATGAATATGCATGTTTTGATTAAATCCACTCGTGTTCACTCAATATTGCTTTTTCATTAATGTCAAATGCTTGTTTAAGCGGAATCCCTTGAGGGAGGATGACGAAGGTTAAAGATGCAAGCTTCTGATTGTATGCTTTTGAATAAAACCTCTGCTGATGATGTACAGGCATTGTTTCAAATTCCTAAACACAGGAGATATAAGGATGTTAATCCCTTGTCAACCCCTTCGAGCCTAGTAGTAGGAGTTTCTTTCTGAAAACGAAAAACCCTCAATCTTAACCTAGGGCAGGGTAGATGTCAGTTAATTCGACCGAGCATCCAGATTGCAGAAGGAGTGTTCCCCGTTCGAGGATCAATCACACCCGTAGAGGTCGTAGCTAAAAAGCCGAGAAGTGAGACAGTTACAATCCTTTCAACAAGTCAGACCAGTCGGTGTCACACGATTTATTCAAAAGAGAATCAAAAGAAAAATAAAAAATAAAAGTCCGCTAAGTCGATAACTTGAAAACAAATGGCTTAAGCAAAAAATTAGGGCATCCCGCTGGACTTCGAAATCAGAATATATACTCAAAAAAGTCAGTCCAGGCAAAAGTAGAGAATAAATGATGATGAAAAACAAGTCGTGTGATTCCAGGCACCAAAGACGAAGAGCGAGTGACTGTCACTCCTGAACTTGTGGTTTCCTGAACCATCACTCCTATCATTCAACCTTTAAGAGGTGAGTGCGTGTGTCGAATTAGCTGAACATATGATTGAAGAACATCAAGGAGAGTGGGTGGGTTAAACAGAACTTTGAGCCTTATATCCTTTCTTTCAAACCGTGAACCTAACCAAGTTACAACCTTCAAAAGTCCTAATTGAAGCAAGTTTGTTTCGAAAGCATACTTCGGTAAAGATCGCGTCGAAACTGACTCCTAAAAGGATTCTTCTTACCCTATGGTATTGATATTGACATTCTGATAAGTGATTCATTCACTAAATGTCACAACTCTTTTTCTAGTGAACAGACTTGGATTTCAAAACTGTCATATACATTGCATTAATATTATCTTGGCAAAGCAATTTGTTTTACTTGTGAGTAAGCACTTGACATCAGGAGAGTTCCTACAGTGGAAAGTTTGATCGAGATAAGATACAGAGTTCCTGAATAATCCGTTGAGCAGGGGCAAGGCATATCAAATGATCATCAAAGGAATCAGCCATCCGAAGATCAGTTAATCTGGGGCAATCAGGTCGAGCTTCGGTAAATCTCTCGAAGTCAGCCAGGGGCACTTCTCTGCAAATCATCCAATCAGGGGCAAATCACTTCAAGGCTGGGGCAGGTCACCCCAAGAGCACAAATATTATCCTTATCCAGAAGGCAGTTAATCTGAAGCACCTCTCTGAGGTTCATGACGTTGAGGCAGTTCATATCAAACCAGCAGGGTACAGAACTTCAGGTTCCTTTCGAGGAAGACTTATACAGATATCCCACAGGCTGGGGCAGGAACTTTTCCTCTCCATATCTTCAGAGCTACTCAGAGCTATTCAAGCAGGTGCAGTCAATCTTCAGGTTCAAGATGAATGTCGGGAAGTCGTAACCCTTCACCTGTCTTCCCCAGCAGAAACACAATCTCCATTGGCATATGTAAGCTGTCCCCAGGAGAGTCCAATCATACTTGGCACATCCGGTTATTCCTAGCAGAGTTGGCTTCACCTCTTCAGCATTTATTTTGCTGGAGTGATTCTTTCAGATCCAGCTTTCCCCAGCAGCCCGAGCCTGCATCTGCATTTTTGCATATAGTTATCATATTTGCATCATCTTTGCATTTCATCCTCAAATGCGTAGCATTTCCATTTCGTATGGAGCATTACGCCATAAAATTCAAACATGTGCATGCGAAGCATAAGCCAGTTTTTGTTAGCCTTCTGTGGCAACCTGAATCACTCTTCAATCAAGACGGTGGTATATCAACAGCTGTGTTCAGATAGCTCATCCGCTTACTTACTTTTGGGTTCCATATCATACGTCGGTCGTACTTTGTCTATCAACCCTCTGATGATGACATCCCCAGCAGATGTTCCTCTCGTCTATCATTAGACGATGCAAGATTTGGTTTTGATGTTACTCTCGTCTATCATTAGACGGTACGAGATTTGGATTTGATGTTCCTCTCGTCTATCATTAGACGATACGAGATTTGGATCAGATGTTCCTCTCGTCTATCATTAGACGATGCAAGATTTGGTTTTGATGTTACTCTCGTCTATCATTAGACGATACGAGATTTGGATTTGATGTTCCTCTCGTCTATCATTAGACGATACGAGATTTGGATTTGATGTTCCTCTCGTCTATCATTAGACGATGCGAGATTTGGTTTTGATGTTACTCTCGTCTATCATTAGACGATACGAGATTTGGATATGATGTTACTCTCGTCTATCATTAGACGATGCGAGACCTGGATTTGATATTCCTCTCGTCTATCATTAGACGATATGAGCTTTTGATTTGATTTTCCTCTCGTCTATCATTAGACGATGCGAGACCTGGATTTGATATTCCTCTCGTCTATCATTAGACGATATGAGCTTTTGATTTGATTTTCCTCTCGTCTATCATTAGACGATGCGAGACCTGGATTTGATATTCCTCTCGTCTATCATTAGACGATATGAGCTTTTGATTTGATTTTCCTCTCGTCTATCATTAGACGATGCGAGACCTGGATTCGATATTCTTCTCGTCTATCATTAGACGATATGAGTTTTTGATTTGATTTTCCTCTCGTCTATCATTAGACGATGCGAGATATGATTTTCCTCTCGTCTATCATTAGACGATACGAGATTTGGATATGATTTTCCTCTCGTCTATCATTAGACGATGTGAGATTTGGATTTGATGTTCCTCTCGTCTATCATTAGACGATGCGAGATTTGGTTATGGTGTTTCTCTCCGTCCATCATTGGACGATGTGAGTATTTTGGATATTGTTCTTCCTGCCTACCATTAGACGATGTGAGTTTTGAATATAATGTTTCTCTCCGTCCATCATTGGACGATGTTGAGAGTTGACGGCGATGTCAGGTGCTTATCAGATTTATGTTTGTCTGGCGGCGATGTCAGAGGCTTATTAGCATCGTGGTTGTCTGGCGGCGATGTCAGAGTTCTGTATCCCCACAGGTACTTGACGGCGATGTCGGGGGTTTCTCAGAATTATTGTTAGCTGGCGGCGATGTCAGATGTTTGTCGAATTTATGATTGATGACGGCGATGTCAAGTGATTTAATTCTTCAACGGCGATGTTGAGATGTTTATTTTGACGGCGATGTCAAAAGTAATTGTATTCTTCAACGGCGATGTTGAGATGTTTATGTTGACGGCGATGTCAAAAGTAATTGTATTCTTCAACGGCGATGTTGAGATGTTTATGTTGACGGCGATGTCAAAAGTAATTGTACTCTTCAGCGGTGATGTTGAAAGTTTGTTTTGACGGCAATGTCAAAAGTAATTATATCTTTGAATTTAATGGCTGTTCGTATTTAACGGAAAAATTGACGGCGATGTCAGATCATTCTGAGGATTGACGACAAAGTCAGAAGACGATTTTGAAAAAAAAATTTTGACGGCAAATTCAGAAAATATTGTAAATTTGACGGCGAGGTCAGAAGATTATTTTGAAGAGCTGACATGCGAAGTCAGGGGTTCTTTTCAAAATTCTGTGTGAAAAATTGATGACGAAGTCAGTTGATTTATAATTTTGACGCTGAGATCTGACGGCGAGGTTAGATGCTATTCAAGGAGCTGACGGTGAGGTCAGATGTTCCACTTAATATGGGTACCTGACGACGATGTCAGAAGTTCCTTTTATGGTTGGCAAATTTCAGGTCTCTTTGGTATTCAACCGCCTTTTACCATGATCGTCTGAAAGCTGTTCGCTTTTCATCCATTCAGGTCTAAGTCGCTTGAATAGGGGCAGCTGTTGCACCCTAAAATTTGCCCACCGGTTTTCCGACTTTGACTGGCTTTTGCTTCGTTTTCATCTGCATATCATTTAGGTCGCATTTTGCCCGTGTTATTGACCGGATTGAATTTATCAGGATTTTAAGCCGCTTTGCTCGCGTTTCAGGCGATTCAATTAATTCAAATAAGAAGTTCAGTGTCAAAATCGAGCGAAAGTCGCTCTCCTCTTGATAATTCAATCCGTGTCGACAATATCGGCGCATGTTGGTGCTCGCCTGTTGTCCTTAGCATTTTTGCACTTTTATTGCTATTTTCGTCTTATTTAATTATTTAGAATAATTTTTGTTTTATTTTTATTTATTTAGAAATATTTTAAATAGGAATAGATATTTATTTTCCATATAGGTTATTGTAGTTTGTTTATTTATTCTTATTAAATTTTTAGAATAGGTTTTAGGATTTAATTGCATGGTTTAAAAATATTTTTGAAAAATAAATAGATAGAATAGTTTTATTTAGATTTAGATAGAATTTAGTTTTTAAGTTATAATATAGATTTTATTATTTATTTTTAATTAGTTTATTTAATAGTTTTATCAGATTTTTATTGGTATTAGTTTAATTTGGTTTTTATTATTTTAGATTAGAATATAGTTAATTCCATTTAGTAATTATCATTAGCTTTTTGTATATTGTTTAGTCAACTGTAATTAATCATCACTCTCATTACTCCATCGTTAATCACCATTAGTCAATTTAATCTAAAGTCCTTAATACTACAGCTTGCCACGTGTCACATGATGAATAGTATAAAATACTATTCATCATCACTTTCTCGGCTAGGTCAAGCCGCCTCCTACATACCCATCCCTTCACCAGCTTCCTCTTCTTCAATCCATTTCCATAATCATCCGAACAACCTCATCAATCCACCCTCTTCCGCTGTTTTTGAAACAAACTCCTCACACCATTATTTCTTCCTCATTTTCTCACTCGATCTTTCACCATGAATAATAACCTCAACACATCTCACTGCACAAAGAACTTCTGCCGTTAAACACCTTCACAACAACTCCACATCAAAAGCTTCCAACAACCCCCGCCATTCTTCCGCGAATTTCAAACCCCTTCCCAACCCAGAAATTAAAACGACTTATTCTCGAGCTTCATGAAACTTCCGTCTCACTCTCCACCGTCAACAATGATGTTCAACAGCAACCAACACTTTCAACTTCATCTCTCCTATGAACATCATCAAACACCGTAAATCCACCTTCCACTCTCAATGTTCAACGAGACCCTCTAAAAATCACCGACCAACTGTTTTCGAACCCCTCCTCTGTGAGAAACATCTGCTGCAGATACATCCCTCTTCACAACCTGACCGCTGCGTCTAAGACTACGATACAGCACCAACTTGAAGACGAGACATGAACAGAAATGACTAGAAGCAGAACAAGCGGTATTGAAAGTGGTGAACTAACCCTAACCCTAATTTGGTTTCCACGAATTCGAAGCAGTACAAAAGGTTCTTCGGGTAAGGAAATAGAAAGGAGTTTGAGATTCAGGAGGTGGGTTTCGAGTCGACGATTGATGTCCAACCCAGCTCGATAGCAGTAAATTTCACGGATTCGATAACCTCGCGCTGACAACATTCAACAACAACAACTGAGCCAAATTCCTGAAAGCTGCTTCTAATCAAATTCCATTTGGTTCACATCTCAGTTCAATTCTCCCGCAACAGCTCATCAACAATGCTTTGCAACAGGCTGCGATGTCGCCGACAGGTTCCGCTACTTTCGGCTTCCAACGACGGCATCAACAACATAGCTCCCGTGCGACATTGATTCGGAGCCAACATCAACGAGGCAACATTACAACAGTCGTGCAACAACAGTTTGGTTTAGGCGACACGACATCTCCAGCTCTTGCGTGAGGTCCTTTAGCAGTAACAGTTTGACTTGGAGGTAGTGCGATTCATTCTCGATTTCTGCCCCAACCATGATATCCTCATCTTCTCGACACAACATTCAAACTCAAATTCAACGACGAGCTTCGAGCAGGTGGCTTAGTCTTCGAGATTATTTTATTATCTGTGACTGTTCTGTTATGCAGGTGTGAAGTTTAATCTAGGATTCAGACTCGTGATAGCAACCGTCTTATATCATCAACGGCGCACTCGAAACCATCACCGACCTGGGTCTCTCTCGGAGTGTCTCACATTCAGCTCGACGACTCTGACGACGACATCAACACAACATGGATTTGTTACGTTATCGCCAGGCTTAGTTCCAAAGCTGGTATTTGTGGCCTTCTAAATAAGTTGCGGTTCATTGTTTTACTGAGTGATTTCTGGTTGATTCTTGTGGGAAGTTGTTATTTCTGTTGGTTGTATTTCCATTCTATATGCAGGGTTATTGTCCAGTTACTTCTACGAGCATAAATGTCGTCTTCAAGTAGGCAACTCCACCATAATCACCGCGACTCGACGACACCATTTTGGAACAGCAAGAAATTCATCGGATTCTCAGCTCGTCTTAAATGACAACTCATTTGCAAATCCGTAACTCAGAACCGTCACCTTTCCAACTGCAAAGAATCATGTGTGGATGTAGAGTTTGGGATGAGCACAAGCCATATCCTAGAGGAGGAAAAGTGGATAAATCACAAGTCTCACGAGTTCAAGTCTGTTGCTGTGATTTTCATTTCTTACCGCATCTGTTTTCTATTTTGGTGCGGGCTGTTGGTTTTATGCAGGTTGCGACACCGCCGAAAGGGAATCGTAAACAAGGATGAAGGAAGAAGGTTTGCATTTTCATCTTTAGCGGGCCAATATGTAGGTTTTCGGCAGCAACGTTGATGAAAGCGACATCGGTAATCTTCAATTTGTTTTGACAGAATGTTTTAAGTGAGTTTTAGGGTCGTGTAACATTTCAAATGATTATTCTGAATTGATTTATTACTTTTGAAGTTCTTCAATTTGTGTGACAATGGTAGTAGTAGGTTCTTGCACCTATAATTGTCATTGGATTGGGTAAAGGTGTATATACTGCTTAGTGTTCAATTTTCGCACTTGACTTGCGCTCCATCTTACTTTGGTTTTCATTAAGATTTGATTAGAGTTATGTGTCTTCTTGTTGGTTGGTGTTGTGAATCTTATGAATAATTAGTATGTAATGTTGGTACTGCCACTGTTTCGGTTTACGTTTTTTTTGTGTGAATGTGTACAATGTTGTTATCTAAGCCTCATGACTTCCCTTCTACTAAATTCCCCCCATATACTGAAGTGGATTTAAGTGAGTTAGCTGTAAGCCAGAAGGCGTTCATGGGTGATCTCAATATTCAGCCTGCATTAAAACTCCTTCACTCAAGAAATGTTGTTGTATTGACCATCCGGTGTCGAGATAACAATATCTTAAAAGCACTGTTTCCAACGATAAACAACAGGCAGCAACTTCAGATTTCATCTTTTAAGTTGAGGCTCCGATTGAAGCAACGACGTAATTGTTTGGTTTTGCACCACTTTAACCCAGGTTGGCAATGACAATTGACGTGTTCCAAATTAAATATCAAGTTTGCTACTTTGAGGGGGCTGTGTATATTTCGGTGATATGGCAACTGTTTGAAATTAAAGAAGTAATAGTTAATTTGATATTGATTATTATTTCTTTGGATTTGGTTATTTTAATTTTGTTAATAAATTTTAATTAACTTAATTATTTGAGTTAATCAGATAATTTAGATAATTAATTTTAATTAACACAATTAAATTAATTAATTGAATTCAAATCATTTGATCCTTTTAATCAATTTTAATTAATTTAATTATTTGATCACATTAGTTGTCAATCAAATAATTCTAATAATTAAATTAGATTAAACTAATTAAGTGGTTCAAATAATCTTTTCTCTTTTGGCTTTGATGAATGAAGTGGGCCGAAGACCAAAATGCTTCATAAATTCAAGTCAATATTGATATGCACTTATGTTTGTGTTATTTCTTCCCATTCGATAGCAAGGTACTTCTTTTTCTCCGGTTGTAACTTTTTTATCACTTTTTCTTTAATTTTGTTTTATACATTAAAATCATTTTTAAGAATAACTCTCGATTAGTCGAGCCGTTTTTACCCTTTTAATAAGGAAACAAATCATCTTTGTATTGAATTAAACGAGAGGATTAAGTGTAGACTTTCTCCCTCTCCGAGTGTCGAGATACTCACTGTAGTGAGGGTGGTTTTGACACTCGTCTTTCAATACGAAGACGCTTCCCATCCATTTTCAAATCTCATCTCCTTGAGATCATCTTTGTATTGAACTAAACGAGGGGATTAAGTGTAGACTTTCTTCCTCTCTGAGCATAGGGATGCCCACTGTAGTGAGGGTGGTTTCGACGCTCGTCTTTCAATACGAAGACGACATTCTCTCTCCTCCTAAAAAACCTCGGTTCCGTATCGAGTCCATTTTCAAACCCCTTCAATAAGGAATCATTTCTCTTTGTATTGAATTAAAGAGAGAGGATTGGGTGTAGACCTCTTCCTCTCCGAATGTTGGGATGCCCACTATAGTGAGGGTGGTCTCGATATTCGTCTTTCAATACGAAGATGCGCCTCTATCCACCACCTCTCCCTTTCACAACTTCCTTCCATAATTTTCACACCTAAAACCTCGGTCCTGTACCGAGTGCATTTTCAAATCTTTTCACAACAAAAACTTGAATGGTCGTGGAGTGGTTAGGCGTAGGCCTTCTCCTATCCCGAGTGCTGACGTTTACCGTAGGGTTCTCTGTCGCAAAGCACTTACCATTCAAAACCAAAAACACCTTTAATAAGAGAATGAAGTTCTCTTTGTGTTGAACTAAAGAGAGAGGATTGAGTGTAGTCTTTTTCCTCTCCGAGTGTCAGGATACTCACTGTAGTGTGTGTGGTCTTGATACTCGTCTTTCAATACGAAGACGCCTCGTTCGCCACACCTTTTTATAACAAAAACTTTGAGATAACGAATTGGGTACTACCCGTAGGGGTTACTATCCGAGGACCTGTCTCGCCCCCTAAAAAAAACGATCCAATCAATCAAACGTGACTTCTTGCCCCGCGTGGCGAAAACTAATCAATCTTTCAAAAGGATATGTTACGTCCGTTCTACCGCAAACAGGTAATGCCTAAGTCTCCAACGAGCGAGCAGCAAAACACCTAAACTGCTAGAACGCGTACGATAACATCATCCACAAAATACATCGGTTATCCACACCGCCAGCACGAACTACGTCTGCTCTGATTTCTCATGCCAGATGAGAATACGTAGGCACAAGACGGCGATGTCTTGGCGAGCTCCCTTTTTCACCTTTCACCCGTAGTTGGCCGAACTACGGCTGCTCTGATTCTTTACTTCGTTCAAGTAAAGATACGTAGGCACAAGGGCCACAATCCTTGCCGAGCACATCCCCCTATATCTGTAGTTCCCCGAACTACGTCGACTCTGACTTTCTCATATCTTTTAAGAATACGTAGGCCTAGGACCGCGAAGTCCTACCGAGTCTGTTCTTTCTCTTTTCTCCCCCGTTCTCTCTTTCCTCCTAACTTTCTTGTTTCTAACCCTTCTTTTACCCCGTGGAACACTTCTTATAGCATAATATTGAAGCAAATATATTCACACATCGACAAACAAAAGGTTCCCATCGAATACGATGGATGCGAGGGGTGCTAATACCTTCCCTTCGCATAACCGGCTTCCGAACCCGCTCTTGGTTGCGAGACCATCTTATCCGTTCTTTTCTTAAGGTTTTCTCGATATTTTCCTTTCCCCTCATGGGATAAATAAAGTTCGGTGGCGACTCTTCTGTCCTTTCTTTTCGCCTCCCCGTCGTTGCGCGATGCATTTTTTCGAGTAGCGACACTAGCAGCTACAATACTACTAGGTTCCATTAAGGAACACACATATATCTAACATACATTCCTATACATATTAGAAACTCACACATCACTAACAACATCAGCTGTTATGACACATGCAACACACTTGTAACAGCAATTCAGCCAAGTCTTCCACATGCATCATCTCTAACCTGCTGTTATCTAACACTATATCTCCCTTTTTAGCCACAAATTAAGGTCAAACTGATAGAAGTATAGATCATAATGAGTCAAATTACACATGTTTGGGGTCATTACAAACAAAAACTGCTCATGGAGAGCATCACAAAGTCAAGCTGCCACAATAAGAACATAAGCCTAACACAAATAAAAAATCAAACCAGCAACACATGTCATTATCTCAGCAACTAGCAGTTTGAGCTCCACTGCAGTCTATCATCCTACATTATTCTTCCTCCTCAGAGGCAGAACTGGAGCTGACCTCCTCAGATTCTTCATCACTAGCCTCCTCAGCATCTGGGGAGCCATCTTCATCATTGTCCTCTTCTTGACCAGAGTTTTCTTCAGAGCTGGCAGCATCTTTTTCTGAATCAGCTGCCTAGCCATCATCCTCTTCTGACCCATCATTTTGCCTATCCTCATTAGTGAACTCAGCATCTTCATTTTGCTCAAGGGTTCTGATTAATGCTTCAAGATTTTTCTTCCTAGCATCCAGCTCCTTACAAGTTTCCTTTAGCATGGCAATCACTTCAGATTTTCTTGATTTTGACTTTCCCTTGGATGTCTCAGCTGATGTTACAAAATGTCAAGAACATGAGTTCCCTGAAACAACTTGTAGTGGAAGGATAAAAGGTTGTCTCTCTTGCAAGCTGTGTCACTCTCCTTGAGAATGTTGGGATGCTGATCAACAATGATCCCACAGATAAGTGAGGGGAATGCAATAGGGCCTTTGACACTATAGCTACTAGCATGTTTCATGGTTTGATCATGAATGTAGGTCCCATAATTGAATTTAGCTTTTGTACCTACATCATACATGAATCTCCCCAGAATGGTTGCAACAGTTGTCTTATGATTGGTGGGCACTCAATTTGCAGCGTCGATCTTATGTAGCATGGAATATTTCACACTTAATTTGCTTGCAACCAGCTTTCCTTTGGATGGCCAGCTCTTGACCTGGTTTGCAGTGATTTCTTGACACACTTGGTGATCAGAGGCAGTTAGTTCATTCTGACCTTCATTTGGTCTTCCTAAGTAGCTGTTGATGATGGTTGCTGAGAAATTTATACATTTTCCTCTTACAAATACTTTTCCAAACTCACTAGATTTCTTATCAGTACATTCTCCTGACAGGTTGACTATGAATTCTTTGACAAGAATCTCATAGCATGGTGGAAATTGAGTGACAGTTTTCATCAAGCCCGCATTCTGAATAAGGTCCATGTCTTCTTTGTTTTTAAGAGCATTTTGAGCAACCTCTCTCTCCAGTGCCAACCTCCTCTAGAATACATATTTCCATCTATTGACACATGATGGATAGTGAAATGATATGTTGTCAATATGCACCTCTAGGACACTAGCAGCAAGCTTGCTAGTGGTTGGTTTCTTCTTTGCTGGACTGTTAGTTACCTCATCATCATCATCTGAGATGGATTCAGATTCTGTACTTGATTTAGCCTTCCTCTTTTATGGAACCACTTTGCTCCATGCTTTGGTAGGCCCAACACGAGTACCTTTTGTCATAGCCTTCTTCTTAGGAGGACTTTGAGCAACACCATTCTTCCCCTTCCTAGTCATAAGTCGTTTGGCTATGCTAGGATTAATCTTGGCTATTAGATCATTGTCAGAGTATTCATCAAGGTCTACCAAATCAGCATTTTTGTCACCTTGCATGTTACCATCCATTTTATCAAAACCTTGATCCTTGTTCTTATCCACTGGTGTAGTGTCTTTCAATGTTTCAACATTGTGAGTGACACCACCTTGATCATTCAGATTAGGATCAGACCTCTCATTGTTAGGTGGAACGGAAGTATTTAGAACACTGGCAACCATATTCGCAATGGTGATGTGGGTCTGCCTAACTTCTTCCTTATTGACATCATCATGAGGAACAGATGTTGTAGAAGGAGGAGCTTGACCTGAGACAAGTTCCTTAGGCCTTCTTGCATGTGGGATTCTTGGTTTCTTTACCAGCAGTTCGTCTGGGGTCATCATACGCAGGGGGGCTATCTCAAGAACCTCGTTAGGGTTCCTAGACCCAGTTCTCGTATCAGAGTCGTTGGTGAACATTCTTTTGGAGGAGGTTGAATTTGAATGTTGAGACATTGTTAAGGACTTTGATCGTGTGGGAAAGGGTTTCTTGTGCTGGTTGGAGGATGGATGGTAGATGAACAGTTGGAATAGGGACCAAATGACGTAGGAATTTTGTGTGTATAAGCTAGAGAGGTGATATGGCAAATGAGAAGGGAACTTAATATTTTGACCAATCAGTGAATGATTAGACTTTAAAATCCAATTCCCTATTCCCATTCATTGCTATAATTCTTCATTAAAACAAGTTCTCAACTGGCTTCGTGAATTTTTAATTTTAGTAACCTTAAGATCCCTTGTAACCTTGTCAACACTATGAAGTTTTGAGTCTCCTAGTTCCTCATGTTCTTTCCCACTGTGAGGCCAGTCATTACTTTTCATGTCTTTCTCCGGCTGACTTGGATTCCAATTTATGGCACTGAGAATGTCACAGAACAATGCCATGATATTCTGAGTGACATTGCTCCCTGTATGCTGGGTAGCTTCCATGGACTCCATCAGGTTCCAGTATAACATATCTAGATTTCCCTGATGACCATTCTTTGGGTGTCCCTTTTTGGCTTGCTTGCCCACACGACATTTACCACGTCCTGTACTACTTTCTGAAGTAGACTTTGAAGTTCCTCTTGCTACTGTTTTGGACATGGTCCTTTCTATTTTTAGAATATGTTTTCCTTTCTCCAGCCACAGTTGATCCTTTTTCTCTTTTTGGACCAAGCCATTGAGGTTACTTTTGGGCTCCCATAGGTAACAGTTGTTCTTGGCTCTGGACCCTCTCATGACTTCCTCACCATCTTCATTGATGACCACACACTTACCCTTGGAAAATTTGACAGTTAGGCCTTGGTCACATAACTGACTAATATTGATCAGATTAACAGTCAGTCCTTCAACCAACAAGACATCATCCAGTTTTGGAACACCAGGATAATCCAGTTTTCCAGCACCTTTGGTTTCTCCTCTGGCTCCATCTCCAAATGTTACATGACTTGAGGAATGAGGTCTTATGTTAACCAAGAGATTCTCTATCCCAGTCATGTGTCTAGAGCAACCACTATCAAAATACCAATCTTTTCTGGTAGGTATCCTTGGAGATGTGTTGGCTACTAAAGCCACATTCTTGGTAACCCATTGTTGTTTCTTGGCAGGAGCTTTCTTCTTGGGTTTAACATGATGATGTTTCTTGACATGAGCACCCTATTTGGATTTTCCTTGATGAGGATGACAAGGAAATCAATGTAGCCAGAAACAGACAGATTTAATATGTCCAAGTTTTCCACAGTGGTAACACTTATGTTCCTTTGATGTTGTGACATTTCTGGTGACATCCATGTTGACCTCTTATTCTCAGTCTTTGGCTTCTTGAGCCTCAAGATGGGTTTCTGTTTACCAACAAATCCCAGTCCATACATGTTGCCTGTTGTCTGACCACTCTGTAGAATTTTTTCTAGAGTGTCAGTCCCGAGGTTCAACATCCTTATGGATTTGGAAATTTGATCAAGATTAGATTTCAACAAGCTGACTTCACTTTTGAGAGACTCTATTGTTGCAAGATGCTCCATCTTCTCAGCTTCTAACTCCCTTATGAGTTTCTTCTGTTACTCTCCTTGCTGATATAATGCTCCACTTCTGTCGCACAGCTTCTTAAATGAATCAGCAAGTTCATCATAAGTCAGCTCATCTTCACTTGAATCACCATCATATATCCATACACTGTTCAGAGCAGTGAAATGTTTTGCAGACTCATCTTCTAATCCACTCTCAGAATCTCCATCAGACAAAGTGACAACTAATCCCTTATTTTGCTTCTTGAGATAGGTGGGACACTCAGTTTTAATGTGACCATAATCCTCACATTCACAACACTGAACTCCTTTGCCTTGGTTAGATGTATCTTCAGATTTTTCCCTTCTGTTGGTGTCAGAGGAGCTGTTCTTGACATACGGCTTAGACTTATGGTCTATTCTCTTGATTAACTTGTTGAATTGTCTTCCAAGCAAGGCTATTGCTTCTGACAAATTCTCCTCCCTTGCACCATTGTCTTCATCAGAAACTTCTTCAGCCTTTGACACAAAAGCTATGCTTTTCTTCTTTTCAGCCTGATCACCTATCCCCATCTCAAAGGTTTGGAGAGAACCAATGAGTTCATCCACCTTCATACTGCATATGTCTTGGGCTTCTTCAATGGCAGTGACCTTCATGGCAAACCTTTTAGGTAAAGACCTGAGAATCTTCCTCACAAGCTTTTCATCAGATATCTTTTCTCCCAAGGCTCCTGAGGTGTTTGCAATTTCAAGGATATTCATGTAGTATTCATGAATAGTCTCATCCTCCTTCATTCATAGACTTTCAAATTTAGTGGTCAGCATTTGTAGTCTTGACATCTTGACTTTTAAGGTTCCCTCATGAGTAGTTTTGAGAGTGTCCCAAACCTCCTTAGCCAGTTCACAATGGTGTACCAATCTAAAGATGTTTTTGTCTATACCATTGAAGAGTGCATTCAATGCCTTAGAGTTCCCAAGAGCCAAAGCCTCTTATTCTTTGTTCCATTCCTCTTTAGGAATTAACACAGATACTCCATCCTTGTCAGTCTTCACTGGATGTTCCCATACTGAATTTGCAGCTCTCCAAGCCTTGCTGTCTAAAGACTTTAGGAAGGCAATCATCCTAGGTTTCCAATAGTCATAATTAGAGCCATCCAGAATTGGTGGTCTATTTGTGAATCCTATGTCTTTATCCATAGTACCAAAATTTATCTTCCCTAGATCTCACCTAGAAAATAACAGGAAGGGTGCCTGCTCTGATGCCAATTGAAATTCTGGCAACCACACGATGGATGTTATCACGGATGTTATGACATCCACTATAACATAGATTACTGCACTTAATAATAAGCTGTAAATGGAAAGCGGTAAATAACACAAGTAATTGTTCACCCAGTTCAGTGTCAACCACACTTACATCTAGGGGCTACCAAGCCAGGGAGGAAATTCACTATCAGTAGAATTAATTCAGAGTCAAACAATCCCAGTTTGCACTCTTCACTTAAGACCTACCCAATGACATTTCAGCCTAGAGACCACTAGACCTGAGTATACCCACTCACTCCTCCTCAATCACCTCAGTGATTTCAATATATAATTACAAAAGAGATATGAAGACTCACTTCAAACACACCTTGATCTTGCTTCACAGCTTTGATTAAGTGACACACACTCTTGCTTAACAGCTTTGAGTGACACAATGAACACACTTGTTCATACATAATAACCAAAGCAATTATACAACATATAATTGCTTGGCACACAAGGAATCCTAAGACTCCTAGACACACGTGAAGAGCAAACCTCTTCACTCACAAATCACACTCTCCAATCTTTGTCTTAAAGCTCTCTCTTCAAGCTCTCTCCCATTAGGAATGATCCTTCTGCTATTTATAGTAGCAGACTTGCGTTGGTCCTTGGTAGAGAATTTAGGTTTACTCAAGATAAACCTTTCTTCATGAAGCTGCACACTTATCATTAGGTCAGGAGCCTTCTATGTTATCCTCAGGAATGCCTGTTATGTTTCCTAAAATAACTATGCTTCCTGGATTGTTTCCTGAAGTATAGCCTGAGCTAATAACAGGAAAAACAAACCCTGCGCGCCCTGATGTCATATAATCAATGTCATAACATTCAGTCATGACATTCAGCTTCACTTACTCTTAACGTTTCCTACATAACACTCTTCATGTATGTCCTAACATCAGTTATGACATTTACTCATACATTAATGTTTTGCCATAAAATGAAGCCAATCAAAAGCATCTACATTTACTAGTTGAATCAGGAGTGTTCTAAATGGGAGAATGATGAGGTAAATACTGTCTTAGATTATGGGGTGTCTATCTTGGTCTCTGACTCAGGCTGAGGCCAGAATACTTGTGGAGAAGTGATTTCTTCTACTGCAAGTAACTCTAGAAAGAAGTGGATCAGTTTGGTTCCTGTGAAACGAGTAAGCTAAGGATTTCTGCAGCATGGATCAGATGTCTTTCAAGCGGGAATGGCATTTGGTATAACTAACAAATTAAGAGGCTCTGCGTGTCTTTTTAAGGAATGTGAATGCGTTCAGTAAGTGTGCTAAACAAGGAGTGAGCTCTTGAAAACATGAAGATGAGTCTTATGTTTTCCATTCATGTTAAGGTGTTCTTCTAGAAAAAGAGCACTGGTTATCCTTGGCATGGGGAGTTAAACTTCTGTCTAGGATCTGTTGCTGCAATAATAAAATTATTTTTCAAGAAGTTGGTGATTGTATGTCTCTATGAGGGTGGAATGTCAGACAAAATGTTGTGACATTGTGTCTCTATTCTAGCTCATGGTGAACTTGGCATTTTTTTTGGCTCTGTCATTGGGAGTCAATGGATTAAATCATATTTGTACAAACCTATTAGGAGTAATACAAAGTTAGAGCATTATGATATGGCTTCCACTGAAGGGATTTTTGGTCAACAAATTTTTGGGCCTCTATCCAAGTGTTTTTGTCTTGCATTTGTATGACTGGTGAAGATCAAGACACCATCAGTCTTGATTTTGTGCATATGGAAGGACATTCACCCTGACATCTTGGAGATTTTTCTAGTCTTTCAAAGCTGGATCTGAGTGATCTTGCAGATAGTTATGTCTATCCTACGACTACCTCTGCTATTAGGGGGAGTGCTAATTATGCATGACAGGGGGAGTTGTGTACCTGTCTGATGTGGAAGCTGCATTGTTGTAGCTTGTACAAAGTTTGCTGATTCTCAGGAAAGCTTGTGTTCTTTGACCACTGGTAAGGTCGTAATGTCAGACAAGACGTCTTGACATTGTGATGTGTGGTGTACCTTTTTACCTTGACAATGTGACTATGGGTCTGGCTTTGTAAGGCTGTTGGTTTGAACTAGGATTGTGCTTGCTAGGAAACAATGTTGGTTAGTGTCTAGGAGAAATTATTTTTCTCTGCAAAATATTTGTGTGTCTTAAATTGGGGATTTAATATCAATTATGTCACTCCTGAAGGTGCAGCTTCATACAAGGAAAGAAATCAAGATTCAATGACTATGTTCATGGGGTAAAGCTATGTGGAGTTTATACTATGGAGATTGTTTCTCATCATGATGAAGCATGGTGTATGATTGCTTGTCATGAAAATGGTCATGGTGAAGAATCGTTTTGTCCTGGCTATTGATGGATCTGTGCAAAAGGGTAGTAGATAGAAAGTAAAAGGAGAAGTAGTTTATGTCCATGACTTGTTGCTTGTAGTCTGACTGATTAATGAAGGAATCATTTCTTAAGGTGCTTAAGAATAATTATTGTAATGTCAGACAGGATGTCTGAACATTATGTCTCTGAGGAAGCTATATGAGAGTTTATTTCTCTCTATGATTTTTTGGTGTTTGTGATGATCTGCTAAGTAGCTGCAGTTATGTCCTTTTGAGACCTTCATGTGTATCTTAATGAAATGTATGCACTACTATGGAAATAGTAAGTCTTGTGGTTGGTGTATTAAGAACCAAAGTGAGTGGTAAAGGAGTTGATGTCATACATGATGGGCTGGAATTAGAATTGTGAGGCTTGATACTCACAGAAGTGTTTTATCTAATCATGCTGGAGTATGATGTGGAGGTAGTGGTCAAGACTGCTCTAGATCATGGTGTAAGGTAGTCAGTGTGCTTGTTCATTTGCATAAGTTAGATATAAAACTTAGTGCTCTGAGTTACGCTAGGATCAGAATGCTTATGGGAAGGTGGTTTCTTCTCCTGAAAGTGATCTGGAAAAGATTGATAACTTGTGAAGCAAGATAATTGAGAATTTTATTCTAGAATATGTTAGTATGTCAAGCCAAGTGTGCATGACATCTTGCCTATCCAAGGAGTTATGATAACTTATGTGGATGCGTAAGGCCATTTGTCATATTTTTTCTGGTTGAGTGAGTTCAGCAGGGGGATTTAATTCCTTGTCCATGGATTGTTGCTGCAGTGGTGCAGTCTTTATATTGATTGGGGATCAAGCAGTTTGTGTATCTTTTAGGAGGTTGTGAGATGTCATACTAGATATTCACACACCATGTGCAGTTAGTCAGATGAGTCTTGCTTTGAAGCATGATGATTCTGTTTCAGGTTTTGGGTTTGGCTCTGATTGATGTGTTATGAGTTTATTTGTGTGCATCTGAGTTTATATGTGTGTACATTTACTCCAATTTTTGTCAATTTTTGGCTAAAAATTGGGAGTAAAGTGTATTAATGTTATCTGTTGTTCTGATGTTATGTCACATGTATTGACATACTGACCAACATTGTGATAGGTCTTTGCTACTACTAAGGAAAGAGTAGTGTGTTGAGTATGGTGTGTTGATAAAACTACTGCCGTTGAACTACTGTTGTTGCTGATTTATCATGGTTTGGTTGTTTTAGCCAAAATTGGCCAAAGGGGGAGATTGTTGGTTCCATGATTCTATGATTGGATAAATTTTGGTAAAACATGATTCTACATTGATGTTAAGTAAGATGCTACAACATCTTCATCAACTGTTATGACAGTACTACTGTCATGTGTTTCAAACAAGATGTCGAGACAGATGTCATGACATCTTTGTCTAGTAAAGCAGGCACTGCTATTTTATATCTTTTGACAGAGGTGTTTTGGTTTGATGAGATCCTCTTGGATATACCTCATCATTATGCACATGTCAAGAAGATTTATTAGGAACAAAATGCAGATTTAATTGGATTTCATAAAAAGGATCTTTGAGATTTTTTAGAAAACTATAAAATACTTGTTTCTATTTTTATGGAGAAGATTCTCCGGAAGATTAAAATGAGATGATTTGGAATTTGATTTGATTTGATTTGATCAAATATGAGTTGGTTTTAATTATGAGAAGATTTGGAGTTTGATTTGATTTGATTTAATCAAATCGAAATTGGTGTTAATTATGAAAAGATTTGATTGGATTATTTGATTTGATTTTATCAAATCTGAGGAAGCTTTTGCTAAAGTCCAAGCCCATACTAGAAGAGTAGAAATAAGGACTTGCTAGACCTAAAGAAGACAAGCATTCACAACAAGAAGATCTTGAGTGCAAAATAAGGGTTTAGGATTTTTAGAGTTTTTGTGTGTAACTTTGTAAGTCACCCTTTGTATCTTTTGATGCATCGTGGTAGACATATTTAGGTTGTAAGTTGTTAATTGTAAACTGTTCACTCAAAGCTTGTAAGCAAGAATGTATTATTCTTGATTGAAGTTGTTAAGCAAGATCAAGTATTGTCTTTGAAGAGTGACTTCTAAAGCTTATTCATTTATTGTTATCACTGCTGTGATTGAGGGGAGCGAGAGGTGTCTCATATCTAGGAGTGTCCTAGGTAGAAGTTGCACTGGGTAGGGATTAAATGAGGGGTTGTAAACGAGGGAGTTTAGTTCTGATTGATACTACTGATAGTGGGTTTCCTTCCTGGCTTGGTAGCCCCCAGAAGTAGGTGATGTTGCACCGAACTGGGTTAACAATTCATTATGTTATTTATCTTTCTGCATTTAATATTCTGCTCAATTTAAATGGATTGTTCTGTCAGGTTGCAGATGTTACAACATATGTCATGACACTATTAATTCTTAAAGTAAATCAAAATGCTCGTGTTCTGTCCTTGTTATGTTTAAGCAGAGATCAATGTCTAGGACATCTGAGATCTGCATACCAGAATTTCAATTGGTATCAAAGCAGGCATCTTGTCTTTTCTAAATGAGATCTTGGGACATTCTTTTTGGTGTTTTAAACAAGGAGAAATTGTAGCTGATTTGCTGATCTTGCTAAATGTTTGAGCTACTGATGGGTTCTTGAGGTGACGCTGCTTATGGACTTAAGGGGGAGTTTGTGTTTACTTCTACTTTTGAAGGATTCTGTGTATCTGCTGCTATGCTCTCTGATATATGAGCTTTTGTGACTTGTTGAATGTTTTTTTGGAGAGATTAGATCATTCATTCTGATATACTCAAGGGTATTGATGGTTGAGATGAGTGTTCTGGATCAAGAGGAACAAATACTGATGGTTGTTCAAGGTTTCTGAGGAGTTTCTATAATAACTGCAGGAGGAATGACTTTTTTTTCTTCTGTATGGTGTCCTATAATACGTTTTGACATCTTGTTTAGGGCATGTTGAAGATGTTCTTTGGTGGTTCCGCTGCATATTTTTCTAATGGAAGAACTCTGGATTTTTTTCAAAGTCGGGAGAAATGGAATGAAGAGAGTTATTTGTTGATGCCTGTTGTTGTTGACTTGGTACTAGGAAGTCATAGAAGGTGAGTTGAGATCATATTCATCATATTCACGATCCATGAAATTGGTAAATACACTTTGCGACTAAGTTTCCAAAGATACTTAAGATATCTCTCAAGTCCCCTCATATAGGCATCTGTGGTCGTGTTTAAGAGTTCCTTCAGGAAGATAATCTGATTCTCATGCTGAAGATCAATTTCTGAAGTTCTCTGGTGTTGATGGATGTCATTCAACTTAAAGATAGTGGTAGGTGATTTACTTTCACCACTCATGACTTGCAAGGGTTCTATCAACAGAGGAAGTCATAGGCAAGTTGAGTCAAGGGTGTCAGCCGTGATGTTTTCAACATTAAATATCCTTTAACTAAAGAATACTTTTGGTATTGCTGAAGTGTAAATATGTGTCAGATGGTCTTCTCGACAAGTTGTGTGGATTTAAGATCAATTTCTATCTGTGGAATGCACAAGTATTTAATTGGTTACCCATAGTGTTCAACATTGTCAAAAGTTCAGATGGTTCATCAGGTGGATGATCCAAGATAGTCTTCTAGAAGAAGGATTCCTTATAAGGATTTAAGTTTTATTGCTATTTTTGTTATTCTCAAATATCCTTAGTCAATGATCAAGGTGTCTCATCAGTTGTTGCTCAAGTATCTGGCCCTTGATTTGTTTAGTCCACTTCAAAGATCTGATGTTCAACCAAATGTTGAGTAGAGATTATGCAAAATCTTGTTGATTCAAAGAGTGATTCTCTGAAGCAAAGGATATGTAACTTGAAGATCAAGTTTGCTTGGTGGATCAGAAGATTTTCTAGAGCTCTGAAAGAAGTTGAGTTAACCAAACTGTGGCATTTATTTAAGAAGTGTACTTGGAGAAAATTACTCTTGTGCAGAATGGTAGTTGTTTGAAGACCAAAGGAGGGTCTGGTTTTGTTCATGTATTAGATCTTATGGTAGAAACCCTAAGCTGATTAAGGATGAATGCCTTCTTTTGGGAGAGTTATGAAAGTTCAACTCTCTCTATGTTATTTGGATTTCTCGTTGGTGGAACTGTGCTCTCTGATGATCTTCAGATTGGATTACTATACATATAGTAAGTCCAAGTGGTTATTGTATCAAGAACCGTAATGTATGGTGACATGATTAGGATGTCCTAACTGATGTTAGAACATCACTTTGTTTGCTAAACTTGGGGTTCAGATTGTGGAAGCTGATACTTACTAGTTGAATCAGGAGTGTTCTAAATGGGAGAATGATGAGGTAAATACTATCTTGGATTATGGGGTGTCTATCTTGGTCTCTGACTCAGGCTGAGGCCAAAATACTTTTGGAGAAGTAGTTTCTTCTACTGCAAGTAACTCTAGAAAGAAGTGGATCAGTTTGGTGCCTGTGAAACGAGTAAGCTAAGGATTTATGCAACATGGATTTGATGTCTTTCAAGTGGGAATGACATTTGGATAACTAACAAATTAAGAGGCTATGCATGTCTTTTTAAGAAATGTGAATGCGTTCAGTAGGTGTGCTGAACAAGGAGTGAGCTCTTGAAAACATGAAGATGAGACTTATGTTTTCCATTCATGTTATGGTGTTCTTCTAGAAAAAGAGCACTGGTTATCCTTGGCATGGGGAGTTATACTTCTGTCTAGGATCTGTTGCTGCAATAATACAATTATTTTTCAAGAAGTTGGTGATTGTATGTCTCTATGAGGGTGGAATGTCAGACAAAATGTTGTGACATTGTGTCTCTATTCTAGCTCATGGTGAACTTGACATTGTATTTTTTTTGGCTCTGTCATTGGGAGTCAATGGATTAAATCATATTTGTACAAAATTATTGGGAGTAATACAAAGGTAGAGCATTACGATCTGGCTTCAACTGAAGGGATTTTTGGTCAGCAGATTTTTGGGCCTCTATCCAAGTGTTTTTGTCTTGCATTTGTATGACTGGTGAAGATCAAGACACCATCAGTCTTGATTTTGTGCATATGGAATGACATTCACCCTGACATCTTGGAGATTTTTCTAGTCTTTCAAAGCTGGATCTGAGTGATCTTGCAGATAGTTATGTCTATCCTACGACTACCTCTGCTATTAGGGGGAGTGCTAATTATGCATGACAAGGGGAGTTGTGTACATGTCTGATGTGGAAGTTGCATTGTTGTAGCCTGTACAAATTTTGATGATTCTCAAGCAAGCTTGTGTTCTTCGACCACTGGTAAGGTCGTAATGTCAGACAAGACGTCTTGACATTATGTTGTCTGGTGTACCTTTTTACCTTGACAATGTGACTATGGGTCTGGCTTTGTGAGGCTGTTAGTTTGAACTAGGATTGTGCTTGCTAGGAAACAATGTTGGTTAGTGTCTGGGAGAAATTATTTTTCTCTGCAAAATATTTGTGTGTCTTAAATTGGGGATTTAATATCAATTATGTCACTCCTGAAGGTGCAACTTCATACAAGGAAAGAAATCAAGATTCAATGACTATGTTCATGGGGTAAAGCTATGTGGAGTTTATACTATGGAGGTTGTTTCTCATCATGATGAAGCATGGTGTATGATTACTTGTCATGAAAATGGTCATGGTGAAAAATTGTTTTGTCCTGGCTATTGATGGATCTGTGCAAAAGGGTAGTAGACAGAAAGTAAAAGGAGAAGTAGTTTATGTCCATGACTTGTTGCTTGTAGTCTGACTGATTAATGAAGGAATCATTTCTTAAGGTTCTTAAGAATAATTATTGTAATGTCAGACAGGATGTCTGAACATTATGTCTCTGAGGAAGCTATATGAGAGTTTATTTCTCTCTATGATTTTTTGGTGTTTGTGATGATCTGCTAAGTAGCTGCAGTTATGTCCTTTTGAGACCTTCATGTGTATCTTAATGAAATGTATGCACTACTATGGAAATAGTAAGTCTTGTGGTTGGTGTATTAAGAACCAAAGTGAGTGGTAAAGGAGTTGATGTCATACATGATAGGCTGGAATTAGAATTGTGAGGCTTGATACTCACAGAAGTGTTTTATCTAATCATGCTGGAGTATGATGTGGAGGTAGTGGTCAAGACTGCTCTAGATCATGGTGTAAGGTAGTCAGTGTGCTTGTTCATTTGCATAAGTTAGATATAAAACTTAGTGCTCTGAGTTACGCTAGGATCAGAATGCTTATGGGAAGGTGGTTTCTTCTCTTGAAAGTGATCTGGAAAAGATTGATAACTTGTAAAGCAAGCTAATTGAGAATTTTATTCTAGAATATGTTAGTATGTCAAGCCAAGTGTGCATGACACTTGCCTATCCAAGGAGTTATGATAACTTGTGCGGATACGTAAGGCCATTTGTCATATTTGTTCTGGTTGAGTGAGTTCAGCAGGGGGATTTAAGTCCTTGTCCATGGATTGTTGCTGCAGTGGTGCAGTCTTTATATTGATTGGGGATCAAGCAGTTTGTGTATTTCTTGGGAGGTTGTGAGATGTCAGACTAGATATTCACACACCATGTGCAGTTTGTCAGATGAGTCTTGCTTTGAAGCATGATGATTCTGTTTCAGGTTTTGGGTTTGGCTCTGATTGATGTGTTATGAGTTTATTTGTGTGCATCTGACTTTATATATGTGTACATTTACTCCAATTTTTGGCTAAAAAGGGGGAGTAAAATGTATTAATGTTATATGTTGCCCTGATGTTATGTCACATGTATTGACATGCTGACCAACATTGTAATAGGAATTTGCTACTGCTAAGGAAAGAGTAGTGTGTTGAGCATGATAGTTTGTGAGGTTGGATGTATTTGATAAAACTACTACTGTTAAACTACTTTTGTTGCAGATTTATCATGGTTTGGTTGTTTTAGCCAAAATTTGCCAAAGGGGGAGATTGTTAGTTCCATGATTCTATGATTGGCTAAATTTTGGTAAAACATGATTCTACACTGATGTTAAGTAAGATGTTATAACATCTTCATCAACTGTTATGACAGTACTACTGTCATGTGTTTCAAACAAGATGTCGAGACAAATGTCATGACATCTTTGTCTAGTACAAGAGGCACTGCTTTTTTATATTTCTTGACAGAGGTGTTTTGGTTTGATGAGATCCTCTTGGATATACCTCATCATTATGTGCAGGTCAAGAAGATTTATTAGGAACAAAGTGCAGATTTAATTGGATTTCATTCAAAGGATCTTTGAGATTTTTTAGAAAACTATAAAATACTTGTTTCTATTTTTATGGAGAAGATTCTGCAAAATATTTACAATGATAAGATTTGGAATTTGGTTTGATTTGATTTGATCAAATATGAGTTGGTTTTAATTATGCGAAGATTTAGAGTTTGATTTGATTTGATTTGATCAAATCTAAATTGGTGTTAATTATGAAAATATTTGATTGGATTATTTGATTTGATTTTATCAAATCTGAGGAAGCTTTTGCTAAAGTCCAAGCCCATACTAGAAGAGTAGAAATAAGGACTTGCTAGACCTAAAGAAGACAAGCATTCACAACAAGAAGATCTTGAGTGCAAAATAAGGGTTTAGGATTTTGAGAGTCTCTTGTGTGTGACTTTGTAAGTCACCCTTTGTATCTTTTAATGCATCGTGCTAGACATATTTAGGTTGTAAGTTGTTAATTGTAAATTGTTCACTCAAAGCTTGTAAGAAAGAATGTATTATTCTTGATTGAAGTTGTTAAGCAAGATCAAGTATTGTCTTTGAAGAGTGTCTTCTAAAGCTTATTCATTTGTTGTTATCACTGCTGTGATTGAGAGGAATGTGAGGTGTCTCATATCTAGGAGTGTCCTAGGTAGAAGTTGCACTGGGTAGGGATTAAATGAGGGGCTGTAAATGGGGGAGTTTAGCTATGATTGGTACTACTGATAGTGGATTTCCTTCCTGGCTTGGTAGCCCCCAGATGTAGGTGATGTTGCACCGAACTGGGTTAACAATTCATTGTATTATTTATCTTTCTGCATTTAATATTCTGCTCAATTTAAATTGTTCTGTTAGGTTGCAGATGTTACAACATATGTCATGACACTGTTAATTCTTAAAGTAAATTAAAATGCCCGTGTTCTGTCCTTGTTATGTTTAAGCAGAGACCAATGTCTAGGACATCTGAGATCTGCATACTAGAATTTCAATTGGTATCAGAGTAGGCATCCTGTCTGTTCTAAATGAGATCTTGGAACATTCTTTATGGTGTTTTAAACAAGGAGAAGTTGTAGCTGATTTGCTGATCTTGCTAAATGTTTGAGCTACTGATGGGTTCTTGAGGTGTCGCTGCTTATGGAGTTAAGGGGGAGTTTGTGTTTACTCATGCTTTTGAAGGATTATGTGTATCTGCTGTTGTGCTCTCTGATATAGGAGCTTCTGTGACTTGTTGAATGTTTTTTGGAGAAATCAAATCATTCATTCTGATATACTCAAGGGTATTGATGGTTGAGATGAGTGTTCTGGATCAAGAGGAACAAATACTGATGGTTGTTCAAGGTTTCTGAAGAGTTTCTATAAAAACTGCAGGAGGAGTGGCTTTTTTTCTATATGGTATCCTATAAGATGTTTTGACCTCTTGTTTAGGGCATGTTGAAGATGTTCTTTGGTGGTTCCGCTGCATATTTTTCTAATGGAAGAATGGATTTTTTTCAAAGTCGGGAGAAATGGAATGGATAGAGTAATTTGTTGATGCCTGTTGTTGTTGATTTGGTACTAAGAAGTCATAGAAGGTGAGTTGAGATCATATTCATCATATTCACGATCCATGAAATTGTTAAATACACTTTGCAACTAAGTTTCCAAAGTTGCTTGAGATATCTCTCAAGTCCCCTCATATAGGCATCTCTGGTCGTGTTTAAGAGTTCCTTCAGGAAGATAATCTGATTCTCATGCTGAAGATCAATTTCTGAAGTTCTCTGGTGTTGATGGATGTTATTCAACTTAAAGATAATGGGAGGTGATTTACTTTCACCACTCATGACTTGCAAGGGTTCTATCAATAGAGGAAGTCATAGGTAGGTTGAGTCAAGGGTGTCAGCCGTGATGTTTTCAACATTAAAGGTCCTTTATATAAAGAATACTTTTGGTATTACAGAAGTGTAAATATGTGTCAGATGGTCTTCTCGACAAGTTGTGTGGATTTAAGATCAATTTCTATCTGTGGAATGCACAAGTATTTAATTGGTTATCCATAGTGTTCAACATTGTCAAAAGTTCAGATGGTTCATCAGGTGGATCATCCAAGATAGTCTTCTGGAAGAAGGATTCCTTATAAGGATTTAAGTTTTATTGCTATTTTTGTTATTCTCAAATATCCTTAGTCAATGATCAAGGTGTCTCATCAGTTGTTGCTTAAGTATCTGGCCCTTGATTTGTTTAGTCCACTTCAAAGATTTGATGTTCAACCAAATGTTGAGTAGAGATTATGCAAAATCTTGTTGATTCCAAGAGTGATTCTCTGAAGCAAAGGATATGTAACTTAAAGATCAAGTTTGCTTGGTAGATAAGAATATTTTCTATAGCTCTGAAAGAATATTTTCAAGTTTGCTTGGTGTACCCATAACAATGGTACACACATAGAGTTAACAAACTATAGACCTAAGCTCTAAGTTATAGGACTCCTAACAAGGTATGCCAAAGGTTTTAACTTAACAAAGTCAAAGGGGTGTAGGTTCTATCTTAAGACTAAATTGAAATTCCTAATGACTCTAACAAGGTGCAGGGGAGGCTAAAAGAGTAATGATCTGTCTATGACATTGAGTCAATAGAGAGACTTTCCTTTGTACTAAGGAACACAAGGAAACTCTTTAGAATGAGAGCTAACTAGCTACATCACTTGGGGTAAAACTTTACAAAGTTTCAAGCACACATATATATTCATTCAAACATGATGAGGACATAAAATCATGATAACAAGGAGGAGAGGATAAGCACATGACAACATCATGCAACACTTTGATAAAGTCAATAGATGACAAGGTTATAACCAAGCATCCATCCTTATTAGTTAGAATCAAAACCAATGGTTACAACCAAAAGGTAAACATAGATGTTACAATATCTAAAGGATCGTGAAATAAGGTTCTTACAAGACCAAACATCATAGGTGACAATTTGAAGTAAAAACAATCATATATAAGTCAAAACATTACTTATCATGGTGGAGATCAAAACTCAAAATCAACATGCATAAATCATGACAATATTTAAAGCATGTATATCAAACCAAAGTATGGCAGAGGCAACAACCAAAATATCTTTGAATAAGAGCGAGACACGTGTGACAAAAACATGTGGGTCAAAGCGTAAACATCCAAGGGATAACTTGTAGACATCAAGATCATGTCATATGAGTGACAAAAATTCTTGGAAACATTACGGATGTGAGATGAACATGTTAAACAAGTAGATAAAAACCAACATGTAAAAGAGTTCAATCATGGTCTTTGAGTAAGATGAGAAACAATCACAAGGATTGATTCATACAAACATGCATACTAAACATCTTTCAAAGCAAAACAACAAGTATTTAAGAACACTTAAGGCATGGTATGAGAGACATAAAGCACATGTTCATTCAAGTCACTTGATCATATAAGAGAATCAGATGTTAAGGGCAAGGTAACAACCAAGGTTTCAAAAGATTAAAACATGTATTTATATATGAACTTGAAAAAGTAATAACAACTATGTAACAACAAGGGAATATAAGTTCATCACATCAAATCAGGTTCATACAAGATGCATATGGTTCATACAACTCAAGAAGTTCAAGGAGAATCAAAGGATCAATCAAAAGGTCAAAAGGAAACCTAAGAAAACCCTAAAAAGGTCATATACTTGGATCATGGATAATCACAACATGAACTAATATTTTTGGAAATTTCTCAATGTAAATGAAAAATAGACATAAGCATGAACGTTTAACAAAAAGAATAGGCAAAAAATCATTTAAGATGAAGAAGTTATGACAAGTTGAACTTGTGAAAGAAATAAAGAAATCAAGTGGAAAAAACTAAAGGGAAGTGGTCACCATAGGTGTTGAACCCACGCTGCTAAGGTTACAACCTAAAACACATACCAGACCAACTAACACGTACGTTATAAAAATTGATGGAAGCAAACAATAAAATATTAAATTCAATTGAGAAATAAAAGAAATAAAAAGAACTGAGGCGGTGGGGGATTCGAACCCTAGTTCTTCAGGCTACAAGATACATAGGTGTCGCATCGCTGTGAAAGAGGGGGCGACAAAAGACAGAAGAGTCGCCACCGTTCATTATTTATCCAAAAGAGAGGGAAAGGAGACGATCAGAGAAAACCTACGGAAAAGAGAGAAGACAGGTCATCGCAACCAAATCTTGGGTTCGGGAGTCGGTTACGCAAGGGGAAGGTATGAGCACCCCTCACGTCTGTTGCACTCAATGGTATCCACGCTTGTTATCTATCTAAAAGGCTGTAAAAATATCTAAACTACTGGCTCACGGGGACAAAAGAAAAAAAAAGAGACTCGATAGAGCATCGCAGCTCCATGCCTATGTATTCCCTCGTACAATGGGAAAGTCAGAGTCAATGTAGTTCGGGAAACTACGGGTGAAAGTGGGGGAAGGTTGCTCACCAAGATATTGTCGTCTTGTGCCTATGTATCCTTGTCTGGTACGAGAAATCAGAGCAAACGTAGTTCGGGCTGACACGACCACAGATTGGTTCAAGTGTCTTAACTGAGTAGGGTTAAACCTTCATTCTAGCAGTTAGGTGTGTTGTTGCTCGACCATTGGAGACTTAGGCGTTACCTGTTTGCGGTAGAACCAAGAGTTAACACACTCTTTCTAAAAAATAGTTTTTAATTAATCCCGGAGGATAAAAAGGTTTGATGTTTTTGTTTTTGTGTTTTTTAGACAAGAAGTGAATTGAGTTAAGTTTGTAACTCATGTTGCACTAAAGACTATGAATTAAGAGCGAATGCATCGCATATCGCCTAAAGGGCATACACTAAACACTCTAGACAGTTGAGAGGAGGCCCTTCAACCATCATTCCTCAATTACTTAAGGCTCGTAGCATACAACACATGTTATCCTTTATTAGATGATTTAAAGTGTTTAGGAGATGAGAAGAGAAAGACACAGACTAAGAGGAAACTGGACCCTAATGTTGTCATACACAATGCTCCTAAAGTTAGGATGAAAGGGAAGAAGTACCCTAATGTTATCATGCATAGGATTGAACACCTAATGTCTCTCCTACTCCCATATTAAACAGAGGGACTAGGAATCCTAGGGGGATCATGGCCAAAAGCCAAGTAAAGACTAAATAATTCACTCATAGATGAAATAAAAAGGAAAAGAAAGTTGACTTAAACAAGTCAACATGCAATACAGACAAGAGATATGAGATGCAAAGAAAAGATGCATACATAAAGAAAAAGGGGAGGAAAAAGTGTGGGGCAGACACCACCACAAGCACATCTTAACCAACAATTCTTAAAGTTCACACAAAGTAATGCAAACAAAACAATGCTAACAATAATGCAAATCAAAGACAAATGTCCATGGCAAAAGACAATGACTTGGACCTGAAGGGATGGAAAGCGAACGACTTTCAAACATTCAAGGTAAAAGACGGTTGAATACCAAAGAGCCCGGAAATTTGCCAACCGCAAAAGTAGAACTGCAAACTTGTTTACTCGAATAGAAACCCCGAAAAAAAACTGTATCTGATAGTTGCAACGGTAATAAGCCAAATGACTATCAATTAGAAAATGTTGACACGCAGTCAGAAGAAATATCTGCTAACACGCAGGCAACGACACCAAGTCGGTAAGAAAATCTGACATCGCCGTCAGGCATCTGTTAAACAAAACAGGCATCGAACCCGAAGGTCGACTCAACCTAAGTTGAGAAGAGACATCTGACCTTACCTTCAGGCATTCGCTAAATAAAAGCGAGCTTCGAACCCGAAGGCCGGCTCAACCCGAAGTTGAGAAGAAAATCTGACCTCGCCGTCAGTCATTCGCTAAATAAAAGCGAGCATCGAACCCGAAGGCCGACTCAACCCTAAGTTGAGAAGAAACATCTGACCTCGCCGTTAGGAATTCGCTAAATAAAAGCGAGCATCGAACCCGAAGGCCGGCTTAACCCTAAGTTGAGAAGAAACATCTGACCTCACCGTTAGTCATCTGCTTATAACAAACAGGCATCGAATCCGAAGGCCGACTCAACCCTAAGTTGAGAAGAAACAACTGACCTCGTTGTTAGTCATCTATGTATAACAAATATGCATCGAACCCGAAGGCCAGCTCAACCTAAGTTGAGAAGAGACATCTGACCTCGCTGTCAGGCATTCGCTAAATAAAAGCGAGCATCGAACCCGAAGGCCAACTCAACCTAAGTTGAGAAGAAACATCTGACCTTGTCACCAGTCATCTGTTTATAACAAACATGCATCAAACCCGAAGGCCAGCTCAACCTAAGTTGAGAAGAGACATTTGACCTTGCCGTCGGGCATTCGCTAAATAAAAGCGAGCATCGAACCCGAAGGCTGACTCAACCCTAAGTTGAGAAGAAACATCTGACCTCGCCGTCAGTCATCTGTTTATAACAAACAGATATTGAGCCCGAAGGCCGGCTCAACCTAAGTTGAGAAGAGACATCTGACCTCGCCGTCAGGCATTTGCTAAATAAAAGCGAGCATCGAACCCGAAGACCGGCTCAACCCTAAGTTGAGAAGAAACATCTGACCTCGCCGTCAGTCATCTGGGTGAAGAAATCCGCTGGGGAAATATGAACTTGAATAAGTAAATTCTGTTAGGGAGAATGATAAGATGAACACATCTGTCAATGATTTTGTTGGAGGTCTGGATACCATGCATGCTTGAGAAACATGTTGATAAGTGTTGGAGATATACCTGAAAACAAGGAGGTAACACCCTGGCTTATGTTTCAAATGTGTATGTTTGAATATGGTGTAATGCTCCATACGAAATGGAAATGCTACACATTTGGGAGAATGCTATGCACAATGCAAATGCAAAGGAACCACTCTAGCAACATAAATGCTGAAGAGAGGAAACCAACTCCGCTGGAGAAATACTAGGCATGCCTAGCATAAACGGACTCACGCTGGGGAAAACAAGCCCTGGATGGCCTCTGAGAAAACTTCTGGGTAAAACGGCTTTGCTAGGAGCAAATCCACTCCGCTAAGGAAAACGCCCTGGATGGCCTACCTGAACACATCTCTTCTAGGGAACAAACAACTCGGCTGGAGACAACAGATCCACTCTACTGGGAAAATCAGCCCTGGATGGCCTGCCAGAATATATCATTCCGGGGAACAGACAACTCCACTAGGGAATCAAAGCAAACTGCTAAGGAATAGCTCCATTCTGCCGGAGATTTCACTCTACTGTAGATTGAATCCTCTATCTTCTAGGGATAATGCACAAGATTTACTGGGAGATTATCCCACACTCTTTTTGCTGAGGGTGGAGATATACAATCTCTGAGTTAGTCCCACTCCGCGGGGAAGAAAAATACTCCGCTGATTCGGCTGGGGATTAGGCAATGAGGGAATCAGCATCGACCTCTGCTTGGGGAAATGAGAACTAAACTCAACAATATCAACCTCTGCCTGGGAATGAGTCAATGACCTAGACTCTGAGGGAAAAGAAGCCAAACTTCTAGACTCTGTGGGGAAAATGAAACTCTGAATTCATTCCACTGTTGGGGATAATCCCACACCCACTTGTTAGGGATGCTCCTACTCAGCCGGAGATTTCAATCTCGACCTGCTGAGGATAGCCTTGACCGCATATAATTCCAACCTGCTAGGGATGAAAACAGTCTTAATCTGCACACCTTCTTCAGGTGAGGGACTTCTGGAAAAGTCTCGAGGATGAGAGTCCTGCAAATGATAAACAAACAAACATGTTCTGTGCAGCGGGCACCATCTTAATCATCACTTGTGACATTATTCAAGCAAATACAATGTTTCAGTTATAGTTGGCAGAGCCCACCATTTTATGTATGCAAAGTTTTATCAAAAACATCAGGCGTCTTTTGCAAACAAAACAGTAAAAAGCTGGAAAAAAAACAAAAGCTTTCTGAATAGTATATTTTATTGATTGATGGCCTGTAAATAGGAAAAAATATAACAGATGCAACTCCTGAAATTAGAAAGTTGCGCAAGAAGTATACAGAAATGCACAAATATATACAACATGTCGACAATGTGGTACAGACAACCACCATGGGACAACTCAACTATGACTCGCATGACTTCGATGCTTTGTCTTCTGAAGAGATTGATTTGGTTGATTGACCCTCGGGTCCTCCCAGAATCCACTATACTCTGAAGATCAATACGCAGACCGCAGTCATTTGCTTTTTTCAAATCCCTAACTTTTGCCTGAATTGCCCTTGCGGGTTTTTCGATTCACCGGGATACCCATTTTTGCCAAAGTTGCCCTTTCGGGTTTTCAACTTTGCAGGTTTACATTTTTCTTTTTATCCCTAACTTTTGCCTGAACCCATCCTTTTATGGTTCGCCGGGATGCCCCATTTTTTCCTGGATTTTTTTCCCAGCGGGTCTATCTTAAGCAAAGTATCTTTTAACTGCGTCTGTGTTCACAAGGGACGTGAAATCTTCACCATCCATCGTTGAAAGTAGTAAGGCTCTTCCGGAGAAGACTTTCCGCTTCAACACTAAATCACCTGCCTGAAAACTCCGAGGACTCATCTTCTTATCGAAGGCTTTCTTCATTATGCTCTAGTACAGACGACCGTATGCAATGGATGCCAACCTCTTCTCGTCCATCAAGCTGAGCTGATTTAATCTGTTCTTCACCCATTCTGCCTCATCCAGTTTGACGTCAACCAGAACTCTCAAAGAAGGAATCTCGACTTCCAATGGTAGGACTGCTTCCATACCATATACCAGCGAGAAAGGAGTTGCCCCAGTTGAAGTACGCACCGAGGTACGATACCCATGCAACATGAAGGGCAACATCTCGTGTCAATCTTTATAGGTCACAACCATCTTCTGCATTATCTTCTTTATGTTCTTATTGGCTGCCTCGATGGCGCCATTCATCTTCGGACGATAGGGGGAAAAATTGTGATGCTCAATCTTGAAACTTTTGCATAACTCCTTCATCATCTTGTTATTCAAATTTGAACCGTTATCAGTAATGATTCTTTCAGGTACTCCATAATGGCAGATGATGTCCCTCTTGATAAATCGGGCTACCACTTGTTTGGTGACATTAGCATATGAGGCTGCTTTGACCCACTTGGTGAAATAGTCAATCGCCACTAAGATGAAGCGATGTTCATTAGATGCGGTTGGCTTGATCTTGCCAATCATATCAATGCCCCACATGGAGAAGGGCCATGAAGATGCCATAACATTCAAAGGATTCGGCGACACATGAATCTTATTGGCATAAATCTAGCATTTATGGCATTTTTTGGCATACTTGAAGCAATCAAACTCCATAGTCAACCAATAATACCCTGCCCTTAACAGCTTTCGAGACATGGCATGCCCACTGGCGTGTGTTCCAAAGGCACCTTTGTGGACCTCTTCCATAAGCAAACTCGCTTCTTTTTCGTCCACACATCTTAGCAGCACCAAGTCAAAGTTTCTCCGATAGAGCACACCATCCTGGTTCAGATAGAAATTCCCAGCCAACCTCCTCAAGGTCTTCTTATCCCGAGCCGATGCCCCAGGAGGATATTCTTGGTTCTTGAGAAAGTTCTGGATGTCAAAATACCATGGCTTGCCATCAGAGGCCTCCTTTATTGCGAAAACGAATGTTGGTCTATCAAGACGTGAGATGACGATTCTCGGAGCATCGTTCCAAAAGTTCACTTTATACATTGAGGATAATGTAGCCAAGGCATCTGCCATCTGATTTTCTGCTCTCGGCACGTGATGAAATTCTACCCGGTCAAAGAAAGGTAGCAGCCTTCTTGCGTAGTTCATATAAGGGATCAGATTAGGCTGGCAGGTCTCCCACTCTCCTTTGATCTGATTGATCACCAAAGCTGAATCACCACAAATATCAAGGTTCTTGATTCTCAAGTCTATCGCTTCCTCAATACCCATGATACATGCTTCATATTCGGCTTCGTTGTTGGTGCATGGAAATGTTAACCTTGCAGTGAATGGTATATGAGAACCATGGGGAGTCGTAATGATTTCCCCAATTCCACTACCGTAGGAGTTAACAGCACGTCAAAGATCAATTTCCACTGGGAACCCAACTTAGGACCTTCATCAGGCAACAACTCATCACAGTCCTTCATCTTCAAGAACATGATATCCTCACCAGGAAACTCAAACTTCATTGGTTGATAGTCGTCGATTGGTTGCTCCGCGAGATATTCTGATAGAACACTCCCTTTAATGGCCTTCTGGGAGACGTATTGAATGTCGTATTCTGTCAAAACCATCTGCCATCTAGCAATCCTTCCCGAAAGTGATTGCTTCTCAAACACGTACTTAATCGGATCCATCTTCGAAATTAAGATGGTTGTGTGGTTTAGCATGTACTTCCTTAGGCGTTTGGCGGCCCAAGCAAGTGCGCAACAAGTCTTCTCAAACATTGAGTATCTGGACTCACAGTCTGTGAACTTTTTACTCAAGTAGTAAATTACATGCTCTTTTCTTCCCGTCTCGTCATGTTGACCGAGAACACAACCCATGGAATTCTCAAGAACTGTTAAGTACATTATCAACGGTCTTCCAGCCACTGAGGGCATCAGTATTGGTGGTTCCTGCAAATACTCTTTTATTTTCTCAAACGCCCTCTGGCAATTTTCGTTCCAGACGACCGCCTGATCTTTCTTCAATAGTTTAAACATTGGTTCACACGTGGCTGTGAGATGAGATATGAACCTCGCAATGTAGTTCAATCTACCCAGGAAGCCACAAACCTCTTTCTCAGTATTCGGTGCTGGCAATTCTTGAATTGCCTAGATCTTCGCAGGATCAACCTCAATACCTTTCTCACTGACAATGAACCCCAACAACTTTCCTGACCGCACACCAAAGGTGCACTTGTTTGGATTCAGCCTTAGTTTGAACTTCCTCAACCTCTCGAACAACTTCAGAAGATTCACCAGATGTCCTTCCTCCGTTTGCGACTTTGCAATCATGTCATCAACATAGACTTCAATCTCGTGATGAATCATGTCATGAAACAAAGTGACCATCGCCCGCTGATAGGTTGTCCCTGCGTTCTTCAACCCAAAATGAATTACCTTGTAGAAAAACGTCCCCCACGGTGTGATAAACGTTGTTTTCTCCATGTCCTCCGGTGCCATCTTAATCTGATTATAGCCGGAGAAACCGTCCATGAAGGAAAACATTGAATACTGCGCAGTATTATCAACAAGTACATCGATGTGGGGAAGCGGGAAATCATCTTTTAGACTCGCTCGGTTTAGATCACGGTAATCTACACACATTCGTACCTTACCATCCTTCTTGGGTACAGGCACAATGTTAGCGAACCACAGAGGATAATTCGTTACGGCGAGAAATCCGGCGTCCAACTGTCTTTGGACCTCTTCTTTGATCTTTACGACCATATTCGGCCTGGTTCTTCTTAATTTTTACTTGACGGGTGGACACTCTTCTCGAAGAGGTAGGCAATGAACCACAATGTATGTATCGAGTCCGGGCATATCTTCATATGACCAAGCAAAGACATCTTTATACTCTCGGAGTAGTTCTACCAGTCTTTGTTTGACATCATCTTCTAAGGTAGCCCCTATTCTGACCTCCTTCTTAGCCTCTTCTGTACCTAAATTGACGACTTCAACTTCCTCTTGGTGAGGCAGCATGACCTTCTCCTCTTGTCTTAGTAATCTGGCGAGCTCCTCAGGCAGGTCTTCGTCTTCTTCGATCTCTTCTTCCGCTTGAAAGATCAGATTATCAAAGTCATATCGAGTCATAGACGAGTCTGAGTCGGTGGCATCTGAAATGTGAAACCTGCAATGATGATGATTTAATGCTTAAATGATATGCAAATAAACAAACACACACCACATTGCCATTTTATTGTTAAAATATAAAAACATGAAAAACAAGGATCACAAATTTTTTGATGCAAAGACGCCTTTTTGATTAATGATAAAGAGATTGTTCAGACATAAACGATAAGGCCCTACAAATAAAGACCACTATGTTTCGGGCAGAACATAGGGCAGTACATTAATCAAAATAAAGCAATTACTCTTCATAAGTCACAGAGACGACTTCTTCGATGGTTCAATTCTTCAAACCCTGGCCTGGGATACATGGTTGGATCCATGCATCCATGTCGCAGTCACTGTTGTAATGCCCCGATTCTGAATTTCCCATTTTGTTGAGTCTTTTGATTTATTTTGATTGATTATTATTTCATTTGTGAAATTTGAATATGAATATGATATGTGTGCATATTATGATATTTTATTATTCGGAGAGTTTTGGGAATTAATTAGAGGGTGTTTTAGATAATCCTTAATTAGTTGTTATTTGAGAGAAATAGAATAGAAAGAGTATAAGTGGAAATAGAGAGAAAAGAAATAGAAAGAAATAGAAAGGAAAGAAGATAAAAGAGGAGGAAGATGAGAAAAACCTAGAACCATCAAGAATCAACTTCTAAGCTTCGATTAATCGGGTAAGGGTGTGAAACTTTATTATTCTTTCGATGTGTATGAGTATGTATGTTTCTGTTGGTTTGATTTTGGATTGGGGAGAGTTTTTCTCATTTTCCGTTTTAGGTCGAATTTGATTTAATCGGTAGAAACCGAATTTTAACGGTTAAAAATGAGAATAAGTGGTAAAGTTTAGTCGAGGAATGTTAGACTAAGGCGGTTGAAACTGGTTTGGTGAGAATCGGTTGATTTTGGAAGGATTGGGCGATTTTGACAGTTAGGGATTTCTGAGTTCGCAGATTCGCTAGGCGAATGGGAGCGAAGGTTCGCTAGGCGAATCTCAGCGAGGGGGTAGCGAACCAAGTCAGTAGCTCAACTCTGTCTTCGCCAGTGAGTTCTCCAGGCGAAGGAGGCGGCGAGAGGCTTCGCCAGGCGAGTGTGGTAGCGAGTAATAGCGAACACTTCCAGTAGCTATTGAATGTCTTCGCCAGCGAGTTCTCCAGGCGAGTGTGGTGGCGAGCATTCGCCAAATGCTTCGCCAAGCGAAGGTCGGCAAATATGACAACATTTTCTTTTATTTCCTGTGCTTTCCATCCAATTGTCGATTGTTTGGTTTAATTATGTTTAATCCTTATCTGAATGGATAGTTTGAGTGCTGTTTTGATGTGATGTGCTGTGGGTAGCCGTAAGGCGTGAATCCTAGATTGTGAATCGTGGAGTGTGGAATGTGGCTGTTTGGCATGATTAATGTGAATGTGCGTAAATTGTATATACTGGTATGAGGTGAAAATGCATAATTATATATTTGTGAATATGTATGCATTTCAAGAGTATGTTGGGTCATTTTGCATGTGAAGCATCATGATTGTATTCTTGTGTGTCTGATCCCGCGTAGGATCTCCAGAAACCTCATGTGCCCTTGTGGGGTGTGAGCGATGGTTTATTTTTGATCCCTCAGAGGATCTGCAGAAACGATCGTGTGCCCTTGTGGGGGTGTGAGCGATGGTTTATATTTGATTCCGTGGAGAATCTGCAGAACAATTGTGTGCCCTTGTGGGGTGTGAGCAATCGGATTGTGTGCCCGTGTGGGATGTGAGGAATCCTGAAACATCGTGTGCCCATGTCGGGTGTGAGCGATGGGTGAACATCGTAGGCACAACGGGGAGTTACTTCGGTAACGAGCGATGGTTCCATTTGGTTCTTCAATTGAACCTGCTGAATGAGTCGGTACCGCATTTGCATCTGCATAGAGTCGTGAGTCGGTCTCTATGAATTGCATTATCATCTTCATATGATGTATTGGTGTAATGAACATAATCGTGTATGTTTAAGTGAATTGTTGGAGTAAACATAAGTGTAAATGTTTATGTGGAAATGTTGTGAGTAGTGAAGCATGATTGGTGAATATGCTTAGTTGTGTAGATATACCTTGTGATGAATTGTGATGAGTTGTGGTGAGAAATATGTTATGTGTATTCTATGTTGGTGTATATAGATATATAATTATATGCATTGTTTGTTATGATAATGTTTCTCACCCTTCTGCTGTTTTATGATGCTCTATGAGGCATTGCAGAGTAGGTTTGCTGGAGGTCTTTTATGAAGCGTGGCTTCATTCTTTTTTGTTGGTGTTGCACCCCAAAATTTGCCCAACTTTTTTTTACCTAGCTTATGTTTCATTTCATTCACATTAGCATTATCATTTGCATTTCATTGACATATATGCAGGAGAGCAAGAGGTATGATTACCAATCAAGAGCTATACAAGACTATGAAGCTAGCTAAGAAGGCTATTCAAGTGTTCAAGGGTTGATATCCTTGTCAGAGAAGTTAAAAGAGCCCCAAAGAGAGTGGTTGAAACCAAATGTATAGGTCTCCTAACTTGAGAGTTGTGGGAATATCATCAGATGATTCTGAGGCCATGAAGATGGACTTGAGGTCTTAAGAGAGCTTATGAGAAGTGTTGGAGATCACTTTGAGGCCTAGACAGGTCATTGTGCAAGATTAAGAAGACTCAGCCATGAGTGGTACAATTAGGGTTTGACTGGGTCAACCCTAAGTCAACTAAGGGTTTGAAGAAGGCTGAGACTTAATTCAAGAGCCATGTGATCATGGATTTATACATTGAGATGTTCTAAGTATGATTCCAAGGTTAAATAATCATGATTGAAGAGTTTGAGAAGTTTTAGGCTAGGGTTTCTAAGACTTGATAGTGTAAAATCCCCTAGCTTGACCCCTGACTTCCAGGCCATTTAACTCAAGATATGATCTTCATCTCATCTTGACCCCAACATGATTGTTGTAGGTAATGATCTTAGATTTAATTTGAGTACTATAAGTCCTTGATAGGGTTTATAGAACTCAAGTTATGAGCCTGACAAGTTACAAGTCATCTGAGGCATGTGAATTTGGAGCTTGAAAGTTACCCAACTTGCATGACACTTTTTCCCTAGAAGGATGATTCCTATGAACTTTTGGTCAACATGAATGTTGTTCCTTATTCTCTTAGCTTTCCATAGAGTACTAGAAGTCCATGATTGGATGTGTAGAACTCAAGTTATGGCTTCGACAAGTCAAGGGTATTTTGGGTATTTGAGATTATATGCCATTTTCAATCATAGGTCAAAATCTCCAACTTGCACATGGCAAATGGATTTTTGTTCAACATGGAACTTGTTCAAACTGTGGTTTTTAGGTTGACTAAAGGCTCATGGTGAATTGGTTTGACTCGTATCAAGGATTGGTGTGAAGTAGTTTGAAGAAAGAAGAAATTCAAAGGCATTTTTGGTGGGAAATGGAAATAAATGGTTATGTGCACAAAACAAGTCAAATGACCACTCATTTTAATCAGAAATTATGTTTTGAGAAGATTGACAATGTTATAATTTTGTTTTGACCTATGTTTCATGAGCTTTTAACACTTTTCTTCACAAATAAGTAACATCAACAATTCCTTCACAAAGGCAATTTGGAGACTCCTTTTGATCTGAATCTATTCTAAATGGGATATGCAAGTTATCCAAAGCTTCCAATGCAAGCTATGAAGCCAAATTCGTTCATGGCCATATGGAATTTTTGAGAGCTTTTTGATTTTTGGATCTTCCAAATTGGGCCTGGGCTAGACCTCTAGAAGGTTCCATGGTGTTCTATAAATGATGAGAAGTGAGATTGGGCAAGGGTTGGTGGTTGATTCGTGTTGAGCAGAGAGAGAGCCATTGGAGTTTTGGAGCATTCAACTCAAATTCGGTTTTGGGATTCAAGCAAGTTTCTGATCAAATTGAAGGTGCTAAAGGCTTCTATCATCATCCTTGAGTGAATCTGGAAGATCTGGGAGCAAGATTTGAGTCAGAAACACCTCCATTTGAAGCTTGAAACCAGGTTGGTAGAATTCAACTTTCCACTTAATCTAGCACGATGTAGTTAGAAATGAGTATGTGGTTAGGATCTAGGTGCAATGTAGAATGTTTTAGGATTGATTTGGTAGCAAATGGTGATGGTTGATCATGAGATGGAATTTCTGTTTGGATTCGGTTAGGAGTGATCTTGAGGAATTAATATAATTGTGATAGCTTAGGGTGATCAGGGAAGCATGAGGATCATTCTCGTATCATTAATTTAGGCTTTGGTGAGAATTAAGATCATGACCATTTCAAGATTTGGCTTCGGTTTTTAAAATCCATAAGGTTTTAGGAATTTTGGAGTTCATATTTGGAATCAGGGGGAAATTCTGAGTGAAATTGATATAAGGTTTGTAAGTTTTGGACACCTGCAATCTTTGCTCGCCGGAGAAGAAGGTTGTTTCCGCCGTGGGAGCCACTGTGGACTGTTTCAGGTCACCTGAGTTCCAAGGTTAAAGATGAGTTTGTGGCCATTAGATTTATCTGGACAGAAGACTTGGTAGGATCATCGTGTGGACAAGATTCAAAGCTGGGATTTGCCTCCAAGGGATGAAACGATGCGTTTCATTAATCCCAGTCAGCTGGTAACTGGGACGCTCACGTGGACACGCGCTATGCTCTTGGATCTTCTTACCAAGTCCCTTCATCTTGTGGATCTCATAATTCCCTGAATCTTATTTAGTTTAATTCCTTTTTTTGATTTCTTTTATTCCTTTTTCTTTCTAAATTCATTTTTAAATTCATCTTTAATCAGAAAAATACACAAAAAATATCCCCATGATCCTCTGTTGATTTGTGATTTTTCTAGGGTGTTAGATTTAATTTTTGTTGATTTTCCAATTTAATCCATATTTTTCTCATTTTAGGTATTTCTTTATTTTTGCATAATTGACACCTCTGTTTGTTGAGTTTTGTTCTATTAATTGGTATGGAATTTTGATTTGAGCTTTTCATAGATGTTAGGTTAGACATGTATTCTCCCATAGATTTTTTCTCACATTTTTGAGACAACCATAGCTTCTGATTTAGAGGTAGGTTTAGGGCCTTTCCCCATTAATGGTTTCCTTTGACACATTGCAACTTAGGATTTATTTAGAGGACTTAGAAATTGAATTAGGTCCTGATTTTTGAACTATAGATCATTAAAAAATGCATGTTCTCATAGAAAAATAATTAGATTTTTAGGATGTGTTTTGATATTTTAGATAGAATATTCAAGTTGATTGTTCGTTTGGTGCTTCAACTTTGGTGATTGTGTGGAATGGACTCAAAGTGGGCTTTTCTTGCATGGTGGGTTTCTGGTTCTTATTGGAGGATATCATGGACATGATGAAGCTTTTGTGGAGTGGATGGTGGAGCTTGGATTGGAGCTTTTCTTTCCTTTTTGTTAGCTTTTTGTAGCTTATAAGATTAGGGTTTTAGGAGAGAGCTTTAGAAATAGTTTTTTTCTTCAAGTAATGGTTGGTTTCATTCACCTTCCATTCCCATCCTATGATTCAAAGTCCTCATGTTAAAGTCTCATCTCTCCTTTGGAGGGATGTGTGACATTTACAATGAGTAGAACTTTTGAGGATGCCTTTCTCTGATGACTGGTTGAGTGTCAGATGGGATTCCTTTGGTTTCCTGTCTGCTTCCCATTATCAAATAATCATCTTGTTGATTCTCTTCATTCTTGGTGGAGTGCATTGTTAAAGATTGAAGATGGAGTACCCCTTTCCTTCTCTTGAAGATGGTGGACTTGAAGAACAGTTACAAACTTTGGATTGGATTGCTGTCAGAAGATTGCTCTGCTGTGGAGTTTGTCGGCTTGTTTTCCCTGTTTGTCTGTTTTCTTCTTGTGCAACTGTATTGATGTGACTTGATTGGTGTGATGCATTTAGATTAGGTCATGTAGTTGAATAAGCCTAGGAGCATCCTAAGGGTTGAGCTTCTCCCCTTGCTTGTATTGCATTAGAGGTTGAGTTTCTCCCTCTGCTTGTATTTTTACTGTGTGGCTTTGCTTGCTGGTATTTGGTAGAGCTCAGCTCCCTTGCCTATGTGGTTTGTAGCCTTTGTGCCTTGTTTGCTTAGAAGTTGAGCTTGGATCCTTCTGCTTGGTTGTTGCATACATGCATTTTATTTACAGCTGTTTACTGTTTACTGTTTAAACTGATGCTTTATCTGTTTCTGTATACCATTAACATGATCCCCTAGGAATCTCACTACCTTTGATAAGGAAGTGATGATTAGAACTGTAGGTTGAAACCTATGCATGATAACATCTAGGAGATCCCTGTTTCAAACCTCAACCATAGGATGAATCGTTGGCATGACAACATTAGGACTTGATAGTCCCCCCTTAGTTGAGCCTGTTCTCTCTTCTCATCTCAAAACAAATTAAAATACAGTAAAAAAGGTTAACTGACGTCGTACGTTACGAGCCTTGAGCTACTTGAGAAAGGGTTGTTGGAGAGTTTCTTTTCAACAGCTTGGATGTTGAGTATGGTACCCTTTGGGTGACATGCGACGCATTCACTCTCAGGTCATAGTCTCTAGTGCGATATTGGTTGAAAACATCCATAAAAAAACAGTTCTTCCGTAAAAGACAGAAAACAAACTTCAAACCTTTTTGCCCCGTGGGCCCATAATTGAAAGGAAAGCTTTTCTGAAGAGAAGAGTGTCGTTAACTCCCAGTTCTACCGCAAACGGTAACGCTTAAGTCTCCGAGGGTCAAGCTGCGTTAAACCAAACTGCTGGAACTGTTTGTTAACTCTACTCGAAAAATAGACGAACCTGAATCCCCGTAATCCGTATTATCCCAAACTACGTAAGCTTTGATCTCTCATACCTGTTGAAAGTACGTAGGTACAATACTGATGTATTGGCGAGCCACCTTCCCCGTAACCTGTAGTTAGTCGAACTACGTTGACTCTAATTTCTCATTCTCTGATGAGAATACGTAGGCATAAAGTGTGACGCTTTGCCGAGTCATTGTCTTTTCTTTTCAGACCAACCTTGATAGGTAGATAGTAAATAAACCCGTCAGATAAACACAACAAGCGTGGATCCCATCGAGTACGATGGGCGTGAGGGGTGCTAATACCTTCCCCTTGCGTAACCGACTCCCGAATCCAGACATGGTTGCGATGACCTTGTCTTATACCTTTTCGTCAGGTTTTTCCGATCGTTTCCTTTCCCGTTCTGAGGGATAAATAACGAAAGGTGGAGACTCTTCTGTTTTGTCGGTACCTTATTTTCGCGGTAGCGACAGCTGGCGACTCTGCTGGGGACTTGATAGTTTCCTAAGGATCCAACATCCCTGATGCGAGTCAATGTGGGGATCCAACGTCCCCGCGAGAGTCAATCCTAGCGCTTGTATGTTTACCTGTTGGGTTTTATTTATCGCATTTATTTCCCGCATTTTATTTTCAGTATGATATGATTATCTGTGCTATTGTGGGAGGGGTATTCTGATGAGTGAGAAGCCAGACCCAGGCTTGAATGTACTTAACATTAGTTGTGGAAATTAGTGGGTGCGTGCTTGCTTTGCAGGCACTAGTGTCTCATGAAATCCACGCTCAGACGAGGTTCTGCCGGTTGACTTCTTTTCCAGCCCTTTGGGCTTAAGGGGTTGTTGGTTTTGAGGATTGTCGACTCTGGGGACCGATAATTTGGGATTCAGCTAAGTGAGGCCGCTTCAAGAGATGATGGTGCCACACCTTCTGGGTATCGTATCATCGTTCTTGAAAGTCTGTGACGCTGATGACCGTATAGGATGCCGAACTTGTGTCAGTTTAGGTCCATACCTGTGAGCAGGGTCGGGTTTGTTGAAGGAAACCTTAACCTTCAGACTACCTAGTTTTCTTGACAGTGAATCAGTTTTGTTGGTATCAGAGGTTCTCATCATCAGATATGTGTTTGTTCTTGACAGAGCAGATTTATGGTCTGGTATCAGGGGTTCTTATCATCTGAGATATGTTTGTTCTTGACAAAGCAGATTGTGGCCCTTCTCCTCAACAGCACAGTCGTCTTGATCTCCTGCTGCATGGTTGCATTTTGCATTTTTGCATACTCATTTGCATATCATTAACGTGTGTCTGTGTTGCAGGTACCGTTTCCCCCGGTTCAGGTTTTCTTGCCTTCTGTTGTGTTATTATGGGTTCTCTGAGGAAGATTGTGGCCTATAGGCTCCCCACTCCAGATGTTGTTCAGTTGTCTAGCCTGATTGCTTTGGCAGATGATACTGTTAGAGGTGAATTCAGAAAGTCTTATGGGAAACTGCTCAGTTTGGTTCGTAAGCCTTCGGTGTATGAGTTGAATGGGTTATATGCCTTGATGCAGTTCTACGATCCTCCGTTGAGATGCTTTACTTTCCCGGACTTCATTCTCGCACCTACATTAGAGGAGTATGCTGATTTGTTGGGTGTTCCTATCAAGAGTCAGATGCCATTTGTTCATATGGATGCTGAGCCTAATCTGGCTAATCTAGCTCTTTCTCTTCATCTGGATGCCTCCAAGTTGATCTTGTCTAGTTGGAACGGGGTTCCTGGTTTCTCTTTGCAGTTCTTAGTGGGGAAAGCCCAACAATGTGCCAAAGACGGTTGTCGGATTGTGTTCAACGCCATCCTTGCTCTATGCATATACGGTATCATTCTGTTTCCCAACCTGCCTGATTTTGTAGACTTTGACGCTTTTCATATCTTTGCCTCAGGGAATCCAGTCCCTACCTTGATTGGAGATGTCTACCATTCCGTCCACTACAAAAATGAGAATAGAAGGGGTAAGAATGTCTCGTGCTATGTGCCCCTATTCTATAGATGGTTTGATAGTCACCTACCCAAGAAGGGTCGCTTTGCTTCATCTGCAACCACAACTGAGTGGTCTGAGCATTTGATGAGTCTATCAGCAGAGGACGTTGTTTGGTTTGATAGAGATATGTTGGGTACTGAGGTTATCTTCAGCTGCAGTGGGTTTCCGAATGTGCCTTTGATAGGAAGGAAGGGTTGTATCAACTATATTCCATCTCTGTTTGTCCGACAGTTTGCTTATGCTTTGAGGGTTCCGCCAAAGGATGAAGAGGTGCAGGAATCTCTGTACCTCACCAGTCTTCTAGAGGGGAATACGTTATCTAAGCTTCAGCATGCTTGGAATGGTATTAGTAGACGAGGGAAACCATTGTTGGGAAAAAGCAATAGCCAAGCCTACGCTCCGTATGTGACTTGGATCAGAGCCAGAACATATATTATCGGGATGCCTTTTCCACCTGCTAAGCAGGAATGCCCTCTAGTGGTGGAGAAGCTTACTACCGTGTCTATTCAGCAGTATGATCAGGTGTTAGCTGAGAGAGAGGAGATGAAGAAGGCAAATGAAGAATTGGAGAAAGAATTGGCTCAGCTCAGAAGCGAGAGAAGTGAAGCCGTCCATTCCTTCAAGAGGCAAGCAGAGTTGGTGAACAGGTTAGGTACGGATTTGACTGAACAGATAGCTGAGCGTGAACGCTTGGGACTGGACTTCAAATCTGTCAATGATGTGCTGGCCACTAAGAAGCAGCACTTAGATGAAGCGTACCGAAGAATATCCAAGTTTAATCAGCAGTGGAATGCCACTCTAGCCAACGGCAAGGAACGGGAGGATAAACTGAAACAACAGATCTCCAAATTAAAAGCTCAGGTGAAGGCTAGCGAGAAGAGGTTTGATGAAGAAACTGCTCGCAGATATGTCGCTGAAGACCTGCTAAACAAGGCTCTCGCTAACCTGAAGGAGCGCAAACAGATGTTTGAATCCAAGAAACGGAGGTTAGAAGATTGTTTCGGCGAAGGAGCATGGGAAGACTCCGTCGAAGGTCTTCAATACACTATTATGCAGAGGGAGTTACTCGTCGAGGGGTTGCTCACTCGACCTGATCATCCACAAACGAAGGGGTTGTTAGAAGAGCTTCGCGCCCGCGGCCGCGCTTGACTATATTTGTAACCCTTTGTTTTTTATCATTGTTATATGCTGACCATCACCAGGCTTGTTGGTCGAGGTCAGGATATTGATTCTGCTTGTACTCAATGACATTGTATGCCGCCTTGATGGGCTTTCTTTATATATATATGAGATGTCATTTCCATGACTGGATCCAGACTTCTTATTATCAGCACCGGCACTCTGGCACTAGAATCGGGGGAGAAATCTCCCTAAGGCACAGACACACGTTTGCATTTGCATGAATCATTTGCATGACAGGCACCTTGTCGTTTTTCTAACCCTTTGTGTATGCAGGTTGTCTCAGGATTGACCGAAGACCGATCCACCGATATTTGACCAGAGCGAATCAAGCTAGAGCAATGGAACAAGTGCAGACTAACATCCAGGAACTCCGAGAGAGGATGGACCGCTTCATGGAACTCATGCAAGTGGTTGCTAACGGCCAAGACCAGCTCCGAACTCTAGTTCAGCCACTGATCTCAAGGGTTGACAGCAGCGGTGTGCTTCATGGCGAGAGTGTTCCAGTCCCCCCACCTGTTAAAACTCCTCAGGGTGGCATCCCCGTGACCGGGGGGAATGGAAGTGGTAACGAAAATGTGGTCACTAACATCGGGCCCAATGGTAATACGACTGGCGTCGGTAACGGAAACTTTGAGGCCAATGGCAATACTGGACTAGGCCATGGCAACACAGGTGCTGGAAATCTGTACGGGCCTAATGCTACTGGATTTGCTGCTGGCAATGGCACTCAGCCATGGCTAGAAGATCGCCAAGAAGATTTGTTCTCACAGAAGAGTGCTGAGGGAGAATTGAATGCTGAGGCACGTTTGAGGTTTAAAGCACTCGAGGACAAAATGAAGAGTTTCGAGAACCTGAACACTATGGGTGTCGACATGACTAAACTGGGATTGGTTTCTGATTTCAAGGTGCCTTATAAATTTAAGGTACCCGACTTTGAGAAATACAAGGGCACCACTTGCCCTCGTGTCCACTTAAGGTCATACTACCGAAAGATGTTCGCTCACTCTGAAGATGAGAAGCTGCTGATGCACTTCTTCCAGGATAGCTTGTCCGGGCCATCCCTGGAATGGTATATGGGTTTGGAACCCACCAGTGTGCGTACATGGAAAGAACTTGCTGAGGCCTTTGTACACCATTATCAGTATAACAGTGACTTGGCTCCGAACCAGGTTCAACTGCAGAACTTGTCACAAAAGAACAATGAAGGGTTCAAAGAGTACGCCCAGCGATGGCGTGAATTAGCAGCTAGAGTTCAGCCGCCGATGGTTGAACGAGAGCTTGTTGAGATGTTTGTAGCCACTCTCTCGGGGGTCTATTACGAGAAATTGGTCAGTGGTATGTCAGGGAGTTTCTCTGATCTCATCATTACTGGCGAACACGTTGAAAATGGGATCAAATTGGGGAAAATTCAGGGTGTTGAGCTATCCTCAGCTGGAGGAGGAAAGAAACCGTATAATAACAAAAGGCGTGAAGGAGAAAGGAGCACGGTGTCTAACGCTCAGAGGAAAGGTAAGGGTCAGCGCCAGCAGGTTGCTAGCATAACCATCCCTACTGTCCAGCAACCCCAGCAGCAGCCAAATCAGCAAGGGTACAGAAGGTATCAGAATAGAGCACCTCTGGCAAATCGTCACCTTGAGACACAACCCATGTCTTATGCTCAACTATTACAAACTTTGCTTCAGTTACAGCTAGTCCAGAAAAGAACCCTGGCTCCCTTGACAAGGGCACCTCCGCAGGGTTATGATGCGAATGCAACATGTGATTTTCACTCAGGGGCACCTGGCCACACGATAGAAAACTGCAAGGCATTCAAGCACAAGGTGCAAGATATGGTGGATGCTAAAATCATCAATTTCTCAAATAATGTGCCGAATGTCACAAAGAACCCTATGTCGAACCATGGGGGAGGCGGGGTGAATGCCATTATTGAAGAAGAGGACTTAGATTTATTGACTGATGTCAAGGATCTGAAGACACCGCTTAGCTTCGTTAAAGCTAAGCTGATGAAGAGAGGCATCTTTCTGGGCTGTGGAGAATTGTGTATGGGCTATGTAATTCATTCTGACGGCTGTGAACAGTTGATAATGGGGATTCAGAGTCTGATGACCGAAGAAATCTTGCAGTTTAGCCGAAGGGCCGAATGTGGATCTGGAGAGGTAGTGCTGAAACAGGATGATGAAGTTGCCACCATCACCATCCCTCGCAAGACAATAACCATTTCTGCGTTCAGGCCACCCACGATTACCATCACAAAGGCTGGGCCAATACCTTTTGAAAGCACCAATGCTGTCCCGTGGCACTATGGGGCAGACGTCTACTATAACGGACAAAAATTGGAACTGGAGCCATCTGGGCAGTATGTGGATAACCTAGTGGGAACCGGCGGAATCACACGTAGCGGAAGAGTATTTGCTCCACCTGAAGTTGTGGTTGACAAAGCTGAAAAATTTGAGAAAACTGATAAGGGAAAGAGTAAAGTTGTTGAGGAAACCCCTCGTGGGGTAGAGAAGGACTTACTTGTAAAGGACGCCGAAGAGTTCATGAGGTTGACTGACCTTGAGCTTGAGCTCATGAGGTAGTAGCCCACGTGAATGCTGGAAACGGGTTAGGGTTCACTGACCTTGAGCTGACGCCGAAGGGAAGAAACCACAACAGCGCCCTGCACATCTCGATAGAGTGTAGGGGAACAGTTATGTCCCATGTGTTGGTGGACACCGGGTCATCACTCAATGTTCTCCCGAAGAAGGCACTGATGAAACTAGATACGAGAGGATTGATTTGCACACCCAGTGATCTGGTCGTGAAGGCTTTCGATGGAACCAAGTGTCATGTCTTTGGAGAGGTAACTCTGCCAATCCAAGTTGGGCCGGAAACTTTCGACGCAGTCTTCTACATCATGGACATCATGCCCGCCTATAGCTGTCTGTTAGGCCGGCCATGGATCCATTCTGCTGGAGTTGTGACCTCCACGTTGCACCAGAAGCTCAAGTATGTTGTGGGGGCAGCATTATAACCGTCTGTGGCGAGGAAGACATAATAGTGAGCCATTTGTCATCCTTCAAGTGTGTTGAGATGGAGGGCGAGATCCACGAAACCCTATGTCAGGCATTCGAAGCTGTTAATGTCAAAGACGTGACTCCAGTAATGATTAAGAAACCGGAGATGACTCTCTCTTCCTTCAAGGAAGCCCGGGCTGTTGTTCAAGCCGGATCTGCCCCAGGCTGGGGGCAAGTTCTAGAAATACCTAACAAACAGGACAAGTTTGGGTTAGGATACTCTCCTACTGACGAGGCCTCCTCCTCTCACAGTGCATCCCGATTTAAAGGGCCGATCCAGTTTACGAGTGGCGGGGTGATATTTGAAAGTGTCAACGCATTGTCTGAAGACGGCGAAGACAGCAATTGCGACCTGGATTCCTGGATCCAACCAAGCAAACCAGGCCAGAGCCTCGACAACTGGTCCATCAGGGATATCATCCAAGTGACAGACAAAGAGTAATGATTTACTTTCACCAATTATTGTACAACCCTATGTCCTACCCAGGTTATAGTGGTTTTATTGTCAGGGCCTTGTTTGATTATGTACATGCATTTTACCAATAAATCAAAGGGCATTTTTCTTTGCATTCAGATGTTGTGATCTATGTTATTCCTGTTTTATATTTGTTTTGAAAAATAATAAAATGGCAATATGGTTTGTGCTGACCTGCATATCCTTGTTTTAAGCTTAACCCTTGTTATTGCAGGATTCACATCGCAGATGACATCGACTCTGGACCTTCTACGACTCACTTCGACTTTGATTGCCCGATCTATCAAGCCGAAGAAGAGATTGATGAAGACGAAGACCTTCACGAAGAGTTGGCCCGTTTGTTGAAACAAGAAGAGAAAGTCATTCTGCCTCAGGAGGAAGAGATTGAGATTGTGAATCTAGGTTCTGAGGAACTTGTCAGGAACGTCAGGATAGGGGCTGCATTGCAGAATGACGTCAAGCAGAGATTGGTCGAGATGCTTCGAGAGTATAGTGACATCTTTGCTTGGTCATACGAAGATATGCCTGGACTTGATACTGACATCGTGGTCCATCACTTGCCACTACGAGAAGATTGTCCTCCCGTTAAGCATAAGCTTAGAAGGACACGACCAGACATGGCCGTTAAGATCAAAGAAGAAGTACAAAAGCAGCTGGATGCTAGCTTCTTAGCAGTCACTACTTACCCTCCGTGGGTCGCCAACATAGTGCCTGTACCGAAGAAGGACGGTAAGGTGCGAATGTGCGTCGATTATCGGGATTTAAATAGGGCGAGCCCTAAAGACGATTTCCCGCTCCCTCATATTGATGTGTTGGTCGACAATATAGCTCAGTTCTCCGTGTTTTCATTCATGGACGGCTTCTCCGTCTATAACCAGATCAAGATGGCGCTGGAGGACATGGAGAAAACCACGTTTATTACGCCATGGGGAACATTTTGCTACAAGGTAATGCCTTTCGGTCTGAAAACGCAGGGGCCACTTACCAACGAGCAATGGTCACTTTGTTTCATGACATGATTCACCATGAGATTGAAGTCTATGTTGATGACATGATTGCGAAGTCCCAAATGGAGGAGGGGCATCTGGTCAATTTGCTAAAGCTTTTTGAGAGGCTTAGGAAGTTCAGGTTGAGGCTGAATCCTAACAAATGTACTTTCGGAGTACGGTCTGGAAAACTACTGGGGTTCATTGTGAGTGAAAAAGGCATTGAGGTTGATCCTGCGAAGATAAAAGCAATACAAGAAATGCCAGCGCCAAAAACTGAAAAAGAAGTTCGTGGTTTCCTGGGCAGAATAAACTACATTGCAAGGTTTATCTCTCAGCTCACGGCCACGTGTGAACCGATTTTCAAACTACTGAAAAAAGATTAGGCGATTATCTAGAACGAGGATTGCAAGAAGGCATTTGATAAGATAAAACAGTATCTGCAGGAACCTCCCATCTTGATACCCCCAGTGGCCGGAAGACCCTTAATCATGTACTTGACAGTTCTTGAGAATAGTATGGGGTGTGTTCTCGGTCAGCATGACGAGACGGGCAGAAAGGAGCATGCCATTTGTTACTTGAGTAAAAAGTTCACAGATTGTGAACCCCGTTACTCAATGTTGGAGAAAACGTGTTGTGCACTCGCGTGGGCTGCCAAACGTTTACAACAGTACATGCTTAATCACACAACCATGCTAATTTCGAAGATGGATCTGATCAAGTACGTCTTCGAGAAACAAGCGCTTTCGGGCAGGATTGCCAGATGGCAAATGGTGTTGACGGAATATGACATTCAGTATGTTTCCCAGAAAGCCATCAAGGGAAGCGTATTGTCTGAATACCTTGTCGAACAGCCGTTCGAGGATTATCAGCCCATGAGATTTGAATTCCCTGATGAGGATATCATGTTTCTCAAAGTGAAAGATTGCGATGAACCGTTGCCCGACGAGGGTCCAGACAGGAAATCCCAATGGAAATTGATATTTGACGGGGCGGTTAATTCTTACGGAAGTGGCATTGGGGCAATCATCACGACTCCCCACGGATCCCACATCCCATTCACTGCTAGACTGACGTTTCCGGTCACCAATAATGAAGCAGAATACGAAGCATGCATCATGGGTCTAGAAGAAGCAATTGATCTGAGAATCAAGAACCTAGATGTATATGGTGACTCGGCACTTGTGGTTAACCAGATTAAAGGGGAGTGGGAGACTCGTCAATCGAATTTGGTGCCGTACATGAATTATGCCAGAAGGCTGCTTCCGTTCTTTGATCGAGTGGAACTCCATCATGTGCCCAGAGCTGAAAATCAGATGGCGGATGCCTTAGCCACGTTGGCTTCAATGTATAAAGTCAATTTTTGGAATGAAGCTCCAAGGATTGTCCTTTCTCGTCTTGATAGACCTGCATTCGTCTTTGCGATCAAGGAAGCCTTCGATGGCAAGCCATGGTTCCATGATATCCAGACCTTCCTTATGACTAAGGAGTATCCTGAGGGAGCGTCAACCCATGATAAGAAGACTCTGAGGAGGCTTTCTGGAAATTTCTATCTCAATCCTAATGGAGTTCTGTATAAAAGAAACCACGATCTCGTGCTACTCAGATGTGTAGATGAGAAAGAAGCAGGTTTGCTCATGGAAGAAGTCCATGAAGGCACATTTGGTACGCACGCCGGTGGACATGCTATGACAAGAAAGATCCTGAGAACAAGATATTACTGGCTGACGATGGAGTCAGATTGCTTTAAATTCGCGAAGAGATGTCATAAATGCAAAATTTATGCTGATAAAATTCATGTGCCGCCGTGCCCGTTGAATGTCATGTCATCCCCATGGCCGTTCTCCATGTGGGGCATTGATATGATAGGCAAGATCGAGCCCACTGCATCTAACGATCATCTCTTCATTTTGGTAGCCATCGACTACTTCACCAAGTGGGTGGATCCAGCTGTCGCTACTGCGAAAATCGGCGCCGGCAAAACAGAAGAGTCGCCACCGTGCGTTATTTATCCCAAAGGAGGGAAAGGAAACGCTCAGAGAAAACCTAACGCAAAAGGGTATAAGACAAGGTCATCGCAACCATTGTCTGGATTCGGGAGTCGGTTACGCAAGGGGAAGGTATTAGCACCCCTCACGTCCATTGTACTCGATGGGATCCACGCTTAATTGTTTATCTCGAAGGGTTGATTAATGCTATCTAGCTAAAGGTTTAAGGACAAAATAAAAGAAAAGTGACTCGGCAGAACACAACAATTATATGCCTACATATTCCCGTCTGGAACGAGAAATCAGAGTCAACGTAGTTCGCCTAACTACGGGTAAAAAGGGGAGAAGGTTGCTCGCCGAGATATCGCATTTCGTGCCTACGTACTTTCATCTGGTATGAAAGATCAGAGCAAACGTAGTTCGGGCTAACTAGACCACAGGTTTGGTTTAAGTTGTTTTTAACCCGAGTAGGGTTAACAATCGGTTCTAGCAGTTTGGTGTATGCAGCTCGACCATTGGAGACTTAGGCGTTACCGTTTGCGAGAGAACCGAGAGTTAACGAAACTCTCTTTAAGAAAATGACCTCTAAAGATTAAAGTCCAAGAGGACAAAAATAAGTTGAATGTTTGTTTTTATGTCTTTTATGAAGAAGTGTTTTGAATTTTGTTTGTAACTCGTGTCGCACTAAAGACTTGGACTTAAGAGTGAATGCGTCGCATGTCACCCAAAGGGTGCCATACTAAACATTCAAATCATGTGAGGGAAACCCTCCCATAACTCTTTCTCAAGTAGCTTAAGGCTTGTAACTCACGACACGTGTTAACCTTTATTAAGTATTTTAAGAATGTTTGAAGATGAGAAAGAGAAACAGACCTCTAAGGGAAACTACACAGCCCTAAATGTTATCATGCAATGTTCATCCTATGGTTGAAGTTTGCAAAGGGGAAAACTACCTTAATGTTGTCATACATGGTTGCAAAGCCTAATGTCTATCACATTCTATCTTTAATAAGAAAGAATGGAGATCCTAAGGGAAAGGCAAATGAAGCAACAGAAAACAGATGAAGTAACAACATACATGAAATGCAAAGTGTAGAAAGGTAAACGTGCAATGCAAGTGAGGGAGGCGAGTCATCTCAACCTCAAGCCCATAATGAATGGAAGTTGGCCTATTATAAACATGCGATATTGGCCACAAGTGAATATAAAGAGATACAAGGCAATAAAACTCACGAATGACGTACGTATACCACAATTTGGAATTATAACGCGCTATCATGAAAGTATGGAACCTAATGGGCAATTCATGTATGATAAAACCAGCCAATCAATGATCTACATATCCTATATAATGTCTATAGCAAGCAATAAGAACCCTAGCATTCACCACACAAACAAATCGAGGCCGTTGGAGCCGAAATGAAACCAAAGTCCGTTCGAATGTCCAAATTACAAGTCTGAATACAAAAATACAAGAAAAATAGCAAAAGGTGCTAAAAAATTCAAATAAAAATCTCCAATTCCCTACATCAACTCACAAACCAGGGGTGAGAGATACAACAAAATATCCAAATAGAAATGGTCAAATAAGATGAAAACCTTGCAAGATGTCTCATGTATACCAAAGGAAAAGTTAAAATGGAGCATGTTAAAGAAAGCATCCAAAACCAATTAAAATGGTACAATAAAATTCCCACAAAAATATATCACAATACCTCGACATGTGTATGAGATCCTTGCAAAAGGTTAGGCCTTGAAATAACATATTGATGGGTCAAAGAAAATTCACAAGATCATGACTCGATTAGGATATTTTTTATGACCACTTAAATGTAAAAAATTCTAATAAAATGTCAGAATGTGATAAAATCGTGATTCTAATTTTATTAAATCTTAGACATCTTAAATATTCAGCATAAAAAAATGGGGATTAAAAAGACTAAGTATACTATTTTTTATGATTATTTGAAATCAGCATATAAAAAAAGAAAATAAAAGAACATGGCAATATGAGAAAACATAAGGAAAACAAGAAATAAGTGGAAATAAATCAGAAACGTCACAGCTGGGATTCGAACAGGGGAACCCTCCGTCCCCTTTGCAGGCCAAAACGGTCGTGTTTTAGGCTGGTACACGTGGCGGCGCGCGGAGCCCTCCGATGAGATGAAAAAGTCCACATTTTGGACATGATCCGACAGTCTACGGATTGTCTTCTTCCTTGGAGTGAGAACGGAAAAAACGCAGCACCTGTGGGGGCGGCCGGACCACATTCCGGTGAGCTTCAACACCCTGTAACTCTCTTGATTCTTAACCAAAACAGACGTTCTTTAGATGAATCTTGTGGGATTTTTCGAGAAGAATCCAAATATGCCATTATTTTCCATTAAAATTGTCTCTAACTCAAAAACCGTGAATGAATCTCAAACTTTAAAGAACACAAAATTGTCATAAAAATGGATCTTTCTTTACCAGAAACGATGTACTACTCAAGGGTGATGCAATGCTATAAAAATGGCATGGAAAAGACTCATAATTATGGAGAAAACTTGAATTTCCATTACCTCCGAAAAATGGATTATGGAGCTTCACACAACCACTAAACCTTCAAGAAAACTGTATGAACACATTCTAAAATTGTTGGTGGAGATGTTTGAATCGAAGAACAGCCTTGAATTGCAGTGGAACTTGAAAATCAAATTTGAGTTTTTCACCACTTTTTCATGTTGTTACAATGCTATTCTTGCTCCAATTCTCTCCAAAAAGATGATGAACAATGTGTATAATTGTTGTGTGATTGATTGGTAATGTGAAAATGAATGAAAAGTGGGAGAATCCAAGGATTGAAAATTCAATTTTTTTCAAATATGTGAAGTGTGAAAAATGATCATGGAAGAGTGTGAGAAAAATGATCATGAATCCTCTTTTGCCTAGGCTTGAAATGTTTATATATGTTGCATTGTAAGATACATCTAGGGTCCAAAATTATCCCTTGTTTCAATCTTAAGGGCCTAGATTCAAAGTGTTACTTAAGTGTGAAGAAAGCTTGAAATAGGCCATGATAAAAGCTTCAAATGAAAAATGTAAGATTTCCATTGTTCTTAAAATGAGATTTCCACTCAAAATAAGTACAAACATGGACCTATTTGATTAAATTTTGACAAAATACCAAACTAGGCCTTTTCACATGTTTTCACCAAAATGACTTTTATCAGACTTCCACCGTGAGCTAACCCATTAAAAGCTTGAGGTTTAGTTGACCCAATGACGCCATTCAGAGCAACTTTCATGTTGGAAAAAAGTCCATTTGAGTTATGCAAAGTATTGAACTTGACCTGTAATTTTATGACCGATAATCATAGTTTCCCAACTCATTGATAATCTTCAGTTGGCCTCTAAGTCAGGGGATGAACCCCACACAAGCATCTGAACTTCTCAAGGGCGTGAACCACTTCCTGGTGACTTTAGTGACTCCTCAAGCTCGAATGAAACCTCTAGATAGGCCTCTCTCGATGTATATCACACTTGATCCCCTGCATAAATGCTAATGCAATGCTATGATAATGCTATGATGATGTTATGCTAATGCAAAAACAAGAAGGAAAAGGTTGGGCAAATTTTGGGGTGCAACAGCTGCCCCTATTCAAGCAACTTGGACCTGAATGAGTGAAAAGCGAACGACTTTCAATCAATCAAGGTAAAAGGCGGTTGAATACTGAAAGAACCTGTAAATTTGCCAACCGCAAAAGTAAACTGCAAACTCTGATTGGGATAGAATCTCTGAAGAAAACGAATATAAGGAACATTTTGAACATCCCACCAAGGGAAAGAGAAACTTAATCAAGTAACTCTGCTTCAGGCAACACGTAACTGGCCATGGTCTGAACACCACATGGGCCAAAGAATAATCTTTTGAATCGTCAGAATCTGAATACTCAACGCATAATAGGGCCACATCAAAATCTGTCGGAATCTGGCTACTCAACGCATTGACCGAAGCCTGGATGCTCGACGTAACTGGTGATTTCACTGGGGATTTACCGGAGCCTGGATACTCGACGGACGAAACAATACATCACAAACCGAACATTCACCGGAATTTGGACATTCAACGGAGAGAGAGTATTATCGCAACACTTACTAGGATCTGTATACCCAACTGCCTTTATCGGAGTCCGAACACTCAACGGACAAAGCAAAACGTTACAAATTGGAAATTTCACCGGAATCTGGATATTCAACGGAGGAGTCGGGGCTTGAACGCTCAACGTAACACATCAGAGTCTGAGCACTCAACGAAGTAGCAAACCGGAGCCTGGATACTCAACCGACAAACACGCACCGGAGCCTGGATACTCAACGAAGCAAAACCGGAGTCTGAACACTCAACGAAAACACACCGGAGCCTGGAAACTCAACGAAGCGATAAACTGGAGCCTGGATACTCAACAAAAACACACCGGAGTCTAAAAACTCAACGAAGCAGCAAACCGAAGCCTGGATACTCGATGGACAAACATGCACTGGAGCCTGGATACTCAACGAAGCAACAAACCGGAGTCTGAACACTTAACGAAGCAAACAAATCGGAGTCTGGATGCTCGACGAAAACACATCGGAGTCTGAACACTCAACGAAGCAGCAAACCGGAGCCTGGATACTCGACGGATGAAAATGCACCGGAGCCTGGATACTCGACGAAGAAAACAAATCGGAGCCTGGATACTCGACGAAGATACAAATCGGAAAGAGAATACTACAAATACTTATCAAGATCACCTTACAAAATCTTTACCGGAGTCCGGATACTCGACGAGAGAAAGAAACAATACAAACTGGAGATTACCGGAGCCTGGATACTCGACGGAAGAAAGAATCAATACAAACTAGAGATTACCGGAGCCTGGATACTCGACGGAATAGCCACGAACACTAATAGGGGTATGGACCCTTGCTTGATTTTACCGGAGTCTGAACACTCAACGTACTGACCGGAGCCTGAATACTCAACGTAAAAACTGATGTCTGAATACCAAAACTCCATGCTGGGGAGAAAAACTCTGAACAACTTTGGAAGATACGATCACAACTCTGCTGAGCGACATACCAACAAACCTGGAGTTACAAATCTTACTGGAGATGAACAAGTCTCTGCTGGTGATGAGCAACTCTTGCTGAGGGACGGAGTAAAGGTCATGCATGACCTCCCTGGAACGCATCTTACACTGTTGGGGTCACGAGCGACCTGCTGGAGGATATTCCATATATGCCTGGTGGAGAGAAATCTGATCTCGACTCGCTGAGGAACAAACCCATACTCATACTCTGTCGGGATTAGAGGTACGCCTGACCAACTGCTGGGGAATGATCTTTGATTGTTGGAAAAATGAGCTTCATCCGAATCTCTCTGAGAAATCGCCCCCAAGCGTAATGCCCCTGCCCCAGTCTGATTCTTGGGAAGGTCTACGCTGAGAAGAAAATAGCTTGCCATGAGACGACCCCAAGATGGCTTGCCCCAGAATCTGGACCGTGAGAGGATCCTTGGTTGAATAGTTCGGATAAGCTCTAGAGGTATGGAGAAGAACAAATTCTTTTCCTCATAGGGTGGCATGCCCCAGCCTTGTAATGGCTTTGCCTCTGATTGACTAGTTTGTGAAGCGGTACCCCCGATTGCGAGAGATTTACCAAATCTCGACCTGATTACCCCAGATTAACTGATTCTTGGATGGCCGACCTTACTGGGGGTTATTTGATAATGGCTGGCCATAAGTCAATGGAGTAGTCGGGCGTTCTACATTCTATCCTGATCAAACTTTCCACTGTGGAAACTTTCCTACGGTCGAGCGCTTACTCGCAAGTAAAACAAGTTGTTTTGCATAAAAGATATATTAAATGCAATGCATATGACAGTTTTTCTTCAAAACCCAATCCTATTCACCGGAAAAATTTATGACATATGATGAACTAATCAATTATCAAAGTGTCAAAATTAATACAACGATGTAAGAGGAATCCTTTTTGGAGTCAGTTTCGATGCGATCTTTACCGAAGTATGCTCTCGAACTAAACCTGTTTCAATTAGGACTTTTGAAGGTTGTAACATGGTCGGGTTCACGGTTAACAAGGAAGGATATAAGGTTCAAAATTCATTTTAACCCACCCATTCTCCTTGATGTTCTCCAATCCTATGTTCAGCTAATTCGACCTTAGCGTTCACCTTTCAAAGGTGGAATAATAGGAGTGATGGTTCAGGAAATCACATGCTTTTTGAAGTGACAGTCATTCCCTTTCCGTCTTTGTAGTGCTTGGGTCACACGATTTCGTTCTTGTTTGAGGATTTTTCTCTTGTAATCCTTTTCGTTTTTTCGCTCCCTAATTTTTGCCTGGACTAACTCTTTTGAGTTTCTGATTTTGAAGTCCAGCGGGATACCCTAATTTTTGCCTAAGTCGCTTATTCACAAGATTCGACTTAGCAGGCATTTTATTTTGATTTTTTTTTTGAACAAATCATGTGACACCGACTTGTCTGACTTGTTAAAAGAGATTGTGACTGTTTCAGTCCTTATCGGCAAGGTTTAACCATTGTGGTCCTTTAGGCACGACCTATACAGGTGTGATTTATCCTTGAACGGACACTCCTTTCGTAATTCGAACGCTTGGTCAAATTAACTGACACCTACCCTGCCCCAGGTTAAGATTGAGGGTTTTCCGTTTTCAGAAAGAAACTCCTACTACAAGGCTCAACGGGGTTGACAAGGGATTATCTTCCTTATATCTCCGGTGTTTATGGATTTGAAACAATGCCTGTATATCGTCAACAGGTTTTTTTCTATCCAAGAGCATACAATCGGAAGTTTACACGTCTTTCGGTTTCGTCATCCTCCTCGGATTCCACTTAAACAAGCGTTTGAAATAAAAGATAGCAATAAAGTGAACATGAATGGATTAATTCAAAACATGCATATTTATTTCATTTTCAATATCAATTGAGAAACAACAAGTTTTTACAAGTGAGAATTACACATAGACAGGAAAGAAACTACAAATGCAAAGAAATAACATGCAAAATGCAGATTGCCAGATTCTGAGAACTGGGCTTCTTGTATCTTGACTTGTGGGCGACTCAGCCGCTTCCGGCTTGTTCGTGGTTTGGCAGAGGATTCTGTACCATGTTGGGCGTTTCATGCGAGAAGTTTATGGCTTTACTGTCAATTAAATCTTGCAGCTTGTGCTTAAAAGCCTTACAATCGTCAATGATGTGCCCGGGAGCCCCCGAGTGGAATTCGCAGCGGGCATTTACATCATAGCCAGGTGGTGGTCGGCCTGTCAGAGGGGCCAAGGTTCTCTTCTGGATTAACTACAGTTGTAGTAACGTCTGAAGCATCTGGGAGTACGACATTGGCGGCGTATCGAATACTCTGTTTGCTCCCCTCGAATTCTGGTACTTCCTGTAGCCCTGTTGATTCTGCTGTTGTTGTGGTTGTTGTTGTTGTTGTTGTTGTTGTTGTTGTTGTGGTATCGGAATGATAACACTTGCAGCCTGATGATGATGACACTAATCTTGATATCTGCCTCTGCCTCTACCCCGAGAGCTAGACACAGAATTAGCGTCGCCTTCACGCTTTTTATTTCTGAACACTTTCTTTCCTCCACCTGACGAAGGTACTTCTACGGCCTGAATTTTCCCAATCTTGATGCCGTTTTCTATACGCTCACCAGTGATGACAAGGTCAGAGAAACTCCCGGACATACAGTTGACGAACTTTCATAGTACATCCCAGATAACATCGATACAAACAAGTCAATCAACTATCTCTCTACCATTGAGGGTTGCACTCTGGCTGCAAGCTCACGCCACCTCTGGGCGTACTCTTTGAAAGATTCCCCGCTATTATGGACGACATTCTGAAGCTGGACCCTGTTAGGAGCAAGGTCACTATTGTACTGGTAATGCTTCACGAATGCTTCAGCCAAACCCTTCCAACTGCGAACCTGAGGGGGTTCCAAACCCATATACCATTCGAGCGACGGCCCTGACAGGCTATCCTGGAAAAAGTGCATGAGCATCTTCTCATCATTTGAATAGGCTGATATTTTTCTGTAGTATGAACGTATGTGCACCTTTGGGCAAGTGACACCTTCGTATTTATCGAAGGTAGGAACTTTGAACTTGTACGGCACTCGTAAATCAGGGATCAGCCCTAAATTGGCCATGTCGAGCCCCATGGAGTTCTGATTTGTTATATTCCTCATTTGTTCCTCCAGCATTCTGAATCTACGATCAACTTCAGCAGGCAACTCAGCGCCTACATCCCTCATAGAGAACACGTCGTCCTGACGATCTTCATTCCATTGTTGGTCCCCATTGCCATACTCAGCATAGGCACCCTCCGGACCATAGACGTTTCGATTGACGGTGTAACCATACCCAGCGTTACCAATACCATGGTTAGCAGCACCAGGTCCAAACCCAGCATTATGAGTACCATTACCACAACCCAAGTTAACAGTATTACCAAGACCTGCGTTACCAGCATTACCCAAACCTGCATTACCAGCGGCATTACCCAGACCAGCGTGGCGGACGCCAACATCACTACCATTCCCGGCCCCTGCAGCAGTTGGGGTGCATCCGGTAGGCACAACAGTGGCGTTAGGAATTTCTGTATCGTTGCGGGGAGTATTAGCAGCAATACCTCCGTGAAGAACTCCATTAAGATCAACCCTAGCTACCAGGGGCTGGACCATTGTTCTCAGTTTCTCCTGTCCTTGAGCCATACCTTACATGACTTCCATGAGCTGAGTCATGCGCTCCCTCATCTCTTGCATCTCAGTCTGAACGTGATCCACAGCTTTCTTGAGATTGTTTCTAGTAGGATACCGGTGAAGTCTCTGGTCAGCAATCCTGAAACAACTCTGAAAAGACAACAGAACATAAGAACGAGGCTTAAGAAGGTACCTGCAAACACAAAGAAAAATATGCAAAATGCTAACAATGTATATATGCATATGGAATATTTCCCTTGATTCTAGTTCCGGGTGAAACACATGACAATGGAAACCCCTCAGACAACAATAGTAAAAAACTCCTCATATACAGATGGGAGACCACATAGGTAGTTACAAGCACAAGTATCTGAGCACGAATGACGACAAGCGAGATAGCTAGAATCAAAGGGAATATGCACCTACAATGTTAATGCAATGTCATGTAATCAATGCAGATGAGAAATGCAAAAATGCAAGGATGCTATAGGGGATCAAGGTAGCTGTGCTGTGCTGTAGCAATAATAATCAGAAGCTGATTGTGCTGTAGCTTGAGAATAACCAGAGCTTCGCCTTTGCATAACATATATCACTGCATGACATAGATCACTGATACTGAAGACCTCTGATATCAAACCCAAAAGTTCACACTGTAGAGAAAACCGGGTGATCTGGAGCTATGGTTTCCTGCATAACCCAATCCCTCTCACAGGTATGGACCTATCCACTGATAAGGTACGACATCCTATGTGTTCATCAGCGTCACAGACTTTCAAGAGCGATGATACGATACCCAGAAGGTGTGGCATCATCATCTCTTGAAGCGGCCTCACTTAGCTGAATCACAAATGGTCGGTCCCCAGAGTCGACAACCCTCTAAACCAATAACCCCTCAAGCCTAAAGGGCTAGAAAAGAAGTCAACCGGGAGAATCTCGTCTGAGCGTGGATTTCGTGAGACACTAGTACCTGCAAAGCAAGCACGCGCCCACTACTTTCCACAACTAATGCTAGGTACACTCAAGCCTGGGTTTGGCTTATCACTCATCAGAATCAATCCCCTCCCACAACAGCATAATAAGGATATAATATAATGCTGAAAATAAACTGCGGGAAAATAAAATGCGGGAAAGTAAAGCTAAGATACAACAGGTATGTACAAAACCCACAAGATAAACAAACAAGCGCTAGGACTGACTCGCATAAGGGACGTTGGGTCCCCAGCAGAGTCGCCAGCTGCTGGGGATGACCCAGACAACTAGGAGGAAAAACCTAAGGCGAGACTCGCATAGGGAACCATCGCAGTCCCCAGCAGAGTCGCCAGCTGCTAGGGATGACCCAGACAGCTAGGAGGAAAAACCTAAGGCGAGACTCGCATAGGGAACCATTGCAGTCCCCAGCAGAGTCGCCAGCTGTTGGGGATGACCCAGACAGCTAGGAGGAAAAACCTAAGGCGAGACTCGCATAGGGAACCATCGCAGTCCCCAACAGAGTCGCCAGTTGTCGCTACTGCGAAAATCGGCGCCGGCAAAACAGAAGAGTCTCCACCGTGCGTTATTTATCCCAAAGGAGGGAAAGGAAACGCTCAGAGAAAACCTAACGCAAAAGGGTATAAGACAAGGTCATCGCAACCATTGTCTGGATTCGGGAGTCGGTTACGCAAGGGGAAGGTATTAGCACCCCTCACGTCCATCGTACTCGATGGGATCCATGCTTAATTGTTTATCTCGAAGGGTTGATTAATGCTATCTAGCTAAAGGTTTAAGGACAAAACAAAAGAAAAGTGACTCGGCAGAACACAACAATTCTATGCCTACGTATTCCCGTCTGGAACGAGAAATCAGAGTCAACGTAGTTCGCCTAACTACGGGTAAAAAGGGGGGAAGGTTGCTCGCCGAGATATCACATCTCGTGCCTACGTACTTTCATCCGGTATGAAAGATCAGAGCAAACGTAGTTCGGGCTAACTAGACCACAGGTTTGGTTTAAGTTGTTTTTAACCCGAGTAGGGTTAACAATCGGTTCTAGCAGTTTGGTGTATGCAGCTCGACCATTGGAGACTTAGGCGTTACCGTTTGCGAGAGAACCGAGAGTTAACAAAACTCTCTTTAAGAAAATGACCTCTAAAGATTAAATTCCAAGAGGACAAAAATAAGTTGAATGTTTGTTTTTATGTCTTTTATGAAGAAGTGTTTTGAATTTTGTTTGTAACTCGTGTCGCACTAAAGACTTGGACTTAAGAGTGAATGCGTCGCATGTCACCCAAAGGGTGCCATACTAAACATTCAAATTATGTGAGGGAAACCCTCCCATAACTCTTTCTCAAGTAGCTTAAGGCTTGTAACTCACGACACGTGTTAACCTTTATTAAGTATTTTAAGAATGTTTGAAGATGAGAAAGAGAAACAGACCTCTAAGGGAAACTACACAGCCCTAAATGTTATCATGCAATGTTCGTCCTATGGTTGAAGTTTGCAAAGGGGAAAACTACCCTAATGTTGTCATACATGGTTGCAAAGCCTAATGTCTATCACATTCTATCTTCATCAAGAAAGAATGGAGATCCTAAGGGAAAGGCAAAGGAAGCAACAGAAAACAGATGAAGTAACAACATACATGAAATGCAAAGTGTAGAAAGGCAAACATGCAATGCAAGTGAGGGAGGCGAGTCATCTCAACCTCAAGCCCATAATGAATGGAAGTTGGCCTATTCTAAACATGCGATCTTGGCCACAGGTGAATATAAAGAGATACAAGGCAATAAAACTCACAAATGACGTACGTATACCACAATTTGGAATCATAACGCGCTATCATGAAAGTATGGAACCTAATGGGCAATTAATGTATGATAAAACCAGCCAATCAATGATCTACATATCCTATATAATGTCTATAGCAAGCAATAAGAACCCTAGCGTTCACCACACAAACAAATCGAGGCTGTTGGAGCCGAAATGAAACCAAAGTCCGTTCGAATGTCCAAATTACAAGTCTGAATACAAAAATACAAGAAAAGTAGCAAAAGGTGCTAAAAAATTCAAATAAAAATCTCCAATGCCCTACATCAAGTCACAAACCAGGGGTGAGAGATACAACAAAATATCTAAATATAAATGGTCAAATAAGATGAAAACCTTGCAAGATGTCTCATGTATACCAAAGGAAAAGTTAAAATGGAGCATGTTAAAGAAAGCATCCAAAACCAATTAAAATGGTACAATAAAATTCCCACAAAAATATATCACAATACCTCAACATGTTTATGAGATCCCTGCAAAAGGTTAGGCCTTGAAATGACATATTGATGGGTCAAAGAAAATTCACAAGATCATGACTCGATTAGGATATTTTTTATGACCACTTAAATGTAAAAAATTCTAATAAAATGTCAGAATGTAATAAAATCGTGATTCCAATTTTATTAAATCCTAGACATCTTAAAGATTCAGCACAAATAAAATGGGGATCAAAAAGACTAAGTATACTATTTTTTATGATTATTTGAAGTCAGCATATAAAAAAAGAAAATAAAAGAACATGGCAATATGAGAAAACATAAGGAAAAAAAGAAATAAGTGGAAATAAATCAGAAACGTCACAGTTGGTATTCGAACAGGGGAACCCTCGGTCCCCTTTGCAGGGCAAAACGGCCGTGTTTTAGGCTGGTACACGTGGCGGCGCGCGAAGCCCTCCGATGAGATGAAAAAGTCCACATTTTGGACATGATCCGACGGTCTACGGATCGTCTTCTTCCTTGGAGTGAGAACGGAAAAAACGCAGCACCGGTGGGGGCGGCCGGACCACATTTCGGTGAGCTTCAACACCATGTAACTCTCTTGATTCTTAACCAAAACGGACGTTCTTTAGATGAATCTTGTGGGATTTTTCGAGAGGAATCCAAATATGCCATTATTTTCCATTGAAATTGTCTCTAACTCAAAAACCGTGAATGAATCTCAAACTTTAAAGAACACAAAATTGTCATAAAAATGGATCTTTCTTTACCAGAAACAATGTACTACTCAAGGGTGATGCAATGCTATAAAAATGGCATGGAAAAGACTCATAATTATGGAGAAAACTTGAATTTCCATTACCTCCGAAAAATGGATTATGGAGCTTCACACAACCACTAAACCTTCAAGAAAACTGTATGAACACATTCTAAAATTGTTGGTGGAGATGTTTGAATCGAAGAACAGCCTTGAATTGCAATGGAACTTGAAAATCAAATTTGAGTTTTTCACCACTTTTTCATGTTGTTACAATGCTATTCTTGCTCCAATTCTCTCCAAAAAGATGATGAACAATGTGTATAATTGTTGTGTGATTGATTGGTAATGAGAAAATGAATGAAAAGTGGGAGAATCCAAGGATTGAAAATTCAATTTTTTCAAATATGTGAAGTGTGAAAAATGATCATGGAAGAGTGTGAGAAAAATGATCATGAATCCTCTTTTGCCTAGGCTTGAAATGTTTATATATGTTGCATTGTAAGATACATCTAGGGTCCAAAATTATCCCTTGTTTCAATCTTAAGGGCCTAGATTCAAAGTGTTACTTAAGTGTGAAGAAAGCTTGAAATAGGCCATGATAAAAGCTTCAAATGAAAAATGTAAGATTTCCATTGTTCTTAAAATGAGATTTCCACTCAAAATAAGTACAAACATGGACCTATTTGATTAAATTTTGACAAAATACCAAACTAGGCCTTTTCATATGTTTTCACCAAAATGACTTTTATCAGACTTCCACCGTGAGCTAACCCATTAAAAGCTTGAGGTTTAGTTGACCCAATGACGCCATTCGGAGCAACTTTCATGTTGGAAAAAAGTCCATTTGAGTTATGCAAAGTATTGAACTTGACCTGTAATTTTATGACCGGTAATCATAGTTTCCCAACTCATTGATAATCTTCAGTTGGCCTCTAATTCAGGGGATGAACCCCACACAAGCATCTGAACTTCTCAAGGGCGTGAACCACTTCCTGGTGACTTTAGTGACTCCTCAAGCTCGAATGAAACCTCTAGATAGGCCTCTCTCGATGTATATCACACTTGATCCCCTGCATAAATGCTAATGCAATGCTATGATAATGCTATGATGATGTTATGCTAATGCAAAAACAAGAAGGAAAAGGTTGGGCAAATTTTGGGGTGCAACAGCTGCCCCTATTCAAGCAACTTGGACCTGAATGAGTGAAAAGCGAACGACTTTCAATCAATCAAGGTAAAAGGCGGTTGAATACCGAAATAACCTGTAAATTTGCCAACCGCAAAAGTAAACTGCAAACTCTGATTAGGATAGAATCTCTGAAGAAAACGAACATAAGGAACATTTTGAACATCCCACCAAGGGAAAGAGAAACTTAATCAAGTAACTCTGCTTCAGGCAACACGTAACTGGCCATGGTCTGAACACCACATGGGCCAAAGAACAATCTTTCGAATCGTCAGAATCTGAATACTCAACGCACGATAGGGCCACATCAAAATCTGTCGGAATCTGGATACTCAACGCATTGACCGAAGCCTGGATGCTCGACGTAACTGGTGATTTCACTGGGGATTTACCGGAGCCTGGATACTCGACGGACGAAACAATACATCACAAACCGAACATTCACCGGAATCTGGACATTCAACGGAGAGAGAGTATTATCGCAACACTTACTAGGATCTGTATACCTAACTGCCTTTATCGGAGTCCGAACACTCAACGGACAAAGCAAAATGTTACAAATTGGAAATTTCACCGGAATCTGGATATTCAACGGAGGAGTCGGGGCTTGAACGCTCAACGTAACACATCGGAGTCTGAGCACTCAACGAAGTAGCAAACCGGAGCCTGGATACTCAACCGACAAACACGCACCGGAGCCTGGATACTCAACGAAGCAAAACCGGAGTCTGAACACTCAACGAAAACACACCGGAGCCTGGAAACTCAACAAAGCGATAAACTGGAACCTGGATACTCAACAAAAACACACCGGAGTCTAAAAACTCAACGAAGCAGCAAACCGAAGCCTGGATACTCGATGGACAAACATGTACCGGAGCCTGGATACTCAACGAAGCAACAAACTGGAGTCTGAACACTTAACGAAGCAAACAAATCGGAGTATGGATGCTCGACGAAAACACATCAGAGTCTGAACACTCAACGAAGCAGCAAATCGGAGCCTGGATACTCGACGAACGAAAATGCACCGGAGCCTGGATACTCGACGAAGAAAACAAATCGGAGCCTGGATACTCGACGAAGATACAAATCGGAAAGAGAATACTACAAATACTTATCAAGATCACCTTACAAAATCTTTACCGGAGTCCGGATACTCGACGAAAGAAAGAAACAATACAAACTGGAGATTACCGGAGCCTGGATACTCGACGAAAGAAAGAATCAATACAAACTAGAGATTACCGGAGCCTGGATACTCGACGGAATAGCCACGAACACTAATAGGGGTATGGACCCTTGCTTGATTTTACCGGAGTCTGAACACTCAACGTACTGACCGGAGCCTGAATACTCAACGTAAAAATTGATGTCTGAATACCACAGCTCCATGCTGGGGAGAAAAACTCTGAACAACTTTGGAAGATACGATCACAACTCTGCTGAGGGACATACCAACAAACCTGGAGTTACAAATTTTACTGGAGATGAACAAGTCTCTGCTGGTGATGAGCAACTCTTGCTGAGGGACAGAGTAAAGGTCATGCATGACCTCCCTGGAACGCATCTTACACTGTTGGGGTCACGAGCGACCTGCTGGAGGATATTCCATATATGCCTGGTGGAGAGAAATCTGATCTCGACTCGCTGAGGAACAAACCCATACTCGTACTCTGTGGGGATTAGAGGTACGCCTGACCAACTGCTGGGGAATGATCTTTGATTGTTGGAAAAATGAGCTTCATCCGAATCTCTCTGAGAAATCGCCCCCAAGCGTAATGCCCCTGCCCCAGTCTGATTCTTGGGAAGGTCTACGCTGAGAAGAAAATAGCTTGCCATGAGACGACCCCGAGATGGCTTGCCCCAGAATATGGACCGTGAGAGGATCCTTGGTTGAATAGTTCGGATAAGCTCTAGAGGTATGGAGAAGAACAAATTCTTTTCCTCATAGGGTGGCATGCCCCAGCCTTGTAATGGCTTTGCCTCTGATTGACTAGTTTGTGAAGCGGTACCCCCGATTGCGAGAGATTTACCAAATTTCGACCTGATTACCCCAGATTAACTGATTCTTGGATGGCCGACCTTACTGGGGGTTATTTGATAATGGCTGGCCACAACTCAATGGAGTAGTCGGGCGTCTACATTCTATCCTGATAAAACTTTCTACTGTGGAAACTTTCCTACGGTCGAGCGCTTACTCGCAAGTAAAACAAGTTGTTTTGCATAAAAGATATATTAAATGCAATGCATATGACAGTTTATCTTCAAAACCCAATCCTATTCACCGGAAAAATTTATGACATATGATGAACTAATCAATTATCAAAGTGTCAAAATTAATACAACGATGTAAGAGGAATCCTTTTTGGAGTCAGTTTCGATGCGATCTTTACCGAAGTATGCTCTCGAACTAAACCTGTTTCAATTAGGACTTTTGAAGGTTGTAACGTGGTCGGGTTCACGGTTAACAAGGAAGGATATAAGGTTCAAAATTCATTTTAACCCACCCATTCTCCTTGATGTTCTCCAATCCTATGTTCAGCTAATTCGACCTTAGCGTTCACCTTTCAAAGGTGGAATAATAGGAGTGATGGTTCAGGAAATCACATGCTTTTTGAAGTGACAGTCATTCCCTTTCCGTCTTTGTAGTGCTTGGGTCACACGATTTCGTTCTTGTTTGAGGATTTTTCTCTTGTAATCCTTTTCGTTTTTTCGCTCCCTAATTTTTGCCTGGACTAACTCTTTTGAGTTTCTGATTTTGAAGTCCAGCGGGATACCCTAATTTTTGCCTAAGTCGCTTATTCACAAGATTCGACTTAGCAGGCTTTTTCTTTTGATTTTTTTTTGAACAAATCATGTGACACCGGCTTGTCTGACTTGTTAAAAGAGATTGTGACTGTTTCAGTCCTTATCGGCAAGGTTTAACCATTGTGGTCCTTTAGGCACGACCTATACAGGTGTGATTTATCCTTGAACAGACACTCCTTTCGTAATTCGAACGCTTGGTCAAATTAACTGACACCTATCCTGCCCCAGGTTAAGATTGAGGGTTTTTCGTTTTCAGAAAGAAACTCCTACTACAAGGCTCAACGGGGTTGACAAGGGATTATCTTCCTTATATCTCCGGTGTTTATGGATTTGAAACAATGCCTGTATATCGTCAACAGGTTTTTTTCTATCCAAGAGCATACAATCGGAAGTTTACACGTCTTTCGGTTTCGTCATCCTCCTCGGATTCCACTTAAACAAGCGTTTGAAATAAAAGATAGCAATAAAGTGAACATGAATGGATTAATTCAAAACATGCATATTTATTTCATTTTCAATATCAATTGAGAAACAACAAGTTTTTACAAGTGAGAATTACACATAGACAGGAAAGAAACTACAAATGCAAAGAAATAACATGCAAAATGCAGATTGCCAGATTCTGAGAACTGGGCTTCTTGTATCTTGACTTGTGGGCGACTCAGCCGCTTCCGGCTTGTCCGTGGTTTGGCAAAGGATTCTGTACCACGTTGGGCGTTTCATGCGAGAAGTTTATGGCTTTACTGTCAATTAAATCTTGCAGCTTGTGCTTAAAAGCCTTACAATCGTCAATGATGTGCCCGGGTGCCCCCGAGTGGAATTCGCATCGGGCATTTACATCATAGCCAGGTGGTGGTCGGCCTGTCAGAGGGGCCAAGGTTCTCTTTTGGATTAACTACAGTTGTAGTAACGTCTGAAGCATCTGGGAGTACGACATTGGCGGCGTATCGAATACTCTGTTTGCTCCCCTCGAATTCTGGTACTTCCTATAGCCCTGTTGATTCTGCTGTTGTTGTGGTTGTTGTTATTGTTGTTGTTGTTGTTGTTGTGGTATCGGAATGATAACACTTGCAGCCTGATGATGATGACACTGATCTTGATATCTGCCTCTGCCTCTACCCCGAGAGCTAGACACAGAATTAGCGTCGCCTTCACGCTTTTTATTTCAGAACACTTTCTTTCCTCCACCTGACGAAGGTACTTCTACGGCCTGAATTTTCCCAATCTTGATGCCGTTTTCTATATGCTCACCAGTGATGACAAGGTCAGAGAAACTCCCGGACATACAGTTGACGAACTTTTCATAGTACATCCCAGATAACATCGATACAAACAAGTCAATCAACTATCTCTCTACCATTGAGGGTTGCACTCTGGCTGCAAGCTCACGCCACCTCTGGGCGTACTCTTTGAAAGATTCCCCGCTATTCTGGACGACATTCTGAAGCTGGACCCTGTTGGGAGCAAGGTCACTATTGTACTGGTAATGCTTCACGAATGCTTCAGCCAAACCCTTCCAACTGCGAACCTGAGGGGGTTCCAAACCCATATACCATTCGAGCGACGGCCCTGACAGGCTATCCTGGAAAAAGTGCATGAGCATCTTCTCATCATTTGAATAGGCTGATATTTTTCTGTAGTATGAACGTATGTGCACCTTTGGGCAAGTGACACCTTCGTATTTATCGAAGGTAGGAACTTTGAACTTGTACGACACTCGTAAATCAGGGATCAACCCTAAATTGGCCATGTTGAGCCCCATGGAGTTCTGATTTGTTATATTCCTCATTTGTTCCTCCAGCATTCTAAATCTACGATCAGCTTCAGCAGGCAACTCAGCGCCTACATCCCTCATAGAGAACACGTCGTCCTGACGATCTTCATTCCATTGTTGGTCCCCATTGCCATACTCAGCATAGGCACCCTCCGGACCATAGACGTTTCGGTTGACGGTGTAACCATACCCAGCGTTACCAATACCATGGTTAGCAGCACCAGGTCCAAACCCAGCATTATGAGTACCATTACCACAACCCAAGTTAACAGTATTACCAAGACATGTGTTACCAGCATTACCCAAACCTGCATTACCAGCGGCATTACCCAGACCAGCGTGGCGGACGCCAACATCACTACCATTCCCGGCCCCTGCAGCAGTTGGGGTGCATCCGGTAGGCACAACAGTGGCTTTAGGAATTTCTGTATCGTTGAGGGGAGTATTAGCAGCAATACCTCCGTGAAGAACTCCATTAAGATCAACCCTAGCTACCATGGGCTGGACCATTGTTCTCAGTTGCTCCTGTCCTTGAGCCATACCTTGCATGACTTCCATGAGCTGAGTCATGCGCTCCCTCATCTCTTGCATCTCAGTCTGAACGTGATCCACGGCTTTCTTGAGATTGTTTCTAGTAGGATACCGGTGAAGTCTCTGGTCAGCAATCCTGAAACAACTCTGAAAAGACAACAGAACATAAGAACGAGGCTTAAGAAGGTACCTGCAAACACAAAGAAAAATATGCAAAATGCTAACAATGTATATATGCATATGGAATATTTCCCTTGATTCTAGTTCCGGGTGAAACACATGACAATGGAAACCCCTCAGACAACAATAGTAAAAAACTCCTCATATACAGATGGGAGACCACATAGGTAGTTACAAGCACAAGTATCTGAGCACGAATGACGGCAAGCGAGATAGCTAGAATCAAAGGGAATATGCACCTGCAATGTTAATGCAATGTCATGTAATCAATGCAGATGAGAAATGCAAAAATGCAAGGATGCTATAGGGGATCAAGGTAGCTGTGCTGTGCTGTAGCAATAATAATCAGAAGCTGATTGTGCTGTAGCTTGAGAATAACCAGAGCTTCGCCTTTGCATAACATATATCACTGCATGACATAGATCACTGATACTGAAGACCTCTGATATCAAACCCAAAAGTTCACACTGTAGAGAAAACCGGGTGATCTGGAGCTATGGTTTCCTGCATAACCCAATCCCTCTCACAGGTATGGACCTATCCACTGATAAGGTACGACATCCTATGCGTTCATCAGCATCACAGACTTTCAAGAGCGATGATACGATACCCAGAAGGTGTGGCATCATCATCTCTTGAAGCGGCCTCACTTAGCTGAATCACAAATGGTCGGTCCCCAGAGTCGACAACCCTCCAAACCAACAACCCCTCAAGCCCAAAGGGCTAGAAAAGAAGTCAACCGGGAGAATCTCGTCTGAGCGTGGATTTCGTGAGACACTAGTACCTGCAAAGCAAGCACGCGCCCACTACTTTCCACAACTAATGCTAGGTACACTCAAGCCTGGGTTTGGCTTATCACTCATCAGAATCAATCCCCTCCCACAACAACATAATAAGGATATAATATAATGCTGAAAATAAACTGCGGGAAAATAAAATGCGGGAAAGTAAAGCTAAGATACAACAGGTATGTACAAAACCCACAAGATAAACAAACAAGCGCTAGGACTGACTCGCATAAGGGACGTTGGGTCCCCAGCAGAGTCGCCAGCTGCTGGGGATGACCCAGACAACTAGGAGGAAAAACCTAAGGCGAGACTCGCATAGGGAACCATCGCAGTCCCCAACAGAGTTGCCAGCTGCTAGGGATGACCCAGACAGCTAGAAGGAAAAACCTAAGGCGAGACTCGCATAGGGAACCATTGCAGTCCCCAGCAGAGTCGCCAGCTGTTGGGGATGACCCAGACAGCTAGGAGGAAAAACCTAAGGCGAGACTCGCATAGGGAACCATCGCAGTCCCCAGCAGAGTCGCCAGCTGTCGCTACTGCGAAAATCGGCGCCGGAAAAACAGAAGAGTCTCCACCGTGCGTTATTTATCCCAAAGGAGGGAAAGGAAACGCTCAGAGAAAACCTAACGCAAAAGGGTATAAGACAAGGTCATCGCAACCATTGTCTGGATTCGGGAGTCGGTTACGCAAGGGGAAGGTATTAGCACCCCTCACGTCCATCGTACTCGATGGGATCCATGCTTAATTGTTTATCTCGAAGGGTTGATTAATGCTATCTATCTAAAGGTTTAAGGACAAAACAAAAGAAAAGTGACTCGGCAGAACACAACAATTCTATGCCTACGTATTCCCGTCTGGAACGAGAAATCAGAGTCAACGTAGTTCGCCTAACTACGGGTAAAAAGGGGGGAAGGTTGCTCGTCGAGATATCACATCTCGTGCCTACGTACTTTCATCCGGTATGAAAGATCAGAGCAAACGTAGTTCGGGCTAACTAGACCACATGTTTGGTTTAAGTTGTTTTTAACCCGAGTAGGGTTAACAATCGGTTCTAGCAGTTTGGTGTATGCAGCTCGACCATTGGAGACTTAGGCGTTACCGTTTGCGAGAGAACCGAGAGTTAACAAAACTCTCTTTAAGAAAATGACCTCTAAAGATTAAATTCCAAGAGGACAAAAATAAGTTGAATGTTTGTTTTTATGTCTTTTATGAAGAAGTGTTTTGAATTTTGTTTGTAACTCGTGTCGCACTAAAGACTTGGACTTAAGAGTGAATGCGTCGCATGTCACCCAAAGGGTGCCATACTAAACATTCAAATTATGTGAGGGAAACCCTCCCATAACTCTTTCTCAAGTAGCTTAAGGCTTGTAACTCACGACACGTGTTAACCTTTATTAAGTATTTTAAGAATGTTTGAAGATGAGAAAGAGAAACAGACCTCTAAGGGAAACTACACAGCCCTAAATGTTATCATGCAATGTTCGTCCTATGGTTGAAGTTTGCAAAGGGGAAAACTACCCTAATGTTGTCATACATGGTTGCAAAGCCTAATGTCTATCACATTCTATCTTCATCAAGAAAGAATGGAGATCCTAAGGGAAAGGCAAAGGAAGCAACAGAAAACAGATGAAGTAACAGCATACATGAAATGCAAAGTGTAGAAAGGCAAACATGCAATGCAAGTGAGGGAGGCGAATGTCCAAATTACAAGTCTGAATACAAAAATACAAGAAAAATAGCAAAAGGTGCTAAAAAATTCAAATAAAAATCTCCAATTCCCTACATCAACTCACAAACCAGGGGTGAGAGATACAACAAAATATCCAAATAGAAATGGTCAAATAAGATGAAAACCTTGCAAGATGTCTCATGTATACCAAAGGAAAAGTTAAAATGGAGCATGTTAAAGAAAGCATCCAAAACCAATTAAAATGGTACAATAAAATTCCCACAAAAATATATCACAATACCTCAACATGTGTATGAGATCCCTGCAAAAGGTTAGGCCTTGAAATGACATATTGATGGGTCAAAGAAAATTCACAAGATCATGACTCGATTAGGATATTTTTTATGACCACTTAAATGTAAAAAATTCTAATAAAATGTCAGAATGTGATAAAATCGTGATTCCAATTTTATTAAATCTTAGACATCTTAAATATTCAGCACAAAAAAATGGGGATTAAAAAGACTAAGTATACTATTTTTTATGATTATTTGAAGTCAGCATATAAAAAAAGAAAATAAAAGAACATGGCAATATGAGAAAACATAAGGAAAACAAGAAATAAGTGGAAATAAATCAGAAACGTCACAGCTGGGATTCGAACAGGGGAACCCTCAGTCCCCTTTGCAGGCCAAAACGGCCGTGTTTTAGGCTGGTACACGTGGCGGCGCGCGGAGCCCTCCGATGAGATGAAAAAGTCCACATTTTGGACATGATCCGACGGTCTACGGATCGTCTTCTTCCTTGGAGTGAGAACGGAAAAAACGCAGCACCTGTGGGGGCGGCCGGACCACATTCTGGTGAGCTTCAACACCCTGTAACTCTCTTGATTCTTAACCAAAACGGACGTTCTTTAGATGAATCTTGTGGGATTTTTCGAGAAGAATCCAAATATGCCATTATTTTCCATTGAAATTGTCTCTAACTCAAAAACCGTGAATGAATCTCAAACTTTAAAGAACACAAAATTGTCATAAAAATGGATCTTTCTTTACCAGAAACGATGTACTACTCAAGGGTGATGCAATGCTATAAAAATGGCATGGAAAAGACTCATAATTATGGAGAAAACTTGAATTTCCATTACCTCCGAAAAATGGATTATGGAGCTTCACACAACCACTAAACCTTCAAGAAAACTGTATGAACACATTCTAAAATTGTTGGTGGAGATGTTTGAGTCGAAGAACAGCCTTGAATTGCAGTGGAACTTGAAAATCAAATTTGAGTTTTTCACCACTTTTTCATGTTGTTACAATGCTATTCTTGCTCCAATTCTCTCCAAAAAGATGATGAACAATGTGTATAATTGTTGTGTGATTGATTGGTAATGAGAAAATGAATGAAAAGTGGGAGAATCCAAGGATTAAAAATTCAATTTTTTCAAATATGTGAAGTGTGAAAAATGATCATGGAAGAGTGTGGGAAAAATGATCATGAATCCTCTTTTGCCTAGGCTTGAAATGTTTATATATGTTGCATTGTAAGATACATCTAGGGTCCAAAATTATCCCTTGTTTCAATCTTAAGGGCCTAGATTCAAAGTGTTACTTAAGTGTGAAGAAAGCTTGAAATAGGCCATGATAAAAGCTTCAAATGAAAAATGTAAGATTTCCATTGTTCTTAAAATGAGATTTCCACTCAAAATAAGTACAAACATGGACCTATTTGATTAAATTTTGACAAAATACCAAACTAGGCCTTTTCACATGTTTTCACCAAAATGACTTTTATCAGACTTCCACCGTGAGCTAGCCCATTAAAAGCTTGAGGTTTAGTTGACCCAATGACGCCATTCGGAGCAACTTTCATGTTGGAAAAAAGTCCATTTGAGTTATGCAAAGTATTGAACTTGACCTGTAATTTTATGACCGGTAATCATAGTTTCCCAACTCATTGATAATCTTCAGTTGGCCTCTAAGTCAGGGGATGAACCCCACACAAGCATCTGAACTTCTCAAGGGCGTGAACCACTTCCTGGTGACTTTAGTGACTCCTCAAGCTCGAATGAAACCTCTAGATAGGCCTCTCTCGATGTATATCACACTTGATCCCCTGCATAAATGCTAATGCAATGCTATATGTTGCACCCCAAAATTTGCCCAACCTTTTCTAACCTAGGTTTATGTTTCAATTGCATAGTCATTTGCATTGGCATCATGTGCATAGTGTATTCATCTGCATAGCATAGCATAAGCAAGCTAATTTTAATCAGGGGATCAAGTACCATTCTTGTCTCAAGAGGCATATTCAAGGGGTTTCATTCATATTCAAGACTACTCAGGTCATCATAGAAGAATTTGAACTTTAAAGAGTTGACAGGTTGATCAGTGAGTTCTCTCCTATCTTGAGAATGTTTGGGGGTCATCAGAGGGTGTATGAGCTATGAGCCAAGAGCATGGAGTGTGTATGGATGTTATGGAAAGTCTAGATGATCATTTTGAAGAAGAGCCAGGTCATTGGAATGATTGCAAGAGCCTCAGTTGAAGTCAGTCAACTAGGGTTCCATCTAGGTCAACCCTAGGTCAAGGACTTGATTTGAAAGGTATCAAGGCTCATTTGAAGGATGTGGGATTCATTATTTGCTACATGGATATGGATGTGGTTTTGTGCCCAAGAAAAATCAAAAGAAGTCAAGGAGAAGTGAAGTTACCAAATTAGGGTTTCAGTGTAAAATCCCTTGATTAGGTCAAACTTCAAAGCAGTGTAACTCAAAATGCAAGCTTCATATGAATTTCTGGTCCACATGAAACTTGTAGAGTATCTTAATAGCTTTAATTTGAGTGGTGGAAGTCATCAAGGTGATTTATATAACTCAAGTTATAGCTCGTGCAAGTTACAGGTCATCTGAGGACACTAAAATTTGTCTGTGAAAGTTGTCTGTCTTCCAAGCAACTTTTGACCTTCAAGGGAGTTTCAAATGAATTCTTGGCAAACATAAGGGTTGTTCCTCATGATCTCCCATTTCCAAAAAGGTATGGTATGCATTCATCTGATATGTGAAGCTCAAGTTATAGTTTGTGCAAGTCAGGGGTATTTTGGGAAAGTGGAATTATAGGTAATTCTTAGCCTATGCCTAAAACTCATACAAGGAAGCTTCAAATGAAAAACTTCACAACATCAAAGTTGCTCAAAATGTCATTTTGAGTCTATAAAAGAGGTCATGGAAGTTTGGAAATGCATGGAACAAGAATTGACAAAAGTTGGTGAAAATGACTTAAAAAATGGACATAAGTTGAAAAAGTCCAAGTTGGAAATTGGTTTGGGCAATATATAAATCCAAAATGGGTCATGTAATATATCAAATTGAGTCTAAACAACATTTTAAAGACATTGGTTCAGCCACAATTTTGATTTGAGGGTTTAAAAATGGACTTGCTTTGTAATTCTATTGCTTGCATAATAAGGCAACTATGGGAAACTCAACATAAGGCAAAGGAATCCCTTGTTTTTCACTCATACTCCTCCATATTGTCATGTAATGAGATTTTCAAAGGCCTGTAAGTTGGTTTGAGGTGAGATGTCATGAGACGTGAGATTACTTCAAAATACCATATCATGAGAAATTCTTGAAGTTTCTAGAATCATCCTAAACTGATCTAGAATGCTCTAGATTCTTCCATGCTCTCCTATATATAGGATTGAGTTCATTAAGAGAAAAGGTTGGTGCATAGAGAGGGAGAATAGAGAGAATTGTGAGATTTCTTCATTTGCAAGGAATTGAGAGATCATTCAATCCACCCCATTTCTGTTCAAGTGTGTGCTTCATCTTCAATCTCTAGGTCAGAGTGAGTGTGAAAGAGCATGCTTAGAGGTCCATCCATGGCAGTTTGAAGAGCTGGCTTTGAATATTCAAGATCTTACACCAGAATTGCAGCCACTACTACAAGCCATTTCATCCATTTTCTTTGCATACAGAAAGATCCACACATCCCAAAGATCCCCTTTGAAGATTGCCAAGGCTTGAGAAGCAAGATTCCCCTTCTGTTTTTCATCAACATTGCAGGTATGTAATTCAATTCGTACCCCTCTAATTATGTCATGTTAGTTTATTTCTTTAGGTTAGAATGGCTAGGTCTAGGTAGATGATGATGTATGCAAACTGTTAGAGTCATCCATGGAGTTTTACCTTAGGGCAGTTGATCTTTCTTGACTTAGAATACCTAGGTTAGGATGTATTAACCTTTGTTAGATAGCTCAGAATAACCAGCATGACACATAGAACGCACTAGAACAAGAGTTACCAAGAATTAATCAGATGCACGTCAGTGGAAAGCATGTGGACCCAAAGTTTATACCTATCGTGTTTCACTTTAGGTTGAGTTTTAGAGAAAACTAATAGTAGGGTTTTGTAGAGGGGAAGGTGTAGAGCAATTTTGGTCTTTAGAGTGTGGCATTTCGTTGAGGGGCGAGGGAGAACAGGATAGGAGAAGGATCGTGCATGAAGTGCATTTTTTCTGAACCTAGGGTTTGCCCAAGGTTGAAGATGAGGGAGGGCCATAGATCTGGATGGAAGACCTTGACTCAGGATTAAATCCAATGGCCCACGTTTAATTGAAAACTAGGAGGGAAAAGCTGAGGGCGTGAAACGCCGCGTTTCATTAATCTGAAACGTGGGCTTAATGGACCAGACTTGATTTCCCCACCCCCCATAGGAAGCCCATACAATTTTACACTCAAAGTCTCTGCTATTCACACCAGTGATTTTCCCATTTTTCTTTTATTTTATTTTGATTTTCTGAAATAACTTGGGCCTGGTACGTTTGCTTTTCCCACCCCCTAGGTCTGAGCCCAATGATTAATTGTACTAAGCGCATATACTATCAGCACCCCCTCTCTCATTTCTCTCTTATTTTGTTATTTTAATTTTCTTTATTTTCTTTTGGTTTTGTAAAACCCATATAAAAATGAAAAATGCTCATTTTTAATTGCTTCTTTTTGTGCTGGTTTCATAATTCTGTCAAGAAAAATAATGTGTAATAAAAATAGCATTTTATTTTGTTTTGACATTTTTAGTATATTTTTCATTTAAATAGCTTTTTAAGAGATATAGTTTGATACTTCATTTTGTTCATTTTAGTTTAGGACTTTCCTTTTATATTTTGAACCCATTCTTTTTAGGATATTTCACTTAGAACTTTAACTTGTATGTAGGATTTTATTCTTAATTTTTAGGATTAATTGTGAGGTACTTTGATTAGGTGAGACTAGTGTAATGAAATTAGGGTTTTTTAGGTGTGACATAGGTGAAGTAAATCATTTCTTTTAGGAGTTTTAGTTTGATTTTGGGTATGGGACTATAGGGATATTATGGGTAAGTATAATAGACCCTTATGAATAAATATTAGATTTTTCCCTTTGACTTTAGTATTTTCAGAGTATTTTCTGAATTGACTGATTGTATTGATTGTTTTATGACGATTGTCTGTCTTTGGGGTTTCATTTGGGAGATTTGTTTTGGGGACTTTGCTTGCTTGAAGACCTTGTTGAAGGAGCATGATGAAGGAGAAGATTGAAGATCAAGACCCAGAGGTTGAGAGGTTTGAGGCTTGCTGGTAGCTGTTGAAGACCATAAGGTTTAGGAGCTAGGCAGAGCTCTAGAGTAGAAATTTGATTCATGAAATATGGAATGCTTCCTGTGCTTCCATTCTTTCCCAGTGACTAAAAGTCCCTCTAAGAACTCACCTCCCTCCTTTGGAGGGATAAGTGATTGGTCTTAGAGGTAGAACTTTGAGGGAACCTGTCCCACTATGCTAATCCCTTGTGAGCTTCCTTTGGTTGTTCATGAGCTGCTTAGCATGCCAAACTAGATCTCTTGATTTTAATTCTGTTATCCTGGAGTGCTTACCCTTGAAGATGGAGATCATTGAAGATAAGGATTGTCAAAGCAAGAAGCTAGCTAGAGCTTGGGGGTCTAATGAAGAAGGGGCTTTGGGGATTCGTTTGAAAGAGGATGTGCTGTGCATCAACTTGGGAGTTTGCTGTCTGAGCTTGGGGCTTTTCTGTATTGTGTGTGATAATTCCCCTAGGTTTAAAGTGAAATGTGCTTCACTTTTACCTATTGTGTTCAGGTTCGAGGTAGAGTTTGGCTCCTTTTCCTAGCTTGTGTGCTGCATTCATGCATTGTTTACTGTATCTGTTTTTGCTTTCCGTTTATTCCCTTAGGAGCTCTGTTTCTCTCCGTGCAAGAGAGTAACATGACAGACATTAGGAGCTAACCCATGTATGATAACATTAGGGTAGATTTTATTCCCTTTTTAACCCTAGGATTTTAGAGTGTCATCTCTTCTTTCTTCAAACAACAGAAAAACATTAATAAAGGTTATAACAGAGATCAATTCATTTCTTCCGTCAAAAGATTTGAACAAACACAAACCTTTTTGCAATAAGAAAACCCTTGTTTAAGGTGAGATTTTTCATAAAAGACACTTGAACAGCTTGTGTCGTGCGTAGCCCGAACTACGTTTGCTCTGATCTTTCATGCTGTATGGAAGTACGTAGGCATAGGATGCGATATCCTAGCGAGCAACCTTCACCCATCCTCCCCCGTAGTTAGGCGAACTACGTTGACTCTGATTTCTCGTTTCAAACGGGAATACGTAGGCATAAAGTGCGATGCTTTGCCGAGTCATGTTTTCTTTTCTTTTCAGACCTCATCCTTTAGTTTAGATAGAAGTGTAATCCGTACAAACAAGCAAGCGTGGATCCCATCGAGTACGATGGACGTGAGGGGTGCTAATACCTTCCCCTTGCGTAACCGACTCCCGAATCCAGGTTTTGGTTGCGATGACCATACCTTTTACCGTCTTTGCGTTAGGTTTACTTCGAGCGTTTCCTTTCCCTCCTTTGGGATAAATAACGCACGGTGGCGACTCTTCTGTATTGCCGGCGCCGATTTTCGCAGTAGCGACAGCTGGCGACTCTGCTGGGGACTCCAACGGTTCCCTACGCGAGTCAATCCTAGCGCTTGTTTTCCCGTCGTAGGCTTTGAATGGATTTACATTTCTGTATTTACATTTCAGCATTTTATTATCATTGTTGTATTATGGGTTTGATGGGGGTTCTATGATTGAGAGATAAGCCGGACCTGGGCTTGAGTGCACCTAGAATTAGAGTAGAGATTAGTGGGGGTGTGCATGCTTTGCATATACTAGCTTCCCGCGAAATCTACGCTCGGACGAGGTCTTTCTGGTTGACTTCCTGTTTCACCCTTTGGGTGCAGTGGGATGTTGGTTAGTTGGATTGTCGACTCCGGGGACCAATCATTAGGAAGTTGGCTAAGTGAGGCCTCTTCAGGACTTGGTGATGCCACTCCTTCTGGGAATCGTATCATCAACCCTGAAAGTCTGTGACGCCAACGACCGCATAGGATGCCGTACCTTGTGTCAGTTATAGGGACATCTACCTGTGAGAGGGGTTCGGGGCATGCAGGTAACTTGACCTTCAGACTACCGGTTTATTTCTTACGAGATTCAAGATTGTGGATATTTTGTGGACAGTTACCGGGTCGGTCAGAGACCAGGATGGTTATATTATTGGGTCTGTCAGAGACCAGGCTGGAGTTCATTGAGAGGTCTGTCTAAGACCATAGTTTAAGCAAGTATTATGGGTCTGTCTAAAACCAGTATTGCAGATGTGGCTTCTCAGTAGCAACTTGATCCCTTGTGTGTGCATTTGCATTTTTGCATTTCTGTTTGCATTTGCATCTCATGTGCATATCCATCATCAACCGGAACTGGGAGCTTACCCGTCTTTTGTCCGCTTCGTCAGTTGATTTCCCGACATTCGTATTGGGCTTGGGTTAGCTTTTGGGAGGATCATGGCTTCAGGAGGGCAGAATTTGGTTGTTACTCGGGCAGAGTTTGAAGTGTTGAAAAACCAGCTGAGTCAGCTCATGGAATCCATAACGGCTATGAACAAAGGAGAAACTAATATTCAGAGAGCTCCAGTGGACGATGTTGCTCAGCCTGTGCAAACCCCTGTCAGAGGTCCACCTTCTCTCAATGATACAGAGTATCAAGGTTCCACCTTCTCCACGCCAGATTCTCCAAGAGCTGTTCCACAAATTAATGTTCAGAACCCAAGGACTGTTGAGTATACGAGAAGACTTCAGCTGTTGGAAGATCAGATTGATGCCTTGATGAATAAGAATACTCTTGATCTGAATGCTGCGAGCATGTGTTTAGTGCCAGGCCTTGTGTTGCCTCCGAAGTTCAAGACGCCTAATTTTGAGAGGTACAAAGGGGATAGTTGTCCAAAGTTACATTTGGTTATGTTCTGCAGAAGAATGACTTCGCATGTCACCAATGACAGGCTCATGATTCACTGTTTCCAAGATAGTTTGATTGGAGCGTCTTTGGATTGGTATATGCAGCTGAAAAGTGATAGCATCAAATCATGGTCAGATTTAGCCAATGCCTTTGTGAAGCAATACGACTATAACCTGGATATGGCTCCTATTCTCGCACATTTGCAAGAATTATCTCAGGCAGAGAATGAATCCTTTAGAGGGTATGTGCAAAGAGGGAAAGAATTGGCTGCTCGTGTCCAACCACCGCTTCAGGAAAGAGAAATGGTTGACCTCTTCTGGGGTGCTCCGAAAGGCCACTATCATGACAATTTGTTCGGTTGTACAAGCTTTGCGAGCCTGATGAGAATGGGAGAGCTTGTTGAGAGAGGACTCAAGAGTGGAAAGCGTCAAGATGCTCCTTATATCCCAGGTGATAAGGACGAGTCAGTTGTTGGTTCTCAAGAGGAGTGGGAAGAAAGAAATGATGTCGTCTCCGAATCTCTAGCATCTCAGGATCAGTTTTCAGACGCTTCGAGTCAACGGTTGTCCTGTCGTCGATCGCGTCAACACGCCCAACGAAGACCAAGGAAACCGGAAAGGCAGTTTACGCAACTACCGGTGTCGTACAGTCAGTTGTTGCCAGATCTAGTCAGAAGTGGATTGATAGTGCCGAAAGAGACTAATGCGGTGATTCCGCCAAATCCACCGGGTATTGATGCCAGCGCCCGCTGTGAGTACCATGTTGGGGCACAGGGGCATTCAACAAATGATTGTAAGGTGCTTAGAAGTCAGGTTCAGGATCTGTTAGACTCTAACCGGATTTTCATCACGCCTCGGGGTTTTGTTCAGATTAACGATTCTCCGTCACATCCGGCTCAACGGAGGATTCAAGAGGGGAGGCCAAAGGAGGTATTTGAGGCGCCAGCTTCAACGTATGCTGAGCACTTTCAGACTTTATCGAGGTTTAAACTGGTTGAAAAAAGAACAATGGAATCACCCAAGGGAACGATATCGCCTCATGGGTACGATACCAGTAAGCAGTGTGAATTTCACTCTGGGACACTCAGACATGTCATCGAGAGTTGTCATGCTTTTAAGCACAATGTTCAAGACCTGATTGACTCAAAAGATATTGAATTCACGCCGAGCGGTGTAGCTGTACGTATTGGTCCTACCCCAGTCGATGCTAAAAGGATGGACGTTCCTGTAGCTGCAGTAGGTCAGAAACGTATCTTGGACTCCATGGTGTCAGAATCTCCGTGCCCGCAACTGTTGCCTATTCCTGGGGCAGATCTGAGAAAGAAAGTGGCTGAGCATAAGGAGTACCCCCGTCAGCGCGGTGGAAATCAAGAAACAAATGTTGTATTTGCTACGAAAATTGTTCAACAGTCAACCCGGTACCAACAACAACAACAACGACCTCAACAGCAGCAAAGACAACAGCATCCCAATCAGCAAAGAGCTCAGAATCAGAGGCTGATGAGGGTATTTAAAGTGCCTCCGATGTCTTACGCCGAACTTCTTCAAACGTTGCTACGACTACAGTTGGTTGAAAAGAGGAAGTTAGCCCCGCTGACAGGCACGCCACCAGCTGAGTACGATACCAATGAGCACTGTGACTTCCATTCAGGAGCACCGGGGCACAACATTGAAGATTGTTTGGCCTTCAAGCACAAGGTGCAGGACCTGCTCGATAATACAACTATTAACTTCGGGCAGGAAGGGCCCGAAATCATCTGAATGAGGAGTATTCCCTAGTTTGGTGGAGTCATTGAAAGCAGATCAGGACAACGTCAGGTTGCCTCCAACCACTGACAGTGAAGATGGCTGGTTCAGCAGCAAGACAGATGTGAAAGCCTGGTTCTAGGAAGCTGGCATTTTTCTTTGTTTTATCTCGTCATTTCTTTACGTTTGTAGTTTCTTTCCTGTTTAAAATGCAATCTTGTTTGTAAAACTCGTTGTGTTCATTCGATTGATGATAATGAAATAAATATGCATGTTTTGATTAAATCCATTCGTGTTCACTAATTGTTTTTATAAATGTCCAACACCTGGTTAAGAGGAATCTGGGGAGGATGACGAAAATGAATGACATGCAACTTCCGATTGTATGCTTTTGAAATAAAACCTGCTGATGATGTACAGGCATTGTTTCAAATCCCTAAACACCGGAGATATAAGGAAGATAATCCCTTGTCTACCCTTTTGAGCCTTGTAGTAGGAGTTTCTTTCTGCGAATGAAAAACCCTCAATCTTAACCTGGGGCAGGGTAGGCGTTAGCTAATTTGACCGAGCGTTCAAGTTGCAAAAGGAGTGTCCGTTCGAGGATCAATCACACCTCTAGAGGTCGTGCCTAAGAAACCACAATGGTTCAGCATTAGGAGTGAAACAGTCACATCATTCCCCAAAGAGTCAGACAACCAGCGTCACACGACTTGTTCGAAAGAAAAAAAGAGGAAAAAATCAAAAGCCCGCTAAGTCAAGAAAAGAAAACAATTGACTTAGGAAAAAATGAGGGCATCCCGCTGGACTCAAAAAACCAAAAGAACTCAAAAGAGTCAGTCCAGGCAAAAGTTAGGGATATGAAAAGAAAAAAGATGAAAGGATGGAAAAATCCTCAAATGAAATACGAGTCGTGTGACCTCAAGTGTCAAAGACGGAAGGTGAGTGGCTGTCACTCCCAACAATCATAATTTCTCGAACTATCACTCCTATCTTTCAGCCTCTGAGAGGTGAGTGCTAAGGTCGAATTAGCTGAACATAGGATCGGAGAACATCAAGGAGAATGGGTGGGTTAAAATAAACTTTGAGCCTTTATCCTTTCCTTCAAAACCGTGAACCCGACCACGTTACAACCTTCAAAAGTCCTAATTGAAGCAGGTTTGTTTTGAGAGCATACTTCGGTAAAGATCGCGTCGAAACTGACTCCTGAAAGGGTTCCTCATGCCATGTTGGTACTGATATTGATATCCTTGACAAATGTTTTGTGCATTACATGCCATGAAATATTTTTCCTTTTCTCGGTGAACAGATTGGATGTCAAAACTGTCATATGCGTTGCATTATTATATCTTTTATGCATAACAACTTGTTTTACTTGCGAGTAAGCGCTTGACAGCAGGGAAGTTTCCCACAGTGGAAAGTATGGTCGAGATAGAATACAGAACGCCCGAATGTTCCGTAAGCCGGGGCAAGCCATTAAGTGACTCCCCAGTCAGGTCAGCCATTCGAAGTCAGTTATTCTGGGGCAATTAGGTCGAGATTCAGTAAATCTCGTAATCGGAGGTACTACTCTAAATCAGCTAACTAGGGGCAACGTCATTGCAATCAGGGGCAGGCCATCTTAAGAGCGCAGAAGTTTTTCTTTATTCGAGGTTCAGAACGCCGGGGCATCTTATACCAGACCAACAAGATACAAATTTTCAGATTTCCTTTTGAGGAGTATCCCCACAGAGGTCCCGCAGGCTGGGGCATGTCAGAAGCAAAGGGATTGTTCTTCTCAGTATCATCAGGGTTATTCAGAGTTATTCGAGCAGATTTAGTCAATCTTAAAGTGTGAGACGAATGTCGGGAAGTCATGTTACTATCTTCTGATCCGTCGACCAGGGACTGTGAATTCAGACAGAATGTTGTTCAGCGTCAGTTGTACCTGACCCATCGCAGATAGCCTAAAAGTCCAATTCTTATTGGCGATCACTGTGAGGCCCGTCCATGTTGGCACATCAGTTTCAAAATCCAATCTTCATTAGTACGCAGGAAGACTCCGTCCGTTTTCCCCAACAAAAGCCCGATTTTCATTGGCACGGGTAAGCTATCCCCAGAGAAGGTCAATCATACTCGGCACATGTGTTCTTCCTCAGCGGAGTTGATTTCACTCTTCCAGCATTTATTTTGCTGGAATAATTTTGTGATGTCCGATTATCCCCAGTGGATCCGGCTTTGTCTTCAGCATTTATTTTGCTGAAGCGACTTTTTGCATAAGCATGCATCATCATACTTGCATTTTACCCAAAATACGTAGCATTTCCATGCTGCATGGAAGCATTACGTCATTATCAAACGTGCATTGTTGAAACATAAGCCAGGTTGGTTACCTCTTCCGTTTCAGACATGTTGTTCCTTGCCGATAAGAGAAGTCGTGGTTCATGAAGATGTTGATTTGTGGTTAAAGTACACAGTGATCGTATTTGTCCCGACCTTTGGGGGTGCATGCTGTAAGGCACGCAGTGATCGTGTTGATCTTGGTGTGTGAATTTCGTGGCCCAAGTACGCGGTGATCGTATTTGTATCATCTATGGGGTTCATGTCGTAAGACACGCAGTGATCGTGTTGATCTTGACGTTGTTTCGTGGTCTAAATACGCAGTGATCGTATTCGTACCGTCTATGGGGTTCATGTTGTAGGACACGCAGTGATCGTGTTGATCTTGGTATGTGTATCTGTGGTCGAATGGCGCAGTGATCGTGTTTGTCCCGATCCAAGAAGATTGTTTTGTAAGGCACGCAGTGATCGTGTTGGTATCGTCTCGGGGGTTTATTGGGCAGGACACACAGTGATCGTGTTCACTCTATTGGTGGTGCGAAGCACACAGTGATCGTGTTTACCATATCATGTGATGTTTGTTGGTCGAGATACGCAGTGATCGTATTTTTCCGTTATACGGTGGTTATGGCATGAATCATGCAGTGATCGTGTTTCGTCTGTTTGTTTGTGGCCGAAGTACGCAGTGATCGTGTTCGTCCCATGGTTGAATTTGTGTCACAAGGCACGCAGTGATCGTGTTTTCCTCCAGTCAAGAGGGCCGTGACACGAAACACGCAGTGATCGTGTCCACCCTATGTGTGGTCAGGATATGCAGTGATCGTATTCGTCCAGTTATGTGGGTTGGTTGTGACACACAGCACGCCGTGATCGTGTTTCCTCCAGTCAAGAGGATCGTGGCTCAAAACACGCAGTGATCGTGTTCAAGATACGCATTGATCGTATTCGTATAGCACGCAGTGATCGTGTTGATAGAACCATTTGAACTTGTGGTGCGAAGCACGCAGTGATCGTGTTGACATCATTTTGGGGGTTTGTCGGTCAATACACGCAGTGATCGTGTTTGTCCTATTACAGCACACGCAGTGATCGTGTTCATCATATTGGTGGTTGAAGTACGCAGTGAACGTGTTCGCCTCTTCTACGTGGATTTATTCCGTCTGGCACGCAGTGATCGTGTTTACCTCATCCGGTTGGATTTTTGGTCGATGTGATTTTGGTTGTAACGCAACACGCAGTGGTCGTGTTTTATGTGGTTTTGTTTGTGGCATCGAAACGCGCAGTGATCGTGTTTCCTCCTGTCAAGAGGATTGTGGTGTAAAGTACGCAGTGATCGTATTCATCCCGTATGTTTTGTTCGCGGCACAAGACGCATAGTGATAGTGTTTTCTCCTGTCAAGAGAGTTGTGGCGCAGGGCACGCAGTGATCGTGGTCATCGTTATGTTAGGGGGTTTTCGCGGAAGAGGTACGCAGTGATTGTATTCATCCCGTATGTTTTGTTTGCGGCACAAGACGCGCAGTGATCGTGTTTTCTCCTGTCAAGAGAGTTGTGGCGCATGGCACGCAGTGATCGTGGTCATCGTTATGTTAGGGGGTTTTCGCGGAAGAGATACGCAGTGATCGTATTTGTCCTATATATGGTTTTGTCTGCAATGCAGAATACGCGGTGATCGTGTTCATCCTGTCAAGAGGGTTGTGGCGCAAGGCACGCAGTGATCATGGTCATCGTTATGTTGTGGGGATTTATGGTAGAGTACGCAGTGATCGTATTCGTCCTGAATGTTTTGTTTGCAACGCCAAGACGCGCAGTGATCGGGTTTCCTCCTGTTGAGAGGGTTGTGGTGTAGAATATGCAGTGACCGTGTTCATCTTGTTACAGAGGGTTGTTATGCCAGGCACGCAGTGATCGTGTTCGTCATGTCATATTCCCCTAGCAGAGTTTGCTTGGTCAAGCACCTTTTTCCCCAGCTGAGTCTTTCTCAGGATGCTGTGGTGTCAGCATTAGAAGACGGTAATGCAGATTTTTGGATGGTCACCCATAGTTTCCCCCAGCAGAGTTATGTTCTCCAGCAGGGTGTTACTTCAATGAGTTACTTGGTTAAGTCCCTCATAGTCCCCAGCAGGGTATTCGCCACAGAGTTGTTTGGTTAAATTCTTATTATTTTTCAACAAGGTTATTCTCGTCAGGGTGCTTGGTTAAGTTCTCAATTTCCCCAGCGGAGTATTTTCAGGATACCTATTGCCAAAATAGGTATTTGACGGTCGTCGTCAGAATTGTCCTCTCAGAGTTGCTTGGTTAAGTTTCTCGTATCCCCACAGGATGCTCGTTCAGGTGCGAACGGAAGGTTGATAAGTGAAATCAGCATGTTCCCGCAGTTTAGTGGATGCTCGTTCGGATACGAATGGAAGGTTGGTAAGTGAAATCAACATTTTCCCGCAGTTTAGTGGATGCTCGTTCGGATACGAATGGAAGGTTGGTAAGTGAAATCAACATTTTCCCGCAGTTTAGTGGATGCTCGTTCAGGTGCGAACGGAAGGTTGGTAAGTGAAATCAACATTTTCCCGCAGTTTAGTGGATGCTCGTTCGGATACGAATGGAAGGTTGGTAAGTGAAATCAACATTTTCCCGCAGTTTAGTGGATGCTCGTTCGGATACGAATGGAAGGTTGGTAAGTGAACATTTTCCCGCAGTTTAGTGGATGCTCGTTCAGATACGAATGGAAGGTTGGTAAGAGAAATCAACATTTTCCCGCAGTGTAGTGGATGCTCGTTCAGGTACGAACGGAAGATTGGTAAGTGAGATCAACATCTTCCCGCTTGGTTAAGCGTTTTTCTCGTTTCTTCAAGAAACGAAAGGTTGATCGGTGAAATCAACATGATAAGTGAAATCAACATGATAAGTGAAATCAACATGATAAGTGAAGTCAACATGACAAGTGAAGTCAATATTCTCCCGCTGGTTAGCGTGTGCTTGGTTGATAAGTGAGATCAACAGAGGCTGATAAGTGATATCAACAATTTCTCGTTGTGTGGTGTGTGCTCATTTCTTCGGAATGGAGTAGTCGGCGGACAATATCAGATTATTTTACAAAAACAGATTGACAGATGGATGGTTAGTTGTTGCCATGACAACAGAAGTCATTTCCCTGAAGGGTTTTCCCCAAGCAGTAGTCGTATGCAATTTATTTTTTGCGGTTGGCAAATTTCCGGGTTCTTTCGTATTCAACCGTCTCGTACCTCGAATGTCTGAAGGTTGCGCGCTCTTCATCCAGTCGGGTCCAAGCCGCTTGAATAGGGGCAGCTGTTGCACCCCAAAATTTGCCCAACCTTTTCTAACCTAGGTTTATGTTTCAATTGCATAGTCATTTGCATTGGCATCATGTACATAGTGTATTCATCTGCATAACATAGCATAAGCAAGCTAATTTTAATCAGGGGTACCATTCTTGTCTCAAGAGGCATATTCAAGGGGTTTCATTCATATTCAAGACTACTCAGGTCATCATAGAAGAATTTGAACTTTAAAGAGTTGACAGGTTGATCAGTGAGTTCTCTCCTATCTTGAGAATGTTTGGGGGTCATCAGAGGGTGTATGAGCTATGAGCCAAGAGCATGGAGTGTGTATGGATGTTATGGAAAGTCTAGATGATCATTTTGAAGAAGAGCCAGGTCATTGGAATGATTGCAAGAGCCTCAGTTGAAGTCAGTCAACTAGGGTTCCATCTAGGTCAACCCTAGGTCAAGGACTTGATTTGAAAGGTATCAAGGCTCATTTGAAGGATGTGGGATTCATTATTTGCTACATGGATATGGATGTGGTGTTGTGCCCAAGAAAAATCAAAAGAAGTCAAGGAGAAGTGAAGTTACCAAATTAGGGTTTCAGTGTAAAATCCCTTGATTAGGTCAAACTTCAAAGCAGTGTAACTCAAAATGCAAGCTTCATATGAATTTCTGGTCGACATGAAACTTGTAGAGTATCTTCATAGCTTTAATTTGAGTGGTGGAAGTCATCAAGGTGATTTATAGAACTCAAGTTATAGCTCGTGCAAGTTACAGGTCATCTGAGGACACTAAAATTTGTCTGTGAAAGTTGTCTGTCTTCCAAGCAACTTTTGACCTTCAAGGGAGTTTCAAATGAATTCTTGGAAAACATAAGGGTTATTCCTCATGATCTCCCCTTTCCAAAAAGGTATGGTATGCCTTCATCTGATATGTGAAGCTCAAGTTATAGTTTGTGCAAGTCAGGGGTATTTTGGGAAAGTGGAATTATAGGTCATTCTTAGCCTATGCCTAAAACTCATACAAGGAAGCTTCAAATGAAAAACTTCACAACATCAAAGTTTCTCAAAATGGCATTTTGAGTCTAGAAAAGAGGTCATGGAAGTTTGGAAATGCATGGAACAAGAATTGACAAAAGTTGGTGAAAATGACTTAAAAAATGGACATAAGTTGAAAAAGTCCAAGTTGGAAATTGGTTTGGGCAATCTATAAATCCAAAATAGGTCATGTAATATATCAAATTGAGTCTAAACAACATTTTAAAGACATTGGTTCAGCCACAATTTTGATTTGAGGGTTTAAAAATGGACTTGCTTTGTAATTCTATTGCTTGCATAATAAGGCAACTATGGGAAACTCAACATAAGGCAAAGGAATCCCTTGTTTTTCACTCATACTCCTCCATATTGTCATGTAATGAGATTTTCAAAGGGCTGTAAGTTGGTTTGAGGTGAGATGTCATGAGATGTGAGATTACTTCAAAATACCATATCATGAGAAATTCTTGAAGTTTCTAGAATCATCCTAAACTGATCTAGAATGCTCTAGATTCTTCCATGCTCTCCTATATATAGGATTGAGTTCATTAAGAGAAAAGGTTGGTGCATAGAGAGGTAGAATAGAGAGAATTGTGAGATTGCTTCATTTGCAAGGAATTGAGAGATCATTCAATCCACCCCATTTCTGTTCAAGTGTGTGCTTCATCTTCAATCTCTAGGTCAGAGTGAGTGTGAAAGAGCATGCTTAGAGGTCCATCCATGGCAGTTTGAAGAGCTGGCTTTGAATATTCAAGATCTTACACCAGAATTGCAGCCACTACTACAAGCCATTTCATCCATTTTCTTTGCATACAGAAAGATCCACACATCCCAAAGATCCCCTTTGAAGATTGCCAAGGCTTGAGAAGCAAGATTCCCCTTCTGTTTTTCATCAACATTGCAGGTATGTAATTCAATTCGTACCCCTCTAATTATGTCATGTTAGTTTATTTCTTTAGGTTAGAATGGCTAGGTCTAGGTAGATGATGATGTATGCAAACTGTTAGAGTCATCCATGGAGTTTCACCTTAGGGCAGTTGATCTTTCTTGACTTAGAATACCTAGGTTAGGATGTATTAACCTTTGTTAGATAGCTCAGAATAACCAGCATTACACATAGAACGCACTAGTATAAGAGTTACCAAGAATTAATCAGATGCACGTCAGTGGAAAGCATGTGGACCCAAAGTTTATACCTATCGTGTTTCACTTTAGGTTGAGTTTTAGAGAAAACTAATAGTAGGGTTTTGTAGAGGGGAAGGTGTAGAGCAATTTTGGTCTTTAGAGTGTGGCATTTCATTGAGGGACGAGGGAGAACAGGATAGGAGAAGGATCGTGCATGAAGTGCATTTTTTCTGAACCTAGGGTTTGCCCAAGGTTGAAGATGAGGGAGGGCCATAGATCTGGATGGAAGACCTTGACTCAGGATTAAATCCAATGGCCCACGTTTAATTGAAAACTAGGAGGGAAAAGCTGAGGGCGTGAAACGCCGCGTTTCATTAATCTAAAACGTGGGCTTAATGGACCAGACTTGATTTCCCCACCCCCCATAGGAAGCCCATACAATTTTACACTCAAAGTCTCTGCTATTCACACCGGTGATTTTCCCATTTTTCTTTTATTTTATTTTGATTTTCTGAAATAACTTGGGCCTGGTACGTTTGCTTTTCCCACCCCCTAGGTCTGAGCCCAATGATTAATTGTACTAAGCGCATATACTATCAGCACCCCCTCTCTCATTTCTCTCTTATTTTGTTATTTTAATTTTCTTTATTTTCTTTTGGTTTTGTAAAACCCATATAAAAATGAAAAATGCTCATTTTTAATTGCTTCTTTTTGTGCTGGTTTCATAATTCTGTCAAGAAAAATAATGTGTAATAAAAATAGCATTTTATTTTGTTTTGACATTTTTAGTATATTTTTCATTTAAATAGCTTTTTAAGAGATATAGTTTGATACTTCATTTTGTTCATTTTAGTTTAGGACTTTCCTTTTATATTTTGAACCCATTCTTTTTAGGATATTTCACTTAGAACTTTAACTTGTATGTAGGATTTTATTCTTAATTTTTAGGATTAATTGTGAGGTACTTTGATTAGGTGAGACTAGTGTAATGAAATTAGGGTTTTTTAGGTGTGACATAGGTGAAGTAAATCATTTCTTTTAGGAGTTTTAGTTTGATTTTGGGTATGGGACTATAGGGATATTATGGGTAAGTATAATAGACCCTTATGAATAAATATTAGATTTTTCCCTTTGACTTTAGTATTTTCAGAGTATTTTCTGAATTGACTGATTGTATTGATTGTTTTATGACGATTGTCTGTCTTTGGGGTTTCATTTGGGAGATTTGTTTTGGGGACTTTGCTTGCTTGAAGACCTTGTTGAAGGAGCATGATGAAGGAGAAGATTGAAGATCAAGACCCAGAGGTTGAGAGGTTTGAGGCTTGCTGGTAGCTGTTGAAGACCATAAGGTTTAGGAGCTAGGCAGAGCTCTAGAGTAGAAATTTGATTCATGAAATATGGAATGCTTCCTGTGCTTCCATTCTTTCCCAGTGACTAAAAGTCCCTCTAAGAACTCACCTCCCTCCTTTGGAGGGATAAGTGATTGGTCTTAGAGGTAGAACTTTGAGGGAACCTGTCCCACTATGCTAATCCCTTGTGAGCTTCCTTTGGTTGTTCATGAGCTGCTTAGCATGCCAAACTAGATCTCTTGATTTTAATTCTGTTATCCTGGAGTGCTTACCCTTGAAGATGGAGATCATTGAAGATAAGGATTGTCAAAGCAAGAAGCTAGCTAGAGCTTGGGGGTCTAATGAAGAAGGGGCTTTGGGGATTCGTTTGAAAGAGGATGTGCTGTGCATCAACTTGGGAGTTTGCTGTCTGAGCTTGGGGCTTTTCTGTATTGTGTGTGATAATTCCCCTAGGTTTAAAGTGAAATGTGCTTCACTTTTACCTATTGTGTTCAGGTTCGAGGTAGAGTTTGGCTCCTTTTCCTAGCTTGTGTGCTGCATTCATGCATTGTTTACTGTATCTGTTTTTGCTTTCCGTTTATTCCCTTAGGAGCTCTGTTTCTCTCCGTGCAAGAGAGTAACATGACAGACATTAGGAGCTAACCCATGTATGATAACATTAGGGTAGATTTTATTCCCTTTTTAACCCTAGGATTTTAGAGTGTCATCTCTTCTTTCTTCAAACAACAGAAAAACATTAATAAAGGTTATAACAGAGATCAATTCATTTTCCGTCAAAAGATTTGAACAAACACAAACCTTTTTGCAATAAGAAAACCCTTGTTTAAGGTGAGATTTTTCATAAAAGACACTTGAACAGCTTGTGTCGTGCGTAGCCCGAACTACGTTTGCTCTGATCTTTCATGCTGTATGGAAGTACGTAGGCATAGGATGCGATATCCTAGCGAGCAACCTTCACCCATCCTCCCCCGTAGTTAGGCGAACTACGTTGACTCTGATTTCTCGTTTCAGACGGGAATACGTAGGCATAAAGTGCGATGCTTTGCCGAGTCATGTTTTCTTTTCTTTTCAGACCTCATCCTTTAGTTTAGATAGAAGTGTAATCCGTACAAACAAGCAAGCGTGGATCCCATCGAGTACGATGGACGTGAGGGGTGCTAATACCTTCCCCTTGCGTAACCGACTCCCGAATCCAGGTTTTGGTTGCGATGACCATACCTTTTCCCGTCTTTGCGTTAGGTTTACTTCGAGCGTTTCCTTTCCCTCCTTTGGGATAAATATCGCACGATGGCGACTCTTCTGTATTGCCGGCGCCGATTTTCGCAGTAGCGACACTATGATAATGCTATGATGATGTTATGCTAATGCAATAACAAGAAGGAAAAGCTTGGGCAAATTTTGGGGTGCAACAGCTGCCCCTATTCAAGCAACTTGGACCTGAATGAGTGAAAAGCGAACGGCTTTCAATCAATCAAGGTAAAAGGCGGTTGAATACTGAAATAACCTGTAAATTTGCCAACCGCAGAAGTAAACTGCAAACTCTGATTGGGATAGAATCTCTGAAGAAAACGAACATAAGGAACATTTTGAACATCCCACCAAGGGAAAGAGAAACTTAATCAAGTAACTCTGCTTCAGGCAACACGTAACTGGCCATGGTCTGAACACCACATGGGCCAAAGAACAATCTTTTGAATCGTAAGAATCTGAATACTCAACGCATGATAGGGCCACATCAAAATTTGTCGGAATCTGGATACTCAACGCATTCACCGAAGCCTGGATGCTCGATGTAACTGGTGATTTCACTGGGGATTTACCGGAGCCTGGATACTCGACGGACGAAACAATACATCACAAACCGAACATTCACCAGAATCTGGACATTCAACGGAGAGAGAGTATTATCGCAACACTTACTAGGATCTGTATACCCAACTGCCTTTATCGGAGTCCAAACACTCAACGGACAAAGCAAAACGTTACAAATTGGAAATTTCACCAGAATCTGGATATTCAACGGAGGAGCCGGGGCTTGAACGCTCAACGTAACACATCGGAGTCTGAGCACTCAACGAAGCAGCAAACCGAAGCCTGGATACTCAACCGACAAACACGCACCGGAGCCTGGATACTCAACGAAGCAAAACCGGAGTCTAAACACTCAACGAAAACACACCGGAGCCTGGAAACTCAACGAAGCGATAAACTGGAGCCTGGATACTCAACGAAAACACACCGGAGTCTGAAAACTCAACGAAGTAGCAAACCGGAGCCTGGATACTCGATGGACAAACACGCACCGGAGTCTGGATACTCAATGAAGCAACAAACCGGAGTCTGAACACTTAACGAAGCAAACAAATCGGAGCCTGGATGCTCGACGAAAACACATCGGAGTCTGAACACTCAACGAAGCAGCAAACCGGAGCCTGGATACTCGACGGACGAAAATGCACCGGAGCCTGGATACTCGACGAAGAAAACAAATCGGAGCCTGGATACTCGACGAAGATACAAATCGGAAAGAGAATACTACAAATACTTATCAAGATCACCTTACAAAATCTTTACCGGAGTCCGGATACTCGACGAGAGAAAGAAACAATACAAACTGGAGATTACCGGAGCCTGGATACTCGACGGAAGAAAGAATCAATACAAACTAGAGATTACCGGAGCCTGGATACTCGACGGAATAGCCACGAACACTAATAGGGGTCTGGACCCTTGCTTGATTTTACCGGAGTCTGAACACTCAACGTACTGACCGGAGCCTGAATACTCAACGTAAAAACTGATGTTTGAATACCACAACTCCATGCTGGGGAGAAAAACTCTGAACAACTTTGGAAGATACGATCACAACTCTGCTGAGGGACATACCAACAAACCTGGAGTTACAAATTTTACTGGAGATGAACAAGTCTCTGCTGGTGATGAGCAACTCTTGCTGAGGGACGGAGTAAAGGTCATGCATGACCTCCCTGGAACACATCTTACACTGTTGGGGTCACGAGCGACCTGCTGGAGGTTATTCCACATATGCCTGGTGGAGAGAAATCTGATCTCGACTCACTGGGGAACAAACCCATACTCGTACTCTGTGGGGATTAGAGGTACGCCTGACCAACTGCTGGGGAATGATCTTTGATTGTTGGAAAAATGAGCTTCATCCGAATCTCTCTGAGAAATCGCCCCAAGCGTAATGCCCCTGCCCCAGTCTGATTCTTGGGAAGGTCTACGCTGAGAAGAAAATAGCTTGCCATGAGACGACCCCGAGATGGCTTGCCCCAGAATCTGGACCGTGAGAGGATCCTTGGTTGAATAGTTTGGATAAGCTCTAGAGGTATGGAGAAGAACAAATTCTTTTCCTCATAGGGTGGCATGCCCCAGCCTTGTAATGGCTTTGCCTCTGATTGACTAGTTTGCGGAGCGGTACCCCCGATTGCGAGAGATTTACCAAATCTCGACCTGATTACCCCAGATTAACTGATTCTTGGATGGCTGACCTTACTGGGGGTTATTTGATAATGGCTGGCCACAACTCAATGGAGTAGTCGGGCGTTCTACATTCTATCCTGATCAAACTTTCCACTGTGGAAACTTTCCTGTGGTCGAGCGCTTACTCGCAAGTAAAACAAGTTGTTTTGCATAAAAGATATATTAAATGCAATGCATATGACAATTTTTCTTCAAAACCCAATCCTGTTCACCGGAAAAATTTATGACATATGATGAACTAATCGATTATCAAAGTGTCAAAATTAATACAACGCTGTAAGAGGAATCCTTTTTGGAGTCAGTTTCGATGCGATCTTTACCGAAGTATGCTCTCGAACTAAACCTGTTTCAATTAGGACTTTTGGAGGTTGTAACGTGGTCGGGTTCACGGTTAACAAGGAAGGATATAAGGTTCAAAATTCATTTTAACCCACCCATTCTCCTTGATGTTCTCCAATCCTAAGTTCAGCTAAAATGCGCATACATAAATTTGCGGGCCTAGGCCGATAATTGTTGAAACATTGAATTACTTAAACATTGTCGCAGGAGGATAACCTTGATAGGTCCCTTTGAGAAGGGTATCTTGTCTGTTTGTTTGTGTTGTTGCAGGTATGGCATATTCCATGCAGTGCGCCAGGGGCACCCTAAGCAGGATGATTCCTTCTTCCCCAGCAAGTTCAGCAGCGTTTCCCCATGGAGTCTGAACATGGGATTGTAAGCATTGATATGTCTTTCCAAGCAGAGATAGATTCTCCTCAGCCTGATGCATCCTGAGGAAGGATCATCATCTCTCCAGCTGAGTCATGCGCTGAAGCGTATATTCATTCCCCAGCACCGAGTCAATGTGCAGTTCTCTCGTAGAAGACTATTCGCAAGTGTGCAGCTTCCAAACTGAAGTCTCCAGCGAAATTGAAAGTCCCCACAGAGTCGTACTCTCCCCGGCAGGTAGGAGTTATTCCAGCATCTGGTTGCTCTCCTCAGCCGAGTTTGTAGTTCCCCACGAGAGCCGAGTCCTTGGAGAGCGTTCAGGCCATGATTGGTTTTCCCCAGTAGAGTGTTGAATAGCTGATGCTGTATTTCCTCACCAGAGTCGTTATCTCTAGGAAAGTTTTTTCGCGAAGGCCGTGCAGTTTATTTCTGCGATTGATATCGTTCCCTTGACAGTTTGTGGTTTGAATACCTAGTTGAGCGGGTTTAGGTTCTCATAGAACTTCATTCCCCTGCAGCAGTCTCCTGGAGTTCATTTCCCCAGGTTTAGTCCAGTTGAGATTGGTGTGACTTCTTCTCCTCGGCCGGATGATTCCTCCTCTCCACCAGAGTGGTCCTTTTTCCTTGACAGGAGGTTTCTCCCTTCAGCATTTATTTTGCTGGTGGAGTCATAGAATTTTGCATGATGGCATATCACTTACCCTAAAAACGCATAGCATTTCCACCGTGTGGAGCATTGCGTCATTGTCAAAGCATATGCATATGAAACATGAGTCAGGTCGTCATTATTCTTGTTTTGCAGGTGGTCCTCCGCAGAATGGTTTGCTCAAGATGATTCTTGAATTCTCTAGCGAAGTTGTTTACTTAAGATGATTCTTAAAATCCCCAGTGAAGTCGCAAGAGTTGGTTGCTCAAGTTGATGCTTAGAGTCCCCGACAGAGTGTTTGCGCAGGATGATTCCTGAAATCTCCGGCAGAGTATTGGTTCAGGATGATTCTTGAAATCCCCAGCGGAGTTATTTGTCCAAGATGATTCTTGAAGTCCTCAGCAGAATTGATTCATCCAGATGTGTCATCCCCAACAGGTTTTTGAACAGAGAAGTTGAGATTTCCTTGAAGACTTAATGATTGAAGTCCGGCAGCGATGCCAAAACCCCTGACTTACTGATGAAGTCTAACTGCGAGGTCAAAGTAGTTTGCCTAACGGACGCAGAGAGCCTGACGGCAAAAAAATTGTATATCCTTAGTGGTTCCTGATTGATTAAGGACTCCATTTGAAGACTTACTGATGGAGTCCAACTGTGATGTCGAAGTAGTTATCTCAGCTGACGCAGAGTGCCTGACGGTAAAAAGATTGTATATCCTAAGTGGTTCATGATTGATTAAGGATTCCCCTTGAAGACTTACTGATGAAGTCCAGCTGCGATGTCGAAGCAGTTTGCCTAGCTGACGCAGGGTGCCTGACGGCAAAAGATTGTATATCCTTAGCGGTTCCTGATTGATTAAGGATTCCATTTGAAGACTTATTGACGAAGTCCAACTGTGATGTCGAAGCAGTTCTCTCAGCTGATGCGGAGTGCCTGATGGCAGAAGTTTGGGTATCCCTATTTGGTTCATGATTGACCGAGGATTCCATTCCCGACTTACTGACGAAGTCCGGTTGACGCCCGAAAATTTCTTTGAAAGCCCGATGGCATGATTAACTTGATTGTTAAAAAGTTCCTAAGGACCTGATGAGTCCCGAGGAATTCTTCTGCTGCAATGCCGCAGAATGCCTAACGGTAATACCAGCTATGTATCACCGGTTACCGAGTGACCAGTGATCCCTTGATGACTTGAGGAAGCAGCTGCAGCGAAATCTGATAATCATCCCGACAGAGATTTGATAGTAGCCCTTCACCAGTTACCGAGTAACCGGTGATCCCTTATTGACTTACTGATGAAGTCCGACAAAGATGTTGTCGACGTGCCTAGCGACACGATGAGTCCATAGGTGACGATAAGGAATTCTTCTGCAGTGGCGCAGAATGCCCGACGGCAAAATCAGCCATCATTCACCAGTTGCCGAGTAACCGGTGATCCCTTATTGACTTACTGATGAAGTCCGACAAAGATGTTGCCGACGTGCCTAGCGACACGATGAGTCCATAGGTGACGATAAGGAATTCTTCTGCAGTGGCTCAGAATGCCCGACGGCAAAATCAGCCATCATTCACCAGTTTCCGAGTAACTGATGATCCCTTATTGACTTACTGATGAAGTCCGACAAAGATATTGTCGACGTGCCTGTTGCACCCTAAAATTTGACCAACCGGTTCTCCTATCTGACTCGTGGTTTAAATTCATGTTCGCAAATCAGACGTATGATATTTGTGCATAGGCAGAGGATATCAGGGTTACAGCTTGATTTTCGTCTATCAGATATGGCAGATCCAGTCCAGATCATCAGGGCTTTATTTTCGGGAAATTGTGCGCTCCTCGGTGATTTTTAGCTTGCATAGTGATTTTGGGATATTCTGATGCCCGGGGTTCTCTGTTCAATTCGATCTGGTCTCGCACGCTCTTTTATGGTGGTCATTTGCATTCATCTGCATTTTTAGGATTTTAATGGACTTTTGTGGATTTTAAATAGGCTTTATAGATTTTTCTGGAATTTAAATAGGGTTTTTGTATTTTTTTAATAGTTTAATTCTCTTTTTAGAATTTTATAGAATTTTTAAATAGATTTTTTAGAATATAAATAAGATTTTAAATAGTTTCATCATTTTTTAGAATATGATAGATTTTTTAAATAGATTTAATAGTTTTAGATAATATAGGAAATATTATAGTTTTTTTCCTTTTATGTTAATATAGTTTTAATAGAAAAAATATCTTTTAATAGATTTTTCTTGTTAGTTTTAAATAGATTTAGATAGTTTTAATTTTTTTTAGGATAATATAGCATCTATAGAATATTAATAGATTTTTTCTAGAATATTAAATAAATAATGTTTTAGAATGATAAATAATAGGGTAATAGAAATTAAATGTTTTAATTTTTAGATATAAATAATAATAGTTTTTTTAGGTAATATAGAGTAATATAGTTTTAGAATTTTAAATAACATTTTTTCCTTTTTAGAATATTAATAGGGTTTTAATAGTCTTTAAATAGTTAATAGCTTTAAAATCATTTTTAGGTTAGTGTAGAATAATAGAAATTAAATAATTGTTTTTAGATATAAATGAATAGATTTTTCTTTCATAGAATTTAAATAGAAGTTAGTAGTTAATTGTTTTTAGAATTAATTAGGTTTAATGTTTGATTAGTGATTAATTAGAGTTAATTTCTTTTAATTCAGTTTTTTTCTGAGTTTTATGTTGATTTTCGTGTGGGCCTTATTGATCAAGTATTCGCAGGCCCAGTTTTGCTTTTGTCCAAGTTCAGTTTTTTTGTCCAGCAAAGGTCATTTTTGTCCAGATTCTTCCAGCTTTGTCCAGCGTATTCCAGAAGCATCTAGAAGCACCCAGAGAAGACTCAGTCTTATAAAGCCAGCACGCCACGTGTTGCACGAAGGTTGGCCCCACGCGGTACACTCTGAGGACCCCACCACAACTCAGAAACTCCCAGAGAAGCTGCCACGTATCCATCCTCGCTCTCCCTTGCTGCCACGCCTCAGACACGCGCTCCCCATGCAGCAACCCTCTGCGCCACTTGTCACCTCGCCAGCCGTCGCCTGAGCCTCGCCGGAGAAGCCACCGGCCGGCATGCAAAATCCGTCCGGCCGCCTTTAACACCGCCGTCCCTCGCCGGAATCTGCAAAAAATTGCAGAAACGCAAGAAATCCATTTTTTCCTCCTTTCCTCTCCGATCCTCCTTCGTCCACCTTCATCGTCGCCTCGCCGGAAAGTTCATACACGCCGGAAAATTCATACGAATCTCCAGAAATCTCCATCCACCAACGAACGTCAACAATCTTCAGAGAGGATCCTCGTGGTTCGTCCTCCCTCATCAAGATCTTCAACGATCTTTTGAAGGTCTTCCTCAGAACATCCAAGCGAATCAAAGGACCTTCAACCATCGTCTTCATCAGTTCTTGAAGCTTTCTTCCCAGATCTTCATAGAACTCATTGAGTTCTTCCCTGTTTGCCCAGAAATCACCGAACAAGCATCAACGTTCCCCTCAGGGCTTCCACAAGCTCCTTCAACAGTAGGAAGACGTCAAGATCTTACTCTCTCGCGACGATTTTCGTTGAGCCTTCAAAGGATCCCAGCAATTCCATCGTCTCAGGTTCGTCTTCTTCTCTTCATCGCCTCCATTAGTGGTTTGTTCGGTTGGATTATGAGATTCGTTTGAGATTTGCATGTTAGTTCCTATTAGGTCCAGGTTAGGTTTAGTTGATTGTGAATTAGGGAATGATTCCTCGTGTGAGATGTGTGAAGTTTGCTTGGGTTCTTTTTTCTGGAATTGGGTTGCAGAGGGAGTGAGGAAGAGGAGAGGACGACGGCTAGGGTTTTGGTGGGGAGTGGTGAACAGTGTTTAGGGTATGAAGAAGGGAATTTGGTTTTGTTACTTAGGGTTCAGATTAGGGTTTGCGCTGGGGTGCAAAGCCCAAACGCATGTTGCTGATGCACTCCCAATTTACTCCATACCCCCCCTTTTCCGTGTGAGGAACATAATGATTGGGCTGGGCCTTATGCCCAGTTACTATCCACACCCCTGGCGCTTAAGCCCATAATAGTATGAACTGAAAAAACTGCTAGTCTGCACCCCCCCTGCGGTTTTTTCTTTTATTTTCATTAGCAGATTTCTGACTCTCATGGGCCTACGCCCTTTGCTATGTACACCACCCCCAGCCTGGCCCACTTAGGGAATGAACTCAGAAACCTTGCTGTTTGAACCCCCTCCCCCATTTTATTTCATTTCTTTTATTTTGTTTTTCTTTTATATTTTCATGTTTGTAAATAAATCATAAGAAAATAAAAACAATTGATTTTTTAACTCTTCTTTTTTCTACCACTTTATAATAATGTCTAGAAAATTGTGTAAAAATAAAAATGTCATTTTATTTTTGTTTGCTATTTTTGGTATATTTTCCATTTAATTGACTTCTTTTAATATTTTTTAGTGCATGCATATTATTAGAAAATTCATAAAAAATAGTAGATTCGATCAAATAATTCCGTTCTTTTTTCTGTAGACTCGTAATTCAATGTAGAATTTTATAGTGCAAAAACATTAGCTTAATCATGCTTTTTCAGTTTAATTGCATTTTTTGTATTGCTTTGATATTGAATAATTGGTTTGTGGATATGTCTGTGTTGCTGATTTTAGTTCCTTCATCTGGTATTGAATTTTGTTCTGATTTCTTAGTATGTTGTCATAGAGCCATGTAGGTTTCCCGTAGATTTTTGTTAGATTTTTGTAGGATGTTCTGATGTAATTTGTCTGAGCTTGAGGATAGGAGAAGTCTTGATGACTTCTGACTTTGAAGTTCAACTGTGGTTGAACTTCAGAGATAGTTTCTTATGGTTTGGTGGCCTGTGGGTTCCTCTTGAAGATGGGAGCTGGTTGAAGTCCTGTTGGAGCTTGCAAGGACGCAGTGGATTGAGGCTTAGTCTAGGAGCTTGTTATCTGTTTGTGAGGTTCGAGATCCTGAAGTTTGAAGGGAGTTTACGGTACTTTCCTGAGGAAGGCACTATGAATGACTTTCATTCTTTCTTCTCACCTCTTTCGTAAGTATCCAATGATGTCGGAGCCGACTTGTGAGTTTAATTTCTCCTGAGGAGGAATGTAAACTGATCACATGTTGTTGAGCCACATGGGATACAATTCCTAAGTGGAAGCCCCCTAGTACTTTCCTGAGGAAGGTCCTATGGGTCTATTCACTTAGTTCCATTAGTTTATCTAGGATTTCTCAAGTATCCAGTGATGTTGGAGCCAACTTGTGAGTTTAATTTCTCCTGAGGAGGAATGTAAACTGATCACAGTTGTTGAGCCACGTAGGATACGATTCCTAAGTGTCAGCCTCCTAGTACTTTTCTGAGGAAGGTCCTGTGGGTCTGTTCACTTAGTTCCCTTAGTGCATATAGGCTTTCTTAAATATCCAGTGATGCCGGAGCCTTCATGTGAGTTTAATTTCTCCTGAGGAGGAATGTAAACTGATCACAGTTGTCGAGCCGCATAGGATATGACTCCTGAGTAGTAACCTCCTGGTACTTTCCTGAGGAAGGCACTATGAGTTTGTCTGCTTAGCTCCCTTTCTTTGGTAAGCTTGTTCTGAAGCTTGGAGACTGGGATTGATTCCTCTTGCTTAGGGTTTTGATTAGAGTTTTTGCTTAGATCTTTGCTTAAGGTGTTGTTCAGGGATAGATTAGGAGCTTGTTTCAGGTTTGTTAGGGGCCTTGCCCAGGAGTAGCTTTGATAGGAGTTTATCAGGTTAGCTAGCCTTCTCTTTGTATTGTTTGACTTGTGTGATGTTATGTTGCATTAGACTTAGGTGTTCATCTAGATAGTTCTGAGTAGGTGCATCTTAGAAGTGGACTTTGTGTGCATGAGAAGTTGAGGTGGTCCTCCTTCTGCTTGTTTGTTATTGAGTGGCTTTGCTTGTTGGTATTTGGTAGAGCTGAGCTCCCTTACCTTTATGGTTTGCGGCCTTTGCGCCTTGTTTGTCTAGTTGTTGCATTCATGCATATTGTCAGTATTCCTTTGCTTTGCAGTTTCTTGTTTGTAGTTTGGTCCTGTTGCCATGATCCCTTAGGAGCTCTGACTTCTCCGCTGTGGAGTCGTTATGATAGACATTAGGATGGTCAACCAGGTGTGATAGCAGTAGGTAGATTCCCCTGTTTTTCGGTCATAGTTTTAGGGTGTCTTCTCCCTTTCCTTTCAGTAGTAGCTTTTGAGTAGCTTGATCCGTAGTTAGCTGAACTACAGCTGCTCTGATTCTTCGTACCAGACGAGGATATGTAGGCATAGGATGCGATATCCTAGCGAGCACACTAACGACTAACTTTTGTTCTCTCGCGGCTGTGCGATCGAGACTTTCCCGCTAACGACTAATTGTTTCCCCTTTTTCTTGCCCAAGCGCATTTGAGTCCAGATCGTATTTGTAGGTTCCCGAGCCTTAGAGACCAGTTTGTTTTCTCACTGCTGTGTGAGAGCGCCAGTTTACCCGTAGTCAGTCGAACTACGTTTGCTCTGATCTTCCATGCTGTGTGGAAGTACGTAGGCACAGGACGCGATGTCCTGGCGAGCAACCTTTTCCCCGTTTAGACGTAGGTAGCCGAACTACGTTGACTCTGACTTTCCCATTGCACGAGGGAATACGTAGGCCCAGAACACCGTATGTTCTGTCGAGTCCTGTCCTTTTATTTTCTTTTCAGACCAACCATTAGCGTAGATAGATAATACACCCTTTTCCTTATAAACACCAAGCGTGGATCCCATCGAGTACGATGGACGTGAGGGGTGCTAATACCTTCCCCTTGCGTAACCGACTCCCGAATCCAGGTTTTGGTTGCGACGACCATACCTTTTCCCGTCTTTGCGAGGTTTACTTCGAGCGTTTCCTTTCTCGCTCTGAGGGATAAATAACGCACGGTGGCGACTCTCCTGTCAAGCCGGCGCCGATTTTCGCAGTAGCGCCAGCTGGCGACTCTGCTGGGGAGTTATAGCATCTAGGGACTTTTCCCATCCCTTATGCTGGGACCGTTTCCCATCCCCTGCGCGAGTCAATCCTAGCGCTTGGATGTTTATCTGTTGGGTGTTGTGCATATGTGTTTTACTTTTCTGCACTTTACTTTTCCGTACCTTTACCTTTCCGCATTTATTTTCCAGCATTATATTATTGTGATTATTGCTGTGGGCAAGGGAGGTTACTGTGAGTGAGAAGCCGGACCTGGGCTTGAGTATGCACCTAGATATAGTTGTGGAGAGTAGTAGACGAACCTGTCTGCTGAGCAGGCACAGTTCCCTACGAAATCTACGCTCAGACGAGATTCTCGCAGAGGTGCTCCTTTCCGGTCCTGAGGATCTGAGGGGAGTCCAGACGTGGGGATTGTCGACTCTGGGGACCGATCATTTGGAAGTCAGCTAAGTGAGGCCTCTTCATGACTTGATGATGCCACTCCTTCTGGGAATCGTATCGTCATTCATGAAAGTCTGTGACGCTGATGACCGCATAGGATGCCGTACCTTTGTCCATGGATTAGGTCTATCATACCTGTGAGAGGGATCGGGTTATTGCAGGAAAACTGGCCTTCAGAAACCATGATTCAGTAGTTATCAGATGGTGTTCTTGATTCATCTCCAGGTGTATTGTTTGGGTCAGATGGGTTTCTTATCTGAGGTTGATGCTATTATCAGATGGTTTTCTCGTCAGATACAGAGGTTCAGATGGATTTCTTACCAGGGGATTGATATTTTGAGTATCAGATGATAGTTAGTGTCGTGAGGTTCTGATGACCGTGGTGGTTTTCTGTTCTTGATCACAGAGATATTCCTCTTCAGGCTACAGCATAGCCCCTGTGTTCGCAGATTGCATTATTTATCATATTGCATCATTGCATTACCATTTTGCATTCAACTAACGTGTGTGTATTGCAGGTGCATATTTTCCCTTCCTATTCTGGTGTTTGTTCCTAGCAAGACATGGAAACCCTGAAGAGAGTATTGCCCTACAAGTTTCCGTCTCCGGATATCAGCCTTCTGTTAGAGTTGATTACTATTGCTAAGAAGAGGGTAATGGGTGACTTCAGAAAGAGATATGGGAGGATTCTGACCTATGTTTATCAGCCATCGGCCTACGAGACCAGCGGCATCTATAGCCTGTTACAGTTCTACGATGCGGAGCTCAGGTGTTTTGTGTTTCCCGACTTTGTGTTGGCTCCTACCCTGGAGGAGTATTCTGCACTTCTGGATATACCTATCCGCGAGCAGATGCCTTTCTATCGTACGGACGCTGAGCCTAAGCTGGCTGAGCTTTCTGCCATCCTGTGCTTGAAAGAGTCTGAGCTGTCCGGGAAGATGATCAGAAGAGGAGACGTATGGGGATTTCCGTTGGATGTCCTGGTAGAGAAGGCTCGGGAGTATGCCCAGAAGGGTAGCTGGGGTGTTTTTGACGTCATCCTTGTTGTATGTGTGTATGGCATCGTGTTGTTCCCGAACATTCCTGATTTTGTTGATTCAGATGCCTTCTATATTTTGGCTGCGAAGAACCCAGTCCCTACTTTGCTGGGAGATATCCACCATTCAACTCACTACCAGAACGAAAAGCGGCGAGGAAGGAATGTGTCTTGTTGTGTACCTCTCCTATGCAGGTGGTTCACCAGTCATTTGCCTAAGTCAGGCCCTTTTGTCACCTCTATCGATTCTCTAGGATGGCCCGAGCGCTTAATGGGATTGACTGCTGAGAACGTGGTATGGGTCAATGAAGAGGTATTCGGAGTGGAGGTTATACTCAAATGCGAAGGATTCCCGAATGTTCCTTTAGTAGGAAGGAAGGGGTGTGTCAACTACAACCCTTCCTTATTGATCAGGCAATTCGGGTACGTACCTCATGGAGCGCCAAAGCCCGAGGAGATACAGGAATCTCTGTATCTCACTGGGGTAATAGGGAAAGAAATGCTGACCAAACTTGAGAAAGCCTGGAAAAACTTGCACAAGAGAGGGAAGCTTTCAGGTAGCAGAGGGGATACTCGAGTCCCTGGCCCATATGTGGAATGGATTCGTGAGCGAGCTGTGAAATTCCTTATGCCGTATCCAGCGGTTCATCCATTGCATCCTCCTCCGGTGGAGGAGCCTACCACTGTGGACATTCAGGTCTACAAGCAGCTGATGGCGTAGAAAGAAGAGCTAGCGAAGGCTAAAGAGGCTTTAGAGCAGGAAAATGCCCAGCTTCGGCATGAAAAGATTGAAACAGGATACTTTTCCAAGCAACAGGCCGAAACTCTGAAACATCTGAAGACCATGCTATTGGAATTGACTGAGACCAAGAAGCGTCTGGAGTTAGATGTAGACTCAGTTAGTAGTGTGTTGGCCACTAAGAAGCAAGAGCTGGAAAGGGCCTACACGAAGCTAGCCAAGTTCAGAGAGCACTGGGATCTCACTATGACCAAGCGCAAGGAGCGGGAAGAAGAGCTGAAGACACAGGTAGCTCAATTAGAAGAACAGGTCAAAGTGAAGACTGAAGAGCTTGAAGAAGAAGCCTGTCGCCGATACGAGGCCGAGCGCAAGCTGATAGATGCCACGAAGAATTTGGAAGATTTCCAGCATAGAGCAGATGCCAAGAGACCCAAACCTGGGGGCGGTGCCAATGATAAGGCTTGGGAAGACTTTGTCAGAGACATCCAGGGGACGGTCAGGAAGAGGGATCGGCTGATAGAAGGTTTGATTTATCAACTGGATCATGCAGAGACAAAGAAGATGGTCGAGGACTTCCGCAACCGTACCCGTATTTGATTTCTCTCTTGTATTCTGTATGTTGAGATCACCACCAGGCATGTTGGCTGGGATCCTCTTTGTCATATCAGCTGTGAAGCATAGTTATGTAACCTCTTGACAGGACAGTTATTCTAATAAATATATGAGGGTTTTTCCAAGTATTGTCTTTATGGTTTATCTCGTCTTGCTACCACTGACACTGGAATTGGAGGGGAAATATCTCCAATGCACACATGCACGCTAGCATTTTTGTATTTCTGTTTGCATAAATCATGCTGCATAGCATTTCTCTAGCAGGTCAGAGCACTTATCCAACCTTTGTTTTCACCAGAGGGTGATTCTCGGGGAATTGTTTGAGGCAAGAGTGGAGTGTTGAAGACGACCAAGGGGCTGAAGCAGAGTTGAGCAGAATCGAGCAGTGTAGTCCGTTATAGGTAATCGGTAGCTATGGCTGAAGGCAATTTCCAGGCTCCTAACGCCTTGGCAAGGTTTACCATGGCGTCCAACCATCAGCATGATTCTATGGAAGGCTTCCCGCAAGCAAACAATCTTACTGCAGACCAAGTTGTACAGCCAACTGTTGAGAACCGAGATCGGCATGAGCAGTTTGTTGCCCGAAATGAACGTTATCCTCCTGTTAACAATCAAGATGTTGCTTTCCCTGTGATGAATTACCGGAAAGATATTCCAATGGCCGGGATGGTAGATCCAAGAGCTCATGAGCAGGATAGAAGATTCCGAGCATTGGAAGAAGGTATAAAAGCCTTAGAAGCGAAAGATGCCGTTAACCTGGATGCTGTAGGCATGTGTCTGGTTCCTGACCTGGTGTTGCCTTACAAGTTCAAAGTGCCGGAATTTGAAAAATACACGGGAGATAGCTGTCCAAAGCTGCATTTGATGATGTTCTGTCGAAGGATGACTTCGTTTGTGCGAAATGACAAACTAATGATCCATTGCTTTCAGTATAGCCTGACTGGGGCATCCTTGAGGTGGTATGTGCAGTTAGAGAGTAATCAGATTCGATCATGGGTGGATTTAGCCATAGCTTTCATGAAGCAGTACGATTACAACCTGGATTTGACCCCTAGTCTCGTAGATCTGCAAGAATTATCTCAGGCGGAAAATGAATCGTTCAGAGGATATTTGCGAAGATGGAAAGAATTGGCTGCTAGTGTTCAATCACCGCTTCCGAAAAGGGAATTGGTTGACATCTTCTTGGGTACTCTGAAAGGCCATTATTTTGACAAATTGTTCGGTTGCACAAACTTTGTGGGCCTGATGAGACTGGGAGAGATTGTTGAGAGAGGAATCAGGAGTGGAAAGTTTCGAGGTGTTCCTTACGTCCCAGTTGATAAGATTGAGTCGGTTGTCAGTTCTCAAGAAGAGTGGGAAGGAGATGACGCCACCTCAGAATCTCTAGCATCTCAGGATCAGTTTTCAGACACTTCAAGTCAATGATCATCCTATCGTCGATCGCGTCCGCACGCCCCACGAAGACCAAGGAAACCTGAAAGGCAGTTTACTCAACTACCGGTGTCGTACAGTCAGTTGTTGCCAGATCTGGTCAAAAGCGGATTGATAGTGCCGAAAGAGACTAAGCCGGTGATTCCACCATATCCTCTAGGTTTTGATGCCAGCGCCCGCTGTGAGTACCATGTTGGGGCACAGGGGCATTCAACAAATGATTGTAAGGTGCTTAGAAGCCAGGTTCAGGATCTGATAGACTCTAGCCGTATTTGCATCACGCCTCAGGGTTTTGTTCAGATTAATGATTTTCCATCATCCAGTTGTGTGGGTTCGTCAGTTAATGTCATGGAAGACTCCACAGGAAGTGTGTGCTCCGAAGATTGTCAATCAGAAAGTTCAGTTGTGTGGGAGAAGTTTCTAGAGGTTTTTGCGCCCGATGTCACATCTGTTTTCTCTGCTTAATCCGTTTAGCTTTTGTGCACTAGTGTCTGCCGACCACCACCAGGATTGTTGGCTGGGGTCATTGTATTCGTACTCATTTGTGCTAACGTACTGCTTTTGTTGGTTGTACATGTGTGCGAGATGTTCGTCTGTGTACTGATAGCTTGAGTTTCTCTTTGTCTCGTTATGAATATGTGTTTGCTTGCTGCATTGCGTTATCGTTTAAACAGGTACATCAGAACCGTGGGTCTCATTTCCTCATATCCAGTTTGTTGCAGGAACTCCTTCAGAAATATGGAACAGAATCAGTTCGAATTGATTGAAGTCCAAAGCCAGCTGGGGCAGATGATGAGAGACATGCAAGAGATGCGTTTGGAGCAGAAGATTCTCAAGGAGGAGAACAGTCAGCTGAAGACCCAAATGAGCTTGATCATGGAAGTGGTCAAGAATGTGCTTAGGAAAGAGGACGATCAGCTATTTGAAGCCGCAATGAAGAAGCTCGCGCCACCTGTGCATGTGGAACCTGAGCAGCAGCAACAGAAGATACATCCGACTCAATGGAGGATCCAGGAAGGGAAGCCAAAGAGAATATTTGAGGCGCCGCCTATGACATATGCTGAGCTCTTGCAGACTTTATTGAGGTTTAGCCTGGTTGAAAAGAGAACGTTGGAGCCACCAACGAGAGCGTTTCCTCACGGGTACGATGCCAGTGAGCAGTGTGAGTTTCATTCTGGGGCATTCGGACACGACATCGAGGGTTGCCATGCTTTTAAGCACAATGTTCAAGACCTGATCGATTCGCACGATATTGAATTCACGCCGGGCGGCGTAGCTGTGCATCTTGCCCCAGTCTCAGTCGATGCTAAGATGACAGATGTTTCTAAAGCTGCAGTGGGTCAGAAGCGTATCCTGGACTCTATGGTGTCAGAATCTCCAGGCCCACAACTGTTGCCTATTCCTGGGGCAGATCTGAGAAAGAAAATGGCTAAGCATAAGGGGGGCGTTAATCAATACATTGAAGGTCAAGAAACCGATGTTGCATTTGATACGAAGGGTGTTCAAGAGTCAACCCGATACCAGCAGCAGCAGCCTCAGCAGCAGAACCAGCAGGGGTATAAAAGATATCAGAATCGGGCTCCCCTTGCAAGCCGTCATTTGGAAACTCCTCCTATGCCATATGCACAACTTCTGCAAACGTTGCTTCAGCTCCAATTGGTTCACAAAAGGACGATGGCTCCCTTAACAGGGGCGCCACCACCGGGGTATGATGCTAATGCTACTTGTGAGTTCCATACTGGGGCACCAGGCCATACGGTTGAGAATTGTAAAGCTTTTAAGCACAAAGTGCAGGATCTACTTGATAGTGCAGCAATCAGCTTCGGGCAGAAAGGTCCCCAAATCATCTAAATGAAGGAGGAATGGCTCTATGATTTGGTTGAGTCGTTGAAAGCAGATCAGGACAGCATCGAATTGCCTCTAATAAAGATAGCTGGTTCAGCAGCAGGACGAATGTGAAAGTCCGGTTCTCGGAAGCTAGCATTTTTCTTTGTTTTATCTTGCCATTTCTTTACATTTGTAGTTGCTTTCCTGTTTGAATTTGTAATCTTGTTTGTAAAACTTGTTGTTTTCATTCAATTGATGATAATGAAATAAATATGCATGTTTTGATTAAATCCATTCGTGTTCACTAACTGTTTTTACAAATGTCCAACGCTTGGTTAAGAAGAATTTGGGGAGGATGACGAAAATGACCGACATGCAACTACCGATATTGTATGCTTTTGAAATAAAACTTGTTGATGATGTACAGGCATTGTTTCAAATCCTTAAACACCGGAGATATAAGGAAGATAATCCCTTGTTAACCCCTTTGAGCCTTGTAGTAGGAATTTCTTTCTGTGAATGAAAAACCCTCAATCTTAACCTGGGGCAGGGTAGGTGTTAGCTAATTTGACCGAGCGTCCAAATTGCAAAAGGAGTGTCTGTTCGAGGATCAATCACACCTCTAGAGGTCGTGCCTAAAAGACCATAATGGTTCAATAAAGAGTGGGGCAGGCACATCATTCCCCAAAGAGTCGGACAACCAGTGTCACACGACTTGTTCGAAAGAAAAAAACGAAAAAAGAATCAAAAGCCCGCTAAGTCAAGAAAACTTCAAAACAAATGACTTAGGCAAAAATGAGGGCATCCCGCTGGACTTAAAAAATCAAAAGAAACTCAAAAGGAGTCAGTCCAGGCAACAGTTAGGGATATGAAAAGAAAAAGATGAAAAGGATCAAAAGAAAAATCCTCAAATGAAATACGAGTCGTGTGACCTCAAGTGTCAAAGACGAAAAGTGAGTGGCTGTCACTCCGAAAACTCATAGTTTCTCGAACTATCATTCCTATCTTTCAACCTCTGAGAGGTGAGCGCTAAGGTTGAATTAGCTGAACGTAGGATGGGAGAACATCAAGGAGAGCGGGTGGGTTAAAAGAAACTTTGAGCCTTTATCCTTTCTTTCAAAACCGTGAACCTGACCACGTTACAACCTTCAAAAGTCCTAATTGAAGCAGGTTGTCTCGAAAGCATACTCCGGTAAAGGTCGCGTCGATTCTGACTCTTAAAAAGTTCCTCTTACCATGTTGATACTAATGTTGATAAATTTTTTGTGCATCATATGCTATAAACTGTTTTTCCTTTTCCCAGTGAACAGATTGGATGTCAAAGCTGTCATATGTGTTGCATTAATATATCTTTTACGCAGAACAACTTGTTTTACTTGCGAGTAAGCGCTTGACAGCAGGAAAATGTGCCTACAGTGGAAAGTATGGTCAAGATAGAATGCAGAACGCCCGAATGTTCCGAGAGCAGGGGCAAGCTTTTATTGTGATCCCCAGTCAGATCAGCTTTTCGAAGTCAGTTATCCTGGGGCAATCAGGTTGAGATTCGGCAAATGTCTAGTAGTCAGCGGCACTACTCTGAATCAGATAATCAGGGGCAAGGTCGTTGCCGTCAGGGGCAGGCCATCTGAAGCGCGCAAAGGTTATTCGAGGAGCATTTGATGAGAGGCATCTCTCCGAAGTTCAGAACGCTGGGGCATGTCATATCAGGCCATCAGGGCTCAGATTTGCAGATTTCCTTTCAAGGACTATCCCCACAGAGATCCCGCAGGCCGGGGCATATCAGGAGCGAAAGAATTGTTCTTCTCCGTATCAGCAGGGTCATTCAGAGTTGTTCGAACAGATTCATTCGATTTTCGAGATCGAGACGAATGCGGGAAGTCGTGTCACTATCCCTTGACTCTTCACTAAAAGGCTGTGTATTCGGGAAGAATATTTTCCAGCGTCAGTTGTACCTGACCCAGCAAGATAGCTTAAGAGCTCAAATCCATGTTTGCGATTACTGTGAGGCCCATCCGTGTTGGCGCATCGGTTTCCAGATCCGAGCTTCATCAGTACGCGGGAAGACTCCCTCCATTTTCTCCAGCGAAGTCCAATTTGTCATTGGCATGGGTCAGCTATCCCCAGAGGAGTCCAATCATATTCAGCACGTCTGCTATTTCGCAGCGGAGTTACATTCCTCAGCAGGGTATTACTTCGTCGAGGTGTTCGGTTAAGTTCCCAATATCCCCAGCAGAGTTGATTTCACTCTCCCAGCATTTATTTTGCTGGGGTAATCCTGTGATATCCAGTTTATCCCCAGCAGAGTTGGCTTCGTCTTCAGCATTTATGTTGCTGAAGTGGTTTTCTGTACCCAGCTCTCTCCGGCAGCTCGAGCCTGCATTAGCATATTGCATGCATCATCATATTTGCATCATACCTGCATGACATTTTCAAAATACGTAGCATTTCTATCCAGAATGGAGCATTACGCCGTGAAAAGATTAAAGCATTTGCATATGCATACGAAGCATAAGTCATATTTTCTATCAGCCTCATATGGCGCGTGAATTACTCTGTGATCAGTTCAGGGGCATTTATCCAACAGCCGTGTTCAGACAGTTTAGCAGATTATTTGTATCAGATCATACAATAGTTGTGCTTTGATCAGTCAGTCAGCTGGTATCGACAGACGTTTCTTCCCGTCAATTCATATTGACGATGTGTTCCTCCAATAAGTGGATTTCTCCGTCTATCATTAGACGTCTTGAGTACGAATGTGGTTTTCTTTCCGTCTATCCTTAGACGATGTGAAGTTGCGGGTGATCGCAGTAGGGTTTCAAGAAGGGGTTTCCCCAGGATATGCTTTTCTTCCCGTCTATCAGTAGACGATGTGAAGTTTCAAGTGATTTTTCAGCGGGTTTTCTTATTGCCAGATCATACGTATGGTGAGTTTCCCCAGCGAGTCTTCTCCGGCCATCTTTGATTGTTGGGGGGTTTCAAAACGATATTTCGGATAGTGGTTTTCTTTCTGGTTATTGGATGAGATGACGTTTCAAGAGGGACTTTTCTGACCGTCAATCCTTATTGATATCGAGGCTCTTCGAAGAATGTTCAGCTTTCGTGATTGTCGATTCTGATTGACGACATGGTTCTTTAAAGGTGGTTTTCTTCCCGTCGGTCCATACTGATGATGTGGCCCCTTCAAGGATGTTGATCTTTCCATCAATTCCCGTAGACAGAAGGATTCTGAAATTCGAGGGATGGTGTTGAATTGCGTTATGGTGTCTTTCCGTCTATCTTTAGACGATGAGAGTATGGAGATTATTTCTTTCCGTCTATCCTTAGACGATGTGAATTGATTTGTTCATCAATCAGGATGATCCCGTCTATCCTTAGACGATGTGAGTATGAAGATTATTTCTTCCCGTCTATCCTTAGACGATGTGAATTGATTTGTTTCATCAATCAGGATGATCCCGTCTACCCTTAGACGATGTGAGTACGGAGATTTATGGTGTTTTTCCGTCTATCCTTAGACGATGTGAATATGGAGATTATGAAGTTCTTTCCGTCTATCCTTAGACGACGTGAATTGTTTCGTTTCATCAATCAGGATGATACCGTCTACCCTTAGACGATGTGAATATCGATTTGTGTCATCAATCAGGATGATCCCGTCTATCCTTAGACGATGCGAATATGGAGATTAATGGGTATCTTCCCGTCTACCCTTAGACGATGTGAATATCGATTTGTGTCATCAATCAGGATGATGCCGTCTACCCTTAGACGATGTGAATTGATTTGTTTCATCAATCAGGATGATCCCGTCTACCCTTAGACGATGTGAGTATGGAGATTATTTCTTCCCGTCTATCCTTGGACGATGTGAATAGTGTTTTGTTTCATCAATCAGGATGATACCGTCTACCCTTAGACGACGTGAATTGTTTCGTTTCATCAATCAGGATGATACCGTCTACCCTTAGACGATGTGAGTATCATTCAGGGTGTCTTCCCGTCCATCTTTGGACGATGTGAGTATATTTCTCTTCCTGTCTATCCGTAGGCAATGTGAAAGGATCAGGTGTTTTGTTGCAACCCTAGGGTTTGTTATATACGGTATCACAAGTAATTGGCGTTAAAATCAGGATTTTCTTATCAGATGATTGATCAGTTTGGTGCCGTAATGACTGGGCTCGGTTTTCAGGAGTTTATTCCCCGAGCAATCGTACAGTATCTGCTCGCGGTTGACAAATTTTCGGGTTTTATTTGTATTCAACCGTCTCGTACCTCCGAATGTTTGAAGGCTGAACGCTCTTCAAACCCTTCAGGTCCAAGTCGCTTGAATAGGGGCAGCTGTTGCACCCTAAAATTTGACCAACCGGTTCTCCTATCTGACTCGTGGTTTAAATTCATGTTCGCAAATCAGACGTATGATATTTGTGCATAGGCAGAGGATATCAGGGTTACAGCTTGATTTTCGTCTATCAGATATGGCAGATCCAGTCCAGATCATCAGGGCTTTATTTTCGGGAAATTGTGCGCTCCTCGGTGATTTTTAGCTTGCATAGTGATTTTGGGATATTCTGATGCCCGGGGTTCTCTGTTCAATTCGATCTGGTCTCGCACGCTCTTTTATGGTGGTCATTTGCATTCATCTGCATTTTTAGGATTTTAATGGACTTTTGTGGATTTTAAATAGGCTTTATAGATTTTTCTGGAATTTAAATAGGGTTTTTGTATTTTTTTTAATAGTTTAATTCTCTTTTTAGAATTTTATAGAATTTTTAAATAGATTTTTTAGAATATAAATAAGATTTTAAATAGTTTCATCATTTTTTAGAATATGATAGATTTTTTAAATAGATTTAATAGTTTTAGATAATATAGGAAATATTATAGTTTTTTTCCTTTTATGTTAATATAGTTTTAATAGAAAAAATATCTTTTAATAGATTTTTCTTGTTAGTTTTAAATAGATTTAGATAGTTTTAATTTTTTTTAGGATAATATAGCATCTATAGAATATTAATAGATTTTTTCTAGAATATTAAATAAATAATGTTTTAGAATGATAAATAATAGGGTAATAGAAATTAAATGTTTTAATTTTTAGATATAAATAATAATAGTTTTTTTAGGTAATATAGAGTAATATAGTTTTAGAATTTTAAATAACATTTTTTCCTTTTTAGAATATTAATAGGGTTTTAATAGTCTTTAAATAGTTAATAGCTTTAAAATCATTTTTAGGTTAGTGTAGAATAATAGAAATTAAATAATTGTTTTTAGATATAAATGAATAGATTTTTCTTTCATAGAATTTAAATAGAAGTTAGTAGTTAATTGTTTTTAGAATTAATTAGGTTTAATGTTTGATTAGTGATTAATTAGAGTTAATTTCTTTTAATTCAGTTTTTTTCTGAGTTTTATGTTGATTTTCGTGTGGGCCTTATTGATCAAGTATTCGCAGGCCCAGTTTTGCTTTTGTCCAAGTTCAGTTTTTTTGTCCAGCAAAGGTCATTTTTGTCCAGATTCTTCCAGCTTTGTCCAGCGTATTCCAGAAGCATCTAGAAGCACCCAGAGAAGACTCAGTCTTATAAAGCCAGCACGCCACGTGTTGCACGAAGGTTGGCCCCACGCGGTACACTCTGAGGACCCCACCACAACTCAGAAACTCCCAGAGAAGCTGCCACGTATCCATCCTCGCTCTCCCTTGCTGCCACGCCTCAGACACGCGCTCCCCATGCAGCAACCCTCTGCGCCACTTGTCACCTCGCCAGCCGTCGCCTGAGCCTCGCCGGAGAAGCCATCGGCCGGCATGCAAAATCCGTCCGGCCGCCTTTAACACCGCCGTCCCTCGCCGGAATCTGCAAAAAATTGCAGAAACGCAAGAAATCCATTTTTTCCTCCTTTCCTCTCCGATCCTCCTTCGTCCACCTTCATCGTCGCCTCGCCGGAAAGTTCATACACGCCGGAAAATTCATACGAATCTCCAGAAATCTCCATCCACCAACGAACGTCAACAATCTTCAGAGAGGATCCTCGTGGTTCGTCCTCCCTCATCAAGATCTTCAACGATCTTTTGAAGGTCTTCCTCAGAACATCCAAGCGAATCAAAGGACCTTCAACCATCGTCTTCATCAGTTCTTGAAGCTTTCTTCCCAGATCTTCATAGAACTCATTGAGTTCTTCCCTGTTTGCCCAGAAATCACCGAACAAGCGTCAACGTTCCCCTCAGGGCTTCCACAAGCTCCTTCAACAGTAGGAAGACGTCAAGATCTTACTCTCTCGCGACGATTTTCGTTGAGCCTTCAAAGGATCCCAGCAATTCCATCGTCTCAGGTTCGTCTTCTTCTCTTCATCGCCTCCATTAGTGGTTTGTTCGGTTGGATTATGAGATTCGTTTGAGATTTGCATGTTAGTTCCTATTAGGTCCAGGTTAGGTTTAGTTGATTGTGAATTAGGGAATGATTCCTCGTGTGAGATGTGTGAAGTTTGCTTGGGTTCTTTTTTCTGGAATTGGGTTGCAGAGGGAGTGAGGAAGAGGAGAGGACGACGGCTAGGGTTTTGGTGGGGAGTGGTGAACAGTGTTTAGGGTATGAAGAAGGGAATTTGGTTTTGTTACTTAGGGTTCAGATTAGGGTTTGGGCTGGGGTGCAAAGCCCAAACGCATGTTGCTGATGCACTCCCAATTTACTCCATACCCCCCCTTTTCCGTGTGAGGAACATAATGATTGGGCTGGGCCTTATGCCCAGTTACTATCCACACCCCTGGCGCTTAAGCCCATAATAGTATGAACTGAAAAAACTGCTAGTCTGCACCCCCCCTGCGGTTTTTTCTTTTATTTTCATTAGCAGATTTCTGACTCTCATGGGCCTACGCCCTTTGCTATGTACACCACCCCCAGCCTGGCCCACTTAGGGAATGAACTCAGAAACCTTGCTGTTTGAACCCCCTCCCCCATTTTATTTCATTTCTTTTATTTTGTTTTTCTTTTATATTTTCATGTTTGTAAATAAATCATAAGAAAATAAAAACAATTGATTTTTTAACTCTTCTTTTTTCTACCACTTTATAATAATGTCTAGAAAATTGTGTAAAAATAAAAATGTCATTTTATTTTTGTTTGCTATTTTTGGTATATTTTCCATTTAATTGACTTCTTTTAATATTTTTTAGTGCATGCATATTATTAGAAAATTCATAAAAAATAGTAGATTCGATCAAATAATTCCGTTCTTTTTTCTGTAGACTCGTAATTCAATGTAGAATTTTATAGTGCAAAAACATTAGCTTAATCATGCTTTTTCAGTTTAATTGCATTTTTTGTATTGCTTTGATATTGAATAATTGGTTTGTGGATATGTCTGTGTTGCTGATTTTAGTTCCTTCATCTGGTATTGAATTTTGTTCTGATTTCTTAGTATGTTGTCATAGAGCCATGTAGGTTTCCCGTAGATTTTTGTTAGATTTTTGTAGGATGTTCTGATGTAATTTGTCTGAGCTTGAGGATAGGAGAAGTCTTGATGACTTCTGACTTTGAAGTTCAACTGTGGTTGAACTTCAGAGATAGTTTCTTATGGTTTGGTGGCCTGTGGGTTCCTCTTGAAGATGGGAGCTGGTTGAAGTCCTGTTGGAGCTTGCAAGGACGCAGTGGATTGAGGCTTAGTCTAGGAGCTTGTTATCTGTTTGTGAGGTTCGAGATCCTGAAGTTTGAAGGGAGTTTACGGTACTTTCCTGAGGAAGGCACTATGAATGACTTTCATTCTTTCTTCTCACCTCTTTCGTAAGTATCCAATGATGTCGGAGCCGACTTGTGAGTTTAATTTCTCCTGAGGAGGAATGTAAACTGATCACATGTTGTTGAGCCACATGGGATACAATTCCTAAGTGGAAGCCCCCTAGTACTTTCCTGAGGAAGGTCCTATGGGTCTATTCACTTAGTTCCATTAGTTTATCTAGGATTTCTCAAGTATCCAGTGATGTTGGAGCCAACTTGTGAGTTTAATTTCTCCTGAGGAGGAATGTAAACTGATCACAGTTGTTGAGCCACGTAGGATACGATTCCTAAGTGTCAGCCTCCTAGTACTTTCCTGAGGAAGGTCCTGTGGGTCTGTTCACTTAGTTCCCTTAGTGCATATAGGCTTTCTTAAATATCCAGTGATGCCGGAGCCTTCATGTGAGTTTAATTTCTCCTGAGGAGGAATGTAAACTGATCACAGTTGTCGAGCCGCATAGGATATGACTCCTGAGTAGTAACCTCCTGGTACTTTCCTGAGGAAGGCACTATGAGTTTGTCTGCTTAGCTCCCTTTCTTTGGTAAGCTTGTTCTGAAGCTTGGAGACTGGGATTGATTCCTCTTGCTTAGGGTTTTGATTAGAGTTTTTGCTTAGATCTTTGCTTAAGGTGTTGTTCAGGGATAGATTAGGAGCTTGTTTCAGGTTTGTTAGGGGCCTTGCCCAGGAGTAGCTTTGATAGGAGTTTATCAGGTTAGCTAGCCTTCTCTTTGTATTGTTTGACTTGTGTGATGTTATGTTGCATTAGACTTAGGTGTTCATCTAGATAGTTCTGAGTAGGTGCATCTTAGAAGTGGACTTTGTGTGCATGAGAAGTTGAGGTGGTCCTCCTTCTGCTTGTTTGTTATTGAGTGGCTTTGCTTGTTGGTATTTGGTAGAGCTGAGCTCCCTTACCTTTATGGTTTGCGGCCTTTGCGCCTTGTTTGTCTAGTTGTTGCATTCATGCATATTGTCAGTATTCCTTTGCTTTGCAGTTTCTTGTTTGTAGTTTGGTCCTGTTGCCATGATCCCTTAGGAGCTCTGACTTCTCCGCTGCGGAGTCGTTATGATAGACATTAGGATGGTCAACCAGGTGTGATAGCAGTAGGTAGATTCCCCTGTTTTTCGGTCATAGTTTTAGGGTGTCTTCTCCCTTTCCTTTCAGTAGTAGCTTTTGAGTAGCTTGATCCGTAGTTAGCTGAACTACAGCTGCTCTGATTCTTCGTACCAGACGAGGATATGTAGGCATAGGATGCGATATCCTAGCGAGCACACTAACGACTAACTTTTGTTCTCTCGCGGCTGTGCGATCGAGACTTTCCCGCTAACGACTAATTGTTTCCCCTTTTTCTTGCCCAAGCGCATTTGAGTCCAGATCGTATTTGTAGGTTCCCGAGCCTTAGAGACCAGTTTGTTTTCTCACTGCTGTGTGAGAGCGCCAGTTTACCCGTAGTCAGTCGAACTACGTTTGCTCTGATCTTCCATGCTGTGTGGAAGTACGTAGGCACAGGATGCGATGTCCTGGCGAGCAACCTTTTCCCCGTTTAGACGTAGGTAGCCGAACTACGTTGACTCTGACTTTCCCATTACACGAGGGAATACGTAGGCCCAGAACACCGTATGTTCTGTCGAGTCTTGTCTTTTTATTTTCTTTTCAGACCAACCATTAGCGTAGATAGATAATACACCCCTTTCCTTATAAACACCAAGCGTGGATCCCATCGAGTACGATGGACGTGAGGGGTGCTAATACCTTCCCCTTGCGTAACCGACTCCCGAATCCAGGTTTTGGTTGCGACGACCATATCTTTTCCCGTCTTTGCGAGGTTTACTTCGAGCGTTTCCTTTCCCGCTCTGAGGGATAAATAACGCACGGTGGCGACTCTCCTGTCAAGCCGGCGCCGATTTTCGCAGTAGCGCCAGTGCCTAGCGACACGATGAGTCCATAGGTGACGATAAGGAATTCTTCTGTAGTGGCGCAGAATGCCCGAAGGCATAATTAGCCATCGTTCACCAGTTACCAAATAACCGGTGATCCCTTATTGACTTACTGATGAAGTCCGACGAAGATGTTGTCGACGTTCCTAGCGACATGATGAGTCCATAGGCGACGATAAGGAATTCTTCTGCAGTGGCGCAGAATGCCTGACGGCAGAATCAACCATCATTCACCAGTTACCGCGTAACCGGTGACCCCTTGATGGCTTGAGGACGAAGATCTACAGCAAAATCAGATGATCATCCTGACGGAGATTTGAGCTTAGACCCTTCACCAATTACCGTGTGACCAATTCCCTAGCAGAGTTGCCGTGCAACTGTTATGCTCAGTTTCGAAGGTGTTCCTACCAATCAGGGTATCATTTACCTGCGTGGTTGGCAAATCACCAGTTACCGCGTAACCGGTGATCCCTTGATGATTTGAGGACGCAATGATATCAGATAAATTAGAGAATCATCCTGACGGAGGTTCAGATCAGTATTTCTCCAGCTAGTTGTCGTGCAACTATTATTTCAGTTTTCGAATATTGGTTCCCATCGGAGTACCGTGTACTTGTGCAGTTGGCAAATTTCCGGGTTTGTTGGTATTCAACTGTCTTTTACCTTGATTGTTTGAGAGTCGTTCGCTTCTCACCCAGTCAAGTCCAAGCCGTTTGAATAGGGGCAGTTGTTGCACCCTAAAATTTGCCCAACTTTTCTTTACCTAGCTTATGTTTCATTTCATTCACATTAGCATTATCATTTGCATTTCATTGACATGTATGCAGGAGAGCAAGAGGTATGATTACCAATCAAGAGCTATACAAGACTATGAAGCTAGCTAAGAAGGCTATTCAAGTGTTCAAGGGTTGATATCCTTGTCAGAGAAGTTAAAAGAGCCCCAAAGAGAGTGGTTGAAACCAAATGTATAGGTCTCCTAACTTGAGAGTTGTGGGAATATCATCAGATGATTCTGAGGCCATGAAGATGGACTTGAGGTCTTGAGAGAGCTCATGAGAAGTGTTGGAGATCACTTTGAGGCCTAGACAGGTCATTGTGCAAGATTAAGAAGACTCATCCATGAGTGGTACAATTAGGGTTTGACTGGGTCAACCCTAAGTCAACTGAGGGTTTGAAGAAGGTTGAGACTTAATTCAAGAGCCATGTGATCATGGATTGATACATTGAGATGTTCTAAGGATGATTCCAAGGTTAAATCATCATGATTGAAGAGTTTGAGAAGTTTTAGGCTATGGTTTCTAAGACTTGATAGTGTAAAATCCCCTAGCTTGACCCCTGACTTCCAGGCTATTTAACTCAAGATATGATCTTCATCTCATCTTGACCCCAACATGATTGTTGTAGGTAATGATCTTAGATTTATTTTGAGTACTATAAGTCCTTGATAGGGTTTATAGAACTCAAGCTATGAGCCAGACAAGTTACAAGTCATCTGAGGCATGTGAATTTGGAGCTTGAAAGTTACCCAACTTGCATGATACTTTTGCCCTAGAAGGATGATTCCTATAAACTTTTGGTCAACATGAATGTTGTTCCTTATTCTCTTATCTTTCCATAGAGTACTAGAAGTCCATGATTGGATGTGTAGAACTCAAGTTATGGCTTTGACAAGTCAAGGGTATTTTGGGTATTTGAGATTATATGCCATTTTCAATCATAGGTCAAAATCTCCAACTTGCACATGGCAAATGGATTTTTGTTCAACATGGAACTTGTTCAAAATGTGGTTTTTAGGTTGACTAAAGGCTCATGGTGAATTGGTTTGACTCATATCAAGGATTGGTGTGAAGTAGTTTGAAGAAAGAAGAAATTTAAAGGCATTTTTGGTGGGAAATGGAAATAAATGGTTATGTGCACAAAACAAGTCAAATGACCACTCATTTTAATCAGAAATTATGTTTTGAGAAGATTGACAATGTTAGAATTTTGTTTTGACCTATGTTTCATGAGCTTTTAACACTTTTCTTCACAAATAAGTAACATCACACAATTCCTTCACAAAGGCAATTTGGAGACTCCTTTTGATCTGAATATATTCTAAATGGGATATGCAAGTTATCCAAAGCTTCCAATGCAAGCTATGAAGCCAAATTCGTGCATGGCCATATGGAATTTTTGAGAGCTTTTTGATTTTTGGATCTTCCAAATTGGGCCTGGGCTGGACCTCTAGAAGGTTCCATGGTGTTCTATAAATGATGAGAAGTGAGATTGGGCAAGGGTTGGTGGTTGATTCGTGCTGAGCAGAGAGAGAGCCATTGGAGTTTTGGAGCATTCAACTCAAATTCGGTTTTGGGATTCAAGCAAGTTTCTGATCAAATTGAAGGTGCTAAAGGCTTCTATCATCATCCTTATGTGAATATGGAAGATCTGGGAGCAAGATTTGAGTCAGAAACACCTCCATTTGAAGCTTGAAACCAGGTTGGTAGAATTCAACTTTCCACTTAATCTAGCACGATGTAGTTAGAAATGAGTATGTGGTTAGGATCTAGGTGCAATGTAGAACGTTTTAGGATTGATTTGGTAGCAAATGGTGATGGTTGATCATGAGATGGAATTTTTGTTTGGATTCGGTTAGGAGTGATCTTGAGGAATTAATATAATTGTGATAGCTTAGGGTGATCAGGGAGGCATTAGGATCATTCTCGTATCATTAATTTAGGCTTTGGTGAGAATCAAGATCATGACCATTTCAAGATTTGGCTTCGGTTTTTAAAACCCATAAGGTTTCAGGAATTTTGGAGTTCATATTTGGAATCAGGGGAAATTCTGAGTGAAATTGATATAAGGTTTGTAAGTTTTGGACACCTGCAATCTTTGCTCGCCGGAGAAGAAGGTTGTTTCCGCCGTGGGAGCCACCGTGGACTGTTTCAGGTCACCTGAGTTCCAAGGTTGAAGATGAGTTCGTGGCCATTAGATTTGTCTGGACATAAGACTTGGTAGGATCATCGTGTGGACAAGATTCAAAGTTGGGATTTGCCTCCAAGGGATGAAACAATGCGTTTCATTAATCCCAGTCAGCTGGTGACTGGGACGCTCACGTGGACACGCGTTATGCTCTTGGATCTGCTTACCAAGTCCCTTCATCTTGTGGCGATCATAATTCCCTGAATCTTATTTAGTTTAATTCCTTTTTTTTTATTTATTTTATTCCTTTTTCTTTCTAAATTCATTTTTAAATTCATCTTTAATCATAAAAATACACAAAAAATATCCTCATGATCCTCTGTTGATTTGTGATTTTTCTAGGGTGTTAGATTTAATTTTTGTTGATTTTCCAATTTAATCCATATTTTTCTCATTTTAGGTATTTCTTTATTTTTGCATAATTGACACCTCTGTTTGTTGATTTTTGTTCTATTAATTGGTATGGAATTTTGATTTGAGCTTTTGATAGATGTTAGGTTAGACATGTATGCTCCCATAGATTTTTTCTCACATTTTTGAGACAACCATAGCTTCTAATTTAGAGGTAGGTTTAGGGCATTTCCCCATTAATGGTTTCCTTTGACACATTGCAACTTAGGATTTATTTAGAGGACTTAGAAATTGAATTAGGTCCTGATTTTTGAACTATAGATCATTAACAAATGCATGTTTCCATATAAAAATAATTAGATTTTTAGGAAGTGTTTTGATGTTTTAGATAGAATATTCAAGTTGATTGTTCGTTTGGTGCTTCAACTTTGGTGATTGTGTGGAATGGACTCAAAGTGGGATTTTCTTGCATGGTGGGCTTCTGGTTCTTATTGGAGGATATCATGGACATGATGAAGCTTTTGTGGAGTGGCTGGTGGAGCTTGGATTGGAGCTTTTCTTTCCTTTTTGTTAGCTTTTTGTAGCTTATAAGATTAGGGTTTTAGGAGAGAGCTTTAGAAATAGTTTTTTTCTTCAAATAATGGTTGGTTTCATTCACCTTCCATTCCCATCCTATGATTCAAAGTCCTCATGTTAAAGTCTCATCTCTCCTTTGGAGGGATGTGTGACATTTACAATGAGTAGAACTTTTGAGGATGCCTTTCTCTGATGACTGGTTGAGTATCAGATGGGATTCCTTTGGTTTCCTGTCTGCTTCCCATTATCAAATAATCATCTTGTTGATTCTCTTCATTCTTGGTGGAGTGCATTGTTAAAGCTTGAAGATGGAGTACCCTTTTCCTTATCTTGAAGATGGTGTACTTGAAGAACAGTTACAAACTTTGGATTGGATTGCTGTCAGAAGATTGCTCTGTTGTGGAGTTTGCCGACTTGTTTTCCCTGTTTGTCTGTTTTCTTCTTGTGCAACTGTATTGATGTGACTTGATTGGTGTGATGCATTTAGATTAGGTCATGTAGTTGAATAAGCCTAGGAGCATCCTAAGGGTTGAGCTTCTCCCCTTGCTTGTATTGCATTAGAGGTTGAGTTTCTCCCTCTACTTGTATTTTTACTGTGTGGCTTTGCTTGCTGGTATTTGGTAGAGCTCAGCTCCCTTGCCTATGTGGTTTGTGGCCTTTGTGCCTTGTTTGCTTAGAAGTTGAGCTTGAATCCTTCTGCTTGGTTGTTGCATACATTCATTTTATTTATAGTTGTTTACTGTTTACTGTTTAAGTTGATGCTTTATCTGTTTCTGTATACCATTGACATGATCCCCTAGGAATCTCACTTCCTTTGATAAGGAAGTGATGATTAGAACTGTAGGTTGAAACCTATGCATGATAACATCTAGGAGAGCCTTGTTTCAAACCTCAACCATAGGATGAATCCTTGGCATGACAACATTAGGACTTGATAGTCCCCCTTTAGTTGAGCCTGTTCTCTCTTCTCATGTCAAAACAAATTAAAATACAGTAATAAAGGTTAACTGACGTCGTACGTTACGAGCCTTGAGCTACTTGAGAAAGGGTTGTTGGAGAGTTTCTTTTCAACAGCTTGGATGTTGAGTATGGTACCCTTTGGGTGACATGCGACGCATTCACTCTCAGGTCATAGTCTCTAGTGCGATATTGGTTGAAAACATCCATAAAAAAACAGTTCTTCCATAAAAGACAGAAAACAAACTTCAAACCTTTTTGCCCCGTGGGCCCATAATTGAAAGGAAAGCTTTTCTAAAGAAAAGAGTGTCGTTAACTCCCAGTTCTACCGCAAACGGTAACGCCTAAGTCTTTGAGGGTCGAGCTGCGTACACCAAACTGCTGGAACTGTTTGTTAACTCTACTCGAAAAACAGACGAACCTGAATCCCCGTAATCCATATTATCCCAAACTACGTAAGCTCTGATCTCTCATACCTGTTGAGAGTATGTAGGTACAATACTGATGTATTGGCGAGCCACCTTCCCCGTAACCCGTAGTTAGTCGAACTACGTTGACTCTGATTTCTCATTCTCTGATGAGAATACGTAGGCATAAAGTGTGACGCTTTGCCGAGTCATTGTCTTTTCTTTTCAGACTAGCCTTGATAGGTAGATAGTAAATAAACCCGTCAGATAAACACAACAAGCGTGGATCCCATCGAGTACGATGGACGTGAGGGGTGTTAATACCTTCCCCTTGCGTAACCGACTCCCGAATCCAGACATGGTTGCGATGACCTTGTCTTATACCTTTTCGTCAGGTTTTTCCGATCGTTTCTTTTCCCGTTCTGAGGGATAAATAACGAAAGGTGGCGACTCTTCTGTTTTGCCGGCACCTTATTTTCGCGGTAGCTACAGTTGGTTGGCTCTGATATGTAGCACCGGGTAGTTAGGAATTATTTTGATTCTTTTGTGATACATCTGTGTATGTATCTGCTGGTGTATGTTTTGTAAACATGATTTATGACTTGAATTAAACTGTTGATGTATATAATGTTTATATGAATGAAGTGATTCAATGTTTAGATGTTTCCGTTTTTATTCTAAATATTGATACGTGGGTTTTAAGGACTAAGTTCCTTTGTGGTGATTTACCCTTTGTTGCATATCCTTATGAGCAAGTGTTGTATGTGTTTTTAAATTTCCTGGATAATGTGACGTGTCTCTTTTATACCATGTGTTAATTTATACTCTGATGAAAATTTTCATTAAGTGCCTAAATGATTTAATTGTTTTATTTGGGGTGTAGAAAGGGGGTGTTACATTAAGTGGTATTAGAGCCAGTGTTGAGTCAATTGTGTCTGTCTTGTTGTTGTGTTGGTTAAACGGTTGTTTAACCTTGTTGTTATTTTTGGGAATCATCGGAATATGGATGGTCGTAATGACAATGATATGGTTGCGGCGTTGGAGGCTATGGCTAGGGCGGTGCAAGGTGCACCGAATGCGAACGCTAATGATGAGTTTAGAAAGAATCAGCCGCCGGTATTCAAGGGGAGGTTTGATCCGGACGGTGCTCAGATCTGGTTGAAGGAGATTGAGAGAATCTTTAGAGTTATGGGATATGCTGAAGGAAACAAGGTGAGACTTGGAACTCACATGTTGAGAGAAGAGGCCGACGACTGGTGGGTCGGTATGAGACAAGATCTTGAGGTGGATGACGAAGAAATAACTTGGGATTTATTTCGCACCGAATTCTTGAGAAAGTATTATCCTGAGAGTGTAAAGGGGAAAAAGGAAATGGAATTTCTTGAGCTGAAGCAAGGCAATATGTGCGTGGTGGACTACACGGCTAAGTTTGTGGAATTAGTTCAGTTTCATCCTCATTATGCGGCAGTTACGGTGGAGTTCTCTAAGTGCATTAAGTATGAGAATGGCTTGCGTCCTGAGATAAAGCAAGCGGTGGGATACCAAAAAATACGAAGATTTTCAGACTTGACCGAATGTTGTAGGATTTTTGAAGAGGACAACAAGACTCGATCTACTCGTTATAAGAGTTTGAGTGAGAAGAAAGGCAAGCAACAAGTAAGGGGTGGACCTTATGTGACGCCTGTTGATAAGGGCAAGTATAAGGGAAACTTTGACAGGAGACCCGGAGGAGGAGGTTCTGGTGCGGTCAAATGTTACAAGTGTGGCGGGATAGGCCACAAATCTTTTGAATGTGGAAAGTCTATGGAGAAGTGTGCTAATTGTGGAAGTCTTGGACATGCCACTTCTGGTTGTAGAAGGAATGTGGTAAAGTGTTTTAATTGTGGGGAAGTTGGTCATATTAGTACCAAGTGTACCAAACCAAAACAAGCTCAGTCGGATGGAAAAGTATTTTCATTAGCAGGTTCAGACACTACTAATGCAGATCGCTTGATTAAAGGTACATGCTTTATTAATCATATGCCTTTAGTTGCTATTATTGATACTGGAGCGACTCATTCGTTCATTTCTCTTGAGTGAGCTAAGCGTTTGGGTTTGTGCATGGTTTCTTTGAGTGGAGACATGGTTATTGAGACTCCCGCTTCGGGGTCGGTAACTACTTCTTTGGTGTGTGTAAGTTGTTCTTTGACCATGTATGGTAAAGACTTCATTATGGATTTAGTGTGTTTGCCGTTGGAAGGTTTGGACGTGATCTTGGGTATGAACTGGTTGCAATTTAATAGAGTTCATTTAGATTGCTATCACAAGTTAGTAAGGTTTCCTTCTTCGGAAGATGATGAATGTGAGAGTTTTCTATCCACTAAAGAGTTGAAGAAACTTTTAGCGGACGAAGCTCAGTTGTTCGGATTGTTTGCATCGTTGTATGTGGAGAGCAAAGTTGAGCTTGATGTGTTTCCAGTGGTGTGTGATTTTCCAAAAGTGTTTCCGGAGGAGATTACGGATGTACTGCCGGAAAGAGAAGTTGAGTTTTCTATTGATCTAGTTCTAGGTACTAGACCGATTTCGATGGCACCGTATCATATGTCAGCATCGGAATTGGTAGAACTGAATGAGCAGTTGAATGATTTGTTGGACAAGAGGTTTTTAAGACCACGTGTTTCTCCTTGGGGTGCGCCGGTATTGTTGGTAAAGAAGAAGGATGGGAGTATACGGTTATGTATTGATTATCGGCAGTTGAATAAGGTGACAATTAAGAATAAGTATCCGCTTCCAAGAATCGATGATTTGATGGACCAATTAGTTGGAGCGCATGTTTTTAGCAAGATTGATCTGAGATCGGGTTATCACTAGATTTGGGTTAAGGAGGAGGATATTCTAAAGACGGCTTTTAGGACACGGTATGGTCATTACGAATATTCTGTGATGCCATTCGGAGTTTCTAATGTGCCATGTGTGTTTATGGAATACATGAATCGTATTTTTCATGAGCAGTTGGATCGTTTTGTGGTTGTGTTCATCGACGACATTTTGATTTACTCTAAGTCTCAAGAGGAGCATGAAGAGCATTTGAGGATTGTGTTACAGATTTTGAAAGAGAAGCAATTGTATGCTAAGTTGTCAAAGTGTGAATTTTGGTTGTCGAAAGTGAGTTTTCTCGGGCATATTATTTCCGGTAATGGTATTAGTGTGGATCCATCCAAGATTGATGCGGTAATGCAATGGGATACTCCTAGATCGGTTACGGAGATTTGAAGCTTTTTGGGCTTGGCAGGTTATTATCAGAGGTTTATTGAAGGATTTTCGAGGTTGGCACTTCCGTTAACGCAGTTGACTTGTAAGGGAAAGGCTTTTATTTGGGATGCTGATTGTGAAAAGAGTTTCATTGAGTTAAAAAGAAGATTGACAACAACACCAGTCTTGATTTTGCCGAATCCTACAGAACCTTTTGTGGCTTATTGTGATGCTTCCTTGACAGTTTTGGGTGGTGTGTTGATGCAAGAGGGAAAAGTTGTGGCTTATGCTTCGAGACAATTGAGAGTGCATGAAAAGAATTACCCTACGCATGATTTGGAATTAGCAGCCGTGGTGTTTGTTTTGAAAATTTGGAGGCATTATCTTTATGGTGTAAGATTTGAAGTTTTTAGTGATCACAAGAGTTTGAAGTATTTATTTGATCCAAAGGAATTGAATATGAGGCAAAGGAGGTGGTTAGAGATTTTGAAAGACTATGATTTTGGTTTGAATTACCATCCGGGTAAGGCAAATGTGGTGGCCGATGCCTTAAGTTGGAAGTCGTTGCACATGTCTACATTGATGATGAAAGAATGGGAACTTTTGGAGAACTTTAGAGATTTGAGCTTGGTTTGTGAAATGACGCCGAGAAGTGTGAGACTTGGTATGCTTCGTATTACGAATGATTTTCTTGCAACCGTATGTGAAAAGCAGAAGTTGGATCTGAAGTTCGTTGATTTGATGACAAATGAGAATGAGGATTTCAAGGTTGATGATTTTGGAGTTTTGAAATTTCGTGGTCGTATTTGTATTCCCGATGATGTGGAGTTGAAAAGGATGATATTGGAGGAAGGACACCGGAGTAACTTAAGTATTCATCCGGGAGCGAATAAGATGTATCAAGATTTAAAGAAAATCTTTTGGTGGTCCAGATTGAAGAGAGATGTAGCTCAGTTTGTGTATGCATGTTTGACTTGTCAGAAGTCTAAGGTAAAACATCAAAAGCCTAGTGGATTAATGCAACCTTTGGATATTCCAGAGTGGAAATGGGATAGTATATCGATGGATTTTACTACGGGATTACTGAATACGCAAAGAGGTCATAATGTTATTTGGGTGATTGTTGATAGGCTTACTAAATTTGCTCATTTCGTTTCGATTGATATTAGTTATCCTTTGGAGAAGCTAGCCGAGATTTATGTTCGTGTGGTTGTGAAGTTGCATGGAGTTCCTAAGAGTATTGTATCAGATAGAGATCCTAGATTTACTTCAAGGTTTTGGGAGATTTTGCAAAAGGCTTTGGGTTCTAAGCTAAGATTGAGTTCGGCTTATCATCCGCAAACAGATGGTTAAACCGAGAGGACGATTCAGTCGTTGGAGGATTTGTTGTGTGCTTGTGTACTAGAGCAAGGTGGTGCGTGGGATAGTTATTTAGCGTTGATTGAGTTCACCTACAATAACAATTTTCACTCAAGTATTGGTATGGCGCCATTTGAGGCTTTGTATGGTCGGAGATGTCGAACACCTTAGTGTTGGCATGGAACTGGTGAGAAGTCGGTTGTTGGGCCAGAGATGGTACAACAAACGACGGAGAAGGTGAAGTTTATTCGGGAAAAGATGAGAGCTTCTCAAAGTAGGCAGAAGAGTTATCATGACAAGAGAAGGAAAGATCTTGAGTTTCAAGAAGGCGACCATGTGTTCTTGAGAGTTACACCGGTTACGGGTGTGGGTCGTGCCTTGAAGTCGAAGAAGTTGACTTCTCGTTTTATTGGTCCGTATCAGATTATTGCACGAGTGTGTGCTGTGGCGTATCGTGTGGCGTTGACTCCGAATCTTTCGAATTTGCATGATGTGTTCCATGTTTCGCAACTTCGGAAGTATGTTCCGGATCCGTCACATGTTATTCCTATGGACGAGGTTGAAGTAAGAGATAACCTTACGGTTGAAGTTTTACCGATTAGGATTTTGGATCGTGAAATTAAGGAGCTAAGAGGCAAGGATATTACGCTTGTGAAAGTAGCATGGGGAGGTACTGCGGAAGGCAACATGACTTGGGAATTGGAGAGTAATATGCGAGAGTCACATCCGGAATTGTTTGGATCAGGTAATATTTTCGAGGACGAAAATTTCTAAAGTGGGGAAGAGTTGTAACACCCCGATTCTGAATTTCCTATTTTGTTGAGTCTTTTGATTTATTTTGATTAATTATTATTTCATTTGTGAAATTTGAATATGAATATGATATGTGTGCATATTATGATATTTTATTATTCGGAGAGTTTTGGGAATTAATTAGAGGTTGTTTTAGATAATCCTTAATTAGTTGTTATTTGAGAGAAATAGAATAGAAAGAGTATAAGTGGAAATAGAGAGAAAAGAGATAGAAAGAAATAGAAAGGAAAGAAGAGAAAAGAGGAGGAAGATGAGAAAAACCTAGAACCATCAAGAATCAACTTCTAAGTTTCGATTAATCGGGTAAGGGTGTGAAACTTTATTATTCTTTCGATGTGTATGAGTATGTATGTTTCTGTTGGTTTGATTTTAGATTGGGGAGAGTTTTGCTCATTTTCCGTTTTAGGTCGAATTTGATTTAATCGGTAGAAACCGAGTTTTAACGGTTAAAAATGAGAATAAGTGGTAAAGTTTAGTCGAGGAATGTTAGACTAAGGCGGTTGAAACTGGTTTGGTGTGAATCGGTTGATTTTGGAAGGATTGGGCGATATTGACAGTTAGGGATTTCTGAGTTCGCAGATTCGCTAGGCGAATGGGAGCGAAGGTTCGCCAAGCGAATCTCAGCGAGGGGGTAGCGAACCAAGTCAGTAGCCCAACTCTGTCTTCGCCAGTGAGTTCGCCAGGCGAAGGAGGCGGTGAGAGGCTTCACCAGGCGAGTGTGGTAGCGAGTAGTAGCGAACACTTCTAGTAGCTACTGTCTGTCTTTGCCAGCGAGTTCGTCAGGCGAGTGTGGTGGCGAGCATTCGCCAAATGCTTCGCCAAGCGAAGGTCGGCGAATGTGACATCATTTTCTTTTATTTCCTGTGCTTTCCATCCAATTGTCGATTGTTTGGTTTAATTATGTTTAATCCTTATCTGAATGGATAGTTTGAGTGTTGTTTTGATGTGATGTGTTGTGGGTAGCCGTAAGGCGTGAATCCTAGATTGTGAATCGTGGAGTGTGGAATATGGTCGTTTGGCATGATTAATGTGAATGTGCATAAATTGTATATACTGGTATGAGGTGAAAATGCATAATTATATATTTGTGAATATGTATGCATTTCAAGAGTATGTTGGGTCATTTTGCATGTGAAGCATCATGATTGCATTCTTGTGTGTCTGATCCCGCGTAGGATCTACAGAAACCTCGTGTGCCCTTGTGGGGTGTGAGCGATGGTTTATTTTTGATCCCTAGGAGGATCTGCAGAAACTATCGTGTGACCTTGTGGGGTGTGAGTGATGGTTTATATTTGATTCCATGGAGAATCTGCAGAACGATTGTGTGCCCTTATGGGGTGTGAGCAATTGGATTGTGTGCCCGTGTGGGGCGTGAGCAATCCTGAAACATCGTGTGCCCATGTGGGGTGTGAGCGATGGGTGAACATCGTAGGCCCAACGGGGAGTTACTTCGGTAACGAGCGATGGTTCCATTTGGTTCTTCAATTGAACCTGCTGAATGAGTCGGTACCGCATTTGCATCTGCATAGAGTCGTGAGTCGGTCTCTATGAGTTGCATTATCATCTTCATATGATGTATTGGTGTAGTGAACATAATCGTGTATGTTTAAGTGAATTGTTCGAGTAAACATAAGTGTAAATGTTTATGTGGAAATGTTGTGAGTTGTGAAGCATGATTGGTGAATATGCTTAGTTGTGTAGATATACCTTGTGATGAATTGTGATGAGTTATGGTGAGAAATATGTTATGTGTATTCTATGTTGGTGTATATAGATATATAATTATATGCATTGTTTGTTATGATAATGTTTCTCACCCTTCTGCTGTTTTATGATACTCTATGAGGCATTGCAGAGTAGGTTTGCTGGAGGTCTTTTGTGAAGCGTGGCTTCATTCTTTTTGGTCGGTTGGCTCTGATATGTAGCACCGGGTAGTTAGGAATTATTTTGATTCTTTTGTGATACATCTGTGTATGTATCTGCCGGTGTATGTTTTGTAAACATGATTTATGACTTGAATTAAACTGTTGATGTATATAATGTTTATATGAATGAAGTGATTCAATGTTTAGATGTTTCCGTTTTTATTCTAAATATTGATATGTGGGTTTTAAGGACTAAGTTCCTTTGTGGTGATTTACCCTTTGTTGCATATCCTTATGAGCAAGTGTTGTATGTGTTTTTAAATTTCCTGGATAATGTGATGTGTCTCTTTTATACCATGTGTTAATTTATACTCTGATGAAAATTTTCATTAAGTGCCTAAATGATTTAATTGTTTTATTTGGGGGTGTAGAAAGGGGGTGTTACAACTGTCTCCTTCCTCGTCAGGCACGACATTGATTCGCTCAAATATCACCCCACCGCTTGTGAACTGGACGAGTCCCTTGTAGCGTGGAGCGCTTTGTGAAGAGGATGAATATGGGTTGTATCCCAATCCGAACTTGTCTTGTTTGTTGGGGACGCTCACAACTTGCCCCCACCCCTGCCCTGATCCGGACTTCACTACGGCTTGTGCTTCATTGTAGGACGACATAGCAAGCTCTGGAGCTCTGACCTCAACTGGTGCCTTCTCCTTGATCTGGACGGTTTCGAAGCTTGGCATATTGTTTCATGAATTTCACCGTCGACCTCTACGTATTTAAACGAAGACAGATGGCTCACCATGATATCCTCCTCGCCGCAAACAGTCACAATGTTGCCATCCACCATGTATTTAAATTTCTGGTGCAGGGTTGATGTCACAACTTTTGCCAAATGTATCCAAGGTCATCCCAACAGATAGCTATATGTCGGCTGGATGTCCATTATGTAGAACACGACATCAAAAACTTCTGGACCTACCTGAATCGGAAGAGTCAATTCCCCAAAAATGGACCTTCTCGTCCCATCAAAAGCCCGTACCACCAAGTCACTTGGAGTACACATTATCCCTCGCGTGTGCAGCGCCGAATTATGATTCCTTCCTTTGGGCATCAAATCCATATCAGTAAATCCCAGCCCGTTACCCACATTAACGTGCGCCACTACCCTTCGAGTTGATTCACAGATATCTCCTGTGGCACATAGGTTGTATTCAAGATTCTTAGGAGAGCATTTTTGTGTGCCTCAGAGAACAACAACAGTGATAAAATGGAGATCTTTGACGGAGTTTGCTGTAAGTGATCCACAATCTTGTAGTCACTCTTCCTTATCAAGCGCATAAACTCCTTCGCATCCTTCAGCGATGTTTCCTTCTCACCAGCCTGAGAACTCTCTTCAGCTACCGCCTTCCCTTTACCCTTATCAGACCTCTCAGCATTTACTTTGGGAGGTGAAAATACTCTCCCACTCCGGGTCATCCCACCAGCTCCTACCAGATTGTCAACCGAATCCAAAGGAGAACTTTTCAATTCCTACTTTTGCCTGTTGCAATAGACCTCGGCCCCATAATTCTAAGGGATCGCCTTGGAGCTCTCGTAGGGTATAGGTCTCGCCTTTGTAATTATGATAGTGGGTGGCCTTGGAGGCGCAGAAATATTAATCGTCTTTTAAGAGACGGAGATGGTGGCCACCTCATCCTTCTCTTCACTGATTATCTTTTCTTCATTCTTTTTATCAATCCTATCAAACTGCAGGATACCTTCATCCATCATACGTTGTACATGACTTTTCAGATTTTTACATCCCTCAGGACAAACTACACAATTTTCACAGTCTCTTCCACAACCATGGAACATCCCACCCTCCAATAACTTGCTCTTCACAAAACTTAATGGAGTTTTCAGATCCTCCACATCAGACACCAAATTCAAGCCTTCTTCACTGACAATAGCATTCACACCAGCCCCTCTATGATTTGGCATGGGATTCTGGACAATGTTGGGCGCATCATGAGTAAAGTTGATGGCTTTACTGTCGATAAGGTCTTGTACCTTATGCTTGAAGGCTTTGCAATTTTCGATATGATGGCCGGGAGCGCCAGAGTGAAAGTCACACCTAGCATTAGCATCATATTCTGGAGGTGGTGCCCCCACTAGAGGTGTCATCGTCCTTTTCTAGACTAACTGAAGTTGCATCAGGTAAGAGCTGCGAGTAAGGCATAGGTGGTGCATCAAATTGCCTATTCATCATTCTCCCACGGTCTTGAAATCGTCGCGGGGCGTAGTTTTGTTGTTGTTGTTGACGTGGTTGTTGCTGCTGTGGTTATTGTTGCTGGGGCTGTACTACCGGTATAGATATACTAGCCACTTGAGATTGTTGATGATAGTATGGTTGTTGTTGACGCTGATTTTGATTCCTATTCCGGTTCTTAAAACTCGACACTGCATTTTTTTCATTCTCCCTTTTCTTAGCACCAAAGTTCTTCCTACCACCTCCAGATGAGGTCCCTTCTCCTGCCTGTATCTTCCCCAACTTTATGCCATTTTCAACTCTTTCGCCGGTAATGATTAAATCCAAGAAGCTACCAGACATGTTGCCTATTAGTTTCTCGTAGTAAATTTCGGGCAACATAGCCACAAACAAGTCAATAAGTTCTCTCTCCACCATGGGAGGTTGAACCCTTGCGGAAAGTTCACGCCATCTCTGGGCGTACTCCTTAAAACATTCATTACTCCTCTGAGATAAGTTCTGCAGTTGTACTCGGTTTGGCGCCAAGTCACTTTTATACTGGTAGTGTTTGACAAAAGCCTCTGCTAAATCCCTCCAACTCCTGATGTTAACTGGCTCTAAGCCCATGTACCACTCCAGGGATGGCCCTGACAGACTATCTTGGAAAAATGCATAAGTAACTTCTCATCATCTGAGTAAGCTGGCATTTTTCTGTAATAAGAGTGAAGGTGCACCCTTGGACATGTCGTCCCCTTAAACTTGTCGAAATCGGGAACCTTAAACTTTGGAGGGACCCTCAATCCCGGAATCAGTCCTAGGTTTGACATGTCAAGACCCATAGAGTTCTGGCTTTCATAATTTCTCATCTTTTCTTCGATTGCCCTGAATCTTCTATCCACATCATATTGTAATCCTGCCCCAAGGTCTCCCATGGAAAAGACGTCATCTTGCTCGTCTTGTTCCTACTGGGGACCATTGTTACCGGGTACAGCGCCTGCCACACCTTGGATGTGAATTCCGGTCTGATTACCTCCGCCTGGAGGAATAACAGTTGCATGAGGAATGCCATCGTCTGTCGTAGGAGGGATAGCAACAGTCCCACCATGCAGAACTCCGTTTCTGTCAACCCTTGCTACCAGAGGCTGGACCAGCGTCCTCAATTGTTCTTGGCCATTGGTGACCCCTTGCATCATGTCCATAAACTAGGCCATACAATCGCGGAACTCCTGAAGCTCGTTCTGAATCTGATCCATAGATCTTTGTTGATTTCCCCTCGTTCTGAATCCTGGTCTTCAATCCTGAAACAAACTAGTGGAGAAAACCACAGGAAGAAATAATATCAACGGAATCGGGACTCCTGTAATGCAATATGCAAAATGATGCAAAATGCAGACATGCGAATATGTTTCAGGGAAATTCTACCCTTAATTCTAGTTCCACGTGCATGATAGGAGGACGAAAACCCAACAGAGATAGCCAGAAAAAATATTCTCATAAATAAAATGAGGCACAGAGTATCAATACACATCACAGAGGATACCCAATAGAATCAACACGACCTCATACAACAATTCTGGTGATGGTCGGAGTACAACATAAAAACAACAAATAAAAGAGAAAATGTATCAGGTACGACTTCGAGTCTGGAATTCTTCAAATAACTCCTTCGTGTCCGGATGATCTGATCTGTCAATCAACCCCTGAATGAGTTGATCCCTCTTGCTGATGGTGGCATGGATTCAAATAACTCCTTCGTGTCCAGATAACCTTGAACGTAGTCTTCCCAAGCATCCTCCCCAAAGGCATCTTCGAGTCTGGGTTTCTTCAAGTCTACTCTCAACTTGTATTCTTCCAACGTTGCAAGAGGTTCACGGAGCTTGCGTTTGTTTTCATATTGGCGCATGGATTCACCTGGAGCTTTCTCAATTCTGACTCAAAGCTGAGTTCTCAAACTGTCAATCTGCTGACGGAGTTTATCTTCCCTCTCTTTGGTGTTAGTTAGGATAGCATTCCATTGGGTGTTGAACTTGGATATCTATAAATGTGCTTTCTCCAGTTCCTTCTTCTTACCATTGAAGACATTACTGACACTCTTGAAGTCTCGACCAACTCGTTCTCGAGTAGTAATCTCTTCTGTCAGTTCCCTACCCATCTTATTCACTATCTCTGTTTTCTTCTTAGATAAGAAGATGGCTTCACTTTTCTCGCTCCTAAGCTGGATGATTTCCTTCTCCAATTCTTCGTTAGCCTTACGCAGTTCTTCCTTCTCAGCCCATAGTTGATTGTATTTCTTCACATCAACTATCTTAGGCTCTGCAACTACTGAAGGATACAAAGGTTCCCTTACTGGAAAGGGTAGAAACAGTCTCTCGACTCTCTCCTGAATCCTTTCCATGTAAGGTCCATAGGCTCTAGAGTTGCTCTTGCCCAAAGAAGATTTCCCTTCACGTCGAATTTTACCCCAAGCTTTTTCCACTCTGATTAGGGTCTCATTGTTAATTAAACTAGTGAAGTACATAGATTTCTATATTTCTTCTTCTGTTGGAGGTTCTCTTAAAGCATAACCAAACTGCCTAACAGCAAGAGCAGGGTTGTAGTTAATGCCACCTTTCCTCCCGATCAAGGGGACATTGGGAAAATCACCACAGCTGTAAATAAACTCCACACCCAAGAGATCTCTATAGAACCACACAATATTCTCGGAAGTTAAACCCATCAACATTTCTGACCAATCAGCGGTGCCAGAGATGTCAACAAAAATACCGAACTTAGGCAGGTGCGAAACAAACCATCTGTATAAGAGAGGCACACAACAAAGAACATTCTTCCCTCTTCTGTTTTCATTTTTGTAGTGGACAAAATGATACACATCTCCTAGAAGTGTCGGCACAGGATTCTTGGAAACAAAGATGTGGAAGGCATCCAAGTCGACAAAATCTGGAATATTCGGGAACAATATTATACCATAGATACAAAGAGCTAAGATGGCATTGAAGACAGTACAACATCCTTCTTTCGCAAAATGCTGAGCTCTACCCACCAAGAAAGGCAACGGGAAACCAGGCATTCCATTCCTCCAAATCATCTTTCCTTCCAATTCAGAAGCATCCAAATGAAGAGAATTTGCCAGCTTTGTCAAGTTGGGCTCAACTCCAGAATGATAAAAAGGCATTTGATCCAGGATAGGGACTCCTAGCAGCATGGCAAACTCTTCCAAAGTAGGCATCAATACATATCCAGGGAAAGTGAAGCATCTCAACTGTGGGTCATAGAACTGGAGCAAGGTGTGAAGACCCTCCGATTCGAACACTGAAGCTTTGTAGATATAACTCAGAAGCCTCCCATAATCTTTTTTGAAATCTTCCATCATACTGTGACCAGTAGTAGTGATCAGACTAAGCAAGGACCCTATATCTGGAGTAGGAAACTTATATACCACAGTCTTCTTCAAACAAACCTCCATGTTAGCAGTGGATTGGCTTACTAGAATCAAGAGAAAAATATGCACCTACAACATAAATACATGTCAATGTAAAGATGCAAATGAGTATGCAAATGCAACAGAGGATCAAGATTGCTATGCTGCTAACTGAGATGAACCAGAGCTTCGCGTTGATGAGGAAATAACACAACACTAGTGTAAGGACTTACTGTATCAAAGACCAAAGGTTCACACTAACGAGAAATACCGGGTAGGCTGAAGGTCAAGGTTTCCTGCATCACTCAATCCCTCTCACAGGTATGGACCTACTCTGACAAGGTCTGGCATCCTATGCGGTCGTCAACGTCATAAATTTTCGAGAAACAATGATACGTTCACCATTTCTAGTTTGGAATCATAGTCAAATGAAGCGAACCCACTTAGCTGACTACCAAATGACCGGTCTCCAGAGTCGAAAGTTTTCAGATCCAACATCCCCGTCCTGACCAGCAGGATGAGATGTCTTCAAAGAAAACCTCATTTGAACGCTAATTTCATGAGGACTAGTGCATGCTGCCATACAGGTCCATCACTACTTTCCACTTCTAATGCTATGGTTATTCTCCAGCTTGGGTTTTAGCTTATCACACAATGGAACATCCCCCGACAACACAACAATAATGATATATAACAATGCTGAAAGTAAAATGCAAAATGCGATAAAAACACAAATGTAACACATACTGCACATATATACACACCCAAAGACAAACACACAAGCACTAGTATTGACTCGCATAGGGGAAAGGGAAGAAGTCCCCAGCAGAGTCGCCAGCTATCACATCGCTGCGAAAGAGGAGCCGGCAGAAGACAGAAGAGTCGCCACTGTTCGTTATTTATCCCAAATAGAGGGAAAGGAAACAGTCAGAGAAAACCTACGGAAAAGGGAGAAGACAGATCATCGCAACCAAATCTTGGGTTCGGGAGTTGGTTATGCAAGGGGAAGGTATGAGCACCCCTCACATCCATTGTACTCAACGGGATCCACGCTTGTTATCTATCTAAAAGGGTGTAAAACTATCTAAACTACAGGCTCACGGGGACAAAAGAAAAAGAAAGAGACTCGATAGAGCATCACCTCTCCATGCCTACGTATTCCCTCGTGCAATGGGAAAGTCAGAGTCAACGTAGTTCGGGAAACTACGGGTGAAAGTGGGGGAAGGTTGCTCGCTAAGACATTGCCATCTTGTGCCTATGTATCCTCGTCTGGTACGAGAAATAAGAGAAAACGTAGTTCGGGCTGACACGACCACATATTGGTTCAAGTGTCTTAACTGAGTAGGGTTAAACCTTCATTCTAGCAGTTAGGTGTATTGTTGCTCGGCCATTGGAGACTTAGGCGTTACCTGTTTGCGGTAGAACCAAGAGTTAACACACTCTTTCTAAAAAATGGTTTTCAGTTAATCCCGAAGGATAAAAAGGTTTGATGTTTTTGCTTTTGTGTTTTTTAGACAAGAAGTGAATTGAGTTAAGTTTGTAACTCATGTTGCACTAATGACTATGACTTAAGAGCGAATGCGTCGCATATCACCCAAAGGGCATACGCTAAACACTCTAGACAGTTGAGAGGAGGCCCCACAACCATCATTCCTCAAGTACTTAAGGATTGTAGCGTATAAAACATTTTATTTATTAGATGATTTAAAGTGTTTAGGAGATGAGAAGAGAAAGACACAGACTAAGGGGAAACTGGACCCTAATGTTGTCATACACAATGCTCCTAAAGTTAGGATGAAAGGGAAGAACTACCCTAATGTTATCATGCATAGGATTGAACACCTAATGTCTCTCCTACTCCCATATTAAATAGAGGGACTAGGAATCCTAGGGGGATCATGGCCAAAAGCCAAGTAAACACTAAATAATTCACTCACAGATGAAATAAAAAGGAAATGAAAGTTGACTTAAACAAGTCAACGTGCAATACAAACAAGAGATATGAGATGCAAAGAAAAGATGCATACATAAAGAAAAGAGGGAGGAAAAAGTGTGGGGAAACCACCACCATAAGCACATCTCAACCAACAATTCTTAAAGTTCACACAAAGCAATGCAAACAAAACAATGCTAACAACAATGCAAATCAAAGACAAATGTCCATGGCAAGCTCAAAGCATAAATGATGAAACCAAATCAACATGGACAAGTGGTAAACCCCTTATGGAAGAAGTGAATCATAATGGAAATGATCCCAATTCAAGAATAAAACAAGAGACAAAGCACAAGTACAATCATATGAAGTGATAGAACCAAAGTTCTACCACAATCTCAACACTTAAGACAAGTGGAGAAGCATGATTCTAAGTTACTTGTGATGCAAGATACAAACTCAAATGACCTATGACAAGATTAAAAAGCACCTCAAGTATGTTATAATGAACCAAAAGAGCTCAAAAGGTGGTTAAGGGATCACTCATGATCATATCCCAAAGTTTTAGGTCAAACTAGCATGTGCAAACACCTCTAAAAGGACTAAACTTGCAAAACTTACCAAAAATAGGAGGAAAAATCAATAAATGCCAAGTAAATTACACAAAGTATCCAAGTCTAATAGCAAACAGAAGCCAAACTTTCAAGAGGAAACTCACCTCAAGGCATCACCAAACAATTCCATTGTTAGAGGTGTTCCACCTTGTCGAGGGTCAAGGAAAACCAATTCAAAACCAATTGAAAAATGATCATCACTGGACCAAATCAACCCTCAAAGGAACCTTAATCCCTCACCTAAGTGAGGGAGAAGCCATGGTCATAGGGGATTTAAAATTGAGGTCGAAATGATCCATTCAAATTAGGGTAAACAACAAATTGTACCTTGAAACTTTAATTCCAAATAAAATAGAAAAATAAATAATAAATGCAAAATAAAAATTTGGAAAATTAATTAACATATTAAAAAGTCAAGAAAATATTTTTGGGTATTTTTTTAGATGACCAGAAGTATTTTAAAATAATTAAAAGCTAAACAACAAATAAGTGAAATAAAAATAAAATAAACAAGTAAAAGGGGGTGTAGGAGTAAATGACACTTGAACTAAGGCCAATTGAAGCGCACACATGGGCCTAAAACGTGAGGTGTGAAAGCAAGTATACAAGGCCCATTCTCTTAATAACTCAGCAAAACAAAAATGAAATAACAACCGAAGCAAACGTCGTGTTTCATTAAAACGCGTCAGCATCCACATATGCCCTAATCAGCCACGCAAGCAACACCTTGCCAAATCATCATCTTCTTCATGTAACTCAAAACAAAACTAGTCATGCACGATAAAAAAGCTGAATGATACCCTCATCTTCCCAACATCATAATTCTTTACTCACTCAATGATTTTTAAAAGTTTAAAGACCAAAAATGGTCTCCTCAATGCAAGGAACAAAACCATGCCAAAAATATCCATTATAAAGCACTCTAGGGCAAATAAAAGTTAGCTCAAAGTCACGAGCTCAAACTGAAATCCATCATGCAACTCAAACACATATCAAACAGAAACCACATAACAACTTTTGTACCCCAAACACCAAGTATTAAACATGATTCTCACAACATAAATCAAATGAGAACAAGTAGGAAGGAGGAAAAATTCAGAGGTTCTTACCTAGTGGAGAATGGTCCACTGCCTCTTCAATATGCCTTGAAGCTTCACCAAAATGTGCAGAATGAACCCTTGTGGATTGAGAGAGTTGAGAGTTTTCTTAGATAGCTTTGAATCTCCTTCAAAAGCTCCAAGTGATTTTGAACAGCTGAGGAACAATGTGCTCAAAGCTGCTTCTTTTTGCATACAGTTGAAAGAAGAGCTTATGGTGAAGATGGAATGAAAAGAATCAGGTTGAATGGCTCAAAGGTTCATGAGATTCGAAGAGATTTTCAAAGGAGAGCCAAAATGTCCAGTCTAATTTCTTGCTCAAAATGGTGGTTGGCTTGACCTAGGGTTTATGTTAAGCTTATATGAGGTGAAAAACATGAAAATGAAGGTTTTACAGTGGTAAAAATTGGAGGGAGCAGATGTTACATATCATGGGATTTTTGAATCAATGGTGGATGATAGAGCAAGGACACGAGCATGCTTGCATTCTATAGGTTTTGTTTGAGTGGAGGGAACAAGTTAGATGGACTTCATGAGTTAAGAATAGAGGCAACTTGTCTCTTCCTTTTTTGGGCAAGAGATTCAAAATGGTATACAAGTGGTACATGCTTTGGTTTGTCTTGTTTGGGCAATGTTTCTTGTGCATAAAATGCCACTCTATGCGCATAAAAAGAGCAAGGCAAGTATGCTGCATGACTAATTGCAAAACATGCCAAAATGAACCAAATATCATGCCTTGTGGAAATGTTCAAATCATCAACTTTGAGCAATGGTATCTTGGTGTACAAGGATCATTTTGGCTAGAACTTGAGCTCTAATCAAAGAGTGCATGGCATGGAACAATTTTGGTGTTGGGCCCATCTTCATTTGCATCTTGGAAGACTATGTAAAATGATGTTGAAAATCATGTCATGCAAGCTGCCTAGAAATAACTTAGAAAAATTCTAAGTTATGAACATTGAAACATTTCAAAACCCTAACTTTGGACATCCATAACTTGAGCTTCAAGAATCCTATGAACGACTTTTAGTAATGGATGGAAAGCTTGGAACAAGATCTACAACTTTCATTTGGGACCAAAGTCCATTTGACAACAAGAACTTGATGAAAATTGGCTTGGAAAATGGCTCCAAAAATTTGTCCAACCTTGCTAATTTTGAGATCATTGAAAACCCTAACTTTGAACCACCATAACTTGAGCTTCAAGCATCACATGATGAAGAATTGGTACTCAAAAGAAATCTTAGAACATGAGGAACAAGTTTGATGTTGGACAAAAGTTCATCTGAAACCTTGATCATGAAGAAAAATGGCTTGGAAAGTGGTTTATTCACATATGAAACTTTCCATAAATAGCAAGTTTCTAAAACCCTAATTTTCTAAAAGTGGCAAGTTTCACACTTCTTGATTTTTTATGATTCCCTTGATATTTCTTGATCAAATCTCACACATTGGCCACATTGGACTTGAGGAACATGATTTTGACCTTAAAAAGTCAGGAGTTGACTTTTTTCTCTACACAGTTGACTTTTCCCCAAATCTCTTGATTTGCAATTGACTGACCAATTAGGGCTCTTCTGTTTGAAATTGATGATCAATATTCTACCTCGAAACACCTTGGGACATATGAATGACCATGGAAATAATTCTTGCTTCAAATACAAGTCCATCCTGATTATATGTGAAACCCTAATTTCATGCTCTTCTGCCTAGGCCCTTTGCAGATGAATTGGATGACCATGCTTACTCCACAATAGCCTCTGAGATATCCAACAAAACTTTACACCATGCTCACACCCATTATAAGACCTTATGAAGTCCTGACAAACCCTCTGGTGGTTCTCAAACAATGAGCTATAACACACCTCTCCTCTCAAGAAGCTTGGACAACTTCATGATGATAACAAACACTTGATGACCTCTACCAATGCCTCTGCTTGAGCTAGAAGCCAATAAGATTCTTCTATTGGATGGCACACAAACAATCACTTAATCCCCTGTAGGAACTATGCTATGTAAATGCAAGATGCTAAAATGTAATGAAACATAAGCCAGAATGCAAGAAAAGGGGTTGGTCAAATTTTGGGGTACAACAATAGGCACACATGGTAAACCACTAGGGTGGTGATACATCCATTGTATCACCCCCACAAATTAAAACATAAGCGTGAAGATGGCCTAAACCTGAACAAAAGCACCATAGTCGAACCTCAACTTCTTCAAATTTCAACTTTGCAAAACCATCTGTATCTTCCTCAATACTCCATGAAAATGGATGATGTAAAGATCAAACTCACTTAATTTTTCATAAGGATCACAATGGTACCATTGGTTTTATCTAAAAGTTCTTCAAGAATAAAACATGATAGCATAACCTCAAGTGGCTCAAATTTTTTATTTCCATGGCATAATCTCATTCAAACACGATAAACAGCAAGAAATGGTTCTAACGCATCATATTCAACATGCCAAACATGTTTATGTCTAATTCACATCAAAGCATGGCATGGTTTGAAAAGTCCATGTTCAAAGTGAACTTACCTCTTGGAGAAAACTTGATACTTCCCCAAAAATTGATAAATAAACGTTTTGATGCTTTGGATACCTCAAGTGGACCTCTTTAGAAGCTTTGGAATGCTTAGAAACAGTTGGAAATACTTGGAACATAAAATCACCTACTTCTTGCAAAATGAGGAAAATGGCCAAAATGAAACTTGAAGTAAATGAAGTTACAGATGCAAAACCAAGTTTGGAACAATTTAAGGATGATTTATGGAGTGATTTAAAAGTATTAGAGTAATTGAAACTGGTCTGGATAAGGATTTGACTTGATAAAATGCAAAAAGTCAACAAAAGGAGGTTTTGAAGTTTTAATTTTTGGTTTAACAGGTTTGGAGTGAGGATGAAGGTTTAGACACCTTCAAGGGGTGATATGTGAGGTGTTTGAATAAGTGTTTAAGTAGTTTGGTGTTTGAAGAAGACAGATTGAAGGTTTGTGCAAATGGAAGTTTCTTGGGACAAAAGAAAGTTTTGTGCGAGATGCTAACTTTGATGGTTTAGGATGTGCTTTCTCTGGTTTTTCTTTTCCTTTTGAAGCTTGAATCAAGCCTCTATTTATAGGGAAATAATGAGGATCAGTTTATGCAGCATTTGCAACTTGATGGTTTTCATGGTTTAGTTGGATTTCAACTTGATGGTTTGGTGGTTTTCATGGTTTCAATGAAAAGTACAAGGAGATATTGAGTGGTTGGATAGTTTTAGATTTTGCTTCTGCAGATAGAACAAGTTATGGTCTCAAGACAAACCAGCTATGGTTAAAGTTGCTTTTCAAGAATGGTATTGTAACCTTTATGTCCAAAACTACCATAAATGGAATGGAACTTGAATTATAGTTCAAACCTTTGTGTAATGAATCCAAAAGCAGCACAACCTTATGATTATAGATGGATTTATAAGTCTCAAGGTTATAAACCAAAGGATTTTGCAGATGCGCTTGATCTTGCAACTTGTTCTTGGCATGAAAATGACTTAAACTTCAAGTGTGGAGGGCTAACTTTCCTCCTTTGAAAAACCTAGCTCAAAATGGTATAGATGAGTTCTTGTAATTTTTATAAATCCCTAAACATGCCTTACAACTTTCATGTTTGATGAAATTGTTGAATCCAAAGGGATCATGATGAAAATTGGCCTTGAAGTTGGCTAAAAATTGTCCCAAGATTTTTTCAAAGTTTGAAGCTTCATAACTCAAAATCTAAGCATCTTTCGCTCATAGGTCACGACACTTTTGTAGTACATGATGAGATCTACAAATTGATCTTTGGAAATCAAAAAATGAATGTGTAGATTGAAAGTTATGATCTTTCAAAGTTGGTGCCAAATTTAGGGTTTTTTCCATACTAAGAAAAAAAATTCAAGTTATCCAAGTTTTCTTCTTTTGCAAGAAACCTCTCCAATCTTAGTAAAGAAAAAAAAACATATTTTTGGTATTTTTATTAGGATTAGTAAACATGAACAATCAAATGAAAGCAAACAAAGAAAATACACAGGTGTCCGGTGATCTTCCTCAAAAACAAACCCACAAAGGAAGGCAAGAGAGCCAAAGCTTGTGATCTTGTTTGCGGAATGAGATGCAAATGATATGTGGGATCTTAGGGGTAAAAATTAGGGTATTACACAACCCACTAATTCCTTTCCTGCAAATGTTTGGGGAAGCTAAAGAAATCTCCCAATCCAAAAGGTATGTGGAGGTATTGGAAAATATCCACACCAACGCATATTTGTTCGAGGTCCTGCATAAAAAGAGAAATTTAGAGGACCATTAAACTATGAAAATCATTAGTTTTAAGAGGATGAAATGTAGGTAGCCGTATGGCGTGAATACTAAATTATGGAATCGATTGTGAAATGTGGTTTCCTTGACAAATATGTGCATTTTTTGAATTGATTAAAAATGCATGATGATTTGTGATGAAGTTTGTTGCCGTTTGGCACAATGATGTGAATGCATATTGATTGTATGTGAAGAATGCATGAGAACATATTGTGAATATGTGTGCATTGTTTGATAAATATGGTGATGGTATTGGATTGTGAATGCATATTGATTGTATGCAATATTGTGAATAATGCATGAGAACATATTGTGAATATGTGTGCATTGCTTGATAAATGTGATGATGTTGAAAGTATGAATAATTTGATATGATATGTGAGTGTGAAATCATGTTATAATTCTTATGTGATTAATTATTTGAGAATGCATGAGATTAAGATGTGAGAACAGTCTTAAGTGCATTTGGTTGTTGATTGCATACGCATCATTTGGTCAAGAGGCAATGCTTGCTAGTTTCGTGGAGACTAGTGACTTGTCCCAAGCCTAAAAGAGTGGGTTTGAAAGCTTAGAGGATAGGCTTTTGTTGTTATCGGTCTAGAGGACGGACCCAGTTTAAATGTAAAAACCGAAAATGATAACAAGTGTTGGTACCACATGGCATGAGTTGCATTGAGTTGCATTTAGTCACATGGCATAAAGATAAATGTTGTATGATTGTATGCATATGTGTATGTTATGTGAATTGATGAGAATTATGGATGTGTGCATGATAAATATGATTGGTGATCATTCCATATTTGTTTATATATACATATATTGTGATGTATATGATGATGATAATGAACTGTGGTGAGAAATGCGGAATATGTGTATTCTATGCTTGTATATATATATATATATATATATATATATATATATATATATATATATATATATATATATATATATATATATATATATATATATATATATATATATATATATATATATATATATATATATATATATATATATATATATATATATATATATATATATATATATATATATATATATATATATATATATATATATATATATATATATATATATATATATATATATATATATATATATATATATATATATATATATATATATATATATATATATATATATATATATATATATATATATATATATATATATATATATATATATATATATATATATATATATATATATATATATATATATATATATATATATATATATAATTATATGCATTGATTATTATGATAATATTTCTCCCCCTTCTGCTGTTTTATAATGCTCTATGAGGCATTGCAGATTAGGTTTGCTGGAAGTCTTTTGTGAAGTATAGCTTCATTCTTTTGGTCGATTAGCTCTGATATGTAGCACCGAGTAGTTAGGATTGTATATCATTCTTTTGTGATACATTTGTATATGTATCTGCTGACAAATGTTTATGTAAACATAAACAGTATGGTGAATCAAGCTGGAAGATATGTATTTATATGATTACATGTTTAAAATGATTCAATGTTTAGATTTTCCGCTTTTAATTCTAAATATTGAGATGTGGGTGTAAGGACTAAGTCCCTCTGTTGAAAGCTACCCCACTGTTGCATATCTTTTATAGAGCAAGTGTTGTATGTTTCAATTTTGTGTGTGATGTTACATAACTCTTTTATACCATGTTTTAATTATACTCTGATGAAATTTTAATATGTGCTTAAATGATTTATTGTATTTTGGGGGTATAGAAGGGGGTGTTACATTAGTGGTATCAGAGCAGGTCGGCCAGTTGGCCAAGTTGTTAATGTGTTTATTCCATATATATATTTGATTGTGTGTGTGACACTATCGATATTGTTGGTTCTTATGAGTTCTGTTGTTGGGATTCAGAACGATGGTCGCTTGTAGAAATGATGAAGCAATTGCTGAGGCTTTGGTGATGTTGGCTGGAGCGATTGGGCAGAATCCTCAAGCCAATGTGAATGCTGGAAATAACGCTGATGACGAGTTTCGTGCTTTGGGAAGGTTCCAAAGGAACAATCCACCGATTTTTAAGGGAACCCATGAACCTGACAAAGCACAAGTATGGCTGAAAGCGATCGAGAAGATCTTTCGAGTTATGAACTATTCGGATGCACAGAGGGTGCAGTTTGGCACTCATATGCTTGAAGAGGAAGCTGAGGACTGGTGGGGTAATACTCGCCAGAGGTTCGAGGAAGATGAGGTTGTGGTTACTTGGGATGTTTTTAGAGAGACATTTCTGGAGAAGTATTTTCCAGAAGATGTGCATGGAAAGAAGGAAATTGAATTCCTTGAGCTGAAGCAGGGTAACTCAACTGTGGCCGACTATGCCGCGAGGTTTGAGGAATTGATTAAGTTTTGTCCTCATTATAACACTACTAATGCTGAGAGATCCAAGTGTCTCAAGTTTGTGAATGGTTTGAGGCCTGAAATCAAGCAAGCCGTTGGTTATCAGGAAATTAGGCGATTTTCTGAGTTGGTGAACAAGAGTAGAATTTATGATGAAGATAGTAGGGATCGGTCTAGTCACTACAAGAGTTTAAATGATAAGAAATGAAAAGGTCAATTTAGAGGGAAGCCGTATGTGACTCTTGCTGATAAGGGGAAACCGAAAGCTGGTTACGGCAAGAAGCCGAGTGGGGGAGTGTCGCTACTGCGAAAATCGGCGCCGACTATGACAGAAGAGTCGCCACCGTGCGTTATTTATCCCAACGGAGGGAAAGGAAACGCTCAGAGTAAACCTAATGCAAAACGAGAAAGGAATGGCCGTCGCAACCAAATCCTGGATTCGGGATTCGATTACGCAAGGGGAAGGTATTAGCACCCCTCACGTCCGCCATACTCGACGGGATCCACGCTTGTTTTCTAGTACGGATTGTTATTCTATCTACACTAAAGGGTCTGGGTTAAAAAGAAAAGAAAATGACTCGGCAAAGTATCGCACTTTATGCCTATGTATTCCCGTCTGGAACGAGAAATAAGAGTCAACATAGTTCGCCTACCTACGGGAAAGGAGGGGAAGGTTGCTCGCTAGGATACGACATCCTATGCCTACGTACTTTCATACAGCATGAAAGATCAGAGCAAACGTAGTTCGGGCTACGGAAGACACAAGCTTGTATGACTGTTTTTTATTACCTTCAAAAAGGGTTTCTCTTGATTAAGAGTCCAAGCGGATAAAAATGACACTTTGATGTTTGTTTTGAATATTTTACGAAAGAAATGTTTGTTAGTTTGTTTGCAATCTCTGACGCACTAGAGACTATGATTTGAGAGTGACTACGTCGCATGTCACCCTAAGGGTACCACACTAAGCAGTCAGATTACTGAAGAGTGACCCTCCAGCAACCTTTTCTCAAATAGCTTAAGGCTCGTAACGTACGACATCGATTAACCTTATTACTGTGTTTTTGAGTTGTTTTGAGATAAGAAGAGAAAGAAGCTCTAAAAATCCTAGGGTTGAAAGGGAATAAAACTAACCTAATGTTGTCATGCATGGATAAGAATCCTAATGTCTGTCGTAATTCCCTCCTGCACAGAGAAAATCAGAGATCCTAGGGGATAAACAGAAAACAAAGTAAGCAAATACAGTAAAATGCATGCAATGCAACAGTATAAGAGAGGCAAGAGAGAAAACAATAGGCAAAGTGAATCAACATTCACCTCAAACCTAGGGGGCAAGCTACACAAGCCAACAAACAATACAGAAAACCCAAAACCAAAGCAGAGGAGGCAGCCCAAGTAGCAGCATCAAACTCCTACAGTAAACAGCAACTCTGACAGCAACAGATGATTAAACAGGAAAAAGTTGACAGCACCAACCTTCATCTTCATGAATAGCTCCTATCTTCAAGCCATAAACTTCAACAAGCTACTAGTTTAAACAAGCTCAAACCCCAGCCAGTAAACAGCTTCAACCAGCTCCTAACCATCTTTAACAAGCAAACAAAACCCTAGCTTCAACAAGCAACCTCATCTTTTCCTTTACCAAGCCTCAACAAGCACCTCCAAGGGAGAATCATTCAACAAGATCAGGTTATAATGTTAAGAAACTTAATGACAACCAAAGGAAATCACTAAGAACTTAACATTGCAAATGAAAGGTATCCTCAAAGTTCTACTCACTTGGGCATACCACTCATCCCTCCTAAGGAGAGATGGATCTTCCCAAGGAGGACTTTATGTCATTGGATATAATAGAGGCAAACAATGCACTCTATGTTTAAAAAAAGAAGCAAAACTAGTCTAATGCTCTTCCTAAAACCCTAGTTTTCCTAAGCTCCTGACAAGCACTCCACAAGATGAGAAAACCTTCACATCCAAGCTCCTTCAAGCTCTCCAAAGCACCTTCAATTGGTATTCATCTTCACCCAAGCTCAAAAGCAACACCACCCTAATCTAAAGGGAACTATTGAATTAAACTAGCCAAATTAGTTCATCAGAAACACCTAGAAGTTAGTTCTAAAACTAATTCTACTTAAAATACCAAAGGGGATTGTAAAATCCTACAAAAAATTCTAAAGGTTCCTAAAACTCTTAAGAATCTCTCATACAAAAACCAGGGGGTTAACCGTTCATTTGGACTTAAAACTATGCCCTAAACCTAAAGGTATCATCTTAAAACCCAAATTCTAAACCACCTATTGTTTAATGCTCAAACTAGCCTAAAATTATCTCAAAAAATTACGATAAAATTACTGTGGGTACATGCATATCTAAGCTAACTAGCCCAAAAAGAATCAACTCAAAACTCGTCACCAATCATCCACAATAAAATCAGCAAGAACACATGCAAACATATTGAAAATAAAACCAATAAAAATGCAAAAAATACAATTAAATTCTAAAATGCATGAATTACGAATTTCTTAATTTCCTAAAATTCTAGACTCTCTAAAGAGTCAGGGGAAAAAACTTGGATTAAAAAGATTAATTTTTCTATATTTTATGATTTTTTGAAGTCAACATGTAAAACAGAAAAATAAAAGAGAATAAGATAAGAACATGAATATAAAGGCAAATGAAAATAAAGTGGAATAAAATCAGAAATGCACATGCCAGGATTCGAACAGGTGGCATGAAGGGCGTGGTGGCTGAGTTGGCGCGCCACCTCAATTAATGAGGTGGTGATGTGGTCGCGTACATGGATCATTCTGGAGCGTTAGATGATGTGACTTTGTCAAGCTTGCTGCGCGATCCAACAGTCGCTGTGCGTCTTCTCCAATTAACTTGAAAAATGAGAAAAAAATTCAGCAATTGAAGAACACGGCTGCCGGCGGTGAAGGGGGTGTAGCCGGAAAATTTCCAACTCCTCTATCTCTCTCAATACTCCACCAAATGCGATGTTCTTTAGACGAATCTTGTGGGATTTTTCGAGAGGAATCCAAATATGCCCTTGTTTTCCACTGAAATGGCCTCTAACTCAAAAACCGTATATGAATCTCAAACTTTCAAGAACACCAAATTGTCATAAAAACCATCTTTTTTGTACTAGAATCCATGTAGGAGATGAGAGCAATGTAATGCAACAACAATAATGCAAGAAAGACTCATAAATCATGAGTTATGGTGAATTCTTTATACCTCCGAAAATGACTCTTGTGAGCTTCAATGGAGCACGAATTTCTTTGGAAAATTATGTAGAAACATTCAACAATCCATGGTAGAGGTATTAGGATGAAGGAGAATGCTTGAATTGGTGAAGAAAATGAAAATCAATTTTCACTTGGAGCTTACTTTTCATGTTACTACAACCATGGTGTTGCACTAAAAACTTCTCAAAAATTGATGGAAAAATTCTATGGAGTATATTGAATATATTTGCAATGAAAGAATGGACAAAAAATGGGAGAAAGAAAGAATTGAAAAAAAAGTGGAAATTCAAAGTATGTGAAAGTGTGGGAAAATGGAAAAAATGATGGGAGAATTTTTTTGCCTTGATCTTTGGTTTTTATATGCCTTGCATCATAAGGAATGCTTAAAGCCCATAATAGTCCTTTGTTTCTAAGCCCAAGCCCAATATCCATTATGCTACTTAGTTGTGAAGAAAACTTGAAATAGGTCATGATAAAAGCTCCAAATGAAAAAAGTAATGTTGCCATTGTCTTTAGAATTTGATTTCTAGTCAAAAAAATGTAGTCACTTGCCATGTTTAGGACTTATAACTCAAAAATCACAATTTCCTTCTTTGATTCATTTAAAATCCTTCCCTTTTTTAGGCCATTTTGAGTGACTTTTGATATAAGCTCATTCAATCCAACATGAATTCAAATTTGACCTAAAAACATCATTTTAAGCACATTCCATGTTGAACAATTTTTTATTTGAGGAGTGGAAGGTGGAGATTTTGGCACATGCTTGAAAACGACCTATAATCACAAATGCCCAAAATACCCCTGGATTGCCAAGATCATAACTTGAGTTCCATAAATCCCCTTGAGGACTTCTAGTACTAAAATTAAAGGTATTGAGATGTTCTACAAGTTTCATGTTGGCCAAAGATCCATTTGAAACTTTTATTTTGACTTACGTGGCTTTGAAGTTAGGCACTAAACAGGGGATTTTACAATAAAACCCTAATTTAGCAACTTCCCACATTCTTGATCTTCTTTGCTTAACCTTGGCACAACACCACACATGTATCAACATACCAATTCATGCATCCCATGACCTCAAGGTAGGCTTTGATGCTTTCCCACTACTCAATTGAACTAGGGTTGACCCAGATGAAACCCTAGTTGACTGCACTTCAAATGTGGCTCTCGTGCTTGAATCAATGACTTGTCTCAGCTTCAATAAGGCCCTTTAGACATCCCATGAGATCCATACACACCTCACATTCCCATTCCATGCTTCTCATCCCCCTGATGATTCTCAACATTCCTCAAGATAGGAGCAAAACCCACATGTAGGCACTCAAGCTTCTCCAGACTTCAAATCTCTTCTTGATGACTTGAATGACTTCTCAATCTTAGATAACACCTCTTGCTAGGCTCTTATCTTGATAGACACCTTTGATCCCCTGTTGGAGGCATGCTATGCTATGATATGCAAATGATTAGATTGTGTACATGATGTAACTATGCAAATGAAATGCAATGAAACACAAATCAGGCAAGAAAAGGTTGAGCAAATTTTGGGGTGCAACAGCTGCCCCTATTCAAATGGCTTGGACCCGACTGGGTGAAGAGCGAACGGCATTCAAAAAATCGAGGTACGAGACGGTTGAATACCAAGAAACCCGGAAATTTGCCAACCGCAGAAATAAACTGCACTGCTTGGGGAACGACATCCGCCAATTGAATCTGGTCGTTACGGCAACAACTGATCCAACGTCTGATAATAATTCTGATTTCAACTTCAACCACCTATGTAACGCCACAGGTACTGAACAATTTTTGCAAAAAAAACACCTCCGTCCACAACTGGACTAACCTTGTTAACACAAGAAGAGAAACAAATTCGTCAACACGAATAGAGATTCCGTCGTCACAGGAATAACCTTGTCCACATCTGGATCCAAATTTCGTCAAATCATGAATAAACACCAATATGTCTACGCCAGGACTCACATTTTGTCAAATCACGAATAAACACCAATCTGTCCACGTCAGGACTCACATTTCGTCAACCCGAAGAAATCTCAACAACACAGGAATAGAACTTTGTCCACGTTAGGATGCTACATTTCGTCAACACGGAAAAACCTCGGCGACTTCGTTGGGGAAACATTTCTGTCTAATCACAGGAAACTCCATCCGTCTATCCATACGGTCAAATCATCTGTCTAAACACAGGAAACTTCATTCGCCTATTCATACGGAAAAATCGTCAGTCTAAACACAGGAAACTTCATCCGCCTATTCATACGAAAAAATCGTCTGTCTAATCACAAGAAACTTCATCCGCCTATCCATACGGGAAAATCATCTGTCCAAACACAGGAAACTTCATCCGCTTATCCATACGGGAAAATCATATGTCTAATCACAGGAAGCTTCATCCGCCTATCCATACGGGAAAATCATCTGCCTAAACACAGGAAACTTCATCTGCCTATCCATACGGGAAAATCATCTGCCTAAACACAGGAAACTTCATCCGCCTATCCATATGGGAAAATCATCTGCCTAAACACAGGAAACTTCATCCGCCTATCCATACGAGAAAATCATCTGCCTAAACACAGGAAACTTCATCCGCCTATCCATACGGGAAAATCATCTGCCTAAACACAGGAAACTTCATTCGCCTATCCATACGGGAAAATCATCTGCCTAAACACAGGAAACTTCATCCGCCTATCCATACGGGAAAATCATCTGTCTACACACAGGAAACTTCATCCGCCTATCCATACGGGAAAATCATCTGCCTAAACACAGGAAACTTCATCCGCCTATCCATACAGGAAAATCATCTGTCTAAACACAGGAAACTTCATCCGCCTATTCATACGGGAAAATCATCTGTCTACACACAGGAAACTTCATCTGCCTATCCATACGGGAAAATAATCTGCCTAAACACAGGAAACTTCATCCGCCTATCCATACAGGAAAATCATTTGTCTAAACACAGGAAACTTCATCCGCCTATCCATACGGGAAAATCATCTGTCTACACACAGGAAACTTCATCCGCCTATCCATACGGGAAAATCATCTGCCTAAACACAGGAAACTTCATCCGCCTATCCATACGGGAAAATCATCTGTCTACACACAGGAAACTTCATCCGCCTATCCATACGGGAAAATCATCTGCCTAAACACAGGAAACTTCATCCGCCTATCCATACGGGAAAATCATCTGTCTACACACAGGAAACTTCATCCGCCTATCCATACGGGAAAATCATCTGCCTAAACACAGGAAACTTCATTCGCCTATCCATACGGGCAAATCATCTGCCTAAACACAGGAAACTTCATCCGCCTATCCATACGGGAAAATCATCTGTCTAAACATAGGAAACTTCATCCGCCTATCCATACGGGAAAATCATCTGCCTAAACACAGGAAACTTCATCCGCCTATCCATACGGGAAAATCATCTGTCTAAACACAGGAAACTTCATCCGTCTATCCATACGGGAAAATCATCTGCCTAAACACAGGAAACTTCATCCGCCTATCCATACGGGAAAATCATCTGTCTACACACAGGAAACTTCATCCGCCTATCCATACGGGAAAATCATCTGCCTAAACACAGGAAACTTCATCCGCCTATCCATACGGGCAAATCATCTGCCTAAACACAGGAAACTTCATCCGCCTATCCATACGGGAAAATCATCTGTCTAAACACAGGAAACTTCATCCGCCTATCCATACGGGAAAATCATTTGTCTACACACAGGAAACTTCATCCGCCTATCCATGCGAGAAAATCATCTGCCTAAACACAGGAAACTTCATCCGCCTATCCATACGGGAAAATCATCTGTCTAAACACAGGAAACTTCATCCGCCTATCCATACGGGAAAATCATCTGTCTACACACAGGAAACTTCATCCGCCTATCCATACGGGAAAATCATCTGCCTAAACACAGGAAACTTCACCCGCCTATCCATACGGGAAAATCATCTGTCTACACACCGGAAGACTTCATCCGCCTATTTATACGGGAAAATACTCTGAATACAGTTTCTCTGCCTATCTCTGCAGTAGCTAACTCCATCGGTCCCAACCCACAAACCTTCCAGCGCTGACGTGACAACGACTTTGGGGAGGACTCTACTGGGGATAATATTTTGTCAACACGAAGAAATCATGGCGGCTTCGTTGGGGATAGAATTCTTCCACCCAATAGGAATTCAATTTTGTCAATCATACTGGACAATAACTCCGCTTTATCTTTGCAGTAGCCAAACCCACTGGGGATGCTCTGAAATTAACTGCCAGGCACCTATTTCGACAACAGGCGACAACTTTTGAAATTTTGATTATGAAACCCAATGACGCTGACGGAACAACAAACTTGAAGAAAATACTCCGATGGCCGGATAAGAGAAACTTCAACAAGCAACTCTGTGGGGAAAAATCTGGAAACAAACTCCAAAGTCTACTTATGAAGATATTCCATGCGGACAAAACCTTCGGACAACAACTCCAAAGTCTAATCATGAAGATGCGGTACCGCTGAAGAACTCCAGAGTCTAATTACGAAGTCGTTTGATGTTGACGACAACTCCAAGGTCTAATTATGAAGCAGCGCAATGCTGACGTAACAGCTGCTAGAGAAACTCTGTTGGGGAATCGCTAACGACGACTCCAAAGTCTAATTCTGAAGCCGTGTAACGCTGACATAACAGCCACCCGAAGAAACTAGGCCGATCTCCAAAGTCAAATTATGAAGTCTGCCATGCTGACATAACAATCTTCAAAGTCTAATTATGAAGCCATAAAGTGCTGACATAACAGCTACGCGAGGAAAACCCGCTAGGGAACTCCTAACAACAACTCCAAAGCCTAGTTATGAAGTTGTTGAATGCTGACAATAACTCCAAGGTCAAAATCGTGAAGCCTTGACAACAAGTAATGACTTCAAAACGTCAAATCGTTGAAATCTCTCTTTAAAAATAACTTCGAAGTTTATTCATGAAACCGTTGACTACTGAAAACAACTGACAATAACGTCAAATTCAAATTATGAAGCCATGTCATGATGGTAACAAACTTCAAAGTCGAATTACGAAGCCGTAAAATGCTGACATAACAATCTTCAAAGTCTAATTATGTAGCCATAACAGCAAACTGGGGAGAACTCTGCCGGGGGAATTCTGACGTCAACTGCCAGACATCCAACTTGACGACGAGTAATGACTTCAGATGTCTAATCCCTGAAATCTTTTCTGAAAATGCTGACGTGACAGCAACCCGAGGGAACACTCCGCCGGGGAATTTTTGACAACAACTCCAAAGTCCAATTATGAAGCCGTGTAAAGAACACTCCGCTGGGGAAGAAGAGAAATTAATCAAGCACCTCTGATAAGGGAACACATGGCAGGACGAACGTTATCATCACATATCTCATGCCACAAATCTGAATATCTGAAAACGATCCTGCACAAGAATTCCAATTACCTGCAGGGAAGAACACCTGAAAACAAAGAGGTAACCAACCTGACTTATGTTTCAGAATGCACATGTTTGAAAATGGCGTAATGCTCCATATAAGATGGAAATGCTACGCATTTGGGTAAATGCGAATATAACGATATATGCAAATGCAAATGCAGGATTAAGCTGCTGGGGAAACTCTGGTAGTGTTGTCTCAACAACATGAATGCTGAGGATAAAGCCAACTCCGCTAGGGATGAACAAGTATCATAAGGTATTCTGGCAAAATAAATGTCGAAAACACAACTAACTCTGCCGGGGAGAGATTAAACACCAATCTCCACTGGGAGGAAAGAACAAACCACCCTGCTGGTGAACCAACTCATCTGGGGAAAGAAGCGACACTTCTAGGAAAAGCACACTGTCTGGGCACAGTTTACAAACTCGGAGCCTCGGACTCTACTGAGGATCAACATCCTGTCAATGGTATGACAACCTGTGGGGAGAAGGGAAACTGTCCTCCGGGTATAATCCTTTTGAACCAACAACTTGGTTAAACTCTGCGGGAACCTCCCATGCTGGGGATTGATCCTGCACATATCCGACTCACTGGGGGAGCGCAACCTCTGCAGGGGATACTGATTTCGACTTGCTGGGGATATCCTGTGGATAACTTCCCTGAGGACACTCTTCTGGGGAGAATAATCCCTCATTTGGTAAGGGATAGCGTCATTCCAACTCTCTGGGGGTAAGATGCGACTAGCCGAGGAATGACATCAACTGAAATCAGGCTCTTCATCAAGAGATTTTGGCTGGGGAAACATGAGTTCCATCCACCTTCTCGGAAATTTGCCCCAAAAATACCAACCTGCCCCAGTCTGAACACTTCGTCTTGAAAGGAAAAGCTAGCCATGGTGCTACCTCACAATACCTTGCCCCTGAACCGGCACCAACTCCCTGATAAAGACTCTTCAATTTCTGTACCCTGACGGTTAGATATGAACTGTTTCTGCATGTCAAACTCCAAAAGGATGTCCCAACAAAATCTTTTGTTCTTAGGGTGACCTGCCCCGGTCTTGCAATAATCTTTTGCCCCTGATCGGTCGATTCGCGAAGCAATGCTCCTAGTTGCGAGAGATCTGCCAAATCTCGACCTAATTGCCCCAGATTACCTGATTCTTGGATGGCTGACTCCCAATGGGGATTAATTGATATATCTTGCCCCGGCTCACGAAACATTCAGACATTCTGCATTCTATCCTGATCAGACTTCCCACTGTAGGAAACTTTCCTGCTGCATGCACTTACTCGCAAGTAAAACAAGTTGTTTTGCATAAAAGATATATTAAATGCAATGCATATGACAGTTTCAAAATCCAAGTTTGTTCACTGGAAAAAATTTTGTGACATATAATGAATCAATTATCAAAATGTCAATATTAATGTTGATAAGAGGAACCCTTTTAGGAGTCAGTTTTGATGCGATCTTTACCGGAGTATGCTCTCGAACTAAACCTGTTTCAATTAGGACTTTTTCGGGTTGTAACATGGTCAGATTCGCGGTTAACAAGGAAAGATATAGGCTCAAAGTTTATTTCGACCCACCCATTCTTCGTGATGTTCTCCAATCCTATGTTCAGCTAATTTGACTTCAGCGTTCACCTATTAAAGGTGGAGTGATAGGAGTGATGGTTCAAGATACCACTTGCTTTTCGGAGTGACAGTCATTCGCTTATCGTCTTTGGGTGCCTAGAGTCACACGATTTCGTTCTTGTTTGAGGATTTTTCTCTTGTAATCCTTTTCGTTTTTTTGCTTTTTCGTTCCCTAATTTTAGCCTGGACTAACTCTTTTGAGTTTCTGATTTTGAAGTCCAGCGGGATACCCTGATTTTTTCCTAAGTCGCTTGTTCACAAGATTCGACTTAGCGGGTTTTTTTTTTTGAACAAATCATGTGACACCGGCTTGTCTGACTTGTTAAAATAGATTGTGACTGTTTCACTCCTTATCGGCAAGGTTTAACCATTGTGGTTCTTTAGGCACGACCTATACAAGTGTGATTTATCCTCGAACGGACACTCCTTTCGTAATTCGAACGCTTGGTCAAATTAACTGACACCTACCCTGCCTCGGGTTAAGATTTAGGGTTTTTTCATTTTCAGAAAGAAACTCCTACTACTAGGCTCAAAGGGGTTAACAAGGAATTATCTTCCTTATATCTCCGGTGTTTATGGATTGAAACAATGCATGTACATCATCAACAGGTTTTTATCCAAAAGCATACAATCGGAAGCTTATTCGTCATCGGTTTTCGTCATCCTCCCCGGATTCCACTTAACAAGCGTTTGAAATAAATGAAAACACAAAGAGTGATCATGACTGGATTAATTCAAAACATGCATATTTATTTCATTTATCAATATCAGTTGAAAAAAAAATAACAAGTTTTACAAACGAAATTTGCAATTGAACAGAAAGGCAACTACAAATGCAAAGACATGAACAAGATAACATGAAAAATGTCGGTGTCTCAGAACCGGACTTCTTTCATTTTGACTTATTGGCGAGTCAACCATCCTCAGAAACAATTGTTGGAGGTAGCCTGCTGCTGTCTTGACCTGTTTTCCATGGCCCGACCAAACTTAGGAACCTTTTCCATCAATCCGACTTTCGCTTGTCTGTGGCCCTGCACCACATTGGGAACCCTATCAGAGAAGCTGATAGCCTTGTTGTCGATCAAATCTTGGACTTTATGCTTGAAAGTGTGGCAACCCTCAATATCATGTCCGGGTGCCCCGGAATGAAACTCACAATGCTTACTGGCGTCGAAACCAAATGGAGGTGCGCCCGTTGGTGGGGCCAACATTCTCTTTTCAACAAGGTGCAACCCTAACAAGGTCTGAAAGAGTTCAGCATACGTTGATGGAGGTGCCTCAAATACCCTCTTTGACTTCCCCTCCTGAATTCTTCGTTGAGCCGGATGCTGGCGTTTCATGCGCTGCTGGTTTTGATCAACCCGTTCCTTAGGCTCATGCACTGTCATCCTCAAATTCAGCCCAGGCATTGGCAACTGTTGTGGACCTGGGGATTCGGTTTCCAATGATTCCAGGATATGCCTCGATTCTTTTGCAACTTCCGGTGGGGAAATAGGAATATCGGTCCCTGATACCTTTATACCGCCCGGCACAAATTCAATTGCCTTCTCATCCAGCAAATCTTGAATCTTCTGCTTGAACGACTTGCAGTTCGCAATGTTATGCCCCGGTGCACCGGAGTGGAAGACACAATGGGCGTTCACATCATAGCCTGGTGGTGGCTGCCCAATCAATGGAGCTAAAGTGCGGGGTTTAATCAGTTGAAGTTGGAACAAGAGTTGCACCAACTGATCATAATCCACCGGGATCTCATCAAATACCCTGCCAGAGAGCTTCATCCTTTTACCATACCCCCTTGAGTTATCCTGAGAAATCAGTCGCAACGGCCGACGAGGAGAATCCCGAGCTTCGAATTGTGTAGAGGGTCTCTTAGGCCTATCATGCTTGGGCACTGGTTCTTCCGACCCCTGTGGGGCAAGTAAACCGACCGCAGCTTCAGACATTTGCTCACCTTCTCTTCTGAGTACATTCCTTAATATTTCAGCCATCAATCCTACCTGAGCCTTCAATCGGTAATTCTCCTCTTCGAGCGTCTCTTGATTCGAGCGCAACGCGTACATGTCCTTCATGAATTGCCCCAGTTGGCCTCGAACTTCAATTAACTCAGCTTGAACATGCTCCATGTCTATCTCTGCAAGTCGGCGTCCAAAACCCTGGAGGAAACCCTGACGGTCATGAAGAGTAATATCAGCAGTACTATCATTAGCCCGTGCAATCAGAGGTTGTACAATAGCCTGCAGCTGCTCCTGGCCCTTGGCCATGGTTTCCATTGCTTGTATGAACTGCGTCATGTTGCCGCGCATCTCCTGCATCTCATTCTGAACTTGATCCATTATCTTTCTTACAGCTGTTTCTGTTGAATACCGGTGGACTCTTTGGTTGTCAACCCTGGAAAACCTGTGAGATGCAGGAAATAAGATACAGATTCAACAAGTAACTGGCAATGCAAAATGAATATGCAGATGCAATGTGTGTCTGTGTGTTAGGGAAATCGCCCCCGATTCTAGTGCCAATGTGCCAGTGCAGTGACGGTGCTAAGAATCTTGGATCCACTCATGGAAGAAACATCTCATGTATTGCTGCAAAGAGCCCATCAAGTCCGAAATACAATATCACTGAGTGTACACAATAACAAGAAGGCATGACCTCAACCAACAATCCTGGTGATGGTCAGCACAATGCAACTAAAGCATATACAACGGTCAGGTGTTACAATGAGCACGATACTCCTCTAACAACTTCTTGGTTTCTGGATGATCTGACTGAGTGAGCAACCCTTCGACGAGCAACTCTAACTGCCGTATAGTGAACTGGAGGCCTTCGTTGGAGTTTTCCCAAGCTCCCTTGCCAAAACAGTCTTCTAACTTCCGCTTCTTGGCTTCAAAGTTCTGTCTGTGCTCCTGCAGATTCTTGACAGCTTTGTTCAACGAGGATTGAATGGAAGAACTACGCACAGCTTCTTCCTCAAACTTCCTCTGGCTAGCTTTCAACTGATCCTCTAACTTGGAGATTTGCAACTTCAGCTTATCTTCTCTCTCCTTGTTATTTGTCAACGTAGTGTTCCAAGTTTTGTTGAATGTAGAGATCTCCCAGTAGGCTATATCAAGTGCTTTCTTCTTAGACTCCAGCATATCATAGGAGCTCTTAAAATCTATCCCCAAGCGTTCACGCTTCTTCCTTTGCTCAGTCAATTATGTGCCTAACTGATTCACCAGCTTTGTTTGCTGCTCGAAGGAATATACGGCTTCATTCCTTTCGTTCCTGAGTTGAACTAGCTCTTCTTCCAACTTCTCGTTGGCTTTCATCAACTCTTCTTTCTCCCTCATAACCTGCTCATATCTCTCAATAGACACAGTAGTTGGCTCCTCAACCACGAGGGGAGCAGGAGGTAATACTGCAGGAAATGGCATCAGCGCCTGCTTTGCCCTATCTTGGATCTAGACCTTGTACGGAGCATAGGCTTGACAATCATTCTTTCCCAACAATGGCTTACCCCTTTTGTTGATATTATTCCAAGCATGTTGAAGCTTGGATAACAATTCTCCCTTCAAACCGCCTATGAAGTACAGAGATTCCTGCACTTCCTCCTCTCTTGGCGGGCTTTTCAAAGCATAACTGAATTGCCTGATCAACAATGACGGATTGTAGTTAATGCAACCCTTCCTCCCAATCATGGGAACATTAGGATACCCTGTGCAGCTGTAGATAATCTCAGATCCCAGTAAATCCCTATCAAACCAGACAACATCTTCTGAAGAAAGCCCCATCAGACGCTCAAACCATTCCACCGTAGCTGCAGACTCAGCAAAGTTACCCTTCTTGGGCAGGTGACTATCAAACCACATATACAACAAAGGCACACAGCAAGAGACGTTCTTGCCCCTCCTGTTCTCGTTCTTATAATGCAGAGAGTGATAGAAGTCTCCAATCAGTGTAGGCACAGGATTGCCTGAAGCAAATATATGGAATGCATCCAAATCAACAAAGTCGGGCATATTAGGGAACAGTACAATGCCATATATACACAAAGCAAGGATAGCATCAAACACAATCCAACAACCACTATTGGCATACTCTTGTGCTTTCCCAACCAAGAACTTAAGAGAGAAACCAAAAACTCCATTCCACAAGGTTAACAGCAACTCTGAGGAGTCTAAATGCAAAGCAACTGCCAAATCCTCCAGCTTGGGCTCAGCACCCATATGAATGAAGGGTACCCTGTTCTGAATGGTCAACTCCAAGATCTCAGCATATTCTTCCATGGTCGGAGCCAGAATGAAGTCAGGGAAAGTAAAACACCTCAGTCGGGGATCATAAAACTGCATAAGCGTGTACAATCCGCTCAGCTCATACGTGGATGGTCTGCAAACCAACCTAAGCAATTTCCCATAACTCTTCCTGAAGCTTCTCTTCACATCATCATCAGCTAGAGATATCAAACCAAGCAAAGAAGAAACATCTGGAGTAGGCAACTTGTATGCCACAGTCTTCTTCAAAGTATCCATAATAACAGACAGAAATCCGGGCAACTAGAATCAGAAGGTATGAAATGCACCTGCAGCACAGACACACGTTAATGATATGCAAAATGAGTATGCAACAATGCAATATGCAAACATGCAACAGGGATCAAGTGATATATTGCTGAAGAGATCCATCCATAATCCTGTCTCAACAGACCCACAATACTGCTCAAACCTGGTCTCAACAGACCCATAACAATGCTCCAACTTGGTCTCAACAGACCTATAACAAAGCTCCAACCTGGTCTCTACAGACCCATAACAATGCTCCAACCTGGTCTCGACAGACCCACAACACTGTCCTGATGAAGAACCCCAAGTAACCATACATACTGATCCAATATCAAGAAAACCGGGTAGTCTGGAGGTCAAGTTTCCTGCATGCCCCAATCCCTCTCACAGGTAGGTGTCCTATCAACTGACACAAGGTACGGCATCTTATGTGGTCGTCGGCGTCACAAACTTTCAAGACTGATGATACGATACCCAGAAGGTGTGGCATCATCATGTCCTGAAGAGGCCTCACTTAGCCAACTTCCAATTGATCGGTCCCCAGAGTCGACAATCCAACTAACCAACAACCCCCTCAACCCAAAGGGTTGAAAAAGAAGTCAACCAGAAGAACCTAGTCTGAGCGTGGATTTTGCGGGACACTAGTACATGCAAAGCATGCACGCGCCCACTATTTTCCACAACTAATTCTAGATGCACTCAAGCCCAGGTCCGACTTATCTCTCAACAGATCACCCCCTCCCCACAACAGCAATAACAATATAAAGCTGACAATAAAATGCGGAAAGTAAAAACTGAAATGTAAATCCATACAAACCCCACGACGGGAAAACAAGCGCTAGGATTGACTCGCGTAGGGAACCATTGGAGTCCCCAGCAGAGTCGCCAGCTGTCGCTACTGCGAAAATCGGCACCGGCTATGACAGAAGAGTCGCCACCGTGCGTTATTTATCCCAACAGAGGGAAAGGAAACACTCAGAGTAAACCTAACGCAAAACGGGAAAGGAATGGTCGTCGCAACCAAATCCTGGATTCGGGAGTTGATTACGCAAGGGGAAGGTATTAACACCCCTCACGTCCGCCGTACTCGACGGGATCCACGCTTGTTTTCTAGTACGGATTGTTATTCTATCTACACTAAAGGGTCTGGGTTAAAAAGAAAAGAAAATGACTCGGCAAAGTATCGCACTTTATGCCTACGTATTCCCGTCTGGAACGAGAAATCAGAGTCAACGTAGTTCGCCTACCTACGGGAAAGGAGGGGAAGGTTGCTCGCTAGGATACGGCATCCTATGCCTACGTACTTTCATACAGCATGAAAGATCAGAGCAAACGTAGTTCGGGCTATGGAAGACACAAGCTTGTCTGACTATTTTTTATTACCTTCAAAAAGGGTTTCTCTTGATTAAGAGTCCAAGCGGACAAAAATGACACTTTGATGTTTGTTTTGAATATTTTACGAAAGAAATGTTTTTTAGTTTGTTTGCAATCTCTGACGCACTAGAGACTATGATTTGAGAGTGACTACGTCGCATGTCACCCTAAGGGTACCACACTAAGCAGTCAGATTACTGAAGAGTGACCCTCCAGCAACCTTTTCTCAAATAGCTTAAGGCTCGTAACGTACGACATCGATTAACCTTATTACTGTGTTTTTGAGTTGTTTTGAGATAAGAAGAGAAAGAAGCTCTAAAAATCCTAGGGTTGAAAGGGAATAAAACTAACCTAATGTTGTCATGCATGGATAAGAATCCTAATGTCTGTCGTAATTCCCTCATGTACAGAGGAAATCAGAGATCCTAGGGGATAAACAGAAAACAAAGCAAGCAAATACAGTAAAATGCATGCAATGCAACAGTATAAGAGAGGCAAGAGAGAAAACAATAGGCAAAGTGAATCAACATTCACCTCAAACCTAGGGGGCAAGCTGCACAAGCCAACAAACAATAAAGAAAACCCAAAACCAGAGCAGAGGAGGCAGCCCAAGCAGTAGCATCAAACTCCTACAGTAAACAGCAGCTCTGACAGCAACAGATGATTAAACAGGAAAAAGTTGATAGCATTGTTGCACCCTAAAATTTGCTCAACCTTATTCACTTGGTTTATGTTTCAATATCATTAGCATTTGCATATAGAGGCATGTACATAGTCTAATCATCTGCATAGCATAAGCATAGCAAGTCATCCAACAGGGGACCAATCATTATTCTCATCTATATGAGCCTATCAAGAGGTTATTATCCAAATTCAATCTCATTCAAGTCATCAGAAAGAATTTGAAAGCTGGGAAGTCAATAGATCAAGCAAGTGCATCCATCTCCTATCTGAGGGTATCTGGGGATCATCAAGGAAAGTGTGAGCTGTGGGCTGAGCATGGAGAGTATGTGGGCATCATGGGAGATTTAGAAAGTCATCTGGAGAAGGAGACAAGTCATTGGTATGATCATAAGTATTGCAGTTGAAGACAGTCAACTAGGGTTTCATCTGGGTCAACCCTGGGTCAACTCTAGGTCAATTGACTGATTGAAGGGCATTAAGGGCTATTGGAGAGATGTGGGGTTCATCATTTGACATGTAAAGAAGGATATGGTGATATGCTAAGAAGAAATCAGGAGAAATCAAGGAGAAGAGGAGTTTCTAAATTAGGGTTTCTGTGTAAAATCCCCTAATTTAGGTCAAATTTCCAAGCAAGATAAGTCAAAATGAAAGCTTCAAATGGATCCTTGGCCAACATGAAACTTGTAGAGGATCTCAAGACCTTTAATTTGAGTGGTGGAAGACATCAAGTAGATTTATATAACTCAAGTTATGGTCCTTGCAAGTTACAGGTCATCTGAGGTATCTGAAATTTTGTCTGTGAAAGTGACTTGACTTCCAAGCAATTTTTACCCCTCAAGGAGATTTCAAATGAATTTCTGGTCAACATAATAGTTGTTCTTCATTGTCTTAGATTTCTAGAATGGTATAGTATGCCTTCATATGATTTGTGGAACTCTATTTATGGTCTTGTCAAGCAAAGGGTATTTTGGTCATTTGAGAATTACAGGTCATTTCAAGCCTATGCCCAAAAATCATACAAGGAAGCTTCAAATGGAAAACTTTACAACATAAAACTTGTTCCAAATGACATTTTGAGTCTAGAAAAGTGACCATGAGAGATTGGAAAGATTCATAGCACAAGGTTTCAAAATTGTTGGATTTAATGAATAAAAATGACCTAAAAAATGAGATTTTTCATATTTTGGCCAAATGAGGTGAAATTATAGGTTATTTTGAATGGAAAAACCATTTTTAGAACATTGGCTGAAGTAGAATTTTGAGCTTGGTTCAAGTTTTGGAAGTTATTCAAGGTTGCTTATAATGGAAGAAACATAAGCCAAATCCAAGGGAAATCACACATGGGAAGTTTCTCCAAGCTTCTAGGAGGTTCTAATGACATGTATATATTGAATGGAGAGGGTTCATGCCATGGTTGGTGATCACATTTACTCAAAACCACAAGTTTCATACACTTTCTCTCATTTGCAAAATCAATCCAAACTCTCTCAAATTCTCATCAATTTGCATCATTCTTGATCTGTTCTTCATCATCATCATCCAAGGATCATAATTCACACATTCATTTGGTAAATTGAAGGAGGAATCGTGCCACACACTTCCATCATCCAAGAAGCAAGAAACTTGGAATTGCAAGATCCAAGAGGTTTGAGTCCAATTCATTGCATACAGAAGTCAAGAACAAGCTCACTGATCAAGTTCAGACCATTGTAAGCATCAGATTCAAGGATCTCCATACCTGTTTTCCTCATCAAACCAGGTTGGTATCTCCATTCTAATTGATTGAATTAGCTAGCATGTTAGGGAATTGTTAGTATAGAACGGTTAAGATAGGTTAGATGATGGATTGTGCAAAGTCTGAAGAAGTTTCATGAAGGTTGATCATGGTGTACTAATTCTGTTGAAGCTTGTAACTCATAGGTTATGGCGCTATAATCTTGAATAATTAGCTCATAATGATCAGCATAAGATGTGGATTAGTTTAGGGCAAGAATTAGAGAGAATTGGAAGAAGTGATATCAGGTGATCATGGTGGATTCATACTGTTGTGATTATCGGGTTCAATTATTTGGTGAGTTTTAGAAGGAGATATTGGTATGGCTGTATAGAGGGGAAGAAGGGGAGCAATTTTGTTCTTGACATCGAATGAATCCATGGAGAGACGAGGGAGAACAGAGGAGTGTAAGATTTCATGCATGGTTAGGGTTTTCATGACTTAGGGTTGCTGGAGGTTGAAGACAACTTGTGAGCCGCACGATGTGATATTTGACTTTGACTGGGGACTAAAATCAATGGCCACGATCAAAAGAAGAAACAGAGGGAAATTCAAATGGTGCAACGCACCGTTTCATTAAAGCAATCAGACTGGGCTCAGAAATTGTTGCTATGCACACCCCACGAACCAAGGCCCATTTCCATTTCAACTGAAATATTTGCTTTTTACACCGTTTTCTGTTTTTTTTAATTTTTGTTTACTTTCTGAGTGCATATGGGCCCAGACGTGCTTGCTATGCGCGCCCCCCAGTCTGGGCCCAGTTCATTTTTCAATTGGTTTTAGTTGCTTGCTGCACCCCTTTCCATTTAATTCTCATTTTATTTCTTTCAAAAAATATTAATTCTTTAAAAAATCATAAAAAATAGAAAAATGCTAGTTTTTAATTGGTTGTTTTTTCACATTACTCATAATTTTGTCAAGAAAATTATCATACAAAAAAATTAATAGTTCTTTTTATTTTCATATTTTTGGCATATTTTCCTTTTAATTAGGTGTAAATAATATTTTGTTTAGTACATGAATTTGTTAATTTTTGTTCTAATAGTTGCTTTAATATTTTTCACCCATTCTTTTTAGGTTGATTAGTAGATAAGATTAGCTTGTACATACAATTTAGTTCACATTTTTAGGACTTAATTTTAGGTGATTAGTTTAGGTGAGAACAACATGAACAAAATTAGGGTTTAAGTGATAACTTAGGAGAATTGAATCATTTCCCTTAGGACTTAGAGATTGAATATTTTAGATATGGGACTATAGGGACTATGGGTAGTTATTAGATCCCTTAGAAATCACTAGGATTCCCCTACTGCTATTAGTATATTACTGTCTATATTTGATTGATTGGTGTGGTGTGCCCTCTGGGGATTATTGTTTGTCTGTATGGGTATTGGGATTGCTTGGGGATTGGGAGAGCTGAAGGCTTGGGATGATGGAGCCATTGGAGATCCAGAGACTGAAGACCAACTTCCAGAGTTGAAGAGGAGATTCTCGCTAGCAGCTGTTGAGGAGACTAGGGTTTAGGAGCTAGGCAGAGCTCTAGATTAGAAAGCTTGTTTCTCAAACATGGAATGCCTTGTCTGCATCCATCCTTTCCCTATGATTCAAAGTCTCTTTCAAATATCCACCTCCTTCCTTTGGAAGGATCAGTGAATATATTTGAAAGATAGAACTTTTGAGGGAAAATTGTCTATATAATGTTAACAGTTAATGAACCACCCTTGGTAGGTAATTGACTGTCTAACATTCATTCACTTCATTTGGTTGACTGATATTCCTCCTGGAGATTGAGACTTGAAGAAAAGCCATTGCAGATGGAAGATTGATGATCAAGACCTTGCTTGAAGGCTGTGGAGATGGAGATTGATGCTTGCTGAAGCTTGAAGACAGATGTTGATTCAGAGCTGCTGATGCTGTTTATTTTTTGCTGTATTTCATTTCTGATGTATTGATTGGTTTTCTGGACTGTATTGTTTGTTGTTTACCCTGTTGGGTTGAAAGTGAAGTCTGTTCACTTTTGCCTATTGTTTTCTAGGTTCGAGGTTGAGTGGGACTCCCTTGCCTCGCTTGTATTGCTGCATCCATGCATTTTACTACTTTATTGTATATATCTGCTATTGTTTCTGTTTCCGTCTATTCCCTTAGGATCTTTGTTTCTCTCTGCGCAAGAGAGGAGCATGATAGACTTTAGGTCTTAACCCATGCATGATAACATTAGGTTAGTTTGATTCCCTTCGCAACCGTAGGTTAGAGTTCTGTCTCTTCTTCCTCAAAACAAACAGAAAATACAATAAAATTTCAAACACAATAAAAGACACTTCTTCCGTAAAAGAATGTGAACTCATCAAGACGTCATTTTTGTCCGCTTGGACTGCTAACCAGAAAACCTTTTTCAGAAGGAATAAAATCAACCAAGACAGACTTGTGTCGTACGAGGCCCGAACTACGTTTGCTCTGATCTTTCATGCTGTCTGAAAGTACGTAGGCATAGGATGCGATATCCTAGCGAGCAACCTTCCCCTCCTTTCCCGTAGGTAGGCGAACTACGTTGACTCTGATTTCTCGTTCCAGACGGGAATACGTAGGCATAAAGTGCGATACTTTGCCGAGTCATTTTATTTTCTTTTTAACCCCTGACCCTGTAGAGTAGATAGAATAACAATCCATACCCGAAAACAAGCGTGGATCCCGTCGAGTACGACGGACGTGAGGGGTGCTAATACCTTCCCCTTGCGTAACCGACTCCCGAACCTAGGTTTTGGTTGCGATGACCATCCCTTTTCCCGTTTTTTGCGAGGTTTACCTCGAGCGTTTCCTTTCCCTCCCGTGGGATAAATAACGCATGGTGGCGACTCTTCTGTCAGCCGGCGCCGATTTTCGCAGTAGCGACAGCTGGCGACTCTGCTGGGGACCCAACGTCCCCTGGCTGCTAAGGACTGCGATAGTTCTTATGCATTTGGGATCCAACGTCCCTTAAGAGAGTCAATCCTAACGCTTGTTTTCCCGTCTAGGATTTTGTATGGATTTATATTTCTGACCTTTATTTTCAGCATTATATATATTGGTTATTATTGCTGTATTGTGGGGTGTGACGGGGTTCTTTGATTGAGAGATAAGCCGGACCTGGGCTTGAGTGCACCTAGAATTAGAGTAGAAAGTAGTGGGCGCGTGCCGGCTTTGCTTGCATTAGTGTCTCATGAAATCTACACTCGGACGAGGTTCTTCTGGTTGGCTTCTTTTTCTACCCTTTGGGTTGAAGGGGTTGTTGGTCAGCTGAATTGTCGACTCCGGGAACCGATCATTTGGAAGTTGGCTAAGTGAGGCCTCTTCAGGATTTGATGATGCCACTCCTTCTGGGAATCGTATCATCAACCCTGAAAGTCTGTGACGCCGACGACCGCATAGGATGCCATACCTTTGTCAGTTACTAGGACATCCACCTGTGAGAGGGTTTGGGGTTATGCAGGTAACTAGACCTTCAGATACCGGTTATTTCTTGATCAGAGATCCTGGGTATTTATGGAGAGTTCTGAGGTCTGTCAGAGACCAGTTAGAGATGTGATTTGAGGTCTGTCAGAGACCAGTTGGAGATGGGATTTGAGGTCTGCCAGAGACCAGTTGGAGATATGATGTGAGGTCTGCCAGAGACTATTCGAGGTTATGATTATGGGGTCTATCAGAGACCAGTATTGGAGCTTTGTTCTAGGTCTATCTGAGACCAGGGTTTGAGGACTTCTAAAGAGTCTATTTGAGACCTCTTGATATGGTTCAGGCTATTCAGCTACGGCATTTGGTCCCTGTTGCATGTTACTTGCATTGCATTGTTTGCATACCCATTATCATTGCATCCCGTTAACGTGTGTCTGTGCTGCAGGTGCATTTGCATATCCTCTGATTCTAGTGCCCAGACTTCTGAGTATTGATTATGGCTAGTTTGAGGAAAACAGTTGCGTATAAGCTGCCGACACCTGATATTACTCCTTTGCTCGGTCTGATATCTCTTGCTGATGAGGAGGTTAGGAGAAGCTTCAGAATGAGTCATGGGAGATTACTGAGATTAGTCTGCAAACCCACTACTGATGAGATGAACGGGCTGTACACCTTGATGCAGTTCTATGACCCCGCATTGAGATGTTTTACGTTTGCTGACTTCATTCTAGGGCCTACCATTGAGGAGTACGTGGAGTTTACTGAGCTACCAGTGCAGAACACGGTTCCCTTTATGCACTCTGCTGCTGAGCCCAAGTTGGAGGACTTAGCCAAAGCCTTGCATATGGACGCTGCAGAGCTGTTAGTGACTTCTTGGCTTGGGGTTTCAGGTTTCTCTCTTGATTTCTTGGTTGGCAAAGCTCAGGAGTATGCCAAGAGCGGATGTTGGGTGGTTTTCAATGCTATTTTGGCTCTATGCATTTATGGAATTGTGTTGTTTCCTAACTTGCCCAACTTCGTAGACTTGGACGCTTTCCATCTATTTGCTGCTGGCAATCCAGTGCCCACGTTGATCGGAGACTTCTACCACTCCTTGCACTACAAGAATGAAAACAGAAGGGGAAAGGTTGTTTACTGCTGTGCTCCTTTGTTGAATATGTGGTTCAAGAGTCATCTTCCCATGAAGGGGTCTTTTGTGGAGAGTGCAACCACCGCTAGCTGGTCAGAGCGCCTGATGAGGCTATCTTCCGAAGACGTTGAGTGGTTTGATCGAGACCTGCTAGGGGCTGAGCTTATATTCAGTTGTTCGGGGTACCCTAATGTCCCGCTGATAGGAAGAAAAGGGTGTATCAACTACAACCCATCGCTGTTGGTCCGACAGTTCGGATATGCGCTGAAGAACCCACCCGCAGAGGAGGAAGTACAGGAATCTCTGTACTTCACCGGAGACTTGAAGGGGGAGTTATTGGCCAAGCTGCAGCATGCCTGGATGCGTGTTAACCGAAGAGGGAAGCCGTTGTTAGGGAAGAATGACTGTCAGGCCTATGCACCTTACAAGGTTTGGATCCAGGAGAGAGCCAGTCAGTTGCGGATGCCGTTTCCAGATGCACCAGCCCTTGTTCCTATTCCGGTAGCGGAACCAACTACTGTTTCTCGGGAAGCCTACGAGCAAGTGGTGAAAGAAAAAGAAGCCTTGATGAAGATTAACGAAGGGTTAGAGCAGGAGCTAGCCCAGATACGCAGTGAGAAAAACAAGGTCGTGCATGCTTTCCAACAGCAGATTGAGCTAATGAACAGACTAGGAGCTGAGTTGACTGAGGAGAGGAAGAAGCGCGAACGTCTGGGGCAAGAGTTCAGAAGCTCCCACGACATGCTCGAATCCAAAAAGAAAGCGCTCGACGCAGCACACCGAGAGATCTCTTCTTGCAATAAGACTTGGAATGCTACGCTCACCAACAATAAGAAGAGGGAGGATAAGTTGAAGCAGCAAGTCTCCGACCTCGAAGAGCAGTTGAAGTCCAGCATCAAGAAGTGTGAAGAAGAAGTGATGACCCGGTATAGTCTCCAGAACGCCCTGAATAAGGCCATCAAAGGCAGGGATGAAGCTGTGTCTCAAAAGCGTAAACTAGAAGATCGCTTCGGAGAAGGGGCATGGGAGGAAACTGCTGAAGACGTGCGACGCGTTCTCAAGAGAAGAAACCAACTTGTTGAAGGGCTGCTTGCTCGACCAAGTCATCCGGAGACCAAGAAGTTGCTAGAAGAGTACCAGACTTATGGGAGTGTTTGATCATTTCATGTAGTAACTTGTATGCTTTATTTGCATAGTGCTGACCATCACCAGGATTGTTGGTTGAGGTCATGCCTTCTTATTGTACTCTCAGTGATATTGTACTCTGGGCTTATTGGTTTCTCTGCAATATATGAGGCTTTCTGTGATTCAACTCCGATCTTTGTATTGCTAGCACTGTCACTGCACCGGCACCTTCACACTAGAATCGGGGAATGAATTTCCCTAATGCACATACACACATTGCATTGCATTCATATTCATATTGCATTACAGGTAATCTTTGGATGGTGTCTTATTTCCTACTCTGTACCAGGTACTTTCCAGGATTGCAGATCAGCACCCGCACCGCTATTCCACTCGCACCAACTGTCGAAGAATCATGGATCAAATGCAGAACGAGATGCAAGATGTGCGCGAGAAGCTAGCTCTCTTTATGCAGACCATGGAAGCTATTGCAAAAGGTCAGGAGAATTTGCAAGCCATGGTGCAACCTCTGTTGGTCAGAAACGCCGGTCACGGTAACGAGGATCATCAGTCTGTACGAGTCGATATTGTTCATGGAGATGGCACTCCCACGCCAGTGGCTCCACCTGTAGTCAATATACCTGCTGCTAATGTCAACAACGCTACCGCTGCTGGGAACGGTAACGTCGGAGTTGGGAACGAGACTGCTGTCCATAACGTCGGGCTTGGTGATGTCAACTTGGGTGATAATATGGGAGGCAACGGCTTCGGCAATGCTGGATTCGGGTTCAACGATCATGGATTCGATAACGCTGGGAAATATGGTTTCAATGCTCAAGGCTTTGGGCAAGATGGTTATGGTGTGGCCAATCAGGGTTACGGAGGTTTCGGAAATGGAAACGGCGCTGGGTTAATGGCTTTTGGGCCTGCTGGAGGTGTTCAGGGATACGGCAACAGAGGCCGAGGCCCGGTGATGAATCAGATTAGAGCTGGCCGCAATAATGAATATGATGGGTATGGAGCTGGGAATGGTATGTGGCAAGAAGATCAGCAGGAGGACGCTTTCTCCGGCGGAGGCTTTGAAGGGCCGATGGATAACTCCCAGAAGATCAGAATGCTAGAAGAGCAGATGAGGGGGGTCCTTAACCAAAGTGCTGTGGGCTTAGACATGGCAACAATGGGCTTGGTACCTGGCTTGAGGGTGCCAATCAAATTTAAAGCTCCTACGTTTGATAAGTATAAAGGGGACACCTGTCCGAAAGTGCACGTGCGGGCTTATTACAGAAAGATGTCTGCGTACTCAACTGATGAGAGAATGCTAATGCATTTCTTTCAAGATAGTCTGTCGGGTCCTTCCTTAGAGTGGTACATGGGGTTGGAGCCGACTGATATAAAGACATGGAAGCAATTGGCAGAGGCGTTTGTAGCTCACTACAAGTATAACAGCGACTTGGCGCCCAATCGGGTCCAATTGACAGGGCTGTCTCAGAAGAAGGGTGAGAGCTTTAAAGAGTACGCGCAAAGGTGGCGCGATATGGCTGCCAGGGTCCGTCCTCCTTTAGAAGACAAGGAAATGAATGACATGTTTATCGGCACGTTCACAGGCATGTTTTATGACAAGTTGTTTCACACATCTTTGGCCAGCTTCTCAGACTTAATTCTGATGGGAGAAAAGATTGAAAACAACATTAAGCAAGGCAGGTTCCAGGCTGAGGAATCAACTACATCCGGTAGTAATAGGAAGGCTTTTGGTGGGCGCCGTCAGGGCGAGGCAAGCGCAGTATTTGGAGGCCGAGGCCGAGGCCGAGGCAGGGGGCGAAACCAATATCATCATCCGCAGCAGGTGGCGAGCGTTACTATTCCATATCAACAACAACCATTTCAGCAGCAGCCAATGCAGCAACAACAACAGCAACAGCAGCAGCAGCCACAGCAGGGGGCACAGCAGGCTCAGCGAAGATTCCAGGGTGGTAAACCAAGAAGAGTATTTGAGAAGCCTCCCTCAACGTATGCTGATTTGTTGCAGACATTGTTGGGTTTGAACCTGGTAGAGAAGAGAACTCTGGCACCGATAACGGGAACTCCTCCGTATGGTTATGATGCAAGCAGGCATTGTGAGTTTCACTCTGGGGCTCCGGGCCACGATGTAGAGGGTTGCCATGCTTTTAAGCATGTTGTGCAGGATCTCTTGGACAATAAGGCTATCAATTTCGGAACGGCAGGTCCGAATATAGTGCAGAAACCCATGCCTAATCATGGGGCGAACGCCATTCTGACTGAGGAAGGGTTGAATCTGATTATGAATGTCGACGATTTAAAGACGCCGCTGAACGAGATAAAAAGCAGATTGTTGCAAGGGGGTGTTTATCCAGGATGTGACGAGTATTGCTTAGAATGCTGGACCCTAGCTGGGGGATGTGATGGTTTGAAGAAAGACATCCAGGCTTTAATTGATGGAGGCACATTGCAGTTTGACCGAGCAGCGACTGAAGAGCCTGCAGGGGCAGTAGCAGATGATCAGAGTGATGTGGCCACTGTAACGATTCCTCGGAAGACAATCACTATTGCAGCACCGGTCCAGCGACCACCGATCACCATAACTAAGGCCGGGCCGATCCCGTACGAGAACACAAAAGCAGTCCCATGGTCATATGGGTTGGAGGTGTATTGTGACGGGATAAAGATTGATGTTAATAAGCAGCCAGCCGAGACTGTAGACAACGTTGTTGGTTCAGGAGGTATGACAAGGAGTGGTAGGATCTTTATATCACCTGAAGTGGAGGCCGAAAGACTAGCGAAAGGAAAGGGGAAGATGGTGGAGAATGTCCCAGTGCAAGCAAGCGAAAAAGCATCGGCATCAAAGGATGTAGAAGAGTTCATGCGCTTAATTCGAAAAAGTGATTATAAGATTGTGGAGCATCTGCAACAGACGCCCTCCAAGATATCTATCCTGTCGCTGCTACTATGTTCTGAAGCTCACAGAAATGCTTTGCTGAAAGTCCTGGACACTTCTTTTGTACCCTAAGACGTCTCCGTGAATCAGCTGGAAGGAGTGCTGGCCCATGTGAATGCCGGCCACAACTTAGGCTTTACCGACTTCGATTTGACCCCGAAAGGGAGAGATCATAATATGGCGCTGCACATATCTGTCGAGTGTAGAGGATCAGTAATGTCGCATGTATTGGTCGACACCGGATCGTCTTTGAATGTGCTGCCCAAGAAGGCGATGATGAAGCTAGATGTCAGAGGAATCCTGTGCACGCCCAGTGACTTGGTAGTCAGAGCGTTTGATGGCACGTGAAGAACAGTATTTGGATCAATAACATTGCCTCTACAGGTGGGGCCGGAGGTATTTGCAACGGAATTTTATATCATGGATATACAGCCCGCATATAGCTGCCTGCTCGGAAGACCCTGGATTCATGGGGCTGGGGCAGTCACGTCTACCCTGCATCAGAAGTTGAAATATATGGTCGGAGACAGCGTGGTCACCGTATGCGGAGAAGAGGACATCCTGGTCAGCCATCTGTCGTCATTTAAATATGTGGAGGTCAACGGAGAGATCCACGAAACACCCTGCCAGGCATTTGAAGGGTTGCGTATCAAGGACAAAGGTCCCGGGCCGAGCAAGGTGTCAGAGATAGCCGTCTCGTCGTATAAAGAAGCTCAAGCTTTGGTGGAGGCAGGAGAAGCAAAGGGCTGGGGCAAAGTGCTGGATATTCCTGTAAAGATGGACCGGTTCGGGCTAGGATACCAACCGTCGTCGTCAACACCTGCTGTGGGGCCACCCCGTTTCAGAGGGCCAATAACCATCTCTGCCAGTGGAGTATGTCCTGAAACCGTCAACGCTGCTTCGGAATCTGACGAAGGAGACAGCGACTGTGATATGGATGCCTGGATTTAGCCAAGCACGCCAGGACAAGGACTGTGCAACTGGTCTATTCAGGAGCTTGTTCCTGTGACTCTTAAACAGTAATGCTTTGTTTTATTAATTGTTGAATAATCTGATGTCTTTCCCGAGGCATCGTGATTTGCTTAGGGCTGTGTTGTTATGAACATTGCGTGTTAATCATTAAATAAATGGCGTTTTTTCATGTGCAAATACTGTAATCTCTGTCTTTCTTGTTTTGTATTTTTCAATAAAATGGCAACGTGGTTATTTGCTTTATACGCATTTTGAAGCACTTAACCATTCCTTTTGCAGGATAACATTTTCAGATGACATCCTTGAACCACCTATGACTCGTCCCGACTTTGAGCACCCGGTATTTCAAGTCGAGGAAGAGGTTGTCGAAGATAGTGACGTTCCTGAAGAACTGTCTTGGTTGGTGAAGCAAGAGGAAAGAGCCATTCTGCCTCACGAAGAGGTCATCGAAATTATCAACTTGGGGTCGGAAGGGGTTGAGAAGAATATTCGTATCGGAGCCGCACTGCAGGGCGATATCAAGCGAAGACTGGTTGAAATGCTCCGAGAGTATAGTGATGTATTCGCTTGGTCGTATGAAGATATGCCAGGGCTCGATACAGATATGGTTGTGCACCGTCTGCCACTAAAAGAAGAATGCCCGCCGGTCAAACAAAAGCTTCGCAGAACTCGACCAGATATGGCAGTAAAGATCAAAGAGGAAGTTCAAAAACAGTGGGATGCTGGTTTCCTGGCTGTGACAAAATATCCCTCATGGGTTGCTAACATCGTACCAGTGCCAAAGAAAGACGGCAAGGTTCGAATGTGCGTGGATTATAGAGATTTGAATAAAGCAAGCCCAAAAGACGATTTTCCGCTTCCTCGTATTGACATGCTAGTTGATAATACTGCTCAATATTCCGTATTCTCCTTCATGGATGGCTTTTCAGGCTATAATCAGATTAAAATGGCGCCAGAGGATATGGAGAAGACTACTTTCATAACGCCCTGGGGAACATTTTGCTACAAAGTGATGCCCTTTGGTTTGAAGAATGCTGGGGCAACATATCAGCGTGCGATGACGACTCTTTTCCATGATATGATGCATAAAGAGATCGAAGTTTATGTTGACGATATGATTGCCAAATCCCAGACGGAGGAAGAGCATCTCGTGAATCTGCTGAAGTTATTTAAAAGGCTTAGGAAGTTCAGGCTGAGACTGAACCCTAATAAGTGCACCTTCGGGGTGAGATCGGGTAAACTGCTGGGGTTTATCGTAAGTGCAAGAGGAATAGAGGTCGATCCTGCTAAAATAAAAGCGATCCAAGAAATGTCGACGCCTAAAACAGAGAAAGAGGTGTGCGGGTTTTTAGGGAGGTTGAACTACATCGCCCGGTTCATCTCTCACCTAACTACTACGTGTGAACCATTATTCAAGCTGTTGAAGAAAGATCAAGCTGTAATGTGGAACGAAAATTGTCAAAAGGCGTTCGATAAAATAAAGCAGTATTTGCAGGAGCCTCCTATCTTGATACCCCCAGTGGCAGGGAGACCCTTGATTATGTATTTGACAGTTCTTGAGAGAAGCATGGGTTGTGTTCTCGGTCAACACGACGAGACAGGAAGAAAAGAGCATGCGATCTACTACTTGAGTAAGAAATTTACAGATTGTGAATCTCGATACTCAATGCTTGAGAAAACTTGTTGCGCGCTAGCCTGGGCCGCCAAGCGTTTGAGGTAATACATGCTGAATCATACAACCATGCTCATCTCGAAGATGGATCCTATCAAATATGTATTCGAAAAGCAGGCGTTGTCAGGGAGAATTGCCCGTTGGCAGATGGTCTTGACTGAATATGACATTCAATACGTCTCGCAAAAGGCTATAAAAGGGAGTGTGTTGTCTGAGTATCTGGCGGAGCAGCCTATTGAAGATTACCAATCGATGAGGTTTGATTTTCCTGACGAGGATATCATGTACCTAAAGATGAAAGATTGTGAAGAGTCGTTGCCAGACGAAGGACCAGAGTTGGGTTCCAAATGGAAGATGATATTCGACGGAGCTGTGAATGCTTACGGTAGCGGAATAGGGGCAATCATCACTACGCCACATGGGTCGCACATCCCGTTTACTGCCCGATTGACCTTTGCCGTTACCAATAATGAAGCCGAATACGAAGCTTATATAATGGGGCTTGAAGAAGCCATTGATTTGCGAATCAAACATCTGTACGTATACGGAGACTCAGCTCTGGTGGTGAATCAAATAAAAGGGGAATGGGAGACGCGTCAGCCCAACTTGATACATTACATGAACTATGCAAGGAGATTGTTGCCTTTCTTTGACAAGGTTGAGTTGCATCATGTACCGCGGGCAGAGAATCAAATGGCTGACGCCCTGGCCACTTTGTCTTCCATGTACAAAGTCAACTTCTGGAACGAGGCTCCCCGAATCATTATCTCTCGGCTTGACAGACCAGCTTTCGTATTTGCTATTGATGAAGCATCCGACGACAAACCGTGGTATTTTGATATCCTTAATTTCCTGAAGAATAAAGAGTATCCGGCTGGGGCATCCAGTCAAGATCAGAAGAGTCTTAGGAGATTAGCGGGTAATTTCTATTTGAATCCGGATGGCGTCTTATACAGAAGAAACCACGATTTGATGCTGTTGCGTTGTGTAGACGAGAAAGAGGCGAAGTTGCTCATGGAGGAAATACACGAAGGTGCCTTTGGTACGCATGCTGGTGGGCATGCTATGACGAGAAAGCTGCTGAGGGCAGGTTATTTTTGGCTGACTATGGAAACTGACTGTTTCAAGTTTGCGAGGAAGTGCCACAAGTGCCAAATCTATGCTGATAAGATCCATGTGCCTCCGAGTCCTTTGAATGTAATGTCATCGCCATGGCCATTCTCGATGTGGGGAATCGATATGATTGGAAAGATCGAGCCGACAGCTTCTAACGGGCATCGGTTCATCCTAGTAGCAATCGATTATTTCACCAAGTGGGTAGAAGCGGCGTCGTACGCAAATGTAACGAAGCAAGTGGTGGCTAGATTCATCAAGAGAGATATCATTTGCCGATATGGGATCCCCGAGCGGATAATCACGGACAACGGTTCAAACCTGAACAACAAAATGATGAAGGAGCTCTGTCAGAATTTCAAGATCGAACATCACAACTCCTCCCCTTACCGACCCAAGATGAATGGCGCTGTCGAAGCGGCCAATAAGAATATCAAGAAGATCGTTCAGAAAATGGTGGTGACCTATAAGGATTGGCACGAGATGCTACCTTTCGCTTTGCACGGTTATCGTACGACGGTACGCACATCAACCGGGGCAACCCCGTTCTCGTTAGTATACGGAATGGAAGAGGTATTACCATTGGAAGTTGAGATCCCTTCTCTGAGGGTATTGCGAGACGTTCAGCTAGACGAGGCAGAATGGGTGAAAGACAGGTTGAACCAACTGAGTTTGATGGATGAGAAGAGGCTAGCTTCTCTAGCATACGGTTGTTTGTACCAGAGTCGAATGAAGAAAGCATATGATAAGAAGATACATCCGTGAAGCTTTCAGACGGGCGACCTTGTGCTGAAAAGGATTCTCCCGCCGCAGGCAGATCACAGGGGCAAGTGGACCCCCAACTACGAAGGGCCATACGTTGTCAGGAAAGTCTTTTCAGGAGGAGCGTTGTTGTTGTCCACCATGGACGGTGAAGACTTCACGTCGCCTGTGAATTCGGACGCAGTTAAAAAATACTTTGCTTAAAATAGACCAGCTGGACAGAAAAAAGAGAGTCCAGGCAAAAATGGGGCATCCTGGCGAACCAAAAATAGAATGAAAGGTTCGGGCAAAAGTTAGGGATAAAATTGAAAAATGTACACCCGCGAAGTTGAAAACCTACACTGGGCGGCTTCGGCAAAAAATGGTATCCCGGTGAACTGAAAACCCGTAAAGGGCGGTTCACGCAAAAGTTAGGGATGTGAAAAGCAAATGACTGCGGTCCGAATGTGATATTACAGTGAGCATCAGTGCGGTAGAATATACCTGAGGGGTCGATTATCAGATACAATCTCTTCGGAAGTGTGGATACCGGGAAAGCATTAGAGTCGGACGAGTCATGGGAGGATCAGTTCGTGGTGTTCGTCTGCATCCCGTTGCCGACATGTGTACAAAATTTAATTTGTCAAAATATTTATGCTTCTTGTGCATACTTGTATATCTGCTTTGCGTAGCTTCCTCTTTTCAGGAGTTACATCCCGTGTACAAAAAAAATTCTGCCCATTCAGGGGCCCAATCAATAAAATATGTTATTCAGTACTTGATGCTGGTTCTTTACTATTTTGTGCATGATAAAACGCCTAAGTTTACTAAAACTAGCAGGTGTATAACATCACTGGCCCTTGCCAACAATTGCTAAAGCTTTGAATTAACTGAAAATAACGTCACTAACCTGAATCGATTTGGTTGCATAGGCTTGTCTTGTCTTGTTTGTGTTGTTGCAGGTTTCATAGCCGTACGAGGAAGATGATCAAAAGATTGCAATAACGAAAGACTCGACCCCCACGCAGGTCATGCATGTGCTTCCTGAAGAAGGATCGAATTCCCTAGCTGGTCGTAGCTTATCCAAAGGACATGCTCCAGCAAAGTCATTTATCCTCAGCAGAGTTTGGCGATTCCTAGATTGAAGGCTATATTCAGACAGTGCATCTTAAGCAGAGTGGTTTAGTCGCAGAAGATTAGTGTTTGTGAGCTGTATTCAGACAGTTTACCTTTCCCTGCAGGGTCATTTACTCTCTCCCAGCGGAGTCAGTTGATTTTCCCTAAGAGAACCGTTCGTCCCCAGCGGAGTTCTCTTTCCAGCAAGTATTTTCATTCCTCCCAGTGGAACTCGAAGATTAAGGCTCTCCCCGGCAGAGTCGGTGTGGCGCATTGGCATTTATTTTGTCAAAATACCGCGTGATATTCGTTCACTTTCCAGCAGAAGTCCAATCATACCAGGCGCAGCTGTTATTCTCCAGCAGAGTTATATTCCCCAGCAGGGTATTACTTCAATGAGGTGTTTGGTTCAAGTTCCTAATTTCCCAGCTGAGTCGACTTCACTCTTCCAGCATTTATTTTGCTGGAACGATTCTGTAGCATCTGGCTATCCCCAGCGGAGTTGGCATTATCTTTAGCGTTTATTTTGCTGAAGCAGCTCCTGTATCTCAGCAGTTCGAGTCTGCATTTGCATTGGCATATAGTGTCATCCACTAAATGAAAAAGCGTAGCATTTCCATGTCAAATGGAACATTGCATCATTGACAAACGCATGCATTGTGAAACATAAACCAGGTTGGCTAACCTTTTGTTTCAAGTATTGTTTCTCTTGCAGGTAGAGAGAGCCCTCGCTCAGGTGAATCAATAAACATTCGAAGTCTCGGCATGAAACATTCAATGATAATGTCAGTTTCGGCAGTATTCCCCACAGAGTCAGCAGGATAAGTTTCTCTTTGTCCCCAAGCAGAGTTACTTATTTCCCCGCCAGGGTTTCTTGTTGAAGTTTCTCTAGTCCGACCAGCGGATTGTTTCCTTCAAAGTTGTTGTTACATCAGCATTAAAAGGGTTTCAGGAATCAGAATTTCAGAGGCCACCGCCGGTTATCAGGGCAGGCGTCCAGTAGTTTGATTTCCAAATATCCCCAGTAGAGTCCGCTTCAAAATCGCTGTCACGTCAGTGCTAAGAAGTTTTGTGGTTTGGGACCAATGGAAGGATGAGTCCTGACGTGGACAATTTTCTTGACAGGCTTTCTTTGTGCTAGAAAAGTGGGGGTCCTAACGTGGACAGATTTATTTCCTCATGGTTGATAAGAGGTGTTAGTCCTGGCATGGACAGGTTTGATTTCTCAGAATTGTTGGAATGTGGAGTCCTTACGTGGACATTTCTTCCAGTTTGGTGATATGTGTTAGTCCTAACGTGGACAGCTTCGAGTTCTCGGTATTGATTGAGTGTGGAGTCCTGACGCGGACAAAGTTGGTTACTCTTCGTGTGGGTGTCCTGACGTGGACAATTTATTTCCAGCAGATAGCTCTACTCGTAATGGTGAAAAGGGTGTCCTGACGTGGACGAGTTTGTAGTTCTTTGGGATGACAAGATGTGAGAGTCCTGACATGGACAAAATTTATCCTTCTTCGTGTTGTTGGCACAGTGTGTGTCCTGACGTGGACAAAGTCTTATTTCCCCAGCAAGTCGAAGACGCGCAAGTCCTGACGTGGACAAATCAAGACGAAACGTGAGTCCTGACGTGGACAGGTTTATTCCTTACGTGGAAAGAGAAGTTGTTTCCTTACGTGGAAAAGTTTAGTCCTGACGTGGACAGGTCAAAGTTTGATTCCTAACGTGGAAAGATCGCATTCCTTACGTGGAAAGAGTGGAGTCCTTACGTGGACAGATCAAGTTGGTTTCCTGACGTGGAAAGAAGATTTATTCCTTACGTGGAAAGTTTAGTCCTGACGTGGACAGATTCAGATCAAAGTTTGATTCCTTACGTGGAAAGATAGTATTCCTTACGCGGAAAAAAGAAATTATTCCTTACGTGGAAAAGAAGTTGATTCCTTACGTGGACAAATCAGAAGTGGTTTCCTTACGTGGAAAGATGACGATTCCTCACGTGGAAAGATTGGAGTCCTGACGTGGACAAACTAAGATAAGATTGTATTCCTTACGTGGAAAGATTGGAGTCCTTACGCGGACAGAGCAAAGAAAGTTTGTATTCCTTACGTGGAAAGATTGAGTCCTTACGTGGACATATCAGATTCATTCCTTACGTGGAAAGATTGAGTCCTTACGTGGACATATCAAGTGGGAGTCCTTACGTGGACAGATCGAGGTTGTTATTCCTGACGTGGAAAAGAGATGTATTCCTGACGTGGAAAGGAGAGTTTATTCCTAACGTGGAACGGTTATTCCTTACGTGGAAAGGTGAGTCCTAATGTGGACAAAGTTATTCCTAACGTGGAAAAGGAGAGTTTATTCCTAACGTGAAACGGTTATTCCTTACGTGGAAAGGTGAGTCCTAACGTGGATGATGTTATTCCTAACGTGGACGGTGTTATTCCTAACGTGGAAGAATTTATTCCTAACTTGGACGATTTATTTCTGACGAGAAGGCAGACGAGCCATCCCCAGCAAAGTTGTTGAAGTTTTCCGAATTGACGAAGCAGGCGTCCTGACGTGGACAATGTTCTATCTCTGCAATGATAAAGTCTTTTTCAGGCTGATAAAAATAATCCCCGCACGAGATCAGTGGGTTGCCATAACAGTCAGATTCAGTTGATGAAAATAATCCCCAAGCAGTGGCGCAGTTTATTTCTGCGGTTGGCAAATTTCCGGGTTCTTAGTATTCAACTGTCTCGTACCTCGAATGTTTGAAGGCCATTCGCTCTTCACTCAATCGGGTCCAAGTCGCTTGAATAGGGGCAGCTGTTGCACCCTAAAATTTGCTCAACCTTATTCACTTGGTTTATGTTTCAATATCATTAGCATTTGCATATAGAGGCATGTACATAGTCTAATCATCTGCATAGCATAAGCATAGCAAGTCATCCAACAGGGGACCAATCATTATTCTCATCTATATGATCCTATCAAGAGGTTATTATCCAAATTCAATCTCATTCAAGTCATCAGAAAGAATTTGAAAGCTGGGAAGTCAATAGATCAAGCAAGTGCATCCATCTCCTATCTGAGGGTATCTGGGGATCATCAAGGAAAGTGTGAGTTGTGGGCTGAGCATGGAGAGTATGTGGGCATCATGGGAGATTTAGAAAGTCATCTGGAGAAGGAGACAAGTCATTGGTATGATCATAAGTATTGCAGTTGAAGACAGTCAACTAGGGTTTCATCTGGGTCAACCCTGGGTCAACTCTAGGTCAATTGACTGATTGAAGGGCATTAAGGGCTATTGGAGAGATGTGGGGTTCATCATTTGACATGTAAAGAAGGATATGGTGATATTCTAAGAAGAAATCAGGAGAAATCAAGGAGAAGAGGAGTTTCTAAATTAGGGTTTCTGTGTAAAATCCCCTAATTTAGGTCAAATTTCCAAGCAAGATAAGTCAAAATGCAAGCTTCAAATGGATCCTGGACAACATGAAACTTGTAGAGGATATCAAGACCTTTAATTTGAGTGGTGGAAGACATCAAGGAGATTTATAGAACTCAAGTTATGGTCCTTGCAAGTTACAGGTCATCTGAGGTATCTGAAATTTTGTCTGTGAAAGTGACTTGACTTCCAAGCAATTTTTACCCCTCAAGGATATTTCAAATGAATTTATGGTCAACATAAGAGTTGTTCCTCATTGTCTTATCTTTCTATAATGGTATAGTATGCCTTCATATGATTTGTGGAACTCTATTTATGGTCTTGGCAAGCAAAGGGTATTTTGGTCATTTGAGAATTATAGGTCATTTCAAGCCTATGCCCAAAACTCATACAAGGATGCTTCAAATGGAAAACTTTACAACATCAAACTTGTTCCAAATGACATTTTGAGTCTAGAAAAGTGACCATGAGAGATTGGAAAGATTCATAGCACAAGGTTTCAAAATTGTTGGATTTAATGAATAAAAATGACCTAAAAAATGAGATTTTTCATATTTTGGCCAAATGAGGTGAAATTATAGGTTATTTTGAATGGAAAAACCATTTTGAGAACATTGGCTGAAGTAGAATTTTGAGCTTGGTTCAAGTTTTGGAAGTTATTCAAGGTTGCTTATAATGGAAGAAACATAAGCCAAATCCAAGGGAAATCACACATGGGAAGTTTCTCCAAGCTTCTAGGAGGTTCTAATGACATGTATATATTGAATGGAGAGGGTTCATGCCATGGTTGGTGATCACATTTACTCAAAACCACAAGTTTCATACACTTTCTCTCATTTGCAAAATCAATCCAAACTCTCTCAAATTCTCATCAATTTGCATCATTCTTGATCTGTTCTTCATCATCATCATCCAAGGATCATAATTCACACATTCATTTGGTAAATTGAAGGAGGAATCGTGCCACACACTTCCATCATCCAAGAAGCAAGAAACTTGGAATTGCAAGATCCAAGAGGTTTGAGTCCAATTCATTGCATACAAAAGTCAAGAACAAGCTCACTGATCAAGTTCAGACCATTGCAAGCATCAGATTCAAGGATCTCCATACCTGTTTTCCTCATCAAACCAGGTTGGTATCTCCATTCTAATTGATTGAATTAGCTAGCATGTTAGGGAATTGTTAGTATAGAACGGTTAAGATAGGTTAGATGATGGATTGTGCAAAGTCTGAAGAAGTTTCATGAAGGTTGATCATGGTGTACCAATTCTGTTGAAGCTTGTAACTCATAGGTTATGGCGCTATAATCTTGAATAATTAGCTCATAATGATCAGCATAAGATGTGGATTAGTTTAGGGCAAGAATTAGAGAGAATTGGAAGAAGTGATATCAGGTGATCATGGTGGATTCATACTGTTGTGATTATCGGGTTCAATTATTTGGTGAGTTTTAGAAGGAGATATTGGTATGGCTGTATAGAGGGGAAGAAGGGGAGCAATTTTGTTCTTGACATCGAATGAATCCATGGAGAGACGAGGGAGAACAGAGGAGTGTAAGATTTCATGCATGGTTAGGGTTTTCATGACTTAGGGTTGCTGGAGGTTGAAGACAACTTGTGAGCCGCACGATGTGATATTTGACTTTGACTGGGGACTAAAATCAATGGCCACGATCAAAAGAAGAAACGGAGGGAAATTCAAATGGTGCAACGCACCGTTTCATTAAAGCAATCAGACTGGGCTCAGAAATTGTTGCTATGCACACCCCACGAACCAAGGCCCATTTCCATTTCAACTGAAATATTTGCTTTTTACACCGTTTTCTGTTTTTTTAATTTTTTGTTTACTTTCTGAGTGCATATGGGCCCAGACACGCTTGCTATGCGCGCCCCCCAGTCTGGGCCCAGTTCATTTTTCAATTGGTTTTAGTTGCTTGTTGCACCCCTTTCCATTTAATTCTCATTTTATTTCTTTCAAAAAATATTAATTCTTTAAAAAATCATAAAAAATAGAAAAATGCTAGTTTTTAATTGGTTGTTTTTTCACATTACTCATAATTTTGTCAAGAAAATTATCATACAAAAAAATTAATAGTTCTTTTTATTTTCATATTTTTGGCATATTTTCATTTTAATTAGGTGTAAATAATATTTTGTTTAGTACATGAATTTGTTAATTTTTGTTCTAATAGTTGCTTTAATATTTTTCACCCATTCTTTTTAGGTTGATTAGTAGATAAGATTAGCTTGTACATACAATTTAGTTCACATTTTTAGGACTTAATTTTAGGTGATTAGTTTAGGTGAGAACAACATGAACAAAATTAGGGTTTAAGTGATAACTTAGGAGAATTGAATCATTTCCCTTATGACTTAGAGATTGAATATTTTAGATATGGGACTATAGGGACTATGGGTAGTTATTAGATCCCTTAGAAATCACTATGATTCCCCTACTGCTATTAGTATATTACTGTCTATATTTGATTGATTGGTGTGGTGTGCCCTCTGGGGATTATTGTTTGTCTGTATGGGTATTGGGATTGCTTGGGGATTGGGAGAGCTGAAGGCTTGGGATGATGGAGCCATTGGAGATCCAGAGACTGAAGACCAACTTCCAGAGTTGAAGAGGAGATTCTCGCTAGCAGCTGTTGAGGAGACTAGGGTTTAGGAGCTAGGCAGAGCTCTAGATTAGAAAGCTTGTTTCTCAAACATGGAATGCCTTGTCTGCATCCATCCTTTCCCTATGATTCAAAGTCTCTTTCAAATATCCACCTCCTTCCTTTGGAAGGATCAGTGAATATATTTGAAAGATAGAACTTTTGAGGGAAAATTGTCTATATAATGTTAACAGTTAATGAACCACCCTTGGTAGGTAATTGACTGTCTAACATTCATTCACTTCATTTGGTTGACTAATATTCCTCCTGGAGATTGAGACTTGAAGAAAAGCCATTGCAGATGGAAGATTGATGATCAAGACCTTGCTTGAAGGCTGTGGAGATGGAGATTGATGCTTGCTGAAGCTTGAAGACAGATGTTGATTCAGAGCTGCTGATGCTGTTTATTTTTTGCTGTATTTCATTTCTGATGTATTGATTGGTTTTCTGGACTGTATTGTTTGTTGTTTACCCTGTTGGGTTGAAAGTGAAGTCTGTTCACTTTTGCCTATTGTTTTCTAGGTTCGAGGTTGAGTGGGACTCCCTTGCCTCGCTTGTATTGCTGCATCCATGCATTTTACTGCTTTATTGTATATATCTGCTATTGTTTCTGTTTCCGTCTATTCCATTAGGATCTTTGTTTCTCTTTGCGCAAGAGAGGAGCATGATAGACTTTAGGTCTTAACCCATGCATGATAACATTAGGTTAGTTTGATTCCCTTCGCAACCGTAGGTTAGAGTTCTGTCTCTTCTTCCTCAAAACAAACAGAAAATACAATAAAATTTCAAACACAATAAAAGACACTTCTTCCGTAAAAGAATGTGAACTCATCAAGACGTCATTTTTGTCCGCTTGGACTGCTAACCAGAAAACCTTTTTCAGAAGGAATAAAATCAACCAAGACAGACTTGTGTCGTACGAGGCCCGAACTACGTTTGCTCTGATCTTTCATGCTGTATGAAAGTACGTAGGCATAGGATGCGATATCCTAGCGAGCAACCTTCCCCTCCTTTCCCGTAGGTAGGCGAACTACGTTGACTCTGATTTCTCGTTCCAGACGGGAATACGTATGCATAAAGTGCGATACTTTGCCGAGTCATTTTATTTTCTTTTTAACCCCTGACCCTGTAGAGTAGATAGAATAACAATCCATACCCGAAAACAAGCGTGGATCCCGTCGAGTACGATGGACGTGAGGGGTGTTAATACCTTCCCCTTGCGTAACCGACTCCCGAACCCAGGTTTTGGTTGCGATGACCATCCCTTTTCCCGTTTTTTGCGAGGTTTACCTCGAGCGTTTCCTTTCCCTCCCGTGGGATAAATAACGCACGGTGGCGACTCTTCTGTCAGCCGGCGCCGATTTTCGCAGTAGCGACAAGCACCAACCTTCATCTTCATGAATAGCTCCTATCTTCAAGCCCTAAACTTCAACAAGCTACTAGTTTAAACAAGCTCAAACCCCAGCCACTAAACAGCTTCAACCAGCTCCTAACTTCAACAAGCTTCAAACTTCAACAAGTAACCAGCTTCAACAAGCAAACAAAACCCTAGCTTCAACGAGCAACCTCATCTTTTCCTTTACCAAGCCTCAACAATCACCTCCAAGGGAGAATCATTCAACAAGATCAGGTTATAATGTTAAGAAACTTAATGACAACCAAAGGAAATCACTAAGAACTTAACATTGCAAATGAAAGGTATCCTCAAAGTTCTACTCACTTGGGCATACCACTCATCCCTCCTAAGGAGAGATGGAGCTTCCCAAGGAGGACTTTATGTCATTGGATAGAATAGAGGCAAACAATGCACTCTATGTTTAAAAAAAGAAGCAAAACTAGTCTAATGCTCTTCCTAAAACCCTAGTTTTCCTAAGCTCCTGACAAGCACTCCACAAGATGAGAAAACCTTCACATCCAAGCTCCTTCAAGCTCTCCAAAGCACCTTCAATTTGTCTTCATCTTCACCCAAGCTCAAAAGCAACACCACCCTAATCTAAGGGGAACTATTGAATTAAACTAGCCAAATTAGTTCATCAGAAACACCTAGAAGTTAGTTCTAAAACTAATTCTACTTAAAATACCAAAGGGGATTTTAAAATCCTACAAAAAATTCTAAGGGTTCCTAAACCTCTTAAGAATCTCTCATACAAAAACCAGGGGGTTAGCCGTTCATTTGGACCTAAAAATGTGTCCTAAACCTAAAGGTATCATCTTAAAACCCAAATTCTAAACCACCTATTGTTTAATGCTCAAACTAGCCTAAAATTATCTCACAAAATTACGAGAATATTACTGTGGGTACATGAATATCTAACCTAACTAGCCCAAAAAGAATCAACTCAAAATTCATCACCAATCATCCACAATAAAATCAGCAAGAACACATGTCAAACAAATTGAAAATAAAACCAATAAAAATGCAAAAAATACAATTAAATTCTAAAATGCATGAATTACTAATTTCTTAATTTCCTAAACTTCTAGACTCTCTAAAGAGTCAGGGGGAAAAAACTTGGATTAAAAAGATTAATTTTTCTATTTTTTATAATTTTTTATAGTCAGCATGTAAAACAGAAAAATAAAAGAGAATAAGATAAGAACATGAATATAAAGGCAAATGAAAATAAAGTGGAATAAAATCAGAAATGCACATGCCAGGATTCGAACAGGGGACATGAAGGGCGTGGTGGCTGAGTTGGCGCGCCACCTCAATTAATGAGGTGGTGATGTGGCCGCGTACGTGGATCATTCTGGAGCGTTAGATGATGTGACTTTGTCAAGCTTGCTGCGTGATCCAACGGTCGCTGTGCGTCTTCTCCAATTAACTTGAAAAATGAGAAAAAATTCAGCAATTGAAGAACACGGCTGCCGGCGGTGAAGGGGGTGTAGCCGGAAAATTTCCAACTCCTCTATCTCTCTCAATACTGCACCAAATGCGATGTTCTTTAGACGAATCTTGTGGGATTTTTCGAGAGGAATCCAAATATGCCCTTGTTTTCCACTGAAATGGCCTCTAACTCAAAAACCGTATATGAATATCAAACTTTCAAGAACACCAAATTGTTATAAAAACCATCTTTTTTGTACTAGAATCCATGTAGGAGATGAGAGCAATGTAATGCAACAACAATAATGCAAGAAAGACTCATAAATCATGAGTTATGGTGAATTCTTTATACCTCCGAAAATGACTCTTGTGAGCTTTAATGGAGCACGAATTTCTTTGGAAAATTATGTAGAAACATTCAACAATCCATGGTAGAGGTATTAGGATGAAGGAGAATGCTTGAATTGGTGAAGAAAATGAAAATCAATTTTCACTTGGAGCTTACTTTTCATGTTACTACAACCATGGTGTTGCACTAAAAACTTCTCAAAAATTGATGGAAAAATTCTATGGAGTATATTGAATATATTTGCAATGAAAGAATGGACAAAAAATGGGAGAAAGAAAGAATTGAAAAAAAAGTGAAAATTCAAAGTATGTGAAAGTGTGGGAAAATGGAAAAAATGATGGGAGAATTTTTTTGCCTTGATCTTTGGTTTTTATATGCCTTGCATCATAAGGAATGCTTAAAGCCCATAATAGTCCTTTGTTTCTAAGCCCAAGCCCAATATCCATTATGCTACTTAGTTGTGAAGAAAACTTGAAATAGGTCATGATAAAAGCTCCAAATGAAAAAAGTAATGTTGCCATTGTCTTTAGAATTTGATTTCTAGTCAAAAAATGTAGTCACTTGCCATGTTTAGGACTTATAACTCAAAAATCACAATTTCCTTCTTTGATTCATTTAAAATCCTTCCCTTTTTTAGGCCATTTTGAGTGACTTTTGATATAAGCTCATTCAATCCAACATGAATTCACATTTGACCTAAAAACATCATTTTAAGCACATTCCATGTTGAACAATTTTTCATTTGAGGAGTGGAAGGTGGAGATTTTGGCACATGCTTGAAAACAACCTATAATCACAAATGCCCAAAATACCCCTAGATTACCAAGATCATAACTTGAGTTCCATAAATCCCCTTGAGGACTTCTAGTACTCAAATTAAAGGTATTGAGATGTTCTACAAGTTTCATGTTGGCCAAAGATCCATTTGAAACTTTTATTTTGACTTACGTGGCTTTGAAGTTAGGCACTAAACAGGGGATTTTACAATAAAACCCTAATTTAGCAACTTCCCACATTCTTGATCTTCTTTGCTTAACCTTGGAACAACACCACACATGTATCAACATACCAATTCATGCATCCCATGACCTCAAGGTAGGCTTTGATGCTTTCCCACTACTCAATTGAACTAGGGTTGACCCAGATGAAACCCTAGTTGACTGCACTTTAAATGTGGCTCTCGTACTTGAATCAATGACTTGTCTCAGCTTCAATAAGGCCCTCTAGACATCCCATGAGATCCATACACACCTCACATACCCATTCCATGCGTCTCATCCCCCTGATGATTCTCAACATTCCTCAAGATAGGAGCAAAACCCACATGTAGGCACTCAAGCTTCTCCAGACTTCAAATCTCTTCTTGATGACTTGAATGACTTCTCAATCTTAGATAACACCTCTTGATAGGCTCTTCTCTTGATAGACACCTTTGATCCCCTGTTGGAGGCATGCTATACTATGATATGAAAATGATTAGACTGTGTACATGATGTAACTATGCAAATGAAATGCAATGAAACACAAATCAGGCAAGAAAAGGTTGAGCAAATTTTGGGGTGCAACAGGGAGGAGTTTCCACTCCGGTGAGATGTTATAATTGCGGTGAAGCAGGACATCATGCTCCTGAGTGTAAGAGCGTTGAGCTGAAGTGTTTCAAGTGTGGCAAGCCAGGCCACAAAGCTCTTGAATGCAGAAGCGGTGCAAATGTGACTTGCTACAACTGTGGTGAGCAAGGGCACATTAGTACCAAGTGTGAAAAGCCAAAGAAGACTCAAGGGAATGGGAAAGTGTTTGCTCTATCAGGACCGGAGACTGCTAGTAAAGATCGATTGATCTGAGGTACGTGCTTCATTAATGGTATACCTTTGATTGCTATAATTGATAATGGAGCTACACATTCTTTTATTTCTTTGGATTGTGTTAAGAGATTAAGTCTTGAGTTGTCTGTTATGAGTGGTGGTATGGTTATTGATACTCCTGCTATGGGTTCGGTAACTACCCCGTATGTGTGTTTGAATTGTCCGTTGAGTATTTTAGTGTGTCTTCACTTAGATCAACTTGATGATATTCTTGGGATGAATTGGTTGGAATTCAATCGTGTCTATATTAACTATTTTGACAAAACGGTTATTTTTCCTAAACCTGGTAATGAAGAAGACTTGTTTATGACTGCTAAGCAAGTGAAGGAATCAATGCAAGATGGTGCGAAGGTATTCATGTTGATGGCAACTTTGAGCATTGGTGAAAGTGGAACAATTGATACTTTACCAATTATCTGTGAATTTCCAGAAGTTTTTCCTAATGAGATAAGAGATTTACCGCCGGAACAAGAAGTGGAGTTTACGATCGACTTAATTCCTGGAACTAGTCCGATATTGATGGCTCCATATCGTATGTCCGCATCAGAATTGAAAGAGTTGAAGAGTCAACTTGAAGATCTACTTGAAAAGAGGTTTATTCGTCTGAGCGTGTCACCGTGGGGTGCACCAGTGTTGTTGGTTAAGAAGAAAGAAGGTTCTATGAGACTCTGTATGGACTACAGACAATTGAACAAGGTGACTATCAAGAATAAGTATCCACTACCGAGGATTGATGATTTGATGGATCATTTGGTTGGTGCGAGTGTGTTCAGTAAGATAGATTTGAGATCTGGGTATCATCAGATTCGTGTGAAGGCCGAGGATATTCAGAAGACTGCTTTTAGAACGAGGTATGGACATTATGAGTATTCTGTGATGCCATTTGGTGTGACAAATGCACCAGGTGTATTTATGGAGTACATGAACAGGATTTTCCATCCTTATTTGGACAAGTTTGTGGTGGTGTTCATTGATGATATTTTGATTTATTCGAAGAGTGAAGAAGAACATGTCGAGCATCTGAGGATTGTGTTATCCGTGCTGAAAGAGAAGCAGTTATATGCTAAACTTTCTAAGTGTGAATTTTGGTTGAAGGAAGTGAGTTTCCTTGGTCACGTGATTTCGAGTAGAGGTATTGCAATTGATCCGTCGAAGGTTGAAGCGGTATCGCAATGGGAGACTCTGAAATCAGTTTTTGAGATTAGAAGTTTTCTTGGTTTGGCGGGATATAATCGGAAATTCATTGAAGGATTTGCCAAGTTATCTGTACCGTTCACGCAGTTGACTAGGAAAAGTCAAGCTTTTTTTTGGGATGCAATGTGTGAAGGAAGTTTTCAAGAGCTTAAGATAAGGTTGACGACAGCTCCTGTTTTGATTTTGCCAAATCTGACAGAACCCTTTGTTGTGTATTGTGATGCTTCTTTGATGGGTTTGGGAGGTGTGTTGATGCAAGATAAACAAGTTGTGGCTTATGCTTCGAGGCAACTCAAAGTGCATGAGAAGAATTATTCGACGCATGACCTAGAGTTGGTCGCCGTTGTATTTGTGCTGAAGCTTTGGAGGCATTATTTGTTTGGTTCGAGATTTGAGGTATTTAGTGATCATAAGAGTTTGAAGTATCTCTTTGATCAGAAAGAATTGAATGCAACGCAGAGGAGATGGTTAGAACTTATGAAGAATTATGATTTTCGTTTGAATTACCATCTGGGTAAAGCGAATGTGGTAGCTGATGCATTGAGTAGGAAATCGTTGCATATGTCGATGATGATGGTGAAAGAGTTGGAATTGATTGAGCAATTTCACGATTTGAGCTTGGTATGTGAGAAGACTTCTTACGGAGTTAAGCTTGGTATGCTAAAGCTTACTAGTGGTATTCTTGACGAGATTCGAGAAGGACAGAGATCTGATTTGGGTTTAGTTGATCGGTTGACTTTGATCAATCAAGGTCAAGGTGGTGATTTTTGGATTGATGGAAATGGCATCATGAGGTGCCGTTATAGAGTTTATGTTCCTGACGTTGTTGACCTGAAGAAGAGTATTCTTGAGGAAGGGCATCGTAGTGGATTGAGTATTCATCCGGGTGCTACTAAGATGTATCAAGATTTGAGGAAAGTATTTTGGTGGCCTCGTATGAAGAAGGATATTGCCGAGTTTGTGTATTCTTGTTTGACTTGTCAGAAGTCAAAGATTGAACATCAGAAACCGGTGGGTTTGATGCAACCGTTGTTTATTCCTGAGTGGAAATGGGATAACATTTCTATGGATTTTGTGTCTGGTTTACCTAGAACACCAAGTAATTTCGAATCTATTTGGGTTATTGTGGATAGAATGACTAAATCTGCTCACTTTATTCCTATGCGAATGGATTACCCGTTGGAGAGATTGGCAAAGTTGTACATTGATAGGATTGTCAGTTTGCATGGTATTCCATCTAGCATTGTGTCAGATAGAGATCCGAGGTTTACTTCGAGATTTTGGGAGAGTTTGCAAAGTGCTTTGGGTACGAAGTTGAGTTTGAGTTTAGCTTATCATCCGCAGACCGATGGTCAGACTGAGAGGACGATTCAGTCACTTGAGGATCTTTTGAGAGCTTGTGTGTTGGAGAAGAGGGGAGTTTTGGATAACTACTTACCTTTGATTGAATTTACTTGCAACAACAGTTTTCATTCGAGTATTGGTATGGCACCGTTTGAGGCATTGTACGATAGACGATGTAGGACGCCATTGTGTTGGTATGAGTCGGGAGAGAGTTCTGTGGTTGGACCCGAGATAGTCCAGCAGACTACCGATAAGATTAAGATGATTTAAGAGAAGATGAAGATTTCTCATAGTCGTCAAAAGAGTTATCATGACAAGAGGAGGAAAACGCTTGAATTTCAGGAGGGAGATTATGTGTTTCTTTGAGTCACTCCTATGACTGGTGTTGGTCGGGCATTGAAGTCGCGTAAGTTGACGTTGCATTTTATTGGTCCTTATCATATTTTGCAGAGGATAGGAGAGGTAGCCTATCGGGTTGCTTTACCACCGTCGCTTGCTAATCTCCATGACGTGTTCCATGTATCTCAGTTGAGGAAATACATTGCGAATCCGTCTCATGTAGTCCAAGTAGATGATGTGCAGGTGAGAGATAACCTGACTATGGAGACATCACCTATGCGGATAGAGGATCGGGAGTTGAAGCAACTTCGAGGCAAAGAGATTGCTTTGGTGAAGGTCGCTTGGGGAGGACCGGCTGGTGGAAATGCGACTTGGGAACTTGAGAGTCAGATGAGGGAGTCCTATCCCGAGTTGTTTGAATCAGGTAACATTTTCGAGGACGAAAATTCCTAAAGTGGGGGAGGGTTGTAACATCCCAATTTTCAATAATTAATTATTTACATTAATTAATTGATTTATTTGGATTGTTTATTTATTGGAATTATTGGTAGATAATTTGAGTGAAGAAATATGATGGAAGGAAATATAATAGAAAGACATATAAGGAAAAGTGGAAGGAAAAGGAAATGATAGAAACATAAGAGAAAGAGAAGAGAAAGAAAGAGGAAGAGGAGAAAAGAGAAGGAAAAGAAGGAAAAGCTTGGAAAGCTCAAGAACAACTTCTAGCTTTCGATTTAATCAAGGTAAGAGTGTGAAATATCATTATCTTGTCAATGTATATGATTATGTATGAATTGTTTGGATTGTTTGGATGTTTTTCTCCATTTTCAATTTTAGGGCATAAATGAGTTTAATCGATAGAATCGATGTTTGAAAGTTTAAAATCTGGAATAAATGGTGTAGACTAGTCGAGGATTGTTAGACTAAGAATACTGGGAATCGTTGGAATTGAATCGGGTGATTTGGGAGCTTCTGATGAATTTTGGACAGTTGGGGTTTTGAACATTGCAGACGTTCGCTAGCACCTTCGCTAGGCGAGCAGGTCGCGAGTGTTCGCTGTAGAGAGCTAGTAGCGAGTGGTCCCAGACATGGACAGAATGTAATTGACCCTCTTCGCTGGTAGCGAGCGAGGTAGCGAGGGGTTCGCTAGGCGAAGCCCCAGCGAGTAGGTAGTGAAGCCTTACAGTAGCTTCTATTTGCCTTCGCGAGCTTGTTCACTAGGCGAACAGGTAGCGAGTGTTCGCCAGGGACTCGCTAGGCGAGCAAGCCAGCGAGCGTGACAACATTCTCATTTCTTTGTGATTCTATCCAATGTTGATTGTTTGGTTCGATTGTGTTCAATCTTGATCTGAGATGAGTAATTTTGTGTTGTTATATATATGTTGTAGGTAGCCGTATGGCGTGAAGCCTAGATTGTGGAATCGATTGTGAAATGTGGTTTCTTTGACAAATATGTGCATTGTTTAAATTGATTAAAAATGCATGATGATTTATGATGAAGTTTGTTGCCGTTTGGCACAATGATGTGAATGCATATTGATTGTATGCGATTGTATGTGAAGAATGCATGAGAACATATTGTGAATATGTGTGCATTGTTTGATAAATATGGTGATGGTATTGGATTGTGAATGCATATTGATTGTATACAATATTGTGAATAATGCATGAGAACATATTGTGAATATGTGTGCATTGCTTGATAAATGTGATGATGTTGAAAGTATGAATACTTTGATATGATGTGTGAGTGTGCAATCATGTTATAATTCTTATGTGATTATTTATTTGAGAATGCATGAGATTAAGATGCAAGAACGGTCTTAAGTGCATTTGGTTGTTGATTGCATACGCATCATTTGGTCAAGAGGCAATGCTTGCTAGTTTCGTGGAGACAGTTGTTGCACCCCAAAATTTGACCAACATTTATTTATTCATCAAGTGTTTGAAAGTGGATACCTTCATCAGAAAGTTCAGAAGAATTGGTTGAAACCAGGGTTGTGGGTGCTCCTCAGATGATTCTGAGACTTTGAGAGTGAGCTTGAAGCTTTGAGAAAGTGTATGAGATGTCTTGAGAGCCATCATGAAGCCCAGAGAAGTCATTGTGCAAGAATTCAGAAGATTCAACCATGAATGGTAGAATTAGGGTTTTGATTGGGTCAACCCTAGATCAGCTGAAGATTTGGAGAAGGTTGAGACCTAATCCAAGGGCCATGAGATCATGTAATGATGCATAGAGATGTTATAAAGATGATTCCTAGACCAAATCATCATGATTGAGGAGTTTGAGAAGTTTTGAGTTAGGGTTTCTGAGGATTGTCAGTGAAAAAACCCTAATTTGATCCCTATCTTCCAGGCAGTTTTAGCTCTAGATGTGATTGATATCTCATCTTCCCCACAACATGAATGTTGTAGAGCTTGTTCTTAGATTTAATTTGAGTGGTGGAAGTCCTTGATAGGAGTAACAGAGCTCAGGTTATGGTTTTGGCAAATTACAGGTCAGCTGAGGTGTGTGAATCTGGGTCCTTGAAAGTCACCCAACTTGCAGACAACGTTTGCCCTAGTAGGATGATTCCTATGATTTCTTGGTAAACATGAATGTTGAAGGGAATCTTATTAGCTTTCTAGAGAGTACTAGAAGTCCTTGATAGGATTTGTAGAACTCAACTTATGGTTTGAACAAGACAGGGGTATTTTGGTCATTTGGCAGTTATGGGTCATTTTAAGCAAAGGCCATATCTCCTATTTCCAAGCCTCAAATGGAAAAACTCAAAACATCAAAGTTGTTAAAAATGGGATTTTAAGTCTAGAAAAGTGGTCATGAGTTATTGAAAGAGCTTGTAGCAAGGATTTACAAGATTGGATAAAAATGACCTAAAAATGGCTTATAAGTTGAAAAAGTTGAAGTTGGAAATTGGTTTAGGAGATGTACAAATCCAAAATGGGTCATCCAATATGTCATTTTGACTCCAAACAATATTTTAAAAACAATGGTTCAAGTAGAATTTTGATTTGAAGCTTAGAAATGGGGGTTACTTTGTAATTCTCATTCTTGCATAATAAGGCAACTTGATAAAACTTCACCAAAGGCAAGGAAGTGCATGTTTTTCACTCATTCTTTCTCAATATCTCTTGTAAGGAGATTTTAAAGTCAATTTGGCAAGCCTAAGGCATGAGATAATGGATATCCAATGTATCATTTCATGAGAAGTTCTAAAACTTTCCAAATGATTCCACAAGTTTCTAGATGTATCTAGATCATTCTTTTGATTGCTATAAGAAGGGTGAATCACAATGTGGCCAGGGTTGGTGATAATTGTTGGTGAGTGGTGAGGTTAGAGTGTGGAAAAGTAAGATTCTTCCATTTGCATTTCCATAACAAACTCTCTTTCTCTTCCATCTTCATTCATTTCTCCTCCGCAAACACACTACTCTGATCTTTAGGAGTAATTGCATACCAAATTGAAGGTAGATCCATGGAGGTTTGAAGCTGTTTTGAAGAATTTGCAAGAAGAGCATATTGAGATCAAACACAAGATTCAAGCCTTGTTCATCCATCTTGTTGCATACAGAATTCATATCTGCCATTGGAGATCAATCAGGGAAGGTTGCAGACATTGAATTGGGGTGAAACCACATCCACCATTAAAGTTTGACAGGTTGGTGATTTCAATCGTATCACCTTATTTATATGCATTTCACCATAGTTCTAGGTTTAGACTGGTTAAGCTAGGGTAGAGGACTATATTCTGAGGATTAGAGGAAGATCTATGAAGTTTCATGGCAGGGTGTTGATTCTTGGAAGAACAAGAACAAGCTGTTCAGTGAGTGTTAGCATGCATGGCATAGTTCAGAATGGTTAGGGTAGCGTGTAGAACAAGATTATATCAATGGATTTGAGTTACATCAAGATTGATAGCAGAGGAAAGAATTGAAACCCTAATGTTAGAGCTCTCTGTTAGGACGATACAAGAGGTTTCAGGGACAACTATTGGTATCATTGTGTTCAGGGTGATTGGTAGACCAAGTTTGCTTTTGGAATTTCTTGATTTCATACAGCCATCAGTGAGAACGAGCTTGAAGAAGATCCCTGCATGGATTAGGGTTTTCTGAAAACCCTAGGGTTTGTTTGGAGACGATGAAGCTCCACCGTTGGATGGTCTCAGATCCTTGACTTCTTCGCATGATCGCACGGCCCCAATTCAATTTCAAAAATAGAGGGAGTCTGAAGCGTATGAAACGCTGCGTTCCACTAATCCAAACGCACCGTTTTGGTTAATTGATAAACCTGGGCCTCAGCAAATGTTTCTATCCACACCTCCCACATTCCTGGCCCAATCAGAATGAACTGGGGCGCCCTACTTTTGACACCCCCTCCCCTTTATTTCTTATATTCTTTTATTTTAATTTCTTTCAATTTTCTAGCATATTCATAAAATCATAAAAAATCCAAAAATCAATCTTTTTTAATTCTTCTTTTTTTCACATAATCATGATTTTGTCTAGAAAATTAATAAAAAATAAAATTCCATTTTATTTTTAGTTTAGTATTTTTTTAGCATATTATTCTTATAAATGGTATTTTTAATGGTTTTAGTTGATACTTGATTTTGTACAATTTGTTTTAGGACTTTCCCTTAGGATTTTTGAGCCATTCTTTTTGGCATAGTTAGGTATTGAATCCTAGTTCATGTAGGATTTAATTCTTGATTTGTAGATTAAAATTTGATGTAGTTTGATTGCTTGACATTTAGGTGCTCAAATTAGGGTTTTAGGTTGTATAAGTAGATTTGAACCATTTTGTTTTGGGGTTTATAGGCCAAATTAGTGTATGGGGAATATATGGGTTAAGGGTAAGCATGTATAGAGTCCCCTAGAATTTTGCTAGAATATTGTATGGTGTTTTAGTATTTTTAACTGATTTTTGAATGTATGGTTAGCATGTGTGTTGCTTAAAGGCATAGTTTGTATTGTATTGTTTTCTTTTCTTCTCTTTTGAGTGTGTGAGCTTTGAAGATTGAGTTGAAGACCTTGTGGACCATCATTGAAGCTTTGAAGACCTTCCAGAGGAGTTTAGTTAGCTTTTGTTGTTTTGTCTATAGGATCATAAGTGCATAGGTAGAGCCTTAGATAGAATGCTTTTATTCAATAAACAAGGAGTGTCTTGTTCACTTCCTTCCTTCTCTGTGACATAAAGTCCTTTAAGGGTAATCACCTCTCTCCTTTGGAGGGATTAGTGACCCTGCCCTATAAGGTAGAACTTTGAGAGAGCCTTTCCCTTTGATGTTAAGTCCTCAATGGCATCCTTTGGAAGTCAGTGAGCACTGTAACATCCTCACCTCATCTTGTTGACTGAATCTTGTTTGCTGGAGCATTTGAGCCATTGAAGATAGAAGCTGAAGCTTTGAAGAGGATGATTCCTTGAAGATTGTTGAAGTCTGAAGACTTTGTGAAGATCAAGTTGATGCTTGAAGATCCCTGAAGATAGTGAAGCCTGAAGGTGGAGCTGATCAAAGAAGCTGAAGCTTAAGGGAGAAGATGAGTTGATACTCATGTTGCAGGGTTGATACCTAGAAAGCAAGTGATCTCTGAAGTTTGAAGACTGAGTAGCTGCTGGAGGAGCTGAGGCTTTCTTCTGTTTTTCTTTTCTGTATTGTTTGTTTTGTCTGATTTGTCTGTTGCATTAGAATAAGTCCATCTAGAATAAGTTCAGTCTAAGAGCATGAGTGCATCTGCCTGTATTGTTATTGCTTGGCTTTGCTTGCGGGTATTCGGTAGAGCCCAGCTCCCTTGCCCATGTGTTTATTTTGCTTGATAGCATGACTTCATTTCTTTTATCTGTATGATTGCAGTTTACCATTTATTGCTTGATAGCATGTTGTTATTTTTCAGTATGATTACTGTTATTTCATGACTGGCTTGAGGTCGAGACGAGCTTGTGGAGGCTGAAGCCCCACACACATTTCCTCCCTCACTTGCATTGCATGCATTTTACTGTTAAAGCTGATGCTTTTGTCTGTTTTGGTGTATCATTGACATGATCCCTTAGGACTCTCATTTCCTCTGATGAGGATCTGACGATAGACTTTTAGGTTGAAACCTATGCATGACAACATCTAGGAGTTCCCTGTTCAAACCTCAACCATAGGATGAATCCATGGCATGATAACAGTAGGACTTGATAGTCTCCCTCCTAGTTGGGCCTGTTCTCTTCTCATCTCAAAGCAGTTTAAGATACAGTAATCATGAATGATTTCCCTCGTACGTTACGAGCCTTAAGCTATCTGAGAAAGGATTGTGGGAGAGTTTATTTTCCACAGTCTGGATGTTTAGTATGGTACCCTTTGGGTGACATGCGACGCGTCCTCTCTCAGGTCATAGTCTCTAGTGCGGTTGAAATCGCAAACACAATAAAAAACACTTCTTTTAGGAGATAACCCGTAGTTTCTCGAACTACGTTGGCTCTGATCTTCCATGCTGTGTGGAAGTACGTAGGCATAGGATGCGATATCCTAGCGAGCAACCTTCCCCCATAACCCTTCGTAGGCCGAACTACGTTGACTCTGATTTCTCATTCTCTGATGAGAATACGTAGGCATAAAGTGCGACGCTTTGCCGAGTCATTTTTCTTTTCTTTTTCAGCCAGCCTTGATAGGTAGATAGATTATAACCAACCCGTCCAAGTAAACAAGCAAGCGAGGATCTCGTCGAGTACGACAGACGTGAGGGGTGCTAATACCTTCCCCTTGCGTAACCGACTCCCGAACCCAGACAATGGTTGCGACGACCTTGTCTTACCCTTTTTCGTCAGGTTTTTCCGATCGTTTCCTTTCCCGCTCTGAGGGATAAATAACGAAAGGTGGCGACTCTTCTGTCATGCCGGCACCTTATTTTCGCGCAAGCGACAGCTGGCGACTCTGCTGGGGACGCCAACGGTTCCCTGCGAGTCAATCCTATCGTTTGTATGTTTGCTTATTGGGTTGCGTTTATTTATCGCATTTTTACTTCTCGCACTTTATTTCCCGCATTTTATATTCAGTAAAATATGATTATTTGTGCTGTTGGGGGATGGGAGTTCTGATGAGTGAGAAGCCAGACCCAGGCTTGAGTGCACCATAGACTTAGAGTGGAAATTAGTGAGCGCGTGCTTGCTTTGCAGGCACTAGTGTCTCATGAAATCCACGCTCAGACGAGGTTCATCCGGTTGGCTTCACTTTCAACCCTTTGGGTTGAGACGGTTGCTGGTTTGGTGGATTGTCGACTCTGGGGACCGATCATTTGTGATTCAGCTAAGTGAGGCCTCTTCAGGACTTGATGATGCCACTCCTTCTGGGAATCGTATCATCAGTTTTGAAAGTCTGTGACGCTGATGAACACATAGGAAGTCGTACCTTGAGTCAGTCTAGGTCCATACCTGTGAGCGGGACTGGGTTTATTGCAGGAAACTTAGACCTTCAGACTACCTGGTTTTCTTGACAGTGAATCAGTTATGTTGGGTTCTCAGTTGCAGATATGTTCTTGACAGAGCAAGTTTTTGATCAGAGGATCTTATCGTCGGGTGTTTGTCTGTTCTTGATAGAGCAGGCTGTGATCAGTGTGTTATCATCAGTGGTTTGTTCTGGATGGGGCAGATTTTGAGTGGGGTCTGAAGATCTCATCGGCAGATGTTATTTGTTCTTGATAGGGCAGATTTTGAGTGGGATCTGAAGATCTCATCAGCAGCTGTGTATTTGTTCTTGATAGGGCAGATTTTGAGTGGGGTCTGAAGACTTCATCAACAGATGTTTCTTGATCTTGCACCCGGGGTCCTTATTATCAGGCACTTATTCTTGTCAGAGCAGAATTTTGATCTCGGTCCTATCAGATGGTTATTCTCAGCAGATCAGATTAGTGGTCTTACACCGGGGTTTCCTTCTCATCAGTGACTGTTGATACAGAATCTCCACAGCAGCCACCTGGATATATTATTGCATGCCTGCATTTTGCATTAGTTTGCGCATTCATCTGCATTCCATTAACGTGTGTCTGTGTTGCAGGTACCGTTTCCCCGATCCCGGATTTCTCGCCTTCTGCTATTATTATGGCCTCTCTCAGGAAGACTGTTGCGTACAAGTTCCCGACCCCCGATGTGTCAAAGTTGACTGGTTTGATAGCCCTGGCAGGGGATTCTGTGAAGGATAGGTTCAGGAAGTCTTATGGCAGGTTGCTTAGTCTGGTTTGCAAACCTTCTACGTCTGAGTTGAATGGGTTACATGCTCTTCTGCAGTTTTATGACCCTCCCTTGAGGTGTTTCACTTTTCATGACTTCATTCTCGCGCCGACATTGGAAGAGTATGCTGATATGTTAGGTGTGCCTATCAAAAGGCAGATGCCTTTCATACACATGGATGCTGGGCCTGATCTGGCTGGTTTAGCTTCCTCACTCCATTTGAGCGCTTCTGAGTTAGTGGTGACGAGTTGGAACAAGGTCCCAGGGTTCTCTCTGCAGTTTCTGATAGCTAAGGCTCAGCAGTGTGCTAAGGACAAATGTTGGGACGCATTCAACGCCATCCTTGCTTTATGCATATATGGCATTATCCTATTCCCCAGCATGCCTGATTTCGTGGACTTTGATGCCTTCCACATATTCGCCTCAGGGAATCCAGTCCCTACCCTGATCGGAGACGTCTACCATTCAGTGCATTACAAGAATGAGAACCGGAGAGGGAAAAATGTCTCATGCTGCGTACCGTTGTTGTACAGGTGGTTTGATAGTCATTTGCCCAAGAGGGGTTCTTCTGTCTTGTCTGCAGCCACAGCTGAGTGGCCTGAGCGTCTGATGAGTTTGTCGGCAGAAGACATTGATTTGTTCGTTGACAGAGACAGGTTGGGCACCGAGTTGATCTTCAGTTGTAGTGGGTTTCCTAATGTACCTCTGATAGGTAGAAAGGGTTGCATCAACTACAATCCATCACTGCTAGTTCGTCAGTTCGCATATGCCTTGAGGACTCCACCGAAGGAGGAAGAGGTACAGGAATCTCTGTACCTCACGGGTACTCTAGAGGGGAATTTGTTATCCAAGCTCCAGTATGCGTGGAACAATATCAGCACGAGAGGGAAGCCTTTGTTGGGAAAGAGCAACAGCCAAGCCTACCCTCCTTATTCAGCTTGGATCAGAGCCAGGGCCAGCGCTATAGGGATGCCATTCCCTCATGTCAGACCAGAGAGTCCTCCACCAGTCGAAGAGCCTACCACTGTGTCCATTCATCAGCACAACCAGGTATTGGCCGAGCGAGATGAACTGAAGAGGGCAAATGCAGAATTAGAGAAGGAGTTAGCTCAGCTTCGGAGTGAGAGAAACGAAGCTGTGCATGCTCTCAAAAAGCAAACAGAGTCGGTAAGCCAACTGGGTACAGACTTGGCAAAGCAGATTGCTGATCGGGAACGCTTAGGTCAAGACTTCAGGGCTGCTAATGATGTACTAGCTACGAAGAAGCAGCATTTGGAGGAAGCATATCGTAGGATATCTAAGTTCGACCAGCACTGGAAGACTTCCATGGCCACCAAGAAGGAGCGAGAAGACAAGCTGATGCTGCAGATTTCTAAGCTAGAAGCCGAAGTAAAGGACAGTGAGCGGAGGTTTGATGAAGAGACCGCCCGCAGATACGCCGCTGAAGCCCGTCTCAACAAAGCTCTTGCTAACCTGAAGGAGCATAAGCTGATGTTTGAGTCTAAGAAGCGGAAACTGGAGGATTGCTTTGGCGAAGGAGCTTGGGAGAGTTCAGTTCAGGGGCTTCAGCATACCATCAGGCAGAGGGAACTACTCGTCGAGGGGTTGCTCACTTCGCCAGATCATTCAGAGACAAAGGAGTTATTAGCAGAGTATCGCGCCCATGGCCGTACTTGACTAGTTGTATTCCTGTTGTTTTGATCTTTGATGTATGCTGACCATCACCAGACTTGTTGGCTGAGGTCATGCTGTTGATTTGTTTTGTACTCGCTGATACTGTGTATTGCCTTGACAGGCCTTTCCATATATATATGAGATTGATGTTTCCATGATTGGGCTCGGATTTCTTCTTCCTCTTATTATTGTCAGCACCGTCACTAAGGCACTAGGATCGGGGGAAAATCTCCCACGCACACAGACACACGCATGCATCTGCATGAAGCATATTTGCATAGTGTATATCTTATTGCTTTCCCTAACCTTTATTGTTGACAGGTTTTTCAGGTTCCGAGTTGTCTTCGGTCTCCAGGATTGATCAAAGACTCATCCACCGCTACTCGACTCGCGCTAATCAGACAAGGATAATGGACCAGGTGCAGTCAGATGTTCAAGAGCTCCGTGAACGGATGGATCGTTTTATGGAGCTGATGCAGGTAGTCGCTAATGGTCAAGACCAGCTTCGTACTTTGGTTCAACCTCTGATCTCCAGGGTTGACAGTAATGGCATACTTCATGGAGGGGCTGTGCCTCCTCCTCCTCCAGTGGACGCTCCACAGAACGTCGTTCCTGTTGCCGGGGGAAACGGCAGTGCTAACGGCAATTTGATGACTAATCTCGGACTCAATGCGGCAGGCGTCGGCAATGGTAGTTTGGGAGCCAATGTTAACATAGGGCCGGTCAACGGCAATGCTGGTGCGGGAAATCTGTTGGTGCCTCAACCGTGGCTGGAGGACCATCAGGATGACGTATTCTCTCAGAGAGGTATAGAAGCAGAGTTGAATGCTGAGGCTCGACTCAGGTTCAAGGCGCTGGAAGACAAGATGAGAGACATCGAAAATCAGAACACATTGGGCGTTGATATGTCCAAGCTCGGGCTGATTGCTAATTTTAAGGTACCTCATAAGTTCAAGGTGCCTGTCTTTGAGAAGTATAAGGGTACTACTTGCCCCCGTGTTCACCTCCGATCTTATTATAGAAAGATGTCCGCCTATTCTGACGATGAGAAGTTGCTGATGCACTTCTTTCAGGATAGTCTTTCTGGTCCATCACTCGAATGGTATATGGGTTTGGAGCCCGCTACTGTGCGCACCTGGAAAGACCTCGCTGAAGCGTTCGTCCTCCACTATCAATACAATAGCGACTTGGCTCCCAACCGAGTTCAGCTGCAGAATCTCTCACAGCGGAACAATGAAAGCTTCAAAGAGTACGCCCAGCGGTGGCGTGAATTGGCTGCTCGGGTTCAACCGCCGATGGTTGAGCGTGAGCTAGTGCAAATGTTCGTGGCTACCCTTCCTGGAATCTACTATGAAAAGCTGGTCAGTGGCATGTCTGGAACATTCTCGGCTCTCATCGCTATGGGCGAGCACGTTGAGAACGGTATAAAGATCGGAAAAATTCAGGGCGAATCATCCTCAGCTAGAGGAAGTAGTAAGAAACCCTACGCTGGCAAGCGTCGAGAGGGAGATGCCAGCGCTGTCACTAATGCTCGGAGAAAGGGCAAGGGCCCTCAACAACAGATTGCTAGCATAAATATCCCAGCTGCTCCACCGCAGCCGCAGCAGCAGCAGCCTCAGCAGCAGAATCAGCAGGGGTACAGGAAATATCAGAATCGGGCTCCTCTGACAAATCGTCATTTTGAAACTCCACCTATGTCATATGCGCAGCTTCTGCAAACTTTGCTGCAGCTTCAGCTAGTTCAAAAGAGGACGTTGGCTCCCTTAACAGGGGCACCACCACCGGGGTATGATGCCAATGCTACTTGTGAGTTCCATACTGGGGCACCAGGCCATACGATTGAGAATTGTAAAGCTTTTAAGCACAAAGTCCAGGACTTGGTGGACGCCAAGGTCATCAATTTTTCTGACAACGTGCCCAACGTTACCAAGAACCCTATGCCTCATCATAAGGGAGGTGGAGTGAATGTCGTTATCACTGAGGAGAGTGCAGACTTGCTGACTGATATCAAAGATTTGAAAACGCCGCTTAGTTTTGTCAAGGCTAAGTTGCTGAAGAAAGGCTTCTTCCCTGGATGTGGAGAGTTATGTATGGCTTGTGCTACACTTCCTGATGGGTGTGAGCAGCTGGTTGAGGGTATCCAAAGTCTGATGTCTGAGGGTATTCTGCAGTTCAGCCGGAGTGTTGAAAGTGCATCAGGGGAAGTCGTGCTGAAGCAGGCAGATGAAGTTGCTACCATTACTATTCCTCGTCATCCTATTACTATTTCTGCACCCCGACCGCCTACTATCACTATCACCAGGGCCGGACCAATCCCATTCGAAAGTACTAGCGCCGTCCCATGGCATTACGGCGCCGAAGTCTATTGCAATGGTCAGAAGATAGAGCTTGAGTCGTACGGATCAACTGTGCAGAATCTTGCCGGAGTCAGTGGCATCACTCGAAGCGGTAGAGTGTTTGCGCCAGCAGAGGTTGCAGCAGAGAAAGTGGTCCGAGCTGACGCTGTAGATAAGGGTAAAGGCAAAGCTGTCGAGGAGGTTCCTTCTGGGGCAGGAAAAGATTTGCTGGTTAAAGATGCTGAAGAGTTCATGCGACTAATCAAGAAGAGCGACTACAAGATTGTAGATCATCTTCATCAGACTCCGTCAAAGATCTCTATTCTTAACTTGTTGCTGTGTTCTGAAGCGCACCGCAACGCGTTACTGAAGGTATTGAACGTTGCATACGTGCCGTAAGAGATATCAGTAAATCAGCTGGAAGAGGTGGTAGCCCATGTTAATGCTGGTAATGGGCTGGGATTCACAGATCTAGAGTTGACTCCTAAAGGAAGAGACCACAATAGCGCCTTGCACGTCTCGATAGAGTGCAGAGGTACTATCATGTCGCATGTCCTGGTGGATACGGGTTCATCCCTTAATGTGCTTCCGAAGAAAGCCCTGATGAAGTTGGATACCCGTGGATTGCTTTGCACGCCCAGTGATCTGGTAGTGAAAGCCTTTGACGGAACCAAGCGCCACGTCTTCGGAGAATTGACCCTGCCAATTCAAGTTGGTCCAGAGACGTTCAATACGGTTTTCTATATCATGGATATCATGCCTGCCTACATTTGCCTCTTAGGTCGGCCATGGATTCATGCTGCAGGTGCCGTGACGTCCACGCTGCATCAAAAGCTTAAATATGCTGTCGGGGGCAGCATAGTAACCGTCTGTGGTGAGGAGGACATCATGGTGAGCCACCTGTCGTCCTTTAAATATGTTGAAATGGATGGCGAGATCCATGAAACTCTCTGCCAAGCATTTGAAACCGTCAGGGTAAAAGAGGTAGCTCCTGTCGTCGCAGAGAAGCAAGAGATGAATCTCTCCTCGTTTAAGGAAGCTCGGGCCGTCGTCGAAGCCGGTTCCACCCCAGGCTGGGGGCATGTTTTGGATATACCAATCAAGCAGGATAAGTTTGGATTGGGATATTCTCCTGAAGCTGAAGCTTCATCTTCTTCTGGCAGCTCATCTCGTGGGATGGGGCCGATCCTATTCACCAAGGGGGGAGTAATTTTCGAGAGCATCAACGCAGCGTCTGAGGACAGCGGGGATAGTGATTGTGATCTTGATGCCTGGATTCAACCGAGCAAACCGGGCGAGCGCCTCAACAATTGGACCATCAAGGAGATTATCCACCTGACAAGTGAAGAGTAATGATTTGCTTTTTACAATCTTTGTACAACCCTATGTCCTGCCCGGGGCATAGTGGTTTTACTGTCAGGGCCTTGTTGGATTATGTACATGCATTTTGTTAATAAATAAAAGGCGTTTTCTTCGTACTCAAATATTGTGTTCTCTGTCATTCCTGTTTTATGTTTATTTCGAAAAAACAGCAAAATGGCAACGAGGTTTGTGCTAACCTGCATATTCTTGCTTTAAACTTAACCCTTGTTATTGCAGGATCCACATAACAGATGACATCGACTCTGGACCCTCTACGGCTCACTACGACTTTGATTGCCCGATCTATCAAGCCGAGGATGAGATTGATGAAGACGAGGACCTTCCGGAAGAGTTGGCCCGCTTGTTGAGACAAGAAGAAAAGGTTATTCTGCCTCATGAGGAGGATATTGAGATTGTAAATCTGGGTTCTGAGGAGCTCGTCAGAAATGTCAGAGTAGGGGCTGCGCTGCAGAATGATGTCAAGCATAGGCTGGTCGAGATGCTTCGAGAGTATAGTGACGTCTTTGCTTGGTCATACGAAGATATGCCCGGACTTGACACAGACATCGTGGTTCATCCCTTGCCGTTGCGAGAAGATTGCCCTCCAGTCAAGCAGAAGCTCAGGAGGACGAGACCAGACATGGCTGTAAAAATCAAAGAAGAGGTCCAGAAGCAGTTGGACGCAGGATTTCTAGCCGTTACCACTTACCCTCCGTGGGTCGCCAACATAGTGCCTGTACCGAAGAAGGACGGTAAGGTACGCATGTGCGTCGATTATCGGGATTTGAACAGGGCGAGCCCTAAGGATGATTTCCCGTTGCCTCATATCGATGTGTTGGTCGACAACACAGCCCAGTTTTCCGTGTTTTCGTTCATGGATGGCTTCTCCGGTTACAATCAGATTAAGATGGCACTGGAGGACATGGATAAAACGACGTTTATCACCCCCTGGGGAACATTTTGCTATAAGGTAATGCCCTTCGGTCTGAAGAACGCAGGGGCCACTTACCAGCGAGCAATGGTAACTTTGTTTCATGATATGATTCATCATGAGATCGAGGTCTATGTTGATGACATGATTGCAAAGTCCCAAACGGAGGAGGAGCATCTGGTCAACTTATTAAAGTTGTTTGAGAGGCTTAGGAAGTTCAGGCTGAGGCTGAATCCTAACAAGTGCACTTTCGGAGTGCGGTCCGGAAAGTTATTGGGGTTTATCGTTAATGAACGAGGTATTGAAGTTGATCCTGCGAAAATAAAAGCTATTCAAGAAATGCCAGCGCCGAAAACAGAAAGAGAAGTTCGTGGTTTCTTGGGCCGAATAAACTACATTGCAAGGTTTATCTCTCAGCTCACGGCCACTTGTGAACCTATGTTCAAGCTTTTAAAGAAAGATCAGGCGATTACTTGGAATGAGGATTGCCAGAAGGCATTCGACAAAATAAAGCAGTATCTTCAAGAACCTCCAATCTTGATACCCCCAGTGGCTGGACGGCCATTAATCATGTACCTGACGGTTCTGGAGAATAGTATGGGGTGTGTTCTCGGTCAGCACGACGAGACGGGCAGAAAGGAGCATGCCATTTATTATTTGAGTAAAAAATTCACTGAGTGTGAATCTCGATACTCGATGCTAGAGAAGACGTGTTGTGCATTAGCTTGGGCCGCCAAACGTCTACGACAGTATATGCTCAACCACACCACTATGCTAATTTCGAAGATGGATCCGATCAAGTACATCTTCGAGAAGCAGGCTCTTTCGGGCAGGATTGCCAGATGGCAAATGGTGCTAACAGAATATGATATTCAGTACGTCTCCCAGAAAGCCATTAAGGGAAGCGTATTGTCTGATTATCTCGCCGAACAGCCAATCGAAGACTACCAGCCGATGAAGTTCGAATTCCCTGACGAGGACATTATGTTTCTCAAAGCGAAGGATTGCGACGAGCCATTGCCCGACGAGGGGCCAGATAGGAAGTCTCAGTGGAAGTTGATATTCGACGGAGCGGTTAATTCCTATGGAAGTGGTATCGGGGCTATCATCACGACTCCTCACGGATCCCACATCCCGTTTACTGCGAGACTGACGTTTCCAGTTACCAACAATGAAGCAGAGTACGAAGCATGTATTATGGGTCTAGAAGAGGCAATTGATTTAAGAATCAAGAATCTAGACATATATGGTGACTCAGCGCTTGTAATCAATCAGATTAAAGGGGAGTGGGAAACTCGTCAAGCGAATTTAGTGCCGTACATGAATTATGCCAGGAGGCTGCTTCCGTTCTTCGACCGAGTGGAACTTCATCATGTACCCAGGGCTGAAAATCAAATGGCTGATGCTTTAGCCACGTTGGCTTCCATGTATAAAGTCAATTATTGGAATGAGGCTCCAAGAATTGTGCTTTCGCGTCTTGACAGACCGGCATTTGTCTTTGCAATCGAAGATGCCACTGACGGCAAGCCATGGTTCCACGACATCCAGACCTTCCTTATGACTAAGGAGTATCCTGCGGGTGCGTCTACCCAGGATAAGAAGACTCTAAGGAGGCTATCCGGAAACTTTTATCTCAATCCTGATGGAGTGTTGTATAAGAGAAACCACGATCTTGTGCTACTCAGATGTGTAGACGAGAAAGAAGCGAGTATGCTCATGGAAGAAGTCCATGAGGGCACATTTGGTACGCACGCCGGCGGGCATGCCATGACGAGAAAGATCCTGAGAGCAGGGTATTACTGGCTGACTATGGAGTCGGATTGCTTCAGATTCGCGAAGAAATGTCACAAATGCCAGATTTATGCTGATAAAGTTCATGTGCCGCCGTGCCCATTGAATGTCATGTCCTCCCCTTGGCCGTTCTCCATGTGGGGCATCGACATGATAGGCAAGATCGAGCCCACTGCATCTAATGGTCATCGTTTTATTCTGGTAGCTATCGACTACTTCACCAAATGGGTGGAGGCAGCCTCGTACGCTAATATGACCAAGCAGGTGGTAGCTAAATTCATAAAGAAGAACATCATCTGTCGATATGGAATTCCCGAGCGGATCATTACTGATAATGGTTCAAATTTGAATAACAAGATGATGAAGGAGCTGTGCCAGAGCTTCAAGATTGAACACCACAACTCATCTCCTTACCGGCCGAAGATGAATGGCGCTGTTGAAGTAGCCAACAAGAACATCAAGAAGATTGTTCAGAAGATGGTTGTGACGTATAAAGATTGGCACGAGATGCTGTCGTTTGCCTTGCACGGTTATCGTACGACGGTGCGTACGTCGACCGGGGCAACTCCTTTCTCCTTGGTGTACGGTATGGAAGCTGTCCTACCGTTAGAAGTGGAGATTCCTTCTTTGCGAGTTTTGGTTGATGTGAAACTCGACGAGGCAGAATGGATTACGAATCGCTTGAACCAACTCAGCCTGATGGACGAGAAGAGGTTAGCATCGATTGCATTTGGTCGCCTGTACCAAAGCCGAATGAAGAAAGCTTATGATAAGAAGGTGCGTCCTCGAAGCTTTCAGACGGGTGATCTCGTCCTGAAGAAGATTCTTCCGCCACACTCCGATCACGGGGGCAAGTGGACTCCGAATTACGAAGGGCCGTATGTCGTCAGCAAGGTCTTCTCGGGAGGAGCTTTGTTGTTATCCACGATGGATGATGAAGATTTTGCATCCCCGGTGAACGCGGACGCAGTTAAAAAATACTTTGCTTGAAAGAGACCCGCTGGACAAAAAAGAAAGAGTCCAGGCAAAAAAGGGGCATCCCGGCGAACCAAAAACAGAATAAAAGGTTCGGGCAAAAATTAGGGATATATTGAAAAAATGTACACCCGCGAAGTCGAAAACCTACACTGGGCGGCTTCGGCAAAAAAGGGTATCCCGGTGAACCGAAAACCCTTAAAGGGCGGTTCACGCAAAAGTTAGGGATTTGAATAAGCAAATGACTGCGTTCCGCGTGTGGACTTTCATTGTTTAGTGGTTTGGAGGACCTGAGGGCCGTTTATCTGAATCAATCTCTTCCGAAGCTGAAGCGTCGGAGAAGTATCGAAGTCGAGTGGGTCTTAGAGGGATCAACTCATGGTGTTCGTCTATGCCTCGTTGCCGACATTTGTATATACTAATGTATATTTATGTTTTCCTTTTGCGCAGCTTCCTCATTCCAGGAGCTTGCCTCTGTTGTAAAACATTTTTGCCCATTCAGGGGTTCACCATTAATAAAATGCATGTTATTCAGCAATTCTACTTGCCCATTTAGCATCTATCTATTTTGTTTGCGAATGAAAACGCCGATGTTTTTTTGATAAAATGCGCATACATAAACTTACGGGCCTAGGCCCATTGATTGTTGAAGCAATTAATTAACTGAATATTGTCACGAGATAATAACTTGGATAGGCTCCTTTGAGGAGGGTATCTGGTCTGTTTGTTTGTATTGTTGCAGGTGTGGCACCTTCCAGAAGATGTGCCGCACGCATCCCCGAAGCAGGGCGAGTCCTACCTCTCCAGCAGCGTTCAGTGGTCTCTCCTCCGCAGAATCTGAACGCAGAATAGTGAGCATTGATATGTCTCCCCGGGAAAAGATGATTCTTTTCCCCAAGCAGACGCATCCTGAAGGAACGTCACCTCATCAGCTGAGTCAAGGGCCGAAGCTCGTATTCTCCCCCAGCACCGGGTCACAAGTGCAGATTTCATAGAAGTGTTTGGGTATCGAAGCTCGTGTTTCCCCAGTAGAGTCACCGAAGCAGGTGTCTCCTCCAGCACCGGGTCACAAGTGCAGGTTTCGTAGGGAATTGTTCGTACACCGAAGTATGCAGCAACTGATGGTGCCAGACTGAAGTCTCCAACGGAATTGAGATTCCCCACCGGAGTCGTATTCTCTCCCGAAGTAGAATGACTTCTCCTTCCCCAGTAGAGTGTTGGAACAGCTGATGTTGTATCCCCCTGCAGAATTGTACTCTCCCCCGAAGTCGGATGATTCCTTCTTCCCCGGCAGAATTAGAACTCCTCATCAGAGTTGTACTCTCCAGTGAAGTAGAATGATTTCCCCTTCCCCGACTGAGTCCGCGGATCCCCAGGAAAGCAGAATCCTTGGAAGCAGTTGGGACCTTGAATGGATGTTCCCTAGCAGATAGTGAACAGCTGATGCGGTATTTCCCCAGAATCGTACTCTCTCCAGCGAAGCAGAATGACTTCTCCTTCCTCAGCCGAGTTTGCAGATGTCCAAGAGAGCCGAGTCCTTGGAAGTTGATCAGACCATAATCGGCCTCTTCCCCAGTGGAGTGTTGAGCAGCTGAAGTTGTTTCCCCACAGAGTGGTTATCCCCAGAATAGTAGTCGGGACGGCCGCGCAGTTTATTCTCGCGATGGATATCAGCCGGTTCAGGTTCTCGCAGAGCTTCGTTCCCCGGCTGCAGTCAACTGAAGTTGTTTTCCCTGCAGCAGTCAACGGAAGATCGATTCCCCAGACAGAGTCCAATTGATATTGGCGTGTCCGCGCTCTCCTCAGCAGGATGATTCCTCTACCGGAATAGTTCTTTTCTCCTTGACAGGAGAATTCCCCTTCGGCATTTATTTTGCTGACGGGATCGCATCATGGTGCATGACTGCATAGCATTTAGCATAAATGCATATCATTCCCACCATGTGGAGCATGGCGCAGAAGCATACGCATCATAGGCATGGTCTAGGTTACTATCATTCTTGTTTTACAGGCGTTCCACCAAAGGACCGGTTGCTCAGGATGATTCCTGACATTCTCTCCAACAAGGTCGCTTCCTTAAGATGATTCTTAAGACCCCGGTGTAATCCCCACAGTCGCTCGCTCAAGATGATTTTTGAGATCCCTAGTGAAGTCTTCAGTTCAAGACGATTCTTGAATTCCTCAGCAGGGCCGTTTGCTTAAGATGATTCTTAAGGCCTCAACGCAATTTCCCGAGTTGTTTGCTTAGGATGATTCTTGAGCTCCCCAATAGTGTCCCCAGCAAGAGTTGCCCAGGAAGGTTCCTGGAATACCCAGTAGAATAAAGTCTCCAAAATGGTTATCGGTTCAGGATGATTCTTGAAGGTGCCCAACAGAGTTGTTTATTCAAGATGATTCTTGAAGTCCTTAGCAGCGTGATATGTCTGCTCCAACAGCGATGTCTAATCTGAAGATTGACTTCGTAAGCGCCTGAAGGCGGTATCAGAGGTTCCTGTGAATTCAGATTTCCTTGTTGATGAATCAACGGGTGGCTGAGGACAAGGTCCCAGATTTTGTATTCAAGATGATCCGTGTTGGCCTGAAGGCCAAGTCAGTTGTCCTGAGGTGATGATTGATTGCGATCAAGTGAATAGTTTTTCTTCTGACTGAAGTCGAAGATGTTTCTCCAGCTGAAGCGGAGTTTTGCCTGAAGGCAAAGTGTTTGAATCCCCGTAGAGTCATGAATGGCTCAGAATACCATTTCTTTGACTGAAGTCACAGATTTCCTAAGCTGAAGCGAAGGTGCCTAAGGGCAAGGTTATCCCCAAGGTCATGAATGACCTAGGATTCATTTTTCGGACTGAAGGCCGAAATATATCCCTGACTGAAGTCACGGATGCTCTATAGCAGAGGTGGAGTTGCCTGAAGGCAGATCCATGTATCCTTGAAGGCCAAGGACCATTTCTTCAGACTGAAGTCGAAGATACCTCCTGCAGAGTTGCCGACGGGCAAAGTTTACATCCTTGAAGGCCAAGGATGTTTGTCTTCAGAAGTACTTGAAGATCTTTTCTAGCTGAAGCTGGAATCGCCGACGGGCAGGGTTTCATCTATCTTCAGAAGAAATTGAAGATTCTCCAGCGGATCTGGAGTGGCCAGGGGCCAGGGTTTCATTCATCTTCAGAAATACTTGAAGATTTTTTCTAGCTGAAGCTGGAAATGGCCAGGGGCCAGGGTTTCATATAGTTCTGATGTTGAAGTTCTACAGCGGGCAGTGTGCAGCAGTATTCCGATGTTTGTTATGGTTCTGAGGGTGAACCCCAGATCAGAGTATGCTCGGTTAAGTCTCTCATTCCCGACGCAGTAGTTTCAAATACGCGAGTGTACCTTTTGTTCCATTTACCAGGGGTGAACCCCAGGTCAGATTATGTTTTGTCCGGCGGCGAGGTTGGATGTTTGTTCGACGGCGAGGTTGAACGTTTGGATTTGACGGCGAGGTCAGATCATGTTTGTTCGACGGCGAGGTTGAACGTTTGGATTTGACGGCGAGGTCAGATCATGTTTGTTCGACGGCGAGGTTGAACGTTTGGATTTAACGGCGAGGTCAGATCATGTTTGTTCGACAGCGAGGTTGAACGTTTGGATTTGACGGCGAGGTCAGATCATGCTTGTTTCCGACGGCGAGGTTGGATGTCTGTTCGACGGCGAGGTTGAATGTTTGTGTTTGACGGCGAGGTTGAACGTTTGACGGCGAGGTCAGACTCTTTAAATCCCCAGCGGAGATGATGCTTGTACGACGGTGATGTCCAGTGTCTCCAAATGGTGTGTGTTTCCGACGGCGATGTCAGATTGATATCTCTCCAGCTAGTTGTCGTGCAGCTAGTATTGCAGTGTTCGAAGATTTGTTCCCCGCAGAGTATCGTGTGCTCGTGCAGTTGGCAAATTTTCGGGTTTACCGGTATTCAACCGTCTCACACCTTGATTGGCTGAGAGTCGTTCGCTTCTCACCCAGTCAGGTTCAAGCCGTTTGAATAGGGGCAGCTGTTGCACCCCAAAATTTGACCAACATTTATTTATTCATCAAGTGTTTGAAAGTGGATACCTTCATCAGAAAGTTCAGAAGAATTGGTTGAAACCAGGGTTGTGGGTGCTCCTCAGATGATTCTGAGACTTTGAGAGTGAGCTTGAAGCTTTGAGAAAGTGTATGAGATGTCTTGAGAGCCATCATGAAGCCCAAAGAAGTCATTGTGCAAGAATTCAGAAGATTCAACCATGAATGGTAGAATTAGGGTTTTGACTGGGTCAACCCTAGATCAGCTGAAGATTTGGAGAAGGTTGAGACTTAATCCAAGGGCCATGAGATCATGGAATGATGCATAGAGATGTTATAAAGATGATTCCTAGACCAACTCATCATGATTGAGGAGTTTGAGAAGTTTTGAGTTAGGGTTTCTGAGGATTGTCAGTGAAAAAACCCTAATTTGATCCCTATCTTCCAGGCAGTTTTAGCTCTAGATGTGATTGATATCTCATCTTCCCCACAACATGAATGTTGTAGAGCTTGTTCTTAGATTTAATTTTAGTGGTGGAAGTCCTTGATAGGAGTTACAGAGCTCAAGTTATGGTTTTGGCAAATTACAGGTCAGCTGAGGTGTGTGAATCTGGGTCCTTGAAAGTCACCCAACTTGCAGACAACTTTTGCCCTAGTAGGATGATTCCTATGATTTCTTGGTCAACATGAATGTTGAAGGGCATCTTCTTAGCTTTCTAGAGAGTACTAGAAGTCCTTGATAGGATTTGTAGAACTCAACTTATGGTTTGAACAAGACAGGGGTATTTTGGTCATTTGGCAGTTATGGGTCATTTTAAGCAAAGGCCATATCTCCTATTTCCAAGCCTCAAATGGAAAAACTCAAAACATAAAAGTTGTTCAAAATGGGATTTTAAGTCTATAAAAGTGGTCATGAGTTATTGAAAAAGCTTGTAGCAAGGATTTACAAGATTGGGTAAAAATGACCTAAAAATGGCTTATAAGTTGAAAAAGTTGAAGTTGGAAATTGGTTTAGGAGATGTACAAATCCAAAATGGGTCATCCAATATGTCATTTTGACTCCAAACAATATTTTAAAAACAATGGTTCAAGTAGAATTTTGATTTGAAGCTTAGAAATGGGGGTTACTTTGTAATTCTCATTCTTGCATAATAAGGCAACTTGATAAAACTTCACCAAAGGCAAGGAAGTGCATGTTTTTCACTCATTCTTTCTCAATATCTCTTGTAAGGAGATTTTAAAGTCAATTTGGCAAGCCTAAGGCATGAGATAATGGATATCCAATGTATCATTTCATGATAAGTTCTAAAACTTTCCAAATGATTCCACAAGTTTCTAGATGTATCTAGATCATTCTTTTGATTGCTATAAGAAGGGTGAATCACAATGTGGCCAGGGTTGGTGATAATTGTTGGTGAGTGGTGAGGTTAGAGTGTGGAAAAGTAAGATTCTTCCATTTGCATTTCCATAACAAACTCTCTTTCTCTTCCATCTTCATTCATTTCTCCTCCACAAACACACTACTCTGATCTTTAGGAGTAATTGCATACCAAATTGAAGGTAGATCCATGGAGGTTTGAAGCTATTTTGAAGAATTTGCAAGAAGAGCATATTGAGATCAAACACAAGATTCAAGCCTTGTTCATCCATCTTGTTGCATACAGAATTCATATCTTCCATTGGAGATCAATCAGGGAAGGTTGCAGACATTGAATTGGGGTGAAACCACATCCACCATTAAAGTTTGACAGGTTGGTGATTTCAATCGTATCACCTTATTTATATGCATTTCACCATAGTTCTAGGTTTAGACTGGTTAAGCTAGGGTAGAGGACTATATTCTGAGGATTAGAGGAAGATCTATGAAGTTTCATGGCAGGGTGTTGATTCTTGGAAGAACAAGAACAAGCTGTTCAGTGAGTGTTAGCATGCATGGCATAGTTCAGAATGGTTAGGGTAGCGTGTAGAACAAGATTATATCAATGGATTTGAGTTACATCAAGATTGATAGCAGAGGAAAGAATTGAAACCCTAATGTTAGAGCTCTCTGTTAGGACGATACAAGAGGTTTCAGGGACAACTATTGGTATCATTGTGTTCAGGGTGATTGGTAGACCAAGTTTGCTTTTGGAATTTCTTGATTTCATACAGCCATCAGTGAGAACGAGCTTGAAGAAGATCCCTGCATGGATTAGGGTTTTCTGAAAACCCTAGGGTTTGTTTGGAGACGATGAAGCTCCACCGTTGGATGGTCTCAGATCCTTGACTTCTTCGCATGATCGCACGACCCCAATTCAATTTCAAAAATGGAGGGAGTCTGAAGCGTATGAAACGCTGCGTTCCACTAATCCAAACGCACCGTTTTGGTTAATTGATAAACCTGGGCCTCAACAAATGTTTCTATCCACACCTCCCACATTCCTGGCCCAATCAGAATGAACTGGGGCGCCCTACTTTTGACACCCCCTCCCCTTTATTTCTTATATTCTTTTATTTTAATTTCTTTCAATTTTCTAGCATATTCATAAAATCATAAAAAATCCAAAAATCAATCTTTTTTAATTCTTATTTTTTTCACATAATCATGATTTTGTCTAGAAAATTAATAAAAAATAAAATTCCATTTTATTTTTAGTTTAGTATTTTTTTAGCATATTATTCTTATAAATGGTATTTTTAATGGTTTTAGTTGATACTTGATTTTGTACAATTTGTTTTAGGACTTTCCCTTAGGATTTTTGAGCCATTCTTTTTGGCATAGTTAGGTATTGAATCCTAGTTCATGTAGGATTTAATTCTTGATTTGTAGATTAAAATTTGATGTAGTTTGATTGCTTGACATTTAGGTGCTCAAATTAGGGTTTTAGGTTGTATAAGTAGATTTGAACCATTTTGTTTTGGGGTTTATAGGCCAAATTAGTGTATGGGGAATATATGGGTTAAGGGTAAGCATGTATAGAGTCCCCTAGAATTTTGCTAGAATATTGTATGGTGTTTTAGTATTTTTAACTGATTTTTGAATGTATGGTTAGCATGTGTGTTGCTTAAAGGCATAGTTTGTATTGTATTGTTTTCTTTTCTTCTCTTTTGAGTGTGTGAGCTTTGAAGATTGAGTTGAAGACCTTGTGGACCATCATTGAAGCTTTGAAGACCTTCCAGAGGAGTTTAGTTAGCTTTTGTTGTTTTGTCTATAGGATCATAAGTGCATAGGTAGAGCCTTAGATAGAATGCTTTTATTCAATAAACAAGGAGTGTCTTGTTCACTTCCTTCCTTCTCTGTGACATAAAGTCCTTTAAGGGTAATCACCTCTCTCCTTTGGAGGGATTAGTGACCCTGCCCTATAAGGTAGAACTTTGAGAGAGCCTTTCCCTTTGATGTTAAGTCCTCAATGGCATCCTTTGGAAGTCAGTGAGCACTGTAACATCCTCACCTCATCTTGTTGACTGAATCTTGTTTGCTGGAGCATTTGAGCCATTGAAGATAGAAGCTGAAGCTTTGAAGAGGATGATTCCTTGAAGATTGTTGAAGTCTGAAGACTTTGTGAAGATCAAGTTGATGCTTGAAGATCCCTGAAGATAGTGAAGCCTGAAGGTGGAGCTGATCAAAGAAGCTGAAGCTTAAGGGAGAAGATGAGTTGATACTCATGTTGCAGGGTTGATACCTAGAAAGCAAGTGATCTCTGAAGTTTGAAGACTGAGTAGCTGCTGGAGGAGCTGAGGCTTTCTTCTGTTTTTCTTTTCTGTATTGTTTGTTTTGTCTGATTTGTCTGTTGCATTAGAATAAGTCCATCTAGAATAAGTTCAGTCTAAGAGCATGAGTGCATCTGCCTGTATTGTTATTGCTTGGCTTTGCTTGCGGGTATTCGGTAGAGCCCAGCTCCCTTGCCCATGTGTTTATTTTGCTTGATAGCATGACTTCATTTCTTTTATCTGTATGATTGCAGTTTACCATTTATTGCTTGATAGCATGTTGTTATTTTTCAGTATGATTACTGTTATTTCATGACTGGCTTGAGGTCGAGACGAGCTTGTGGAGGCTGAAGCCCCACACACATTTCCTCCCTCACTTGCATTGCATGCATTTTACTGTTAAAGCTGATGCTTTTGTCTGTTTTGGTGTATCATTGACATGATCCCTTAGGACTCTCATTTCCTCTGATGAGGATCTGACGATAGACTTTTAGGTTGAAACCTATGCATGACAACATCTAGGAGTTCCCTGTTCAAACCTCAACCATAGGATGAATCCATGGCATGATAACAGTAGGACTTGATAGTCTCCCTCCTAGTTGGGCCTGTTCTCTTCTCATCTCAAAGCAGTTTAAGATACAGTAATCATGAATGATTTCCCTCGTACGTTACGAGCCTTAAGCTATCTGAGAAAGGATTGTGGGAGAGTTTATTTTCCACAGTCTGGATGTTTAGTATGGTACCCTTTGGGTGACATGCGACGCGTCCTCTCTCAGGTCATAGTCTCTAGTGCGGTTGAAATCGCAAACACAATAAAAAACACTTATTTTAGGAGATAACCCGTAGTTTCCCGAACTACGTTGGCTCTGATCTTCCATGCTGTGTGGAAGTACGTAGGCATAGGATGCGATATCCTAGCGAGCAACCTTCCCCCATAACCCTTCGTAGGCCGAACTACGTTGACTCTGATTTCTCATTCTATGATGAGAATACGTAGGCATAAAGTGCGACACTTTGCCGAGTCATTTTTCTTTTCTTTTTCAGCCAGCCTTGATAGGTAGATAGATTATAACCAACCCGTCCAAGTAAACAAGCAAGCGAGGATCCCGTCGAGTACGACGGACGTGAGGGGTGCTAATACCTTCCCCTTGCGTAACCGACTCCCAAACCCAGACAATGGTTGCGACGACCTTGTCTTACCCTTTTTCGTCAGGTTTTTCCGATCGTTTCCTTTCCCGCTCTGAGGGATAAATAACGAAAGGTGGCGACTCTTCTGTCATGCCGGCACCTTATTTTCGCGCAAGCGACAACAGTGACTTGTTCCAAGCCTAGAAGAGTGGGTTTGAAAGCTTAGAGGACGGTCTTTTGTTGTTATCGGTCTAGAGGACGGACCCGGTTTAAATGTAAAAACCGAAAAATGATGACAAGTGTTGGTACCACATGGCATGAGTTGCATTGAGTCACATGGCATAGAGATAAATGTTGTGTGATTGTATGCATATGTGTATGTTATGTGAATTAATGAGAATTATGGATGTGTGCATGATAAATATGCTTGGTGATAATTCCATATTTGTTTATATATACATATATTGTGATGTATATGATGATGATAATGAACTGCAGTGAGAAATGCGGAATATGTGTATTCTATGCTTGTATATATATATATATATATATATATATATATATATATATATATATATATATATATATATATATATATATATATATATATATATATATATATATATATATATATATATATATATATATATATATATATATATATATATATATATATATATATATATATATATATATATATATATATATATATATATATATATATATATATATATATATATATATATATATATATATATATATATATATAATTATATGCATTGATTATTATGATAATATTTCTCACCCTTCTGTTGTTTTATAATTCTCTATGAGGCATTGCAGATTAGGTTTGCTGGAAGTCTTTTGTGAAATATAGCTTCATTCTTTTGGTCGGTTAGCTCTGATATGTAGCACTGGGTAGTTAGGATTGTATAGCATTCTTTTGGGATACATTTGTATATGTATCTGCTGACAAATGTTTATGTAAACATGAACGGTGTGGTGAATATTGCACCTCAAAATTTGCCTAACCTTTTCTTACTTGGCTTTTGTTTCATTGCATTAGCATATCATTGATCTAGCATTTGCATAGCATAGAATTATTCATTTAGCAGGGGTTCAAGTGTGGCTTATATCATGAGGAGCCTATCTAGAGGTCTTATTCAAGCTTGAAAGGTCACCAAAGTCATCAGAAAGTGGGCTGTGTTCTTGAGAAGTTTGGATGCTAGTATGTGGTTCATCTCCTAACTTGGGGGCCAATTGAAGAACATCAGTGGATTGTGAAGCCTTGATCATGGATAGGATATGTGGATAGAGCTCATGGAGTACCTTGAGGGTCATGGTGGAGCTCAGTCCAGTCGTTATGCCAAGTGTGAAGGGCCACAGTTGAGGGTATTTCAATTAGGGTTCCTTTGAGTAACCTTGAGTCAACTGTGCAATTGGAGGAGATTAAGACTCAATTCTAAGTATTTGTAATCATGGAAAGTTGTGTTGAGATACATGAGGGGATATTCCAAGATCAATCCAAGAAGAATTCAAAGTGTGAGGAGTTGCTAAATTAGGGTTCTCGGGGTAAAATCCCATATTTAGTGCCTGACTTCAAGACCACTTATCTCAAGATACAAGTTTCATCTCAACTTTTGGCCAATATGGAACCTGTACAGCATGTTCTTAGCTTTAGTTTGAGTACTAGAAGTCCTTGATTGGATTTATAGAACTCAAGTTATGATCCAGACAAGTTACAGGTCATCAGATGAATATGAAATTTATCTACAAAAGGCAACCAACTTCCAAGGCACTTTTGACCTAGAAGTATGTTTCTCCATAACTTTTGGCCAACATGAAAGTTGTAGGTCTTGGTCTTAGCTTTCCAAATTGTACTAGAAGTATTCCATCTGATTTGTAGAACTCAAGTTATGAGGTTTACAATTTAGGGGTATTTTGGGAAAGTAAGATTATAGGTCATTTTGGATTATGGGTCATTTTCACTATCTTGGGAGCCTCAAATGAAGTTTTGCCCAACACAAAACTTGCTAAAAATGGTATTTTAAGGTCAACCATGTATCCATAAGGCATTGATTTGGCTTAAAACAAGACTTGGTTCATGGAAGCTTGACAAAGGGGAATTAAAAGGCATTTAAGTTGAAAAATTCAAATTTAATCATGAAAGGTCAAGAAAATGCATATGAGTACTCATTTTGACTAGAAAAATCATTTGGAACACTTTGGCATTAATCGAATTTCAATTTGAGGTTTATTTCATGGTGTTTTACTTTGTTGCTTCATGAGGAAGTTACACCTCAAATCTTGGCCATAGGATACAAACAAGGGTGAAATCTGGTCCATTCATTCTCCACAGTCCACAAGCAAGGCAAATGAAGCTTCTTGGAGAAGGAATCACCCCAAAACCGTGTATGCCATTGTTCAAATTTCAAGTAAAAGTTGAACTTTGGATATCTCAGATTGGGCCTCCAAATCACTCAAATCCATTCTATTTAAGTTTAGAAAGAGATTCATATCAAGTTTGGTGATCATTTTGAGCTGGAACCAGAGATTGGAGGTTGAGTTTCAAGAGCAAAAGTGCAAATCGTGATTTCAGATTCAGAGCAATTCAAGGCAAATTGAAGCTTCTATCATCTTCAGCATAGTTCATTGAACGAATCTGCACAAGATTGAAGCAAGGATCGCATCACAACTGCTCCAATTTCAAGCTACAACTCAGGTTGGTAATTTTCACTATTCCTCTAGTTTTAGGATGATCTAGCATGAATTGAAATAAGGTTAAGCATTAGGAAGATGACTAGATCGTTTTAGGATAGGTTTTGTGAAGTTTGATGACAATTCAAGGTGTGACACCATTTTTGTTGAGACTTGTAATTGCCTGATCCTTGAGTGTTAGCATGATTTAGATAGCTTAGGTTGATCTTTAATGAATGAGGAGTAGATTCATACCGAGAAATTGAAGTTTGGTGATGATCCATAATTTGATGCATCTTCTGTTCTTGATCGTGTTTTAATATCCATGAGGAATCAATGGAAATGGAAAGTGGATTTGAACTCAGCATGAAAAACTGGAGAGAACGGTATAAGGTTTGACATGTTTCCATGACCTGCAATTTTACTTCACCGGAGAAGACGGTGGCTCAGCCACCGGAACCACCGCCTTGAATCTTTCCCTCCATCAGAATTTTAAACGAGGAAGATGAACCATGACCCTTGGATGAGTGGAACTTGATGACTTAGTCTCCCAATCATGCGCTTGTGATTAATCCTGAGATTTGGACTTTGACTCCCCCAAAACGCAGCGCTTCATTTATGCGCTGGCATCTCCTAGATGCGTTGGATTGCATTGACCAGTCTTCTGATCTTGTGGTCCTGGTTATTTCCTGCGTTTTAATTGATTTTTAATTCATTTCTATTTTCTTTTATTTCATTTAACTTGCAAAATTCATATTAATTTCATTTTCGATCAGAAAATTATGGAAAAAATATGGTTGTGATCCTCTGGTGATTCTTGATTTTTTGATGCTTTTATATTTCATTTTGGTTGATTTTTCCATTTATTTTGCTTTTTTCTATTTGTGTTATTTCTTTAATTTTGGCATAATTCCTCATGTTTTTGCTGATTTTTATGATTAATTGGTATAGAATTTAGAATTGAGATTTGGATGGCTGTTAGTATAGATGTGCATGATCCCTTAGGATTTATTTCATAATTTTTAGCTAACAATATGACTGTTTTTGAATTAGGTTCCCATGACCTTCCATTTTAAGGTTCCCCTTTGATAACTTTAGGTTTAGAAATTCTTAGGTGACTTTCCCTTTAGATTCAATCCCTGGATTTTATACCATAAGTTCCTAACCCTCTTAGGATCCCTTAGAAAATTCCCTAGAATTTTAGGACTTGATTTCATATTTTTCTTAGAATTAACAATTAGACTAGTTTTGTGATGTTTCTAACATGACCTTTCCTTTAGAATGACCTCAATGGTGACCCATAGCATGAAATGAACTTCCCTTTCCTTTTGGATAGTGCTTTAGACTTGTTAGAGCTTCTGTATGCTTAATTTTAAGGCTTGGTTTTGGTGTTTTGATTCCCTTTGAGTAGCTTTCTTTAAGCTTGTAGGATTAGGGTTTTGTAGAGCCTTAGAAGTTGTTTCCTTCTTTCACAAACATGGATTGCCTTGATTGTTTTCCATTCTCATCCAATGATTCAAGGTCCCTATGTGGAAGCCTCATCCCTCCTTTGGAAGGATGTGTGGCATACCACAAAAGGTAGAACCTTTGAGGATGCCTATCTTAGATGTATGGTTGAGTGCCATGATGGATTCCCTTGGTTTCCATCATGCTTCCCATCATCATGCAATCATCTTGATGTTGATTATCATCTCTCTTGGTGGATCATTTGAAGCTTTAATATGAAGTCTTCTCTTGAAGATAGCTTGGGCATGGAGATCAAACTACAGGCTGTTGGTCTGTTTTGCTGTTAGAATGCTTTGCTGTTGAGCTGTTGGTTTACTGTTTTGTCTGTTGTGTCTGTGTGACTGCTTGTTTTGTGTGTTGCATTAGACTAGGCTTTCATATAGTTTGTTTAGGCCTAAGTGCATTGAGAGGTTTAGCCTGGCTCCCTTTGCTTGTCTGCATTAGAGGTTGAGCCTGTCTCCCTCTGGTTGTCTGTTACTGTCTAGCTTTGCTTGTTGGCTGAAGGTTGAGTCTGTCTCCCTTGACTGTGTTTTGTCTGGCTTGTTTGCTCTAGAAGTTGAGTTTGTATCCTTCTGCTTGTAGTGCTGCATTGCATGCATTTTACTTACAGTTATTTCTTTTCAGTTTATTTTTGTTGCTGTTGCTTTCCTTTGCCATGTTCCCCTAGGAACTCTGACTTCTCTTGTTCAAGAGAAGTTATGACAGACATTAGGGTTCTAACCATGCATGATAACATTAGGTAGCTCCCTCCTAACCTCAATCATAGGATCAACTTTGCATGACAACTTTAGGATTGGATTAGTCCCCTTTAGTGCGTCCTTTCTCTTCTCATCTTCAAACAAATCAAAATACAGTAATAAAGGTTAATTGATGTCGTACGCTACGAGCCTTAAGCTACTTGAGAAAGGGTTGTTGGAGAGTTTCTTTTCAACAGCTTGGATGTTTAGTATGGTACCCTTTGGGTGACATGCGACGCATTCACTCTCAGGTCATAGTCTCTAGTGCGATATTAGTTGCAAACATCCATAAAAGATACTTCTTTCGTAAAAGACAGAAAACAAAGATCAAACTCTTTTGTCCTCTTGGACCTTTAATCCTTGGAAACTATTTTCATAAGGAGAGTTCTGCTAACTCTCGGTTCTACCGCAAATGGTAAACTCCTAAGTCTCCAACGAGCAAGCTGCATACACCGACTGCTGGAACCGTCTGTTAACCCTACTCGGATAAAAAAGACAAGCTTGTGTTCCCCAGTTAGCCTGAACTACGTTTGCTCTGATCTTTCACGCTGTGTGAAAGTACATAGGCACGAGATGCGATATCTCGGCGAGCAACCTTCCCCCGTAACCCGTAGTTAGACGAACTACATTGACTCTGATTTCTCGTTCCAGACGGGAATGCGTAGGCATAGAACTGCTGTGTTCTGCCGAGTCATTTTCTTTTCTTTTGAGACCAGACTTTTAGCGTAGATAGATAAAACCAACCTGTCAGATAAACACAACAAGCGTGGATCCCATTGAGTACGATGGACGTGAGGGGTGCTAATACCTTCCCCTTGCGTAACCGACTCTCGAATCCAGACTTGGTTGCGATGACCTTGTCTTATACCTTTTCGTCAGGTTTTTTCCGATCGTTTTCTTTCCCGTTCTGAGGGATAAATAACGAAAGGTGGCGACTCTTCTGTTTTTCCGGCACCTTATTTTCGCGGTAGCGACAGCTGGCGACTCTGCTGGGGACTTATAGCTGCTGGGGACTTTTCCCATCCCCTATGCTGGGACCGTTTCCCATCCCCTCTGCGAGTCAATCCTAGCGCTTGCGTGTTTCTCTATAGGGTTTATTTATCGCACTTTACTTTCCGCATTTTATTTTCCGTATGATATCATTATTGTGCCGTTGTGGGAAGGGGCTCTGATAAGTGATAAGCCAGACCCAGGCTTGAGTGTATACCTAGTATTAGTTGTGGAAAGTAGTGGGCGCGTGCATGCTTTGCATGTACTAGTGTCTCACGAAATCCACGCTCAGACGAGATTCTCCAGGTTGACTTCTTTTCCAGCCCTTTGGGCTTGAGGGGTTGTTGGTTTGGAGGGTTGTCGACTCTAGGGACCGATCATTTGTGACTCAGCTAAGTGAGGTCGCTTCAAGAGATGATGATGCCACACCTTCCTGGGTATCGTATCATCGTTTCTTGAAAGTTTGTGACGCTGGGAAATGCATAGGATGTCGTACCTTATCTGTGATTAGGTCCATAACTGTGAGCGGGGTCGGGATATTGCAGGAAACCTTAACCTTCAGATAACCTGGTTTTCTTGGCAGTGAATCAGTATTGTTGGTATCAGAGGGTTCTTATCATCAAAGATGTGGTTGTTCTCGACAGCACATAATTATTGGTCCTCTTTAGGGTTGTATTATCATAGCAGTGTTGTGATTGTGTTGAAATAGAGCCTCGATCTCCTCAACAGCACAATCTTGATCCCCTGTTGCATGATTTCATTTTGCATTTTGCATACTCATTTGCATGTCATTAACATGTGTCTGTGTTGCAGGTGCATATACCATCCCCCGGTTCCGGTCATTCTTGCCCTCAGTTCTGCTAACATGGGATCTTTGAAGAAGAATGTGGCTTACAAGCTCCCTACCCCAGATGTTGCTCTGCTGTCTAGTTTGATTGCCTTGGCAGATGATACAGTGAGAGGGGAATTCAAGAAGTATTATGGGAATTTGCTCAGTCTGGTTCGTAAACCTTCGGTCTATGAGTTGAATGGGTTGTATGCCTTGCTACAGTTCTATGACCCTCCAATGAGGTGCTTCACTTTTCCGGACTTCATTCTTGCACCTACCTTAGAAGAGTATGCTGAGTTGTTAGGCATACCTGTTAAGAGTCATATGTCGTTTGTCCACGTGGATGCTAAGCCTAATCTAGCTAACCTAGCTGTTGCTCTTCACCTGGATGCTTCGGAGTTGCTTCTGACCAGTTGGAATGGGGTTCCTGGATTTTCTCTACAGTTTCTGGTTGGGAAATCCCAACAGTGTGCTAAAGACGGTTGTTGGATCGTATTCAACGCCATTCTCGCCCTCTGCATTTATGGCATCATCTTGTTTCCTAACATGCCGGACTTTATAGACTTGGACGCCTTCCATATCTTCGCATCAGGGAATCCAGTTCCTACCTTGATTGGAGATGTATATCATTCCGTCCATTACAAGAACGAAAATAGAAGGGGTACGAATGTATCGTGTTGTGTGCCCTTACTCTACAGATGGTTTGATAGCCACATGCCTAAGAAGGGTCTATTTGCTTCATCTGCAGCCACAGCTGAGTGGTCTGAGCGCTTGATGGGTTTATCAGCAGAGAGTATTGTTTGGTTTGATCGGGATATGCTAGGCACTGAAGTCATATTCAGCTGCGGTGGTTTTCCTAACGTGCCTTTGATTGGAAGAAAAGGATGCATTAACTATAATCCCTCCCTACTTGTCAGACTGTTTGCGTACGCTTTGAGAGGTCTGCTAAAAGACGAAGAGGTGCAGGAATCTATGTACCTCACAGGGCTTCTAGAGGGGGACATGTTAGCCAAGCTCCAGCGTACATGGAATGATATCAGTAGATGAGGGAAAGCATTGTTGGGTAAGAGCAATAGCCAGGCTTATGCTCCTTATGTGACTTGGATTCGAACCAGGGCAGAGACAATAGGGATGCCTTTTCCACCTGCTAAGCAAGAGTGCCCTCCAGTGGTCGAAGAACCTACCACAGTGTCGATTCAGCAGTACAATCAGGTGTTAGCTGAGAAGGAGGAGCTGAAGAAGGCCAACGAGGAGTTGGAGAAAGAGCTAGTACAGCTTAGAAGCGAGAGAAACAAAGTCGTCCACTCCTTCAAAAAAACAGACAGAGCTAGTGAACCGGCTAGGCACGGACTTGACTAAATAGATAGCTGACCGTGAACATTTGGGTTTGGACTTTAAATTTGTCAATGATGTGCTTGCCACCAAAAAGCAGAACCTGGATGATGCATACCAGAGAATCTCCAAATTCAACCAGCAGTGGAATGCCACTATAGCCAGCAACAAAGAGCGGGAAGACAAGCTGAAGCAACAGATCTCCAAGCTGAAGGCTCAGTTGAAGGCCGACGAGAAGAAGTTTGATGAGGAAACTGCTCGTAGGTATGCCACTTAAGACATGCTAAACAAGGCTATTGCGAACCTGAAGGAGCGCAAGCAGGTGTTTGAGTCTAAGAAGCGAAGGTTAGAAGACTATTTTGGCCAAGGGGCGTGGGAAGACTCTGTTGAAGGTCTCTTTTGCACCATCATGTAGAGGGAGTTACTTGTCGAAGGGTTACCCACTCGGCCTGATCATCCCAAAACGAATGAGTTGCTAGAAGAGTTTCGCGCCCGATGTCATACTTGACTATCTTTGTAACCCTTTCTATTTTCTGATCTTTGCTGTAGGATGACCATCACCAGGCTTGTTGGTCGAGGTCATGTTGTCGATTCCCATGTATTCAGTGACATTGTATGCTGCCTTGTTGGGCCTTATATATATACGAGATGTTATTTCCATGACTGGATCCGGACTTCTTATTATCAGCACTGGCACTCTGGCACTAGAATCGGGGGAGAAATATCCCTAAAGCATAGACACACGTTTGCATTTGCATGAATCATGTGCATAACAGGTACGTTGAGCTGTTTCTCTAACCCTCTGTCGATGCAGGTTTCAGGATTGCCGATCGGCGAATTCATCGCTACTCTACAAGAGGTAACTGCAAGAAAGCTATGGATCAAATGCAAACTTAGATGCAGAAGATGCGCGACAGGATGGTGTAGTTCATGCAGGTTATGGAAACTGTGGCCAAGGGCCAAGAGCAGCTTCAGAATCTGGTGCAGCCTCTGTTGCACGAGTCGACGGTAATGGTGTGCTACATGACGGGGTTACTATTGATCCTCCTCATGGCGAGACTCCCCGAGCGGGTGATGCTATATCGGTGGTCGTCCTCAATACTATTAAGAACGGTAACGGAGCTGGGAATGGGAATGTAGCTAGTAATGGTAACGGACATGTGGAAACCAACGGAAATGTCGGAGCTGGAAACGTGGGTTTCAATGTTGGAACTGGGAATGCTGGTTTTGGTGTTGGTGCTGGAAACACTGGTGTAGGTATTGGTGGTGCCAATCAGGGCTATGCCAATCAGGGCTATGGCAATTAGAGCTTTGGCAATACAGGTTTTGGCAACGCAAGCAACAACGGTGTCGGGATAGGTGCCTACAACGCAGGTTTCGGGCCGGGTGTTGCTAATCAGGGTTTTGGTAATGGGGGGTATAGTCCCAGGTTCAATCAGAATGGCTTTGGTCCTAATGCTGCTTACGCTGGGTATGATAATGGGGATTCTCATTGGGGTGAGGATCGTCAAGAAGATGCTTTCCCTCCACCGGGCAGGGATCTTGAGATGCCCAAGACAATGACCGAAGGTTCAAGATGTTGGAGGAACAAGTGAGAGGTCTTGCCAATCAGAATTCCATGGGGTTGGACATGGCTAATATGGGGTTGGTTCCTGGCTTGAGGGTGCAACTCAAGTTCAAAGCGCCTACTTTCGACAAGTATAAGGGGGATACTTGCCCAAGAGTTCATGTACGGTCTTATTATCGGAGAATGTCTGCCTATTCTGATGACGAAAAGATGCTGATGCATTTTTTCCAGGATAGCTTGTCTGGACCGTCACTTGAATGGTATATGGGGTTGGAGCCCACTCAGATTGGTAGCTGGAAAGAGTTGGCAGAGGCCTTTGTAAGGCATTATCAATATAACAGCGACCTTGCGCCGAACAGGGTCCAACTCTAAAATCTTTCTCAGAAGAATGGCGAGAGTTTTAAAGAGTACGCCCAAATGTGGCGTGAGCTTGCAGCTAGGGTGCGCCTACCCATGGTAGAGCGTGAGTTGGTGGATCTTTTTGTGGGCACTTTCTCTGGTTTGTATTATGACAGGCTTCTCAATTGTACGACAAATAGTTTTTCTGATATGATACTCTTAAGAGAGCGTATAGAGAACGGCGTCAAGATCAGTAAGATTCAAGCAGGAGAATCAACCTCAGTTGGAGGTGGTAAAAGGGTATTTGGAAATAAAAAGCAGGGAGACACTAATTCGGTATATAGTGATCGGAGAAGGGATAGAAGTCAGAATTGGCGCAGGCAGCAGGTCGCCAGTGTGACGATTCCTGTACCTCAACAGCAACAACAGCCACAGCAGCAATAGGGACAACAAAATACTGCCCCGTAAAGGTTCCAAGGTCGGGATAGGGCCGTGAAAAGAGTATTTGATGTGCCTCCACTACCGTATGCTCAGCTTCTTCAAACTCTATTACAATTGCAGCTTGTTGAGAAAAGGACGCTAGCTCCGCCGAAAGGCGCGGTTACATATGATAATAAGCTGTAAATTAAGTTGATTATATATATGCAATTATTGAAATAGCTTTTAAATTTGTAATGTTCTCCATTAAAAGATTATTATGGGTCTGTGTTTCCTATGGATATCATAGGAGATTAAATGTTTCTTTGTTTGAGCTAATAGCTTTCATCTGGTTTTTCTATAGGGCTTGACAACTGGTGGGCTTCCAACTTTTGTAGATGTTGGCAATAGCTTTGGTGCACCTGCTATTGTTGAATATAATTTCATTAATCAGGTGGTTTTTCTTTTCGATTTTTCCTTGCTTCTAATATTTATGCTTTTAAATATTGGTTTAGTTTTAAATTTGAAATTACTCTTTGTTTCTATATTACTTAAGTTAATACGAATTGCCAACAAGGCAGTTAGACCCAGTTCTAATTCTAAATACATATCTGTCTACCTACAGTTGTTTCAAAATAGGAAGAAAGTTGTTATGATGGGGGATGATACAAGGACACAGTTATTTCCTCATCATTTTGAAAGATCTTATCCATACCCTTCTTTTAATGTCAAATATCTCCATACGGTAGGCCTTATATTGTGTTAAGTTTGACTTTGGACTGACTTTTTAATCCTTGAAATACATGTTAATTGAGTAGTGGTGGTTTGCATCTTTTTGTCTGGTTTATCATTCAGCAACTGTAATATGACATTGCTTATTTTTTAGGTTGATAATGTATGCATTGAACATTTATTTCCATCCCTATATGAAGAAGATTGAGATGTTCTTATTGCACATTTTCTCGGAGTGGTATGTTTGATATCATTTCTTACGATGCACCTAATAATGATGATATCCTGTATCTTGTACCTAATAACAAGGCAAGTGAAGGCAAAGCAGGTTACTTTCCACAGGAAGAAGAATTTGCAGTACTACGAGATATCAGCTAAGAGCAACTACAACTTTGAGAAGCCTTTCCTGTATCTTGCCAGGAAACTTGCAGGGTTGGTGTTTACTTTCTAGTTTCTACAATGACATGAAGAACCCATTGAACTTTATAATGCATTTCAACTAATTAGTTATATTTCCATTTCTGAACTGCAGAACTTTCGTACGACATTGAGATGCATGAAGTTATGGGCTAAGCGCCGTTGCATTTATTCTAATGTATGGGAAAGCTTGTGCTATATGTTTGAATTGTTGCGTATGCGATTGGATATTGTATACATGTTATGTGTGATGTGGTTAAAAAATTAGAGAATGCAAGGTTAATGATTGAAAACTTTTTTATGTTAGTGTTTATTGTGTGAATATCATGAATATTGATGATTGACATTAATGTAACCTACAATAGCTGTATTATGAATCCTAAACTGAGTGCAGATTTTTAAAAAAAAAAATATTTGCAATTATTTTAAAGTTAAAGCTTCGGAGTATTATTTTAAAGAATATTATTTTAATACAATTTTTTCTAGGGATTGGAATCACCTACTGATGGTAGACGTTCATCTGAGTTTAGCTACCGAATTCCATAATGACATACTTTCTAGATTATGAACCTTCTTATTCATTTTTGGCACAATGATACTTATTGTTATAAGATTATGATTTGATATGTTTTCGGATTTTTGTATTACATGACATGATTATGGAACTTTCATTTTACATGATTATGAAACTCACGTTTTTTTCGATATTATAATGTTTATTTGATATTAAGTTTTGGAATTAATTTTACTACGCTAAAAAGTGATAGAAAAAAATTTAAAAAAAAAACTATAAATAAAAATATTATTGTATAAATAATTTAAAGAAAAAATAATATAACTATTTTAGTAGATAATAATTTAAATAAAAGAATATATTATAAAACAATATAATATAATACATAAAAATTAATAATGAACCGTCAAGATATCACATTCATGACAGTTTTAAACCGTCACAATCAACAATGCTAACAAATATCAAAAGGATATTCACGACAGTATTTAACTGTTGTCATTTCCAATTTATGTCAGTTCCAACCAGTCGTGAAATAGAGTTCACGACAGTTTTAAACCGTCACAATCAACAATGAAAATAAAAATCAAAAGGCTAGTAACGACGGTCTTTAACCGTCGTTATCTCCAGTTTAGGTCAGTTCAAGCCCGTCGTGAAATATAATGACAGTTGTGTGTGACGGTTTTTTCAACCGTCGCTAAACAGCCTGGGGACACACGTTTTTGCGACGGTACTACAACCGTCGTAGAATGTAATTAGTGGTGGTTTTAACGGTCGTAACCTACCAAAATAATCGTCGCAATCCATCGTTTTTCTTGTAGTGTTCGTGGCTAAAATTTGTTTTTGAGATTGTTTAGCCCTGTAGGGTAAGTATTTGTGAGACCTTTAATGAATGTAGTGTAGTTGTAAGAAATTATAAGAATGGGAGGCGTAAGTATGATACAAGATTGGCCTAATAAGTCGTAGATTTTGCGCCTTTATCGCGTAATACCTTAGGAATGATTTAGGGATGTTTTTGGGGCATTGGGGAAGGAAATCGTAGAGGTTTTTGGTCTGGTTTTGGTGCTGGTGCATAACAGCAATTTGTTGTAATCGCGAGTTTGTACAGCGAAGAATGCTTCGCACGAGGAACATTCGCCCCGGAGTCACACAGTGAACTTGCTAGCGAATGTAGCAGAGTTTCGCGAATTCTGATCTTGTGCGGTGATGTCTTGATGTTGTGATTTCTCTGATGAATTTCCATGAGTATATTTGTGATTTTATGAGATTAATACATGACTATATGATGAATTCCCATGAAGAATTGTGATGATTTACAATGTTGATTTCCATGAGTTTTGATGATTATATGACGACATGATTATTATGATGATTTTGATGAATGATGATGCACCTAATGAGTTTATTATGAGGGTGATATTGACGTGTGCATCATGCATTCATATGCATTCGAACTTCGGTTCAGGACCTTAATTTTTGTGGCTTCAGTCCCATTGTGCGGATGTGAGGTATTTTGTTGTGCTCCAATTCTCGTGTATAATCGATCCTACTGTTGTGGATCTATGGATGATTGGTGCCTAGTGTCCATCAAACTTTGTTGATTGGCACCACATGCATGAGTCTTGTTGCATTTGCATTTATGTGACACTTTGGTGTAATTTATAATGTTGTGGCCTTTGATGTTTCTTGATGATTAGGATGATGTTGAATATGAAAATAACACCATTTTATATATTGATTCCTATATTGATTATTATGAATCGCTGTACTCACCCTTCTTGTTTGAATGTTGCCTCCACCTGGGTAACATGCAGATGACCAGGTTTAGTCGTGGATGCCGTCGAGGACTTTTGAAGTTTTTGGATCGTTGGCCATTGTGGTTGATTTATAAGGTCTTGCTATGATGGTGTAACATCGGGTTGGGGTCTTTGAGTCAAACTATATTTTATTGAGTTTTTGTTATGTCAATTGCCTTGCGGCGCAAGGAAAACTTTGGATTATTGCCTTTTTTAGTTCCGCTGCCTTTTGAGTAATTTTGGGAAAATCCGTTGTTTGCGGAGCATTGACTATATTAGAATTTTTGAGAAATGTGCGCCCTTTTGAGATGATTTTATTGCGTTCAATGTTTTACTCTAATAAATATGATTGATTTGTCATTATATTTGTGGGGTAGAAAAAGGGTGTTACATCAAGAACAAAAAGCTTCGAAGGTAATGTTTTTGCTTTGGTTATTATTGATGATTATTCTAGATTTTGTTCGACTTACTTTTTAGTGCAGAAAAGTGATGCTTTCAAGGCATTTAAGAAGTTTGCAAAACAAATACAAAATGAGAAGGCGTTAACAATTTTCTCCATAAGAGCGACCATGGAGGAGAATTCCAAAATGCTTCATTTAAAATTTTTTGCGAAGAATATGGAATCTCTCACAACTTCTCGGCACCAAGAACTCCACAACAAAATGGTGTTGTAGAAAGGAAGAATAGATCATTGGTGGAACTTGCAAGGACTATGTTAAGCGACTCGAGTCTTCCAAAATACTTTTGGACAGATGCGGTGAGCACGACATGCTTTGTAAGTAATTGTGTTAATATAAGACATATTCTTAAGAAGACTCCCTATGAACTTTTCAAAGGGAGAAAACCAAACATTTCTTACTTTTATATCTTTGGATGTAAGTGCTTTATCTTGAACAATGACAAGGGCAATCTTGGTAAGTTTGACGAGAAATATGATGAAGGTATATTTCTCAGCTACTCTCTCTCTAGTAAGGCTTTTAAAATTTATAATAAAAGGACTTTAACTATTGAAGAATCTATGCATGTTAAATTTGATGAATCTAGCCCCTCCAAGGAGGAAGTTGTTTTGTGTGATGATGATGATGATATTGTAGATATTCCTAAAGAAGGAACTTCAAAAGCAAATGATCAACATAGGCAACAAGAAGAACCGATTCAACAAGAGCCTAAAAATGGTGATCTACCAAAGGAGTGGATAACACATAGAGATCACCCAATAGACAAAATTATTGGTGACATCAGTCAAGGCGTTACAACCAGACTCAACCTTAAGGATGCTTGCTTAAACATGGCGTTCGTGTCTCAAATCGAGCCTTTGAAAGTTGATGAAGCCTTAGGATACGGCCAATGGATTATTGCCATGCAAGAAGAACTAAACCAATTTGAGAGGAATCAAGTTTGGGAACTTGTTCCTAGACCAAGTGGTAAACACATCATAGGTACCAGATGGGTGTTTAAGAACAAGCTTGACGAAAATTGAATAATTGTTCAAAACGAGGCAAGATTGGTGGCCCAAGGTTACAATCAAGAAGAAGGAATCGACTTTGAAGAAACATTCGCTCCTGTTGCAAGGTTAGAGGCTATTCGATTATTGCTTGCTTATGCATGTTATTTAAATTTTCATTTGTACCAGATGGACGTTAAGAGCGCTTTCCTAAATGGATACATCAATGAAGAAGTCTATGTTAAGCAACCCCAGGCTTCAAAGATTTCAAGAATCCATCACACGTCTTCAAGTTGAGAAAGGCTCTTTATGGCTTAAAACTGGCACCAAGGGCTTGATATGACCATCTCAGCAATTTTCTGTGTGAGAAAGGATTTGAAAAGGGTAAAGTTGATAAGACCTTATTCATCAAATGAATCAAGGGCAACACTTTTCTAGTTCAAGTCTACGTAGATGACATTATATTTGGATCAACCAATAAAGACCTATGTGAGGAATTCTCGTTGATGATGCAAGGAGAGTTCGAAATGTCTATGATGGGAACATTGAATTATTTTCTAGGACTACAAATCAAGCAAATAAAGGTTGGTATCTTTATCAACCAATCAAAATATTACAAAGAACTATTGAAAAGATTTGACATGAATGATTGTAAGGCTATGTCTACTCCGACGGGATCAGGAACATACGTTGATCAAGATGAATCAGGAATCTCCGTTGATATCATAAAGTACCGAGGTATGATTGGTTCACTTTTATATTTGATGGCATGCCATTTTGACATTATGTTTAACGTGTGTTTATGTGCGTGGTTTCAAGCCAATCCAAAGGAGTCGCATTTCACCACTGTAAAGAGAATCATGAAATATCTCAAAGGGACGACAAACGTTGGATTATGGTATCCTAAAGGTAGTATATGTGATTTAGTAGGGTATTCTGATGTGGATTATGCAGGATGTAAAAATGATAGAAAAAGCACAAGTGGAATATGTCACATACTAGGAAATGCATTAATATCATGGGCATACAAGAAACAAGCATGTGTTGCTCTTAACACGGTAGAAGCAGAGTACATAGCAGCGGGTAGTTGTTGTGCACAAATCCTTTGGCTCAAGCAACAACTTCTTGATTATGGACTAAATCTCGAATGCATTCCTCTTCGGTGTGACAACACAAGTGCTATCAATATTACAAAGAATCCAGTCATGCATTCCCGTACAAAACACATAGACATTCAACATCATTTTCTACGTGATCATGTGCTAAAAGGCGATGTTGAAGTCACATTCGCGGACATCTTTACAAAACCACTCGCAAAAGGAGCGTTTTACAAGATTCAAAGAGAACTTGGCATTTTAGATGAAGGAGATGTGTAGATATTCAATATTTATTCATTATATGCTATAGTGAAGCCCGGTACATAAAATTCCTTCATTTTAATTTTCTTGCAAATTTACATGAAAAGTGTATTATGTGATGATTTTTCACTTTCTTGAATTTTCATGTTCTTAAATATTTGTTTACGGCTTAAATATGTTATTCTTAGTTGCATAATATTATGTTATAACATATCATCGCAAATTTTTTTGGAAAATCCTGACCATTTTTGAGTTATCATGCTACTGTTTTTGAACTTTTGCATAAGGTAACTGGTTACCCTATCTGAAGTAACCGATTACCCATTCCTGTTTTCCAGTACCTGCGCATGTTTATTGTGTAACCGGTTACCCTATATGAAGTAACCGGTTACCACTGTTAAACTCAAAAAATTGTTTTAATTTTTTTCTCTTGTGGTTAAATGATATCTTTTATTTTTCATTTACTCATTGATAAGTCTTGGTCTTCAATGCTAAAACCCCATTCACTTCTTCTTCTACCTTCAAGCTACCTCCATTACTTTCAAGGAGAAATTCAAAGAGAATTAAAACCCACTCACTAGTTCCTCTTTATAAAACCCATTCACTACCAAAACTCACAAACTCTCATCTCAAAGCTCTTTACCCTCTCCAAATCCAAAAATCCCTTAAACCCTAAAACTCTCAAAGCTTCATCCATGGCTCCCAAACCAGACAAAGGCAAGAATAAGATGGATGAAGGAAGCTCTGATGCTGTTGAGGAATAACATGTACCAACAATCAAGTCTCGAAGATTGGATTTCGCGGTTCGAACTTGGACCTTGATGGCGGTAAAATATGTCAATTTTAGTGTTTTTCCTAGTCACAGCTTCTCTTTTAGCACTTTATTAGAAAATTCTGGAGTCAAAGACCTTGTTGCTGAGAAGGGTTTTTATTACCCAAATTTGATTAGGGAATTTTACTCTACTTTAAAATTTGGTTCAGATGATTTTGGAGATATTATGATAACTGCTAAAGTTAAAAAGGTCGACATTTCTATGGATTTATCTAATATAGGAACTTGTTTGGAAATCCCTTCAAAGGGGGAAGAACTTCGTCATGGGGTGCTTCTGGACCTTCCCTTCTGGAAAAATTTTGACAGTCTAGATTATTTTGTTTCCATCTGTAGAGGAACTCATGAGGATGCTATGAGTAAGCAGTCTCATAACTCCAGCAGGGTGGTGAAATATGCAAACCTTTTGATAGTAAGCAACATAATGCTTCACAATATTTTGGCATATATTCTGGTGCCAAAACATTCAAATCATTCGCAGGCCAGTGAGCTGGAAATGGAATTAATCAGATGTCTGAAGTTGAATAAAGAAATTAACTGGACATATGTCATCGTGCACAATATGCGACACCAACTTTCTCTCAACGGCGAACTACCTTACGCTCGGATCATCTCTAGGTTTTTGGAATATAAGGATGTTTTGCTACAAAGGGAACCAAAAACTGACATGGTTGCTAAAATGTGTGAAATCAATGTTATAACAGCGACTAAAAACACCGGCATTGTTATTGCACCTAATGGGATGTTCCGCTACAAAGAAGAGCTTGCTCCGCAAAACCCTCATATCCAGGAAGGCGGTATTACCAATAAACTCTTATATTTTGAAATATGCTCCATCAAGGAAACCATGGACAGAAATCATCGTGAAACAACTAGGGGAATAAATGCCCTTAGGAAACTTTTTAGATTCATGAACCGTTCCCGGGCTATTATTGAAGAAAGTGATGAAGATGAAGATGAAGATGGTGGAGATGAAGAGGGAGAAGGAGACCATATGGCTGAAGATGATTAAATTTTTGTGATCATTTCATTTTTACATTATGTTATGTTTTATGTTGCAGTTTTGTTTTAATGTCTGGATATTTCTAGTACGTATTATTAAACTCGTTTAGTAATCTTCGTACGATGTTTATTGTTTATTGTTTTCAGTTGAAATCTTTTCCCATCCTTTTTGTTAATGACAAAGGGGGAGAAGAATTAGCTTTTGTGTTTTTCTCTAACAACTTGCAGAATTTCAAAGCTTCTTCAAATGTTAGTTTGATGGGGAGCATCTCTCTAGGGGGAGCTTGTTAGAGAACTCAAGTTTATTAATTCAAATTGTTAAAGGTTGGTTGTCATCATCAAAAAGGGGGAGAATGTGAAGACATGGCTTCTCAGATGTTTTGATGAAGACTCACCTACAAAGCTTCTCATAAAGACACGATGGATTAACAAAAAGGATTGATCAAGTCTCCTGCTCTGCTTAAAAATTAACTCTCTACAAATGTCAAGGCATTATGAAGATTGAAGCTTAAAGGAATAGGTATTACACTTAAACTCATGCATTGATACAAGTGTTCATCATATTCCTCATTTATGCCATGTTCCTTAGAAACATTTTTAGTTGCAATAAAATGGTTTTGAAACTCTGTTTTTTAAGCATTTTTTCAATTCTGTTTTGAAGTAACCAGTTACTCTCTATAAGGTAACCGGTTACCCTATCAAAACCTTCAAATTTTCTATATGTTACAATTAAGTAACCAGTTACCCTTTATCAAGTAACCGGTTACCATTGAAACAGAGCCAAAAATGTTATTGCATCCCTTCATAAATTTTTCTGTTGGTTTGTCTGACCAACCATGGCATCCTTTCATGATTTGTAACCTTCAGTAGAGGTGTCATAGGCATATATAAACATCATTCTATAGTCTTTTACACCTCACCTCCTTACAAAATTTCAAATCAATTATTCATTTCTCTCAATCTTCAAAATCTTTCTAAGTGTTCTTCAGATTTTTTCAAAAAGTGAAACTTTGCATAAACCTTCATATTTATCATCATAGTTTCATTTGCATACAAAGAACACTTGTATTATTGTCTTGAGAATTGAGTGTTACAAAGGAGAAGATCGATCTTGTGATTGATATCTTGAAGAATCAAAATTTTATCTACTTACTCAAATTCAAAACTATTGTAAAATCCTAAAATTCCAAGGATTGTTTGGATTTAGGTGCTGACTATAAGGAGAAGGATTGTTTCTCTTATAGGGTTTGTTAGAATCCTTGTTATCTTGTGGACTTTAAACTTTTAAAATCCAAGAGGATTGTTTTTAGTGTTTTGTTAGAATCTAGTTTAGAAAGAGTAGGTAGTCTTGTCTAATATGTAACATTATAGTGAAATCTCTTTCATGTTGAAAGGGGACTGGAGTACTCTCGACCTGTGAGGGGAACCAATATACTTCCTGGTGTTCTTTACTTTCCATCTTTATAGCATTCCATCACTTAGAAACTTCTAGGAAAGTAAAATTCAAAATTGTCAAAAAATCGAGAAAAATCTCTAAACACCTAATTCACCCTCCTCTTAGGTGGTTTCATAACTTACATCATCCTCATCTGAAAGTGAGATATTTTAGTTTTTTTTAAACATGAATTATTTGGGAAATTAATTTGAAAAACTGAATCCAAACAATATAAGAAATATTTAAAAACTTTAAAAAATAGAATATTAAATAATAAATAATATTATAGAAAAATTATATTTTACATAATCTATAATCTATCTATACAATATATAAAGGAAATACTTTATTTTGGTGTAGTCTATTTTTTTTATACTATTTTTACCCTTATTTTATTGTGTAATTTACTTAATAACTTCCTATTATTAACTTCCACATAATTTATAATATTAACTTCCACATAGTTTTACATTTACTTTAATGTATAACTTACTCAATAACTTCTATTAACTTCCTACATAACTTCTTACCTAACGTCTTACTAATAACTTTTTACTCTTAACTTCCTACTTAACCTCTATTTAAAATTAGGGTAATGTTAACTTGTGCCCTTGGGACACATGTTAAGAACTAAATTAAGAAATATCATCTTGAAAATTGTGTACAAACTTAAATTAAATTATAAAATTAATTTTTAAATTGTTTTTTTCAATACAAATTTACTAAAAGTGGTTTTCTTAACATGTGCTTCAAGGGCACAAATTAACATTACCCTTAAAATTAATATTAAATAAAAAATATTATTTAAATTTTTACGCGTGTATTAAAAAAGCGGAGAGTGTCCGTGTGGACGCTAGTTTATTAATAGTGTCATTAATTAATAGTTAATAAAAAAGTGTCACTCATTAATAATATCAAAAACATTAGTCCACAATGTTTCTTTTTGGTTTTTTAGTACTATTCTATCTTAAAAATCCAGATCTTTCTCTGTTTTGTTTCTCCAAATTGAAACTTTTCAGTTGCTAGTACTTTCACTTTGATTCTAGTACTTCTTTATCTTACTTCACAAAGAACCAATCTTCGCTTCTGCTATTAATTTCTACGAAATTTACAAATAACACGTTTTGATAAAAATGCTCAACAACCACGGTTTATGGAGTAAATTTCAAAATTCTTCACGTTCCTCTTTTTCAACGAATACCTCCATTATAGAATTTGTCTCAGTTTCTAGATATCCTCAATTTTCACACTGTTTCTGCTTTTCTATATATATTCTGCTTAATCTTTGCTTTTCAAAACGCGTTTTCTTAGCTTTTTTGTTTGATGTGAACTTGAAATTAAGTGCTTTTTAAATAAGTGGATTAGCTTTTTGAGAATTTAAAGAAATTTCACCAATTTGTCTGCTAGTTCTAGGAGAGTTACCATCTGAGTAGGTATTTTTTTGCCTATTTTTTTGGATTATTTTATTCGAATTACTGGATAAAAGTAGATTTAAGGGTTGTATTATGAAGATGAAGAAGCTTAATTTCAGCAAGATATATTCATTTAGATGTGGTCAAAAACCAAACTTTAGGACAGGAAATCCACAGATTGGAAAACAAGGGTTTTCTAGGGTTGTTTTATGCAATGAACAAGATAGTTTTGAATCAGATTTTAGGAATAGTTATGCTGATAATTCTGTTAGGTCAACAAAATATACAGTTGCTAATTTCTTGCCTAAGTCATTGTTTGAGCAGTTTAGGAGGGTAGCTAATTTCTATTTCCTTGTTACTGGTATCTTGGCTTTCACTAAACTTGCTCCATATACGGCGGTTAGTGCTATTCTTCCGCTGTGTATCATTACTGGTGCAACTATGGTGAAAGAAGGTGTTGAAGATTGGCGTCGGAAAAAGCAGGTACTATTGTGTTTTGATAACTATCACTTTATCATGTTGCGAGTTTTGTTCTTTTAATGTCAAATGTATGTAGATATGATATGAATGTAGAAATGACACTTCGGATTCGAAGTGCATTTGGTGTCTGACACCAATATGATGACACATGTGATTATATTCAATTATTTTCACTTTTCTTAATTATTACCGTTGTTGTCGTGTGTGGTGCTGTGTTAGTGTTTCATAAATTTGAACGTAAATAGATCAGTTTTCATTTCATTACTTAGCTAACTGCATAGTTCTGTAGGATATTGAGGTGAACAATAGAAGAGTTATATTTCATAAAGGTGATGAAAATTTCGAATATACGGAGTGGAAGAATCTCAAGGTGGGGAATATAGTGAAGGTAAAGAAGGATGATTTCTTCCCTGCTGATCTCCTATTGCTTTCGTCGAGTTATGACGATGCGGTGTGCTATGTTGAAACTATGAACTTGGACGGGGAGACAAATTTGAAGCTAAAACAAGGATTGGAAGTAACTTCTTCCTTAAACGAGGACTTTAAATTCCGTGATTTCAAAGCTGCGGTCAAATGTGAAGATCCAAATGCAAATTTGTACTCATTTGTTGGGAGCATGGAGTTTGATGGACAAAAATATCCCCTTTCTCCTCAACAACTTCTTCTACGAGACTCTAAACTTCGTAACACGGACTATGTGTACGGAGCAGTCATCTTTACCGGTCATGACACTAAGGTTATTCAAAATGCCACTGATCCTCCTTCGAAAAGAAGCAAAATAGAGAAGAAGATGGATAGGATTATCTACTTCTTATTTTGTGTTTTATTTTTTATTGCTTTTGTTGGTTCTATTCTCTTTGGAATTGTAACTAAACGCGACTTACACAACGGAGTTATGAAAAGATGGTATCTAAGACCAGATGATTCCACCATTTTCTTCGATCCTGAAAGAGTTGTTGCAGCTTCTGTATTTCATTTTTTGACGGCCTTAATGTTATATAACTTCTTCATTCCCATCTCCTTGTATTTCTCTATAGAATTGGTCAAAGTCCTTCAATGCATCTTCATTAATCAAGATATCAATATGTACTATGAAGAACTGGACAAACCGGCTCTTGCTCGTACTTCGAACTTGAATGAAGAACTAGGCCAAATTGACACAATCCTTTCTGATAAAACTGGAACATTGACTTGCAACTCGATGGAGTTCATCAAATGTTCGGTTGCTGGGGTAGCTTATGGTCGTGGTGTCACCGAGGTTGAGCAAGCCATTGGTAATATAAGTAATAACTCACCTATGATACATCAACAAATTAATAGATCGGAACCAGAACCAGATGATATCAGAGAGGTTCGTAATCGAAAAGAACCGATCAAAGGTTTTAATTTTATGGATGAAAGGATAATGAATGGAAACTGGGTTAATGAGCCTCGTGCGGATGTTATACAGAAGTTTTTCCGTTTATTGTCTGTTTGTCATACTGCCATACCTGAAGTAGATGAAGATACCGGAAGAGTCTCATATGAAGCTGAATCTCCTGATGAAGCAGCATTTGTGATTGCTGCAAGAGAAGTTGGTTTTAAATTCTACAAAAGGACTCAGAATAGTGTATCGATGAAAGAGTTGGATCCCGTATCTGGCGATGAAGTTAATAGGTTAGGTTTCTTTTTCCAAATTCTTGTCTGTTTGTTATTTTGGGATTTTGACTCCTGCATTGACATTTATTTTATTCATGTCAACTATTACTTGACAATGTCAAGTAATGCCAAATAGATCATCTTCTACATAGTAACTGATTTCATGTTGCAGGACATTCAAGGTTCTCAATGTCTTAGAATTCAATAGTTCAAGGAAGAGAATGTCGGTGATAGTGAAAGACGAAGAAGGGAGAATTTTGTTACTCTCTAAAGGTGCTGACAGGTTAGCGACTAAATAACTCGCAGCCTTCGGTATTTTTGAGTTTTACCTTTCCATTTAACCTATTAACTTGCCTTGAGTCATAATCTTCATGCAGTGTCATGTTTGAAAGGCTTGTCAAGAATGGGAGGGAGTTTGAAGAGAAAACTTTGGAACATATGAACGAGTATGCTGATGCAGGTCTAAGAACGCTGATACTGGCCTATCGTGAACTCGATGAAGAAGAATATAATGAGTTTGAGAATAAATTTTCCAAAGTAAAAAATTCAGTCACCGTAGACCGTGAATCGTTGATTGAGGAAGTATCAGATAAGATTGAGAGGAATCTTATCCTTCTTGGTGCCACTGCTGTAGAGGACAAACTCCAAAACGGGGTAGCAAAAATTTTCTCTAAAGAAAATGTATCGGTTGGATCAAGACTTGAAATCATGACTAACTATATTGTTTTGCTAGGTTCCTGAATGTATTGACAAACTTGCACAGGCTGGAATTAAGATATGGGTTTTGACTGGGGACAAAATGGAAACTGCCATCAACATTGGGTATAATATTATACTTAAATTATTAATTTTCTCTTTACAATGGCTTCATCATGAGAACTACTTTTCAAGATGTTTGACATGAATATACGAATGCAGTTTTTCTTGTCGCTTGCTTCGACAAGGAATGAAACAGATTATCATTCATTTGGAGATTCCAGATATTCAAGCATTGGAAAAGGATGGAGACAAGAAGGCTATCATCAACGTAAAATAAAATATTTTAGCCTTTAATCTTTGACAAGAAGTGTAGTGATAAATTGACTTGGTTTTTTTGGAGGGAAGAACATAGGGGTTGGACTAATATTATTTTGCGGATTCTTATTTTAGGCATCAAGGGAAAGCGTGTATCATCAGATATCGGAAGGTTCTAAACTGCTTTCTGCATCTAAAGGGCCCTCTCAGCAAACATTTGCTCTTATAATTGATGGAAAATCACTTGTTTATGCTCTAGAGGATAATACAAAAAACATGTTTTTAGAGCTTGCAACTCGCTGTGCATCTGTTATCTGCTGTCGCTCTTCACCAAAGCAGAAGGCCCTGGTATGTTTAAGCCCTTTCTTTGTTTTTCCCCTCTACTTGAAAATTTTGTCCTTATTTTTTTTGGTCGATCTATACCTACATATAAAGGGGATACTAACTTTTATTGGTACCTCTCATTAAAGGTTACTAGACTGGTTAAAGAAGGAACAGGTAAAACAACATTAGCTATTGGTGATGGAGCTAATGATGTAGGAATGCTTCAAGAAGCTGATGTAGGTGTTGGAATCAGTGGCGTTGAAGGAATGCAGGTACATAAAAAAAAAATAACGAACTACAGTATTCTTTTTTATTATTGATTTTCACTTCCATATCCTGTTTTGTTATAACTTTTTAGTTTCTATCATCTCTCCACCCTAGGCCGTCATGTCTAGTGATATTGCAATTGCGCAGTTCCGGTATTTAGAAAGATTACTTCTTGTACACGGACATTGGTGTTACCGGAGGATGTCCACAATGGTAAGACTTTGAAACTGGATCTCAACATTCAATAGATTTATATTCTGAAAGATTATCTAATATATCTTGTTTATTCTTGAGGCAGATATGTTACTTTTTCTACAAGAATATTACATTTGGCTTCACTCTATTCTTATATGAGGTGTATGCATCATTCTCTGGACAGCCTGCGTACAATGATTGGTTTTTATCTTTCTATAGTGTGTTGTTTTCTTCACTTCCTGCCATTGCCCTTGGGGTCTTTGACCAAGATGTATCTGCTAGGTACTGCCACAAGGTAAGCTTACTGTTCACCATCTAGCATGTTCTATGAAGCACACATAGATATACACGGATACCAACACTGACACTGATACGACCACTAGTAATAATTTGGGAAAGTGAAATCTGCATTTTCACTAAAATCATATTTGACAAACAAAACTAAAAGCCAGACATAAATGAAGTAAAAAAAATACTCATTTTATTTCCTCTTGTGAGTGACGAATGGCAATCATTCCATGTTATTTCTGTTCAATGTTGCAGTTTCCCATCTTATACCAAGAAGGTGTGCAAAATGTCCTATTCAGCTGGCGCCGGATTCTAAGCTGGATGCTCAACGGATTCATCAGCGCCATAATAATCTTCTTCTTCTGCACAAAAGCAATAGGCCTTCAAGCCTTCGACGAGAACGGACAAACCGCCGGAAAATCCATGCTAGGAGAAACCATGTATACTTGTGTCGTCTGGGTTGTAAACCTACAGATGGTGCTATCTGTTCGATATTTCACCTTGGTACAACATATTGCCATTTGGGGTTCTATTGCTCTTTGGTATTTCTTCATGTTTACTTATGGATCATTGCCTCCAAGCTTTTCCACAAATGCTTACAAAGTCTTTGTCGAGACTCTTGCTCCGACTCCTTCCTATTGGATTGTCACACTATTCGTGATGATTTCTTCGCTTATACCGTACTTTTCGTGCTCGACGATTAAGATGTGGTTTTTTCCTATGCATCATGAAAGGGTACAATGGATGAGGTATGGGGGCAAGAAGACTAATGATCCTGAATAGAAATATTTGGTGCCAACAACTAGTAACTTTTGTGAATATATACAATTTTGACATGTTTAGAACGTAAAGGATGTGAGATAGAGTAGAGCTTACACGTGTACTTGTTTCTGGAAATATTGTACTTGAGAATGTGAGATAGAGTAGAGCTTACACGTGTACTTGTTTTAGCGAGTAAGTTATTTAATTTTTTTTTATAGTTACATAAATTACACAGTTTGGATAATAAATCTATAGAATTTAAAAGATTGAAGAGATTTTATGATACATTTTATTTTCAATTAAATTTAGAGAATTATCTCTCAAGTTATTTTAATTTTGGATTGACTTAAGTTCATGGATGTTTTCATGAATAAATAAGAATGTATGTTTGACATCCTTTAGTTTTAAAAATAAAAATCATTTTATTGTAATTTGCATTCCATTATATTGGATTTGTAAAACCAAGTCATTTTCTTGCTAGCAATAAAAGTATCAAGTTGAGTCAAGTCAGTTTTAATTTATTTTTTCATTTTTAAAATTTAGCAATCTTTACTATCTATGTTTATATAAATTCTTAAACACCATGAACTTCAAAAATAAGTTAAAAGGATAAAAAATGCAATTAAAACTTGTTTCATGAAAATATTTTTAAAATTTTTTTCAGATTAAATTAAATATGGAGAAAGAGTTCAAATTTACATTATATTTCGCTAGAATTGCATTTTTCTAATATTTGAGTTATGTTCTACTTAGAATATCTGTTAGAAGAATTAAAGCACGTTATAAATATGAAAATGATTCTTCCAAATAGCAGAATAGAAACTACTTCACAATCATGTTAACAAAGTTGAAAAACATGTTTGTTTCCTCACCCCTTCTATCATGAAAATTAACATTTCAAATGTGCTACCACTGATATGAGCAGAAACAGAAACCAGTGGTCACGCATGTTACAATAAACTCCTGAATTTAACAGGAAATGGAATAAATCCATGAATTTGCTGCGCCAGAGAAAGGAAAAAAACACACACAAACATGCTCAGTATAGCAGATCAGTAAAAAAGTACTGATTACTCAAACATGATTCTGAAAAATAACAATTTGTATGAAAGAATTTTATCCTATATGGTGTTCCTATTAACTTACCAAGACAATAAAACAAAAGAGAAAAAGTTACATGTTTCACCGTCTTCACATCATATCCCACTTATAAATATAGCCTATGCATTACCTGTTTACTACCCCAGACATGTTACTTTCCTCATGGTTTTAAATTACATTCTGGAACAACCGCACAAAGAATGTTTCATGTGAAATCAAATATCAATGTTTCTCTAATGTCGTGACAGCAATTGAGGTTGTATTGACTGCAATTATCAACCATAATATCAAAAACTGCAATTTGAAACCTTAATCTAATTTCTTGATTCCACCTTGCCTGTATGATGCCTTCGTATATCGAACTGGTCTACAAACTCCAAAGGAGTAATCGTCTCATTCCTGATCCGCTTGATTTTAGGGCTTAACAATCCACGGTGCCTAAACCCATAGAGCTTAAGCACTTGATTATCGGCAAAATTGTAAGCCCTCTCCATGCTACTAAGGCATTTCTCCACTGGATAATCTCCATAACTCCCGCAAGGCTTACACCCCACAAAATGCGTTACAAAAGGCCACCTCTCATCCCCTAACCCTGGATGATACTTCTCCATCATCTCTTCATACCGATCGACCAATCCAGCCCAATAACCATGCAAATAAAAAGAATTCTCAAGAAATACCTTTTCCATCCATTTGTCCTTCTTTGACAACAATAAATATATCAACGCCGATTGATCGTCAGCCTCAAATGCAGGCCTTCCTTTGAGATTTGCTGTCAAAATCTTTCCGGCCTCCTCCCGTATGGGTCCTTTCGGGCCCATGGGGGCCCAAGCATCGAGCAAATCCAAGGACCATTGGCAATTGCGAAATAAAAAGCTCCCCGTGTTCACCGCAATCCAAGAATTCTGCTCGAACAACAAATCAGGATACCCATGAAGAATCAGATTATAATCATTATATTTACTCATGGGAAGCTCAAACACCATGTCCGTAAAGAAAGCGTCGCTGTCCATCCACCAAATCCACTCCACCTCAGGATGTGATAACATGAGCCTCCGAATCATGGGCAATTTGGCCCAGTAACCTGCAAGCTCCATATCCAAGTGAGCCATGTTGTACACAATTTCAATGCCATGCAATCTGCAGTAGCATATGACAGATCAGAATATAATACACAGGCTTTATTATATCTGTAGTTAATGCAGATATATTCAGGATAAGTTCAAGTCAACTTCAAGCATTTAGAGCAAACAAGTTTCTTCACTTCAGGAAAAATTTATGTAAACTAAGCCGTTTATGGAGATTAAATAAGAGTTTCTGAAAGGTAATTTCAACTTTCAAATAATAATAATTTTTAGATTTATTATTTCATTTTCCAAAAACGAATACAAACCACTAATTCTACTGAGCACAAGTGGTAAAGGTCTTTTATCATGCACAAGTTCTTTTCACCATTAGATCATTAAGTCTCGGCATATGTAATGGTGATACACCTACAGCACAAAATCTACTCTGTCTTCTCTCCCTTCCTGACTTCAACAAGTTTTATGTCCCAAACCAACCTTCCAAAAAACACATAAATACTATGGGAAGATCTATTTTGGGCACGCCACTTTAGAATGAATAAATTTCTTATAGAAATATAGTTTATATATAGTTTATTTGTTTTATTTTTTTGTTCTCTACAGTTCATGATACATGTAACAGAAAAGCATGACTTTTCTTTGATTCTTCATTTCCTAAAAGAATCCCACTAAAGCATTTACAGTGTTATTAAATGGTGGTCATGGCATGACAAAATTTTGAGCAACTGCAACAAGAAATTTGTGAAGGAATTCCCGCCATGGCATGTTTATATGGCGGATTCTTGGCCTTCTGCCGTCGACAACATTAAGCATTTTAATTCATATTTTATGAATTTGAAAAACATTAAAGCCTAATGATATAGGGGCGGGCAATAAGTTTCCTATGAAAGTAAATTTTAGATATAGATGCATAACGGAACCATAAGACTATTGCGTACTATTGATACATTAGCACATGAAATTATGAATCTATCATAACCAAGCTGGAAATTTCCATAAAACATAAACCATTACAGCCATGCTAGAATAGAGACTGCGGAGAAGGAGAGTGAGTAGATATGATGTGATGGCTTGTTGGGTCTATCATTACATATGGTTGTACTTAATGATCTAGTGGTAAAAAAAACTTTTGCATCGTACAAGACTTGTACCACTTGTGCACCATAGCATTAGCCATTAATATAACAGATGAAGCATAACATGAAAAAGTAATTAGGTTTACTTTGCACTAAATAACAAGTTAAATCAAATATAAAAAAACATAAAAAACAAAGTTGGATTTTGAATGAGATTGGTCTAAATTAATTCCGTTGAAATTGAGCTTCAAAGTGAATTAATTACATTACCTCGAAAAATCTTCAAGCTAATTTTTTCATCACAAAGTCTAGTATCCAAATCAAGGAAAGTAATATAAACATTAAGCACTAATCTACTGACATTTGCCTATAAAAATTAGATTTCAAAGCAAAATCAATTTCAACTCGCAGTAATTAAAAATTTATGTATTTTTAACATTGACTTAAAATCATCTCATAAGCTTATAATGTGCAAACAAACAAAATTGAACATTACTAAACACTAGAATACAAAAATAATACAAAAAAATGGAAGCAGAAACAACACTAACCTGCAATAATCGATCTTATTCTTAATAGATTTCAGAAGGTAATGATCCCCAATAGGATTATCACAGGGTTTCGGCGGCGAACCCGTAAGAAGCAAGATCCTAGGTTTCCCTCTAACAAAATTAGGGTATTCCGGGTTCTTATCAAGCCAACTTTTCCTCTCCGTATCCCAATTCCGGATCTTAGGACCAAGCGCATAAGTTTCATTCAGACTCAAAAAAGTCTCCGTCTGATTCCGATCGGCCGGATCGGAATCAGATCGGATCTCCGCGAGGATCCGGTTAGTTTCCTCGATGACATTCTGATTCACGGCGTCGTTTTGCGACGTTCCGAGATTAACACCGATAGTGCCACGTAGGACGAGAATGGTAACGAACCCGCAGAGAATTGTGATCTTGATGTTGTTGAATGTTTTCTGGATCTGACGTCCACGTGGCAGTGCTCGGTTTCGTGAGGCCGTTGGGGTTGTTGGTGTGGTGGTTGGTAATACTCCTCCGACGCTGGTTGTTCTCTTTTGAGTTAAGTGGTTTTCTTGCCCCATAACGCTATGTTTATGTGAGAGTTGTTAGAGATTGGTGACGATGATGATGTTCATGGTAATGGGGATTGAGAGAAGAGAAGTGAATGAAACCCAGAGAATGTATTAAACAGTGTGAGAGTGGAGGGCATTTACGACACCGACTTTCTTGTTTTCACATTCTTTTTATCTCTGTGTGTTGTTTTCGTCTTATTTTATGCAAGTAAACAGATAAACCGTTTTTTTAACTAGATGAAAACAAATATCCGTATTGAACTAATTAGTGCTGGTGATTTGGGGGATTTTACCAGGTAGGCAACAGTTATACCGATCATCTCCATATTTGGAATGAAATCATGTTATTACCATTTTAGTATAATAGACTAAAGGTTAAACGATTAATTTTTTTGAATTTATTTTTAAATTGTAAAATTTTGGGCTACTATGCAATCTACTATCAATGCATCCAAAATTTATTGCATGCCTTTTCTATTTTGCCCTTCAACATTAAAAAAAATACACTATAAAAAAAAATGGATTGGTAATCGACTAGTGATTTCATTTTAATTCAAACAAATTCTCTATATCCTTACCATTTGTCAACCATCCATTCGTTTGGAATAGAAATAGTACATTCTAATCTTCTCATAAAAACTTCTTTGCGATGTTGATTTTTTTCTTGGAATCCTAACTTCTTTGCGAAGGTGGTAGAAGAAATATATGTTTTTTTCATTCAAAATCCTAACTTAATCTATATATATATATATATATATATATATATATATATATATATATATATATATATATATATATATATATATATATATATATATATATATATATATATATTATATTTGTGGTGTTATGATTTCAATTTGGTTCGTTTCTTCTCATTTGGAGTGTTTGTTTTGTTATGAATTTAGATTTTTTTTTAAAAATAGGCAAAGCAAGTGAACAATAAATATTGATTGGTGGAATGAGATGCACTAACTCTTTTCAATCCAAAAGCTTGCTCACAACTGCAATAGTCTTTAAGGGTTTTTGGTTTTTAATGTTGTTGCGGGAGGAACTAGTTCTGAGCTTGGTTCTCTTCTCTTGGTTCATATTTTTCTATTTGAATAGTTGTTTTAACTATCTTATGTTAATTTGTGAATGTTGACGGATTTTTTATCAAGTGTATGTTTCTTATTGATTATAAAAGATTGTTTGATACTTAATAATTTATAGATTTAATTGTTGATGTTGTTTTTTTTTTGTTTGTTAATCAAAAAAAAATCACATAGGTTTATGAAAATATACTATAAAATTTATTGAGTCATTCATAAATGCAGATTTATAATAGATGAATTCTAAGTTGTTCATCCGCCTTTATATTATTTGTCAATTTTGATATTAATTCATTGAGGTCTTCCTAAATGTAGATTTGATCACCATGTTGCAAATCAAGCATACATGAGCAGGACTCTATAGCACCAATTGTTTCTTTTTACAAAGTTGAAGGCATAATCAACAGTTGTATGACATTGCAATGGAAACTAAAAAAAACAAACTAGTTTGTAACCATAACTATTTTACCATAGGATAAGAACTTTAATGCACAAACTCATTCAGTTATAATAACTAACTAAGCATCCATTAAATTAATTAACTTACATCAATATATAGTCTAACATACATAGAATACTACTATGACCTGATGTATAGTCTAACATACTTAGAATACTACTATGACCTTTTAACTTTTAGATTTCTGATTAAGACAAGAATGAGTGACTACTTTTTTAATGATATTAAACTTTTTTAATTTCACAATACTCTTCTAACTTTCGTAAAACTATCACAACCTATATCAATTAGAATTCTACATATTCATGTCGCTCCAACATACGCAAAATCAATTTAATACAACTAATTTTTCTTTTTACGAACCAAATTGTTAAGTTTATTTTAAAGATTGATGTTTCAAATCTAAACTATTGGAGCAGTATAACAATATGTTATAATATATGTTGTATTTCTATTTATCTATTTCTTTTTATTATTATTGATCTTTGACATCCTTTGTCAAGTTTACCATTATATTTTAGATAATCATATTGCAAATTTTTTTGTTGTAATAATTTAATTTCGTAAATTCTCATTATACTTTCTCAATTACAATGAACTTTTATAAGTAAATCTAAAAAAATTATCAATTACAATGAACTTTTATAAGTATATCTAAAAAAATTATTATTACATTATCAAAATAATTTTACTCATGCGAGAGTACGAGTATTTTACAAGTTGTAAAATAAAGTAAGTTAGTCTTTTTTTTATTATATATTTTTAATTTCTTTAGCTTTTACGATATATGGTTAATATTTACATAAATTTGGTACAAATGCAATATTTTTTATCTATTTTATAGTTGCAATAGCTCAGACCGGCCTATAGGGGCTATACTCTAACCTATTTAAGGTTAGGTCAAACCTATTTAATAAAAAAGTCAAACTTAGACTTTTTTAAAAGTCTATTTTATTAAATAGGTCATACTTAGGCTATTAAAAAATTCTATGAAATCTTATAAGCATACTTATATTTTCATATATATCAAAAATATATATATATATATATATATATATATATATATATATATATATATATATATATATATATATATATATATATATATATATATATATATATATATATATATATATATATATATATATATATATATATATATATATATATATATATATATATATATATATATATATATATATATATATATATATATATATATATATATATATATATATATATATATATATTAGAAAAAATGTTAAATAGGTCGGCCTACATAGACATATATATTAGAAAAATGTTAAATAGGTTGACCTATATATGCATATATAGATCGGCATATAAGACTTCTTAAGTAATATGGATTAATTAAAAACCCTAATAAGAAACAGGATTTTAAATAGGCTTTCAGGCTAGAATAGACTAGACTAAAAAAAAACAGAGCCTATAAAGCCTAGTCTAGCTTAGCCTATTTTCACCCCTAGTTACAATGAGTACAATTTATACTACTTTGTTTATGTTGACTAGTATAAAAAGGATTTTAGATTCTGATAGGTAGAAAATGGATGAATATTCTCAAGTAGTTAAGGACTTATAGACGCGGTCATTTAATCGAGGAGACGTTGAGAAATGGATTATAATGTCTATAAATTTGGTTGTATATTTTTGGACTTTAACCCTAGTGGAATGACCAGGGTAAGTCATCTAATAGTAGAGGCGGGTTAATTTATGGGACCAATGAATACTTTAGTTATTGATTGAGAAAGTTTCATTGGACTTTCTTAAAATGTGGCTTGACACGTTCTTCTTTGAAATGTAACACACAATGGGCGGGGGCGAGCTTGATCGAGTATTTTTGTTGACCAAGTGACTTCAAATACGAGATAGATGAATTGTGATATTTAGATTTTAAAAATATGTGTATATAAATAAAAAAGATAAAACAGTTTATGTTAGAATAGAGAAATAAACAGAGATAAAGCAGCAAAATAATATAAATGAAAAAAAGACAAAAAGATAGGCAGTGGAATAAAATAAATAAATAAAAGAGACAAGGATAAAAAGATCACATCAAAGATTATCCTGATTCTGCCTAAATCATATGACTTATTCTAGTTCCCAATAGTTTTTCCTTAAGATTTTTACTAAAACAAACTTGAGCTTTTACACAAAATTAACCCAAAAAACCTTACAAAACAACTTGGGATTTTGTATAGAATCCGACTATAAAACCTTTCATGAATAACCTAGAGTTTTTACATAGGCTCAACTCAATAACCTTTCACAAATAATTAAAACTTTTACATAGGCTCAACTCAATAATCTTATACCATTTTTTTTACAAGTTTGACTTACAACCTTCAAGTCTATAACAAAAGATCACAAACGAATTAAACTTTTGAATAAACATTTACATCACAATACTGGTACAACATAACTCATAGATGAAACTTTTCACTATTTTGGCACTAAGATAACTCTAGTGAAAAATGAATGTATATGAAAATGTGAGAAAGAAAAATAGAAGAGAGTTAGTATTTTAAAAAATCGGTGTATTTGTAAGTCTGTTTTAGGTGCGGTCACCTGCGTTAGAAAGCTAACACGATAATCTATTCGTTGAAATGGGGAAATTGGATCAGAGAGGCTACAATATTAGTAGTTCTCTTGTTTTTATAATGTATTCAAATTTTAATCATGTGTTTTGAAGGTAAGAGATAAAACAAAAGAAATGGGTTGAATTGGGTTGGCTTTTCTCAAGCTTTTTTTAACTTTTGCTTCTAACTAATCTTAATCAGAGACTGAATCTTCATTTCAGAGTCTAAATCAGAGTCACTCAGAGTCTGAACTCTTGAATATTTTTATCAGATTATGCAACAAAATCTGACTCAAAAGTAAACAATAGATAGCAGCGGAATAATGTTCAGAAGCAAGTAAAGCAAAAGCACAAGACACAAGTAATTTATCCTACTACCTCTCACAACCTGAGAGTAGTTTGGTCCCCTTGTACTTCCAAGGGATTTCCCCTATAACTGAATCTGATTATGAATGCCCAATCCCACAAGTAATGGACTTCCTTTGCTCTCTCTCTCTCTCTCTCTCTCTCTCTCTCTCTCTCTCTCTCTCTCTCTCTCTCTCTCACACACACACACACACACACACACACACACACACACACACACACACACACACACACACACACACATACACACACACACAAGTATAAGACTTCCTTGCTCAAACACATAATTTGAGACCTTCTTGCTCAAGCACAAAAGTTCAAAACTTCCTTGATCTAACACACAAGTCTTAAACTTCCTTGCTTAATCAGAGAAGCTCAAGACTTCAAATGCTCAAGCACTAAAGCAAGAGACTTCTGACTCTATAACAAACTATTAAGAGATTTAGGTAATAACTACACTTCATGTGAAATCAGAGGTGTAGATAGAATACAACTTAGAAAGACTCTAAGACTTAAAAACTTCTAAAATATACAAGTGTTAAGATGTTCTAAGTCTAACAAACATTATAGAGTATATTCTCTTTGAATGTCAATGTTCAGTGTCTGTAGCAGAGATATATTAGTGCTTGATGGTATTCTTCATAAGCCCTTATGCTCCTTAAATAAAGAAGGAGAAAAGAGACGTCGGAGAATTTCACCAAACAGGTTGGGCTAGCTTCGTACTTGATTAGACACATCTGTCGCAGTGGAAATCGGATACCAAACTATTGATTAGTTTGAATCTTTAATTCATTTTTGCAATCGAACTTTGATTTGTCCAAAGGAAGGGATAAAGATCGGAATACCCACAATGCAATGCAAATGCAAGCTAGAGAGTTATAGGTTCGGGGGTTGGTTAAACTTAGGGAAGGTGCTAGCATCCTAAGTTTCTGTAGTACTCTACAGGAACCTCTTGTTTTATGTTTGTTTATTTGCTAAGGGTTATCTGCTTAAGGATTAGAAGACCTAGGGGTTTATTTCTAAATATACTCGATAAGATATCGCATATTATGCCTACATATCCTTACGGGAGCGGAATCAGAGTATCTGTAGTTCCCCTAAAGGGTTTGAGGAGTTCTTTGACTGTGGTCAAAGTTCCTACGGGTTTAGGGTAGTTGATTGATCGATTTTAGGAGAAAAAATGAATTGTCATTTTAAGGGAGATTACTTTGATTTAACCGCCACAACTTTGTAGGAAAATAGTCTTTGCATCGTCTTAAGAGAAGGGCTCAAGTACTCGGATGTATCGACGAGTACGCCACTATCTTTCTTAAGGCAAAGTCCCTACGAATTGATTGATTGAATTGTTATGGGGTAAGAGTTTTATCTCGCTTAAGATGATTAACATCTTATTCTCTAATGTGTTTGAATATTGTTTGAGTTGATTGTGTTTTGTCTAAGTTGTAAAGATAAAGGTCCTTCCTATGGGGTAGGATCTAAACTTAAGAGATCGACTTGAATGGGATCAAGGGTCAATGGGGAGTATGATGCAAATGGGATGCATACACGCAAGTTTTACGTTACGTGCAAGTTCTTCCTTTGGACGGTCATGCAATGCGATAATGTAAAGGATGAGAAATTATAAATAGCGGAAGATAAAGGCAAAGAAATAAATAAAACCATACACACGCATGAAAGCGCTAAGTGAGTGAAAGTGTGAATTGTGAATACGTGCGTGGAATCGGAGCGAGGCTGTAAGCATGCTTGATTAATTTCGATTGATTTGCGATGTGATTCATTTTAGTGAATTGATTTTAAGAAAAGAGCCGAATTTATTTTATTAGTTTTAGATAAAAGTGGTGACAAATTAATTTTAAGAAAAAGGTAACTTGATTATTTTTAGTGAGATTGTCAATCTTAGTTGAATTTTATCTTTGGTGAAATTGATTTTTATAAGAAAGGTTGTATCAATTTGTTTTAATAAAAAGTTAGGTGGTAAATTAATTTTAAGAGTTATTTGGTTATTAGAAGTGATTTAAATTTAGATAGAAATATTTTTAGATAAATAAAATCGTTTTTTTATTAAGATTAAATTGGGTTAAAAAAAGATTAAGTTTCTAGATTTTAAATAAATAATAATAATAATTATTAATAGACCTCCCTACTAAAAACAAATACAGTTTAAGTTATTATTATAAAGAATTTTAAATAAATAGAAGTTAAATTAATAGATTTTTATTTAAATATTATTATGAGAAAAAAAGGGTTAATTAATTAAATTATTTAAATAAAGATGGTTGATTAAAAAAATTATTAATTTGTTTTAATTACCTATTAGCAAAAAGATTAACTATTAGTTTAAATTAAATTAAAATAGCTTAATGATAACTAAAAAAAGTGGCAATTTAACGGTTATTTAATGAATGGTTAATGAGGTTAATTAGAGGTTTACTGGATTAATCAAGGGGCGTGGACGGATCCGGCGTGATGCAGGTTGTGAGGTTTATCGTAGGGACGCGTTGTAGGGCGTACAATCATGATCTAATGCAGATCGAGTGGCCGTGAATGAAGGGTGCATCATATGTGTATGTGGGTGTGTCGTGTGTGATTATTTTACAACAACATAAACAAAAGTAAAAACAAAACCCTAAACCCCCCCTCCCCCAAGAATCCCCAATTCCCGATCTGAGATTCTTCTTCCTTCTTCCCTCGATCTCTCCACCGTTCTCTTCCTTCGTTCTTCTCTCGTAAATCTCCTTCTCCTCTTGTTCTCCCTCTCCGCGGTTCTTCTTCTTACCTCTCACCTCGCCTTCTACCTCTTCTGATTTGCTTTCTTCACGATCCATTCTCCAATGTTCTATTCTTCTTCCAAAACTAAAAACAAAACAAAACACCAACAACAGTTTAGCAATAAAATAAAATAGTGAGTGACCTTACAATGGGGCTTCTCTTTGTAGGTTCGTTGATGAGTGGCCGACAAGGATGGAGGATTTGTGGATCTTCGAGGTGGTTTCGCAATGGTTTTGGTGGCGTGGAAGACTTGCGGTTGGTGGCGGTAGTGGTTTTCGACGGAACTTTAACGGGATCGAAGGACAACGACGTCAAAAAGAAGATAAGTTCTCTAGCTTCTGTATTTAGGTTTTTTCGAAATAGGGATTTCTGGTGGCGAATTTGCTGTTGAGGTTTTGTGGTTGTTTCACGAAAGATCGCCCCCTTTTCTGAACGAACACATGGTGTATTTATAGGCTAAAAATGAAATAAATTCATGATTTGGGAATTCAATGTGTGGGATAAACTGTCTGTTCTTATTTTGGCAAGATGATAAGAGAAATAAAGGTTTTCAAAATATTTCCTTGTTCCAATGATTCCAGGATCCGAAAAATTCTAATTTTTCCCGACAGGTTGTTGTGTTTTAGGGAAGAGTTTGATTTGTGTCTGAGCCTGTTTTGGAATTACTTTGAATGCCCTGATGCCTTCTTGTTTTGGGGATAATTAACTCGAATTCTATTGACTTGGCAGGTTGAAATTTGGTGCCTGAGTTTCTTCTCTTTCTCAGCTCCTCTTTCCTCAGTGTGAAGATGGAATGGATTCGGAGTAGTGATTCTTGGAGCTGTCTTGTGACGTGTAGGTGCAAATTTCAACGAAAGCTTGTCAAATAAATCAGCCACGGTGGCAGATGGTGGAAACCTCTCGTTTGTTGCAAAGTGAAATTCTTGCGGTTCAGTAACATGTTTCTTCATATGGCAGGATATTCCAATGTCTCCTTTACTCTCAAAGGTCTTCTATATTTAGAGGTCTAGCCTGTGTTTCTAGATGAAACTCCTTAAACTCTGGTGGCTGTGGTTCGCTTCTTGGCATGGGAGGAAAACTTGAAGTTTGCAGAATCTTCTTATTTACAGGTCGAGCCTTGAATTTGGGAATTTTAGCCATCATTTCTTCCTCAAGCTCAGCAGTACTCTTCACTCTAGCTGGGCGAGCCCGCTGATTTGTCTCAAGTTCGGGTTCTTTGGGTCTGGTCAATGTGAGTTTTGGTTTTGAATGAGAAAGATTGTTGTGTAAGTCTCTGGTGCTAGACTCGAATCTTTTCATCACTTCTGCCATTGATACAAATGGTGCAGGTGGTTCAATAGTTTCAACAGTTACTTCAGTAAGTGCAACATCCATATCAAGTAGATTAATCCTTAGTTGCCTCAAGATATGAGAAACTCTTACCAACTCTTTGTTCTCATAATTTACTGGATTTTCTGTTTCATTGTTCTCACTTGCAGCTAAACTCTGAGTGGATTGATTTGAACATAATGCTGACTTCAAATCTTACTAGTCGTTGTGAAAACTGACAGGGTTCCGTTAATTACGTCGTGCAACCTAGAGGCATTACGCAAAGATTTGAATGGAGGACAGGATTACATTCTTGCTTGAGAGTTCTGGTGTTTGTGACCTCTTATTTACCTTCTGTTTTGATCTTTGTTTTTGTTGTGATGGGATTTGGTAAAGTAGTAGGTTTTGTCAGCTCTAGGAGGCAGACGGGACGTTCCCTCGGAATTTACTCGGACAACTTCTGTAACTGCTCGCTTATCAATTGTCGGCCGAGAGTCAACGGTATGCCATGCTTCGAATCCATAATTCAAATCAAAGAAAGGTTGATTGCCTGCTAACATCAGTTATACTGCAGGTTTGTTGACGGCTTGGATTAGGTTTGGGAAAAGCTAGCTGGGTCGTACCACCACTGTCGGCAAGTGCTTCGAAAATATGCTCATTCTGCAGAATTCTCTGTTGTAAAGGTAGCAGTCTAAGTTTGGTAGCAGGTTGGAATTCAAGAGAAGTATAACGGAGGGAGATGCACGGTGCCTCGTATCGTATCTTGTTTCACTTGCCGCAGCCTCCAATTGTGTTAGGATTCAAACATAAAAACTTGGTCTTTGCCCTCCAATCTCAATGATTACATTCAACTTATCACTGTCATGAACGTTGGCTTTTCTCGCAGCTTTTTGGAGACTCTGCTATGAAAATAAGCAGGACTTGAAATAGGCCCAGTCAACCCGGAATGGTGATACAGTAAATTGCTTGTTCAGGTACTTAATTTAGTGAAACCTTCTCTTAAAATGGTTCAGATTTAACTCTTGAATATTGTGCTAAATGTCACGATTCGTTTGCGAAGCTCTGTGTTTTCAACAGATTTTGAGGAGTCATAGAACGATGTTGGTAACTTGCTCTGGACAGTGTTCAAGCTACGGATGGGATTCCAGTAGTCGTTATTAGAATCGAGAACATGTCCGTTGTTCTTTCGTACTTACTTTTGGAATGCTTGATTGTGTACTTACAAATTCGAGTCTCTTACCCACTATGTCTGCTCTTGTCTACAGGTTTAACACTGGTCGGCTGCTTCGAAACCGCGTTTCCGTCCTCTTAGAAGCTTCCAGTCAGTCAGCTTAAAAAGGGTTATCGGATGTCGACCAGTTTCCATGGCGGTGTCAGTATTTGTCTTAAAAAAAGCAAGAATGCAACTCCAACATCTTGACATTGGTTCGATCAAAAGTGGCGCATCTCCCTGGCCTGTGGTTTGAGACCTTCGAGGGCGGAATTCTGTTGGTTTTAAGTTTCAGTAGAGATGCAGGGGGCCCAGTCCTCCTTTTTCAATGTAAATCAATGTAGTAACATTTGTATAAAGAGTTTGGTGTTAATAAATGTTCTACCATGTATTAGATAAACAATATCGAATATTAATGAAGCTGTTTCACGCTATGTTTGGTCGCCAATATATCAGCTTTGATTTACATACGTTGTAGCTCCTTGAATTGTAGTATTGTATTAGTTTGCGTATCAACCCCAAACATTTATGTACCAATTGTGTTTGTGATCATAACAAAATACAAACTTATTATGTTTTGGAATGAGGTAGCCTGACAGTGATACTCGTAGAGCTCCGAATGATTATTCCCAATTTGTAAGCATAGTGGTGAGTGGTTGAGTAGAAACAAATGTCATAGTGTGGAGTTCATCTCCCCGTTTCGAAACAAAAAGTAATTCAATTACACCACTCCATCAAATCTTGAAAATGAAGATATAAATTGAATTAAAGGAGCCCAACATTTAAATCCTCATGAATGATGCCTTTGACTATCGATTCTTGAAACCACTTTGTGCAAATTAACTGAGTTTCCAACCAACTTGCAAATTTGAAATCCAAATGGCCTGATAATCGCCTTGATCCATGAACGTCTTAAGCATCCTTTTTTTGATGAGATCTTGATTCCCTTTGGGAGTACACTTTTGGGAGATGTCGAGGGAAAAAGATCCAATAGAAAACCCTATAACCAAATCTGAATCAGAACCAGCCAGCTACGTCTTGAAGCATTGACTGAGGATATACACCCGAGATTACTGCGTCCGTACACACTTGTTAGTCACAATAAACATGCACGCTTACAAGAAAATAAACACAGAGGTGGGGTCTTATGGTAAAAAATTAGGGTGTTACAACATCAATATAGAGTCTTTCTAAAAGAGGAATTATCCGTTGAAGCTTAGGGACCAAGGAAGATATTTTATTTAAGTCTTCACGTGATCAAAAGATTCTGAGTCTGTCAGAGTTTCCTTGGTTGAAGAGCTTCTGCTTCAGAGGTTGACAATCTTCAAACTTTATGCTTCATAGGAAGATCACTTTAGAGTCCTATTCTTGGCTTTTTAAGCTTCAGAGTCTAGGTCACCAGAGGCTGACTTTCTTCAGAGTTGACTTCTTTAGAGTTTGGATCTACATCAGAGGCAAAGTCTTCAGAGCCAAAGTCTAATATTCAGATGCAGATTCCTCAAGCATCTCTTATCTGTTATTAATGATTATATTCCTGCAAACTTGAACAAATGTTAGAAAGCTCAATTATTCTTTAAATACTTTGTTATCATCAAAATCTAAGGGATATGGTATTAACAAATTTTGTTCCAACAATCTCCCCCTTTTTGATGATGACTATTCTGGACTGGGCCTGAGACTGACCTACTGTCAGGCACAGTCAAGTTCAGCTCCGCGTCGAAGAAGGCCAAACGCAAAGGCCTAACCCATTATAACTATTGGAGAGAATATTCCCCACGTGCTCCTCACCCGAGGACACATGGACAACTGATCTCGTATACCTCACAAAGACGTTCTGCCCTTCGTAACAGGCAAGTCTTCCACTTTCCGGAGAATGTGGGGCAGTTGACCTGGGATGATGAGCACGAGCTGCTCATCTCTACCTCCACGGAGAAATCCTGGCAGTCATTCATTATGGGTCGGGTCACTCAGCCCATAATGGAGACAGTTAGCCCAACACTGAGGGTTCTCTATAAATACCCTCCTCTGAAGGAGGGTCAAGTATTTAATTCACTTCTTCACCTATGTACTTGTCTTCTTTCACTATAAACTAACTTTGGCATCAGAGTTCCTTGCATGTATACCCCTTTTTTTCCTCACCTGACATTGGAGTCCATGACGTGTTGTTGGCCACCAATTTACTTCTGATCACAGGTAAGATTAATGACGTTGTTTGTGGGAAACTTTTCTCCCCCATCTTTCTTTCCTCGAAACCAAAGATTAACGCAAAATTCTCAAAACCTACCAATCATAACCAACCAACATGACAACAGCAGTCACGAAACAACCTTCACTCCCGTCCATGAAGCCGAAAACAACAACGGCATGCTAATTCTAGAAGACATCACTCCGACAAAGAGAGACGGACAAACCGCTTCTCCTTTCTCCAACGAGGAAGTCGATGATGATGTCTAGTATGTTAAGACCCAGAAAGTCCAAAAGGCTCCAGAGAAGTTCCAACCAATCCCAGTGCCAACCAACACCGACCCGACCATGGCAGCCCTGGTCGTGGCCCTCAACCAGACCAATGGTACGAGTCTCGCAGCCCGTCACCACAACAACTAGGTCGTCGACCACAATTGGAGAGGCCACAACCCCTGAAGCATAATCGCACTCCTCTCCGCGAGGACCACTTCTCCCCTGTTTCCAAGAAGAACAAGGTCGGTGGACAAGCAGACAACCATCGGTCACCCTTGCAAAAACTTAAAAGGCGGTCAAAGGATTTGTTGTTGCATGGTGATGACAACCCCTGGCGAGAAAATCACGACTACTCCCCGCCACACTTACCACTCAGGAGTGACAAAGATGACCTTATGGTCTACTATCTCGAGCGATCATGTACGCTCTACTTCCCATCGGGCTGGAAAAAACCCTCGGCTTAGGGACATATGACGGAACGACAGATCCCAACGAGTACCTTGAGAACATTGATGCACAGCTCGACTACCTCGGCGTTAGAGGCGTCATCAAGTGTAGGCTATTTCCCACGACCTTGAGGAAAGGTGCCATGACATGGTACAAAAGCCTTGCTGAAGAGTCTATAACTTCCTGGAAGGATCTAGGAAGGAAGTTCTCAAGGAACTACATTGCCTCCCGTCACCACCTAAAGTCTGAGGTGATGCTCGAGGCGATCATACAGGGGAAGGATGAGTCCCCCTGAGCCTACATCGAGAGGTTCAACCGTGAAGTCGTCCAAGTCTCCATGACTGACGACATGAAGAAATACCTGCTCGAGCGAGGACTGCGCCCCCGTGGTGACTTTGCCAAAGATGTTGGCATCGAAACACCTGCATCACTAGATGCCCTCATCCTCAAGACCCAGGCTTACATCCAGTACAAGGAGAAAGAGGCTGCCAACAATGCTCGAGACTCGAGGCACCAAGAAAATGCTAGGGTTTCGAGGTATGACAGTATGACACCCCACTGTAGAAAAGAGAAAAGGAAGGAGGACAAACTCCATGACTTAAGGGAGTTCAAAGGACCAGTCGACCGTTTTGCCGACTACATGCCGCTGATCGCCTCCTGTGATCGTATTCTATTCGAATGCGCCAACGCAGAATTCTTCCAGGCCGGAGTCCATTTTCCCAGACATACACCTGCCAAGCCCAACACAGACAAGACCAAATACTATCGGTTCCACAAGAGCCACAGACACATAACTGAAAAGTGCATCCAATTAAAGGATGCAATTGAAATCCTCATCAGAGATGGACACTTGGTCGACATCATGTATTTGCAGTTGTTCCCAACTTTGCAGTTGGACGAAACACACTTAATACCCTATATAGGCTATGATCTGCAGGGTTTAAACAGTGTAACCACTAGGCCGTGGGGATACGTCGAACTGATTGTCACAGTTGGAGCAGTTGAAACCGCCAAGTCAATCAAAGTCTAGTTCCTGGTCATATATTTCCCCTCTTCATACCAGTGCATCCTAAGGAGACCAACTCTGACCAAATTGATCGTTGTGCCATCCACTGTCCATCTAAAGATGAAGTACTACATTGCCAAAGGCCTCGTCACCATCATCCACAGGGACATTAAAGCTGCGATGAGATGTTTTGAAGCGGCCTCGAAGGGACATAATACTATCAACACGGCATTCAAAACTCCTAGCAAGTCAACTCAACCCAGTACCTCCGAGGAGCCGAAGCCAATGCCTCACGTCGACTCGGTTGACCTTGATAGCCATTTCACCAAGGATGACTTGAAGGAACAAAGAAAGAAAGATAAAGGAGCCCAGCCAGCAGCAGAAACCTCCCCGACGCCAGATGTCAATGAGGCGCCTGCCCATCTGAGACGCCCTATCCCCGACAACGAGTTTAAAGTCATCCTTATCGGAAATGACCCAAACAAAGGCGTGAAGATTGACACTGATCTCCCCGACCTTGCAAGGAAGCAATTGAAGGCTTTCTTGAGAGAAAACACTGACTTGTTCGTATGGAGCGCTGCGAAAATCCCCGGACTGGACCCTGACGTTGCCTGCCACCAACTGACCATATATCCCGCTGCTAGGGCCGTAGTAAAACATAGGTGTAGGCGGTCTCCAGAGAAAGCGGAGGCTGCTGAATTAGCTAAAAGTGGATAAGAAAATACACAACCTTCATGACCAAGTCGGGAAACTATTACTACAACATAATGCATTTTGTCCTGAAAAAACACTGACACTACTTACCAGCGGATGATGAACAAAGTCTTCCAGGGTGAGATTAGAGATATGCTAGAGGTCTACATGGACGACATGATCGTGAAGTCCCAAGAGGAAACCGACCACACGCTCCACTTCAAGAGAGTCTTCGACTAGGAAAGGAGATGTAAAATAAGATTCAACCGTGAGAAGTGTACCTTTGGTGTTCGAGCAGACAACTTCCTCAGTTTCTACCTAACTGAGCGAGAATTAAAACGAACTCGGACAAATTCAGGGCCTTCTCTGAATTCCCAACGCCAAAATCGAAGAAGTCGATTTATTCCTTGAATGGTATGCTCACCTTGCTATCTCGCTTCATAGCAAAATTTGCCCAGCATGCACTTCCTTTTTTAAAACTTCTTCGCAAGGAAGCAATGTTTGAATGGACCGAGGAGTGCGAACAAGCCTTCCTCCACCTCAAATGAGCTCTATCACAACCGTTTGTTCTTTCGCGTCTAGATGACAGGGATACTCTCTACCTCTACCTCGCTATCGCAGCCGAGGCCATCAGTGCGGCTCTCATTCGTGAGACCCCCGACAGGCAGAAACCTATATACTTCACTAGCAAGGCCCTGTAAGGACCAGAACTCAGATACTAGCAGATCGAAAAGGTATCACTGGACCTCATCAATGTGGCTAGGAGGTTGAGACACTACTTCCTAACCCACACAATAGTGGTTCGAACTGACCAGCCCGTGAAACAGTTGCTCGGCCGCCCTAACATGGTCGAAAGAATGCTTAAATGGTCGATGGAACTCTCCGAATTCGACATTCAGTATGAGAGAAAAAAGGACCTTAAAGCCTAAGTGTTGGCCGACATCGTGACATAGATGACCGCACCGACCTTCTCGATAAACGAAGCCCACAAGTGGACCATTTTCGTGGACGAAGCAACCAGTTCAACAGGAAGCGAGGAAGGTATCATCTTGGAAAATAAGGAGGGAATCCTGATCGAAGTTTCCCTCAGTTTATATTTCCCGACCTCAAACAACTAGGCCGAATACGAAGCTTTCCTTGTGGGGTTGTGCTTGGTAGAGGATTTGAGAGCTAGAGAAGTAAAAATCTTGGCCGACTCCTAGCTCGTCGCCTCGCAAGTACTTGAGGAATACCAAGCCAAAAATGAAAATCTCTCGGAGTAATTAGCTCTAGTCCGAGAATGAATAACCAAGTTTGACTCTACCGGGGTAAGACAAGTCCCCCGCGAGCACAACACCCAAGCAAACATCCTGTCCAAACTGGCGAACACGAAGAAGAAGGGTGGGAACAAGTCTGTCATCTAGGAGATACTTTCCCTCCCGATCATCGAGAAACCATCTGCGATTTTCTACGTGAATGCCATCAGAGACAGTGACTGCTGGATGACCCCGGTTTAAACTACCTTGCAACAAGGGAACTGCCCCCGACCAGAAAGAGGCTAGCGTGACAAGACACCAAGCGTACGCCTACGTCCTTTTTGAGAATAAGCTATACAGGTGAGGATTCTCCATCCCTCTCCTCAAGTGCATCGCGGAGTCCAAGGTCTCCCACATACTTCACGAAATCTACGAAGGAATCAACGCCTAACACCTCGGAGGATGATCCCTCACCCGGAAGGCCCTGCGAGTAGGATACTATTGGCCCTTCATGCAACTTGATGCGAAAGAACACGTCAAGAAGTGCGATAAATGCCAGCGCCACAGGGACATGCACTTGGCACCGCCCAACGAGCTCTCCCTCGAAGAGTCCCTTGTTGAGATGGTAGGGGGCAATACAAACTTCTCTTTGGGACCATCTGTGGTGAGATCAACGACCCCATTTTTCTCCGCGAGGTGCCTTTTCTTGGTCGGGGAGTCTTGTTGAGGGAGAGAATGGCTGCCCAATGGTGACGAAGAGGTGCCAAGGCTGAAGTCCACCTTGGATTGTGCCAGAATCTGAGTGACCTAGTTCTTGGGAGTTTTTTTGGCTTGCCTTGGCCGCAGCGAGCGTGACGACGTAATCTTGAAGATTGGCCATCTTACCTGCAACAAAGATGAACACATGTTAACATACTTAGGGAAAACAAGCACACACGCAAGTTAAGAAAAAAAGCTATCTAAAAGTCTAAAGCCTCCTCGACAGTATGACACTCGAGGAGTTCATTGGTATTAATGAGTCTGGCCTCATAAACAGGTCGGTCGTCCTCGTCGATGATAACACTTCCATTATTAGTCACACACTAACTGGGCACGAAGCTGTCTATGAACGCCACAATCTTGTCATAGGAAAGTTGATTCTCGGTATCTAGATCGTTAGGCTTTGTGAAATAATAGTTCATGCTCTTATCGAAATGGGTCCTCTCCCAGAAAATGTTAAACTTCGCTTCCAGTTGCATCACCTCCTTCCCATTTTCATCACGGCATACGCTGCCATCTTCCTCGAGCGCTACCACACGCTCGAACATGGAGCTGATAGCCATCTCTGACACGAGACTAACTAAAAAGTACCTATCCTTAAAGGTGCAAATGAAGTCCATGTACGTCTTGAACAACTTCCTCGTCTGCTTGAAGGACACCCAATTATGTTTCCCGTTTGTGGATTTTCGTTGCAGGTGGAAACAACGGAAGAACAACAAAAGGGTAGCACTGACCTTGAGATATCGACATATGATCTTGAACGCCCAGATGAGTGCGATTGCATTTAGATGCAACTGTGAAGGTTCTAACTCCAACTGAACAAAGATCTCCATCTGAAGGTCGCTAAACGACAAGTGCAACCCCAATTTCTTAAAGAAGAACTCATACATCGCAAAACATTCCCCTTTGAAGTTCGAGCAAATTCGGTCCATCTTTTTAGGTTTGTATACCTATCAGCTCTCCGAATCCTCGGGGTGCTCCAGCTCTTGGATGATGTTGAAGGCATTCGACGGGTCGTCGACAAAGCGCGAAGCGATCCCAAGAGGTTCTGCCCCGACCTAAGATAAGAGGGGATCAGTGATGGTGTCGACCAGGTAGGGTTCTTTAGTGTGACGAGCCATTTTAATCTGAAAAGTAGAGGAAAATAGTGAATTCGACGGTCAAATCAAATCCACCCTTCCACTGCAAATCAAGTGAAAGGGTGAGGAGTGGCACAAGGACGTGCTCCCGACCAAAATCCCTTTATTTAAATGGCAAGTGCAGAAATCACGGGGATCCGCTCCTCGACACAAAACCGTATCATAAAACTCAGTCTTCGCAGGGAAGAGTCTCCTCGATACAAAAATGCACCCTCATGGGAAGGAATCCCCTCAACACGAAGCCCAATAAAAGCTCCATGAACCTCACTGGAAAGTTCATGAGCTTCATCGAAAACTTCATGGGGTTCATTGGGAACTTCAAGAACTTCATCATAAACCTCATAGACGTTACCAAAAAACTCATAGGCCTCACCAAGAAACTCATAACTTCATCGCAAAGTTCATGAGCATCACCGAGAAACACACTGATATCCAGTTTCCTACTCAAAGTACGACGGCGATCGACGCTTAAGGATGGTAGAACCACCACCAAACACCAACATTCACTGAATTCGGACTCTAAAGGACAAAAATCCCCTTCTTAAATCTAACAAAATCCATGCAAATCAAGGAGAGTAACAGAGACTTACTTGATTGAAAAGGATTCTTGAAGTCTACGAAGGTGGAAAGGGCGTTGATGACGGCTTCGACGACAACATGACTAGCAATTGGAAGAGATAAGCGAACATCAAAATCAAACTTTGAAAATGAAGTGAGCGTACCAAATAACCCCATATATTTCCAATTTATAAGCAATCTCACAGCATGGGCAAGCGTGACGTCGTCTAGTTCTTGAGCACCCCTACACATAGGTCATCATTGTGCATTAAATAACTATGACACGTGGCTTAAGGTTCGCCGTTCCAAGTCCTATCAACGTTCCAGATCCCAAGACGTCGAGCACGAGACTCAACTTTTCACATTCCCCCGCGAGCATTTCCTCGGAGAAAAGCTAGAAACAAGTTACGTTGTCGATCATAAACAACAACTTTGGCGTCTTTACGAGCACATGGCCTCAGTGATATTATCGAAACAGTACCATGTTGTCGAGCACACTGTTATACTCTAATATTTGACCCTAATATCCCACATCATTAGCATAATATATGTGTATAATTGTATGCATCACTAACCTATTTGGATATACAAAGATTTTTGTTTGTTTCATTTGATTACCAATTGGGGTTTTAAGCCTCAAAAGAGACTCAGACAAATGATCAATCAAGAATGGGCATAATCTTCAACTTACCCAATCTCTCATTCATCCGTGAAGATCAATAACTCTTATTCATAAATAATAAAGTACAATATTGCCTTATTTCAAAATCAACAAGCGTCAAGATCCTCAGCACACCAAAATTAGGGCTTTGACCTAATCAACACTTGGGTTGACTTTTTAAGCAAGGCATGATCCAACACCTCAAGATAAGTTTCAAGGATATCAAATGCCTCATATTATTCCATGCATATGATTGGATTGACCCAAAGAACTTGATTTATAAACAAGGCAAGAATTCAAATTCATCTGGGCCACAAACTAGGGTTTTGATGAAAAGTCAACTGCACCTTTGACTTTTAAGCAAAGGCATGATCTCAAACCTTGAGGCATGATTCAAGACATTCAAAATGGAATCCATTCATGCTGTTTAATTTAGCCCAAGGATTTGATTTCATAAAGGACCACAAAGTTCAAAATTCATCTGATAAGAACATCCAAATTGAAGAGCTTGTTACATACTGCAACTTTATCACTTACGATGGATTCCCAAAAAATGCATAGATTTTGAGATACAAGGCCATGACGTTAGGGTTTCAATACTTTTTGAACTTTGACACTTGGAAAATTTTGGACAGAATCTGTTTTGTGTTTTAACCAACTTTGAGGCTATTTTTCTACATGACCCACAATGATTCAAGACAAAACTCAAACATCAAACTTAAATTACATTATACCAGATTTCCAAAATAATCAAGAACATCAAAATCCCTTACTTGAGCAAGGAGATACGGAGTGCACAACATGCCTTGATGCAACTGTTTTGGCAAGGCAGATTTGGCATTACTTGTGACACACGCCTTTTGAGTCCAAGTGTGATGATCATGCTAAACTAATTCAACAAGAATCTAAATGAATCATATAAAACCCGCAAGATAGAGCCACTAAGTCAAGAAGAACCCCTTTGAAATGATGAGACATTATCACTTTAAGCCTTGAATTCAAGAGGCATTTATATAGAATAATGCATTGTCATAGAAACCACTCTCACCAGTCAAGGTGCACTCTTAAACAAAAATAAACACCTCAGCAGAATGTGGAACTGGTCAAAAGAAGATCTAGGATAGTGGAAGAGATAAGGTACCTTGAGTTGAAAGTAATGATGCATTTCCAAAACCATTAAACATTGAGCTCATCCTCCAACTATCACTATTCCTCCAAAATAAACTTGCTCCCCTATAAATAGAGACAACATTTGATCATTCACAACACACCAAGACAATCACAAAACTTGCTTTCTCATTCTTCCTATTTCACTTTAAAATTTTAAAACTTCAAAAAATGAGAATCCAGTTTTCCAAAACCAGAGCTTAAACCACTCAAACAAACATCCAAACACATCATAAATTATCCTTTGACGGTGTTCAATCCTTCATCTTCCCCTCCAAACACCAAAATCAAAAAGTTAATGGTCAAAACCTCATATCTTTGACTTTTTGCATTTCACAAGCCATGACTTGATTCTGTCCATTTCAAAACCATCGAAAACTTCAAACACCCTCTAAATAACATTCTTAAGTTGTTCCAAACAAGACTTCTTGACTGTGTTGCGGTGCAAATAAGATATCAAACTATTAATTAGTTTGAATCACAATTCTTGATTCACAACCGACTTTGATTTATCCGAAGGAAAAGGTCAAAAGAAGGAAAACCTATTTTTGCATCGTAAACACAATGCGGGAGAGACTTAGGTAAGGGGTTGGTTAAGCTTAGGGAAGGTCCTAGCACCCTAAACTTCTGTAGTTCTACATTATCGCTACTGCAAAAATCGGCGCCGGCTATGACAGAAGAGTCGCCACCATGCGTTATTTATCCCAACGGAGGGAAAAGAAACACTCAGAGTAAACCTAACGCAAAACGGGAAAGGAATGGTCATCGCAACCAAATCCTGGATTCGGGAGTCGATTACGCAAGGGGAAGGTATTAGCACCCCTCACGTCCGCCGTACTCGACGGGATCCACGCTTGATTTCTAGTACGAATTGTTATTCTATCTACTCTACAGGCCTGGGTTAAAAAGAAAAGAAAATGACTCGGCAAAGTATCGCACTTTATGCCTACGTATTCCCGTCTGGAACGAGAAATCAGAGTCAACGTAGTTCGCCTAACTACGGGTTAAGGGGGGAAGGTTGCTCGCTAGGATATGACATCCTATGCCTACGTACTTTCATACAGCATGAAAGATTAGAGCAAACGTAGTTCGGGCTACGGAAGACACAAGCTTGTCTGACTGGTTTTTTATTACCTTATGAAAGGGTTTTTCTTGATTAAGAGTCCAAGCAGACAAAAATGACACTTTGATGTTTGTTTTGAATCTTTTACGAAAGAAGTGTTTTTTAGTTTGTATGCAATCTCTGACGTACTAGAGACTATGATTTGAGAGTGACTACGTTGCATGTCACCCAAAGGGTGCCACACTAAGCAGCCAGACTACTGGAAAGAAGCTCCCCGACAACCCTTTCTCAAATAGCTTAAGGCTCGTGACGTACGACATCGATTAACCTTATTACTGTATTTTTGAGTTGTTTTGAGATAAGAAGAGAAAGAAGCTCTAAAAAGCCTAGGGTTGAAAAGGGAATAAAAACTAACCTAATGTTGTCATGCATGGATAAGAATCCTAATGTCTGTCATAATTCCCTCCTGCACAGAGGAAATCAGAGATCCTAGGGGGTAAACAGAAAAGAAAGAAAGCAAATACAGTAAAATGCATGCAATGCAACAATACAAGCGAGACAAGGGAGTCCCACTCAACCTCGAACCTGGGAAAACAACAGGCAAAGTGAATCAACATTCACTTCAAACCTAGGGGGGCAAGCTACACAAGCCAACAAACAACACAGAAAACAAAACCAAAGCAGAGGAGGCAACCCAAGCAGCAACACCAAACTCCTACAGCAAACATCAGCTCTGACAGCAACCAGTTGATTAAACATCAAAGATTTGACAGCAACAACCCCTATCTGCATGAATCTTCAATCTTCAAGTTTCAACAAACTTTCAATCTTCACCAAGCTTCAACAAGCTCCAGACTTCATCTAGCAAACAGCAAAACCCTAGCTTCAACAAGCAACCAGCTTCAACAAGCAGCAAAACCCTAGCTTCGACAAGCAACCAGCTTTAACAAGCTCCTAAACTTTCTCTTTACCAGGCTCTAACAAGCACCTCCAAGAGAGAATTAAACCAACAAGATCAAGTTGAAGTGTTAAGAAGCTCAATGACAACCAAGGGAAGCCACTAAGAACTTAACACTACAGTAGAAAAGTACCCTCAAAGTTCTACTCCTAAAGCATGCCACTCATCCCTCCAAAGGAGAGATGTGAATTCTTTAAGAGGATTTTATGTCATTGGATTGAATGGAGATGACCAATATGCTCCATGTTTGAAGAAAGAAGCAAAACTAGTCTAATGCTCTTTCTAAAACCCTAGTTACCCTAAGCTCTTGACAAGCACCCACAAGCTGAGAAAATCTTCATATCCAAGCTCCTTCAAGCTCTCCAAAGCATCTTCAATTGGTCTTCATGATCATCCAAGCTCAAAAGCAACACCACCCTAATCTAAGGGGAACTATTGAGTCAAACTAGCCCAAATTAGTTCATCAGAAACACCTAGAAGTTAGTCATGAAACTAATTTTACTTTAAATACCAAAAGTGATTGCAAAATCCTACAAAAATTACTAAGGGTTCCTAAACCTCTTAGGAACCTCTCATACAAAAACCAGGGGGTTAACCATTCATTTGGACCTAAAACTATGCCCTAAACCTAAGGGTACTATCCTAAAACCCTAATTCTACAACACCTAATGTTCAATGCCCAAACTAGCCTAAAATTCTCTCACAAAAATATGATAAAATTACTAGGGGTACATGCATATCTAAGCTATCTAACCCAAAAAGAATCAACTCAAAAGTCATCACCAATCATCGACAATAAAATCAGCAAAATCATGTATCAACCATATTGAAAATAAAACCAATTAAAGTACCAAAAATGCAAATAAATCCCAAAATGCATGAATTAGTTATTTTTCAATCCTATTAAAGTCTAGACCCTTTCAAGAGTCAAGGGAAAAAAATATAGATTAAAAAGACTAATTTTCCTAATTATGGTGAATTATTTCCTAAACTATATGAAAATATAAAAATAAAAGAAAAAACAATGAAAAATAATAAAAGCGCGTGCCAAATAGCAATAAAATCCAGTTAAAATCCAAACCTGGGCCCAAGAGGGGGTGTTGGTAGCAAGCGAGTACTAAGCCCATCCAACTTAGAAAATAAATGGAAAATAGTATGGAAATTGGAAAACTTGTGTGTCAAATAGCAACTAATTCACGTTATAAATCCAACTTGGGCCTGAATGGAGGTGTGGTTAGCAAGGGTTCACTTAAGCCCACCCAAAACACTTAAGTGAAATGGTGAGTTTCACTCAAGCTCATTTCTCTTCAGATTTTCAAGTTAATCGTGGCCATTGGTTTATGCTTTTGGTCAAGAGTCAAACACACATCAATGGACAAAACTTCATCTTCTCCAAATGATTCAAATATGAGAGGGAAGACTCAGACGGTGGCCTGAGCTTTGCGCCACCGTCTTCTTCGGCGTGGGAATCCCAAAGACGCATCACACACAAAACTGAAACACCCTATCCTACTTAAAATCAACCCCTGAGTCCAAAAATGACCTCCATTTCCATTGATTCTAACCCTAAAGCCAAACCCGATCCAAGTTGCAGAGATTCATCCAATTCTTGATCACCAATAAACTTAAAATTAATAAGCCTAAAGTCATCTACATGCTTCCCTGATCAATTCTCACCATCCAAACACCATTAAAACCTCAAGAACTAGGAGATATGAGCTTCAACAGAAAATGCCATCACACTCAAAATGTCACGAATTGCTCAATTCTTGGACTGAAATCCATCTAAACACCATCACTAACCTAACCACATATCAAATGCTAATCAATTTCCCCTAATCTAAGCTGAAAAAAGAAAGTTGCAAACCTGGAAAAACTGGATGAACAGAAGGTGCAAATGCTCGATTCAACCTCCAATCTTTTGCAGAATCACTCAAGAACCACTTCCCAAGCTTTTCCAATCACCAATTTGCCTTGAATCCCCTTCAATCTCCAAAACCGATTCTGAGATGCAGTTGAGAAAATTCAGTTGCTCTTTCTTGTTTCTGGCTCAATCCTTCCCAAAAAAACTATCTGAATCAGTTGCATACAATATATAGAGTGTGATGGAAACCTCTAAAACTTTCTGTAACAACCACAATGAGATTTTGAATTTCTCATATCCCTTGAAAATCTCATATGTGGAAATCATGCCTTGCTCTGTTCTAGCTCTCACACTCACTTGAAAATCTCTCCTCATGAAATTTTTAATTGAAAGGGAATGATATCTTCCTTGTTTTTGATCCAAAGGTATGTAATTCAAATGTTGCTTCCATCTTAAGTAACAAAAGGGAACCATGTGAAATTGGCCTCAAATCCAAAAATTAATATTGCCATCCTTTCCAAAATATGTTTTCTGATCAATTTGGTATATAACATTGCTTGGTTTGGCCATAAATCAAGAATTCCACAATTTTGGCCTTTTAATCACTTTAATTTCTTCATTTCAAAGCCATTTCAAACCAACTTCTCCTATGAGCCAATTCAAAGCCTCTTTGATGCATGGTCAAGGTTAAAACCCTATTTTGAGCAACTTTCTAGTTGAACAATTTTCCATTTGAGGCCTCTAAGTTGGAGATTTTGACCCATGCTTGAGAATGACCTATAATCACCAATACCCAAAATACCCCTGGATTACAAAGACCATAACTTGAGTTATACAAATCCTCTTGAGGACTTCTAGTACTCTATGGAAATCTAAGATCAAGATCTACAAATCTCATGTTGGCTAAGAATCCATTTGAAAACTCCTTGAAGGGAAAAAGTTGCTTGGAAGTCAAGTGACTTTCACAGATAAATTTCAGTGTCCTCTGATGACCTGTAATTTGCAAGAACCATAACTTGAGTTCTATAAATCCCCTTGAGAACTTCTAGTACTCAAATTAAAGGTATTGAGATGCTTTACAAGTTTCATGTTGGCCAAAGATCCATTTGAAACTTGTATTTTGACTTATGTGGCTTTGAAGTTAGGCACTAAACAGGGGATTTTACACTGAAACCCTAATTTAGCAACTTCCCACATTCTTGATCCTTCTTTGCTTAATCTTGGAACAACACCACACATGTATCAACATACCAATCCATGAATCCCATGAACTCAATGTAGGCTTTGATGCTCTCCAACTACTCAATTGAATTAAGGTTGACCCAGATGAAACCCTAGTTGACTGCACCTCAACTGTGGCTCTCATACTTGAATCAATGACTTGCCTCAGCTTCAATAGGGCCCTCTAGGCATCCCATGAGATCCATACACACCTCAAATTCACATTCCATGCTTCTCATCCCACTGATGATTCTCAATATTCCTCAAGCTAGGAGCAAAACCCACATATAGGTACTCAAGCTTCTCAAGACTTCAAATCTCTTCTTGATGACTTGAATGACTTCTCAATCTTGGATAACACCTCTTGCTAGGCTCTTCTCTTGATAGACACCCTTGATCCCTTGTTGGAGGCATGCTATGTTATGATATGCAGATGATTAGAACTATGTACATGATGCAACTATGCAAATGAAATGCAATGAAACATAAATTAAGCAAGAAAAGGTTGAGCAAATTTTGGGGTGCAACAGCTGCCCCTATTCAAACGGCTTGGACCCGACTGGGTGAAGAGTGAACGGTCTTCAAACAATCGAGGTATGAGACGGTTGAATACTAAGAAACCCGGAAATTTGCCAACCGCAGAAATACACTGCACAACTGCTTGGGGAACGATATCCACCAATCTGAATCCGGTTGTTACGGCAACAACTGATCTAACGTTTGATAGTAATGCTGATTTCAACTTCAACAACCTAGATAACGCCACAGGTACTGAACCATTTTTTCAAAAACACCTCCGTCCACAACTGGACTAACCTTGTCAACACAAGAAGGGAAACAAATTTGTCAACACGAATAGAGATTCTGTCATCACAGGAGTAACCCTTGTCCACATCTGAACCCACATTTCGTCGAGTAAACACACATCTGTCCACATCAGGACTCTCATTTCGTCAATCCGAGAAAATCTCAACAACACAGGAATAGAACTTTGTCCACGTTAGGACGCTTGTTTCGTCAACACGAAGAAACCCATCAACAAGAACAAAACTTTGTCCACTTTAGGACGCACACTTCGTCAACACGAAGAAATACCATCATAAACTTGTCCATGTTAGGACTCCACATTCCGTCAACACGGCGAAATCCTATCATCATATGAATAAAACTTTGTCCACGCTAGGACACCCCATGCCGTCAACACGGAAAAATCCCGGCGACTTCGTTGGGGATGAGTTGCCTGCATTTCGTCAACACGAGGGGATCCTATCAACATAGGAATAAATTGTCCACGTCAGGAATAAACTGTCCATGTTAGGAATAAACTGTCCACGTTAGGAATAAATTGTCCACGTTAGGATTCCATCTCGTCAACACGAAGAACGGTAAACTTGATTTGTCCACGTTAGGACTCACATCTCGTCAGCACGAGAAAATCCCATCAGCATAGGAGTAAATTATCCACGTCAGGGCACCGTTTCGTCAACACGAAGAAAGGATAAATTTGTCCACGTCAGGACCCGTGCATCTCGTCAACACGAGGAACTATAAACTTGTCCACGTCAGGACGCACATTTCACCAATACGAAGAAAGATATCCGCTGGGGATAAGTGGTCCACGTCAGGACACCATTTCGTCAACACGAAGAGTAATCAATTTTGTCCATGTCAGGACTCCCCATTCCGTCAACACGGAGAAATCAAATCTGTCCATGTTAGGACTAGCACATCCCGTCAACACGAGGAAATAAGATCTGTCCACGTCAGGACTCACACACTTCGCTAATGCAAAGAAATCCCGTCAATACAGGAATAAATTGTCCACGTCAGGACTCATATCTCGTCAACACGAGGAACTCCTATCAACATAGGCAATAAGATTTTGGCGACCTCCGGGGAAATACTTCTGTCGACCAGTAGGAAAATACATCCGTTTATCCATACGGGAAGATACTCTGAATACAGTTTCTCTGCTTATCTCTGCAGTAGCTAACTCCATTGGTCCCAACCCACAAACCTTTTAGCGCTGACGTGACAACGACTTTGAGGAGGACTCTACTGGGGATATTTGGAAACCAAACTGCCGGACGCCTGTTTCGATAACCGACGGCAGCTTCTGAAATTTTGATTCATGAAACCCTTTGACGCTGACGTAACAGCAAATTTGAAGAAAATAATCCGCTGGCCGGATAAGAGAAACTTCAACAAGCAACTCTGACGGGGAACCAAGAGGAATTTAAACAAATAACTCCGCTCGGGGACAAAGAGAAACTTAACCAAGTAACTCTGTGGGGAAAATAGTAAGATGAACCGCATCATCACACGTATCACGGTGAGACCTCGAATACCTGGTAATAGATCTGAGCTAGAACTCCATACTCCTGCTGAGCAAATACACCTGAAAGCAAAAGGTTAACCAACCTGATTTATGTTTCAAAATGCATATGTTTGAAAATGGCGTAATGGTCCGTACGACACGGAAATGCTACGCGTTTGAGTAGATGCAAATATGACGATATATGCAGAGGTAAATGCAGGCTCAAGCTGCCGGGGAAACTCTGATAGTGTTGTCTCAACAACATGAATGCTGAGAATAAAGCCAACTCCGCCGGGGAGGACAAGTATCATAAGGTATTCTGGCGAAATAAATGCCATAAACACAACCATCTCTGCCGGGGAGAGATTAAACATCAATTTCTACTGGGAGGAAAGAACAAACACCCTGCTGGTGAACAAACTTAGTTGGGGCAGAAGCGACACTTCTGGGTAAAACACACTGTCTGGGCACAGTTTACACATTCAGAGTTACGGCTCTGCTGAGGATCAACATCTTGTCAACGACAAGACGACCTGTGGGAAGCAAGAAAACCATCCTTCGCGGATATAAACCTTTCGAACCAACAACTCGGTTAGCTATTGCGGGAATCTCCCATGCTAGAGATTGAACGTGCACATCTTCGATTTGCTGAGGAGCACAACCTCTGCAGGGGACATTGATTTTGACTTGCTGGGATTAATCCTATGGACGGCTTTCCATGAGGACACTCTCTTGGGGAAAATGATTCCCTCCTTCGGGAAGGGATAAACGTCATTTCAAATCTCGGGGGATAAGCTGCGACTAGCTGAGGAATGACATCAACTGGAATCAGGTCTTACGTCAAGCGACCTTGGCTGGGGAATACAATTCCTGACCATTTGCTCCAAAGGTAAGAACCCTGCAAAACACAAACGAGACACAACAGGCCTATACAACAGAATCTATCCGGGTTAGCATCTGTGACATTACTTCAGTCAATTCGAAGTTTTAGCAATTATTGGCGAGGGCCAGCAAGATTATGTAAGTGCAAGTTTATCAAAAACATCGGCGTCTTTCACAAACAAAACAGTAAAGAACAAGCATCAAGTACTGAATAACATGTTTTATTGATAACGGGCCTCGGAATAGGCAAAGTTTTGTACACTGGATGCAACTCCTGAAAAGAGGAAGTTACGCACAAACACACATAAATATATGCACAAGAAGCATAAATAAAATACAAAACAATATTTGTATACATGTCGGCAACGTGATGCAGATGAACACCATGAGCTGATCCTCCTATGACTCGCCTGACTCTGCGCTTTCCCGGTACTCGATCTTCGGAAGAGATTGTTTTTTTTGGGTAGACAGCCCCCCCCAGGTACTCCCAAACCACTAAGCAAAGCCGTATCATATTCGGACCGCAATCATTTTATTTTTCAATCCCTAACTTTTGCGTGAACCGCCCTTTGCGGGTTTTCAATTCACCGGGATACCCTTTTTTGCCGAAGTCGCCCTTTTCAGGTTTTCGACTTCGCGGGTGTACATCTTTTCAATTTTATCCCTAACTTTTGCCCGAACCTTTTATTCATTTTTTATGGTTCGCCGGGATGCCCCATTTTTGCCTGGACTCTCTTTTTACTGCCCAGCGGGTCACTTTCAAGCAAAGTATTTTTTAACTGCGTCCGAATTCACAGGAGACGTGAAGTCTTCACCATCCATGGTGGATAGTAACAAGGCTCCTCCAGAGAAGACTTTTCTGACTATGTAGGGACCTTCGTAATTGGGAGTCCACTTGCCCCTGTGATCTGTTTGTGGTGGGAGAATCTTTTTTAAAACAAGATCGCCCGTATGAAAGCTTCGAGGGCACACCTTTTTGTCGTAAGCTTTCTTCATCCGGCTCTGATACAGCCGTCCGTATGCGAGAGAAGCCAGCCTCTTCTCATCCATTAAACTGAGCTGATTCAGTCTATCTTTAACCCATTCTGCCTCGTCGAGTTGGACATCACGTAAAACCCTCAGGGAAGGAATCCCGACCTCCAACGGTAATACCGCCTCCATTCCGTATACCAATGAGAAAGGGGTTGCCCCGGTTGATGTGCGTACCGTCGTACGATAACCGTGCAAAGCGAAAGGTAACATCTCGTGCCAATCCTTATACGTCACAACCATCTTCTGAACAATTTTCTTTATGTTCTTGTTGGCCGCTTCGACAGCGCCATTCATCTTGGGCCGGTACGGAGAAGAGTTGTGATGCTCAATCTTAAAATTCTGACACAGCTCTTTCATCATTTTATTATTCAAATTTGAACCGTTGTCGGTGATAATCTGCTCAGGGATTCCATATCTGTAGATAATATCTCGTTTGATAAATCTGGCTACCACTTGCTTGGTCACATTGGCATATGACGCTGCTTCCACCCATTTGGTGAAGTAATCGATTGCCACCAAAATGAACCGGTGTCCGTTTGATTCCATAGGCTCAATCTTGCCAATCATGTCGATCCCCCACATCGAGAAAGGCCACGGTGATGACATCACATTCAGAGGGCTCGGAGGCACATGGATTTTGTCCGCATAAATCTGGCATTTATGACACCTCTTTGCAAACTTGAAACAATCTGTTTCCATAGTCATCCAGTAGTAACCTGCCCGCAACAGTTTTCTCGTCATAGCATGCCCACCATCATGTGTACCAAATGTACCCTCATGTATCTCCTCCACGAGCAACTTCGCCTCTTTCTCGTCTACACAGCGTAGCAACACCAAGTCGTGGTTTCTTTTGTACAGGACACCGTCCGGGTTCAGATAGAAATTGCCAGCCAATCTCCTGAGAGTCTTCTGATCTCGACTGGATGCCCCAGCCGGATACTCCTTGTTCTTCAGGAAATTCTGGATGTCAAAGTACCAGGGTTTACCATCGGGAGCCTCGTCAATGGCAAATATGAAGGCAGGCCTATCGAGCCGAGAGATAACAATCCGGGGAGCCTCGTTCCAGAAGTTAACTTTATACATTGAAGACAATGTCGCCAGGGCGTCAGCCATTTGATTTTCTGCTCGCGGTATGTGATGCAATTCCACCTTGTCAAAGAAAGGCAACAATCTCCTTGCATAATTCATATAGGGTATCAAATTGGGCTGACATGTCTCCCATTCTCCTTTGATCTGATTCACCACCAGAGCTGAGTCTCCGTATACGTCCAGGTTCTTGATTCACAAATCAATAGCTTCTTCGAGCCCCATGATGCAAGCCTCATATTCAGCCTTATTGTTGGTAACGGGAAAAGTCAATCGGGCAGTAAATGGGATGTGTGACCCCTGAGGAGTAGTGATGATTGCCCCTATTCCGCTACCATAGGAATTAACTGCTCCGTCAAATATCAACTGCCATTTGGAACCCAACTCTGGTCCTTCGTCCGACAACGGTTCTTCACAATCTTTCATCTTCAGGTACATGATATCCTCGTCAGGAAAATCAAACCTCATCGATTGGTAGTCCTCAACAGGCTGCTCCGCAAGGTACTCTGACAGAACGCTACCTTTAATAGCCTTTTGCGAGACATATTGGATATCGTATTCGGTTAACACCATCTGCCATCGGGCAATTCTTCCGGAGAATGCTTGCCTCTCAAACACGTATTTGATTGGATCCATCTTTGAAATTAGCATGGTTGTATGATTCAGCATGTATTGCCTCAAACGTTTGGCGGCCCAGGCTAGCGCGCAACACGTCTTCTCGAGCATTGAGTATCTGGACTCACAGTCGGTAAACTTCTTACTCAAATAGTAGATCGCATGCTCTTTACATCCGGTCTCGTCGTGTTGACCGAGAACACAACCCATACTTTCCTCAAGAACCGTCAAATACATAATCAAAGGTCTCCCGACCACTAGGGGTATCAAAACAGGAGGTTCCTGCAAGTATTCTTTTATCTTGTCGAACGCCTTTTGACAATTTTCATTCCAGGTCAACACCTGATCTTTTTTCAACAACTTGAATAACGGCTTGCATGTCGCAGTTAGGTGAGATATGAACCGAGCAATGTAGTTCAACCTCCCTAAAAACCCACGCACTTCTTTTTCTGTTTTAGGCGTCGACATTTCTTGTATAGCTTTTATCTTCGCAGGATCAACCTCTATTCCCTTTTCGCTCACAATAAACCCCAGCAGCTTACCCGTTCTCACCCCAAAGGTGCACTTGTTAGGGTTCAGTCTCAACCTGAACTTCCTAAGTCTTTTGAACAGTTTCAGCAGATTAACCAAATGCTCCTCCTCCGTCTGGGATTTGGCAATTATATCATCAACATAAACCTCGATCTCTTTGTGCATCATGTCATGAAAGAGAGTCGTCATAGCACGTTGATATGTTGCCCCAGCGTTCTTCAGCCCGAAGGGCATCACTTTGTAGCAAAATGTTCCCCAAGGAGTAATGAAGGTAGTCTTCTCCATGTCTTCTGGCGCCATTTTGATCTGATTATAGCCTGAGAAGTCGTCCATGAAGGAGAATACGGAGAACTGAGCAGTGTTATCAACCAGCACATCAATGTGAGGAAGTGGAAAGTCGTCTTTCGGGCTCGCCCTATTCAGATCACGGTAGTCTACACACATTCGCACTTTACCGTCTTTCTTCGGCACTGGTACTATATTAGCGACCCACGACGGATAAGTTGTAACGGCTAGGAAACCAGCATCCCACTGTTTTTGAACTTCCTCTTTGATTTTCACTGCCATGTCTGGTCTGGTTCTTCTGAGTTTCTGTTTAACAAGCGGACATTCCTCTCGCAACGGCAGACGGTGCACAACCATGTCCGTATCCAACCCAGGCATATCCTCGTACGACCAAGAAAATATATCACTATACTCTCGCAGTATCTCAATCAACCTTTGCTTGATGTCGCTCTGTAGCGCAACCCCTATACGGATATTTCTCACAACTTCTTCCGACCCCAAGTTGATAATCTCGATTTCCTCCTGATGAGGCAGAATGATTCTCTCTTCCTGTTTCAACAAACGAGTCAGCTCCTCTGGCAGGTCGCTATCCTCAACAATCTCTTCCTCTGCCTGGAATACCGGGTGCTCGAAGTCGACACGAGTCATAGGCGGTTCGTAGGAGATGTCATCTGAAATATTAGTCCTGCAAAGGAAATGGTTAAACGCTTCAACACGCAAACAAAGCAAATAACTACATTGCCATTTATTGTTAAAGTAAAAATAAGAAAAACAAGGATCACAATATTTGTATATGAAAAATGCCTTTATTTCATGATTAAAACAGTGCAATACACATAATCAAGTAGCCCTAAGGTAAAATCACCATGTCCCGGGTAGGATATAGGATTATTCAACAATTGACAAAACAAATCATTACTATTTAAGAGTCACTGGGACAGTTTCCCGGATGGACCAGTTGCAGAGACTTTGTCCTGGCACGCTTGGCTTGATCCACGCGTCCATATCACAGTCACTATCTCCGTCTTCAGCATCGGAAATAGTGTTGATAGTCTCAAAGCACACCCCGCTTGGCGTAATCGTGACCGGTCCCTTGAACCTGGGCGCTCCTGAAGATGACGCTGACGACGTCGGTCGATACCCTAGCCCAAACTTGTCATTCTTCACGGGAATCTCCAGTACCTGCCCCTAGCCTTTAGTCTCACCAGTCTGCACTAAAGCCTGAGCCTCTCTGTAGGATGACACTGCCACATCTGATATTTTGCTGGGACCCTGAGCTTTGTCTTTAATCCGCAACCCTTTGAAGGCTTGACAAGGTGTCTCGTGTATTTCTCCGTCGACCTCAACATATCTGAATGATGACAGGTGACTGACCAAAATATCCTCCTCCCCGCAAACGGTAACAACAATATCACCCACCATGTACTTCAACTTCTGATGCAATGTGAACATTACGGCCCCTGCAGCGTGGATCCATGGGCGCCCTAGAAGGCAGCTATAAGCAGGGTGGATATCCATGATGTAGAATTCAGTATCAAAAATTTCTGGCCCCACCTGAAGCGGTAATGTTATTGACCCAAACACTGATCTTTTCGTCCCGTCAAACGCCCTCACAACCAAATCGCTGGGCGTGCAAATAATTCCCCGTATGTCCAACTTCATCATGGCTTTCTTTGGCAATACGTTCAACGACGACCCAGTATCCACCAATACACGCGACATTACGGTGCCCCGACATTCCATCGATATATGCAAAGCCATGTTGTGCTCTTGACCCTTGGGTGTTAAATCAAAATCTGTGAAACCCAGGCTATGTCTAGCATTGACATGTGCCATTACCCCCTCTAACTGATTTACAGAAACTTCTTGAAGAACAAATGACGTATCCAGAATCTTCAGCAGGGCGTTCCGGTGGGCCTCGGAACATAACAACAACGACAAGATATAAATCTTCGATGGCGTCTGCTGTAGGTGTTCAACAATTTTGTAGTCGCTTTTACGAATCAGTCTCATGAACTCCTCTACGTCCTTGAGTGACGTATCCTTTTCTTTCGACTGAGTAGGACCGCTTTCGTTTACTTTGGCTTTGCCTTTGGCCAATCTCTCTGCTTCTATTTCAGGTGAGGTAAAGATCCTTCCGCTACGGGTCATGCCCCCCGTTCCAACGACATTATCAACAGCCCCAGCTGGCTGGCTATTCATCACAATCTTTTCGCCGTTGCAATACGCTTCTAATCCGTATGTCCACGGGATAGCTTTCGTACTCTCAAAGGGAACGGGCCCTGCTTTGGTAATCGTAATGGTTGGCCGCGAGACGGGCGCTGTTATCGTTATAGTCTTCCTCGGGATCGTCACCGTTGCAATATCACTCTGCTCATCACATAATGCCTCCACAGGCTTCTCAACCGCAGTTCGATCAAATTGCAAGGTCCCTTCGTCGATCATGGCCTAAATGCCCCGCTTCAAATCCGTACAATCCTCAGGCTGGGTCCAACACTCTAAACAGTATTTGTCACAACCAGGGAATACTCCCCCTCTGAGCAACCTACTTTTCACCTCACTCAATGGCGTCTTTAGTTCGTTAACATCCATCACCAAGTTCAAATTTTCTTCTGTCAAGATGGCATTTGCCCCATGATTAGGCATAGGCTATTGTACGATATTAGGCCCAGCCTGGCCAAAGTTGATAGCTTTACTGTCTAACAAGTCTTGAACTTTATGTTTGAAAGCATGACAAGATTCTACATCATGTCCGGGCACCTCAGAATGGAATTCGCAGTGCTGACTAGTGTCGTACCCATAAGGAAGTGTCGGTCATGTAGGCGGCTCCAATGTTCTTTTCTCAACCAAGTTCAAACCCAGCAGTATCTGAAGAAGCTCTACATATGTCGACGGAGGCTTATCAAATACCCTATTCGGCTTTGCATTCTGAAACCTTCTCTGACCCTGATTCTGCCTTTGCTGCTGCTGCGGCGGTTGCTGCTGCTGTTGTTGTTGAGGAATTGGAATAGTAACACTGGCTATTTGTTGAGGTTGACTATACTGATTTCTACCTCTGCCCCGACCTCTGCCACCAAATACAGCGCTTGTATCACCTTGTCGTCTTCCGCCGAACGCTTTTCTCGCACCCCCAGCTGCAGTGGATTCACCTGCCTGAATCTTTCTAATTTTAATTCCATTTTCGATCCTCTCTCCCATAAGGATCATATCGGAGAAGCTACCCATCGAAACATTGAGTAACTTATCATAGTACATTCTTGTAAATGTCCCCATAAACATGTCATTCATCTCCCTCTCAACCAAAGGAGGGTGCACCCGAGCTGCCATATCGCGCCACCGCTGCGCGTACTCTTTGAAACTTTCACCACTTTTCTGCGACAGACTCTGCAACTGAACTCTGTTTGGCGCCAAATCGCTGTTATATTTGTAATGCATAACGAAAGCATCAGCCAACTGCTTCCAGCTCCTAATCTGGGTGGGCTCCAGTCCCATGTACCATTCCAATGATGGTCCCGATAAGCTGTCTTGAAAGAAATGCATGAGCATCCTTTCATCATTGGAATACGCAGACATCCTTCTATAATAAGAACGGACATGGACCTTTGGGCATGTATCCCCTTTGTATTTGTCAAATGTTGGAGCCTTGAATTTCAATGGCACCCTCAGCCCTGGTACCAACCCCATAGTAGTCATGTCTAACCCAGCGGAGTTCTGATCAATCACCCCTTTCATCTGCTCTTCTAGCAGTCTGATCCTCTGAACAGGGTCAATGGGGCCCTCAGGTCCCATACCTTTTCCCAAAAAAGCGTCGTCCTGGTGATCCACATTCCAGTCATTGCCATACCCATCGTAACCCATGTTATGGCCAAATCCTTGCTGATTGAACACAGGACTCTGTCCTCGGTTGCCGAACCCTAGATTGACCCCAGCGGGTCCAAAACCATTGTTAAAAGGAAATGCTCCAGCGCCGTTCACATTACCGAATCCACCATTACCATGACCATACCCCTGATTGTTGCCGTAACCGTCATTACCAAAGCCTTGATTGTTGAACCCGAAGGTCCCGTCCTGATTGACATTGCCATACCCATTGTTCCCAAAGCCAACATTGTCAACGAATCCTTGATCGGCATCCACAGTGTTGCCTTTGTTGTTAACAACATGCCCATCACCACCATTTCTAGTATTGCCATTACCAGCACCAGCACCTGCACCAGTACTAGTGTTTCCGTTGACTGTCACAACAGGTGGAGTAACAACAGCCGGTATCTCATCCTCCCGGCGAGGAGTTTTAACAGAAATGTGGTCAGTATTGCCATTTCCGTTTTCCCGCGTCAGCAGCGGCTGCACCAAGGTCTGAAGATTCTCTTGGCCCTTGGCCATGCTCTCCATAGCTTGCATGAAAAGAGTCAGCTTCTCACGAATTTCCTGCATCTCGACCTGAACTTGATCCATTATCTTCTTGCAGTTGTTTCGGGTTGATTAGCGGTGGACTCTTTGATCGTCAATCCTGAAAAACCTGTGAGATGCAGGAAATAAGATACAGATTCAACAAGTAACTGGCAATGCAAAATGAATATGCAGATGCAATATGTGTCTGTGCTTTAGGGAAATCAACCCCTGGTTCTAGTGCCAAAGTGCCAGTGCAGTGACAGTGAAGAAGCTTAGATTCATCCACGGAGAAAACATTTCATATATTGCTGAAAAACCTATCAAGGCAGAAATACAATATTACTGAGTGTACAATAACAAGAAGGCATGACCTCAACCAACAATCCTGGTGATGGCCAGCACAATGCTAATAAAGCATATACAACAGTGCATAAGGTAATCAAGTGCGACCATATGCCCGATACTCCTCTAACAATCTCTTAGTCTTGGGATGGTCCGGCTGAGAAAGCAACCCTTCGACGAGCAAGTCTCTTTGCTTGATAACACGCTGGAGATCCCCAATGGATTCCTCCCAAGCACCCTCTCCAAAGCACTCCTCTAGCTTCCGCTTCTGGGATGCAGACTCTTTCTTGCGTTTGACAACTTTGTTCAACGAATTCTGAACGGCGTATCTCCGCATAACCTCTTCTTCAAACTTTTTCTGGCTAGCTTTCAACTGATCTCCCAGTTCAGAAATCTACAGCTTCAGTTTATCTTCTCTTTCTTTGTTATTGGCCAGTGTAGCATTCCGGGTTTTGTTGAACGTGGAGATCTCCCGGTAGGCTATATCAAGTGCTTTCTTCTTGGACTCCAGCATGTCATGAGAGCTCTTGAAATCTATCCCCAAGCGTTCACGCTTCTTTCGTTGTTCAGTCAGTTCTGCACCTAACTGGTTCACCAGCTTTGTTTGCTGCTCGAAGGAATATACGGCTTCATTCCTTTCGCTCCTGAGTTGCACTAGCTCTTCTTCCAACTTCTCGTTGGCTTTCATCAGCTCTTCTTTCTCCTTCACAACCTGCTCATATCTCTCAATAGACACAGTAGTTGGCTCCTCAATCACGGGGGGAGCAGGAGGTGATACTGCAGGAAACGGCATCAGCGTCTGCTTTGCCCTATCTTGGATCCAGACTTGATACGAAGCATAGGCTTGACAATCATTATTACCCAACAACGGCTTACCCTTCTTGTTGATATTATTCCAAGCACGCTGAAGCTTGGATAACAATTCTCCCTTCAAATCACCTGTGAAGTACAGAGATTCCTGTACTTCCTCCTCTTTTGGCGGGCTTTTCAAAGCATAACCGAATTGCCTGATCAACAATGAAGGATTGTAGTTAATGCACCCTTTCCTCCCAATCAGAGGAATGTTAGGATACCCGGCGCAGCTGTAGATAATCTCAGATCCTAGTAAATCCCTATCAAACCAGAAAACGTCTTCTGAAGAAAGCCCCATCAGACGATCAGACCATTCCACCATGGTTGCAGACTCAGCAAAGATACCCTTCTTGGGCAGGTGACTATCAAACCACATATACAACAAAGGCACACAACAAGAGACATTCTTGCCCCTCCTATTCTCGTTCATATAAGGCAGAGAGTGATAGAAGTCTCCAATTAGTGTAGGCACAGGATTTCCTGAAGCAAATATATGGAATGCATCCAAATCAACAAAGTCAGGCATATTAGGAAACAGTACAATGCCATAGATACACAAAGCAAGAATAGCATTAAACACAATCCAACAACCACTCTTGGCATACTCTTGTGCTTTCCCAACCAAGAACTTGAGAGAAAAACCAGAAACTCCATTCCACGAGGTTAATAGCAACTTTGAGGAGTCTAAATGCAAAGCAACAGCCAAATCTTCCAGCTTGGGCTCAGCACCCATATGAATGAAGGGTACCCTGTTCTGAATGGTCAATTCCAAGATCTCAACATATTCCTCCATGGTCGGAGCCAGAATGAAGTCAGGGAAAGTAAAACACCTCAGCGGGGGCTCATAAAACTGCATCAGCGTGTACAATCCGTTCAGCTCATACGTGGATGGTTTGCAGACCAACCTAAGCAGTTTCCCATAACTCTTCCTGAAGCTTCTCTTCACATCATCATCAGCTAGAGATATCAAACCAAGCAAAGAAGAAACATCCGGAGTAGGCAACTTGTATGCTACAGTCTTCTTCAAAGTATCCATAATAGCAGACAGAAATCCGGACAACTAGAATCAAAGGGTATGAAATGCACCTGCAGCACAGACACACGTTAATGATATGCAAAATGAGTATGCAACAATGCAATATGCAAACATGCAACAGGGATTAAGTGATATATTGCTGAAGAGATCCATCCACAATATCTGTCTCAATAGACCCACAATACTGCTCAACCCTGGTCTCAACAGACCCATAACAATGCTCCACTTTGATCTCAACAGACCTATAACAAAGCTCCAACCTGGTCTCAACAGACCTAGAACACTGTCCTGATGAAGAACCCCAAGTAATCACACATACTGATCCGATGTTAAGAAAACCGGGTAGTCTGGAGGTCAAGTTTCCTGCATGTCCCAATCCCTCTCACAGGTAGGTGTCCTATCAACTGACACACGGTACGACATCCTATGCGGTCGTCGGCGTCACAGACTTTCAAGACTGATGATACGATACCCAGAAGGTGTGGCATCATCATGTCCTGAAGAGGCCTCACTTAGCCAACTTCCAATTGATCGGTCCCCAGAGTCGACAATCCAACTAACCAACAACCCCCTCAACCCAAAGCGTTGAAAAAGAAGTCAACCAAAAGAACCTCGTCTGAGCGTGAATTTTGCGGGACACTAGTACATGCAAAGCATGCACGCGCCCACTACTTTCCACAACTAATTCTAGGTGCACTCAAGCCCAGGTCCGGCTTATCTCTCAACAGATCACCCCCTCCCCATAACAACAATAACAATATAAAGATGACAATAAAATGCGGAAAGTAAAGACAGAAATGTAAATCCATACAAAACCCACGACGGGAAAACAAACGCTAGGATTGACTCGCGTAGGGAACCGCTGGAGTCCCCAGAAGAGTCGCCAGCTGTCGCTACTGCGAAAATCAACGCCGACTATGACAGAAGAGTCGCCACCGTGCGTTATTTATCCCAACGGAGGGAAAGGAAACGCTCAGAGTAAACCTAACGCAAAACGGGAAAGGAATGGTCATTGCAACCAAATCCTGGATTCGGGAGTCGATTACGCAAGGGGAAGGTATTAGCACCCCTCACGTCCGCCGTACTCGACGGGATCCACGCTTGTTTTCTAGTACGGATTGTTATTCTATCTACTCTACAGGCCTGGGTTAAAAAGAAAAGAAAATGACTCGGCAAAGTATCGCACTTTATGCCTACGTATTCCCGTCTGGAACGAGAAATCAGAGTCAACGTAGTTCGCCTAACTACGGGTTAAGGGGGGAAGGTTGCTCGCTAGGATACGACATCCTATGCCTACGTACTTTCATACAACATGAAAGATCAGAGCAAACGTAGTTCGGGCTACGGAAGACACAAGCTTGTCTGACTGGTTTTTTATTACCTTATGAAAGGGTTTTTCTTGATTAAGAGTCCAAGCGGACAAAAATGACACTTTGATGTTTGTTTTGAATCTTTTACGAAAGAAGTCTTTTTTAGTTTGTGTGCAATCTCTGACGTACTATAGACTATGATTTGAGAGTGACTACGTCGCATGTCACCCAAAGGGTGCCACACTAAGCAGCCAGACTACTGGAAAGAAGCTCCCCAGCAACCCTTTCTCAAATAGCTTAAGGCTCGTGACGTACGACATCGATTAACCTTATTACTGTATTTTTGAGTTGTTTTGAGATAAGAAGAGAAAGAAGCTCTAAAAAGCCTAGGGTTGAAAAGGGAATAAAAACTAACCTAATGTTGTCATGCATGGATAAGAATCCTAATGTCTGTCATAATTCCCTCCTGCTCAGAGGAAATCAGAGATCCTAGGGAATAAACAGAAAAGAAAGCAAGCAAATACAGTAAAATGCATGCAATGCAGCAATACAAGCGAGGCAAGGGAGTCCCACTCAACCTCGAACCTGGGAAAACAACAGGCAAAGTGAATCAACATTCACTTCAAACCTAGGGGGCAAGCTACACAAGCCAACAAACAATACAGAAAACAAAACAAAAGCAGAGGAGGCAACCCAAGCAGCAACACCAAACTCCTACAACAAACATCAGCTCTGACAACAACCAGTTGATTAAACAGCAAAGAGTTGACAGCAACAACCCCTATCTGCATGAATCTTCAATCTTCAAGTTTCAACAAACTTTCAATCTTCACCAAGCTTCAACAAGCTCCAGACTTCATCTAGCAAACAGCAAAACCCTAGCTTCAACAAGCAACCAGCTTCAACAAGTAGCAAAACCCTATCTTCAACAAGCAACCAGCTTCAACAAGCCCCCTCCTAGCTTCAACAAGCTCCTAAACTTTCTCTTTACCAGGCTCCAACAAGCACCTCCAAGAGAGAATCAAACCAACAAGATCAAGTTGAAGTGTTAAGAAGCTCAATGACAACCAAGGGAAGCCACTGAGAACTTAACAATGCAGTAGAAAAGTACCCTCAAAGTTCTACTCCTAAAGCATGTCACTCATCCCTCCAAAGGAGAGATGTGAATTCTTTAAGAGGACTTTATGTCATTGGATTGAATGGAGATGACCAATATGCTCCATGTTTGAAGAAAGAAGCAAAACTAGTCTAATGCTCTTCCTAAAACCCTAGTTACCCTAAGCTCCTGACAAGCACCCACAAGCTGAGAAAATCTTCATATCCAAGCTCCTGACAAGCACCCACAAGCTGAGAAAATCTTCATATCCAAGCTCCTTCAAGCTCTCCAAAGCATCTTAAATTGGTCTTCATTATCATCCAAGCTCAAAAGCAACACCACCCTAATCTAAGGGGAACTATTGAGTCAAACTAGCCCAAATTATTTCATCAGAAACACCTAGAAGTTAGTCATGAAACTAATTCTACTTAAAATACCAAAAGTGATTGCAAAATCCTACAAAAATTACTAAGGGTTACTAAACCTCTTAGAAATCTCTCATATAAAAACCAGGGGGTTAACCATTCATTTGGACCTAAAACTATGCCCTAAACCTAAGGGTACTATCCTAAAACCCTAATTCTACAACACCTAATGTTCAATGCCCAAACTAGCCTAAAATTCTTTCACAAAAATATGATAAAATTACTAGGGGTACATGCATATCTAAGCTATCTATCCCAAAAAGAATCAACTCAAAAGTCATCACAAATCATCCACAATAAAATCAACAAAATCATGTATCAACCATATTGAAAATAAAACCAATTAAAGTACCAAAAATGCAAATAAATCCCAAAATGCATGAATTAGTTATTTTTCAATCCTATTAAATTCTAGACCCTTTCAGGAGTCAAGAGAAAAAAATATAAATTTAAAAGACTAATTCTCCTAATTATGGTGAATTATTTCCTAAACTATATGAAAATATAAAAATAAAAGAAAAAACAATGAAAAATAATAAAAGCGCGTGCCAGATAGCAATAAAATCCAGTTAAAATCCAAACCTGGGCCCAAGAGGGGGTGTTGGTAGCAAGCGAGTACTAAGCTCATCCAACTCAGAAAATAAATGGAAAATAGTATTGAAATTGGGAAACTTGTGTGTCAAATAGCAACTAATTCACGTTATAAATCCAACTTGGGCCTGAATGGAGGTGTGGTTAGCAAGGGTTCACTTAAGCCCACCCAAAACACTTAAGTGAAACGGTGAGTTTCACCCAAGCTCATTTCTCTTCAGATTTTCAAGTTAATTGTGGCCATTGGTTTATGCTTTTGGTCAAGAGTCAAACACACATCAATGGACAAAACTTCATCTTCTCCAAATGATTCAAATATGAGAGGGAAGACTCAGACGGTGGCCTGAGCTTTGCGCCACCGTCTTCTCCGGCGTGGCAATCCCAAAGACGCATCACACACAAAACTGAAACACCCTATCCTACTTAAAATCAACCCCTGAGTCCAAAAATGACCTCCATTTCCATTGATTCTAACCCTAAAGCCAAACCCGATCCAAGTTGCAGAGATTCATCCAATTCTTGATCACCACTAAACTTAAAATTAATAAGCCTAAACTCATCTACATGCTTTCCTGATCAATTCTCACCATCCAAACGCCATTAAAACCTCAAGAACTAGGAGATATGAGCTTCAACAGAAAATGGCATCACACTCAAAATGTCACGAATTGCTCAATTCTTGGACTGAAATCCATCTAAACACCATCACTAACCTAACCACATATCAAATGCTAATCAATTTCCCCTAATCTAAGCTAAAAAAAGAAAGTTGCAAACCTGGAAAAACTGGATGAACAGAAGGTGCAAATGCTCGATTTAACCTCCAATCTTTTGCAGAATCACTCAAGAACCACTTCCCAAGCTTTTCGAATCACCAATTTTCCTTGAATCCCCTTCAATCTCCAAAACCGATTCTGAGATGCAGTTGAGAAAATTCAGTTGCTCTTTCTTGTTTCTGGCTCAATCCTTCCCAAAAAAACTATCTGAATCAGTTGCATACAATATATAGAGTGTGATGGAAACCTCTAGAACTTTCTGTAACAACCACAATGAGATTTTGAATTTCTCATATCCCTTGAAAATCTCATATGTGAAAATCATGCCTTGCTCTGTTCTAGCTCTCACACTCACTTGAAATTCTCTCCTCATGACATTTTGAATTGAAAGGGAATGATATCTTCCTTGTTTTTGATCCAAAGGTATGTAATTCAAATGTTGCTTCCATCTTAAGTAACAAAAGGGAACCGTGTGAAATTGGCCTCAAATCCAAAAATTAATATTGCCATCCTTTCCAAAATATGTTTTCTGATCAATTTGGTATATAACATTGCTTGGTTTGGCCATAAATCAAGAATTCCACAATTTTGGCCTTTTAATCACTTTAATTTCTTCATTTCAAAGCCATTTCAAACCAACTTCTCCTATGAGCCAATTCAAAGCCTCTTTGATGCATGGTTAAGGTTAAAACCCTATTTTGAGCAACTTTCTAGTTGAACAATTTTCCATTTGAGGCCTCTAAGTTGGAGATTTTGACCCATGCTTGAGAATGACCTATAATCACCAATACCCAAAATACCCCTGGATTACAAAGACTATAACTTGAGTTCTACAAATCCTCTTGAGGACTTATAGTACTCTATGGAAAGCTAAGATCAAGATGTACAAAACTCATGTTGGCCAAGAATCCATTTGAAAATTCCTTGAAGGGAAAAAGTTGCTTGGAAGTCAAGTGACTTTCACAGATAAATTTCAATGTCCTCTAATGACCTGTAATTTGCAAGAACCATAACTTGAGTTCTATAAATCCCCTTGAGGACTTTTAGTACTCAAATTAAAGGTATTGAGATGATCTAAAAGTTTCATGTTGGCAAAAGATCCAATTGAAACTTGTATTTTGACTTATGTGGCTTTGAAGTTAGGCACTAAACAGGGGATTTTACAATGAAACCCTAATTTAGCAACTTCCCACATTCTTGATCCTTCTTTGCTTAACATTGGCACAACACCACACATGTATCAACATACTAATCCATGAATCCCATGACCTCAAGGTAGGCTTTGATGCTCTCCAACTACTCAATTGAATTAGGGTTGACCCAGATGAAACCCTAGTTGACTGCACCTCAACTGTGGCTCTCATACTTGAATCAATGACTTGCCTCAGCTTCAATAGGGCCCTCTAGGCATCCCATGAGATCCATACACACCTAAAATTCACATTCCATGCTTCTCATCCCACTGATGATTCTCAATATTCCTCAAGCTAGGAGCAAAACCCACATATAGGCACTCAAGCTTCTCAAGACTTCAAATCTCTTCTTGATGACTTGAATGACTTCTCAATCTTGGATAACACCTCTTGCTAGGCTCTTCTCTTGATAGACACCCTTGATCCCTTGTTGGAGGCATGTTATGCTATGATATGCAGATGATTAGAACTATGTACATGATGCAACTATGCAAATGAAATGCAATGAAAAATAAATCAAGCAAGAAAAGGTTGAGCAAATTTTGGGGTGCAACATACATGAACCTTTTATTTATTTTTACTATTTTTGCTTTATTATTTGTTTTAAGTATATATAATGAGCTAAGGGATAGAGTGATCTAAAAGGCCTAAGGGTCAGTCCTAAGTTTACTCGGCAAGATTTGCATTTTGTGCCTACGTATCCGGGGTAGGGAATAGATTCAGGATAATCGTAGTTCCCCTTGAAATGGAGGTCAGAAACGTCTTGACTATGACCAAGGTTCCAAGGGGAGTAAAAGTATCTTAAGGACACGCTTACGTGAAGTCTTAAAACTCCTATTTCTATGTTGAATTTGTTAAATAGAAATTAGGGTTAATTTAGTGTTCCACGGAGGGAAACCCTAAAACAGAGTACGGCGACTCTTAGACCTAATGCTAGGGTAAAGGGCATCTTCGTCCACGACGGGACACCTAGGCTATTAGGGTTTTGAAACGGTCAAAGGTTAGGACTATTGACTCAGAGGTCAAACGACTAGACCTAATCCTTTGAAGGGGAATTACGGTAAGATAAACAGTGACAACTAATAAGCAAAGGAAGATGGTGATAATGTACAAGTGAAAATAAGATGCGGATACTAATAATAATAGTAATGTTGGAGAATGTACAAACAAAAAACAAAGAAAAGGTTAGTAACAAACTCATGGATAATCGAGAACGATGTTAAGAATTAAGTGAGAGTTAGACAGAAATTGGAATTAACCGAGATAGAACTTTGTGAGGCTTAAAAAAAAGGTTTGAATTTAAAAATAAAAATGTGCTTGGCATTTAAAAAGTTAGAAATTTAACATAAAAACGTTAGAGTTTTAAGTTAAAGAAAGAGTGTTAGAATTATTTTAAAAAAAGAAAGTTAGAATTTAATTTTATTCTTTTTTTTAAAAGTCAATTTTTAACTAGAAAAAAAATGTGTTAGTTTTAATTTTTAAAAAAAGAAGATGTTAATTTTTATTTTTTTAAAAAAAGTATTGGATTTTAGAAAATTGGTTTTAGTTAAAAAAAGTTAATTTTAATTGAAAAAAAAGCAAAGTATTAACTGAATTTTGTAAAAAAAAAAAAAAGGTTAATACAAAAACAAAAAAAGAAATAATAAAAAGAAAATGAAAAATAAAACATGGGACGGGCTGGGTCACCACTTCCCAGACCCGACCCGTTTCCATAACATAAAAAGGGAAGGGGGAAAACATCTAGGGTTTTCAACCCTATTTTTCGAATCAGACGGCGGCACCCTCTGTGGAGGCTTGCTAGGTTCGTTTTCCTCTTCCTTTGTTGACCGCGACAGACTTTTCCTTTCATCTCTTTCCAAAAAAATTCTTCTTCTGTCCGTTGCCATGGACGTCTCCACGACGTCGTTTTCTTCTTCTCCTTGCTAAATCCTCTTCGTCTTCTCCTTGTTGCATGGTACCTGAAAGCAAGACAACAACCATGAAAAGAGTGGCTCACCCTTCTTGGGTTTGAGGAAGCTCTATGTGGTGAGGATGATGATGATAATCTGCGGAAGATCCTCTGAATCCGGGTTCGCAGCGTCGTCTGTGCTCGCTTTGGTTCTCCCGGGTTTTCTTCTTTTATTCTGGAGGGTGATGAGGATGAAGTTGTTTGCTTCCTCTGAACCCTTTTGCGATTGTGTTGCCGCTGTTTCGCTTTAGGTTTTTCGGCCAATGATGTTGAAGAACTGAGGCCCTGTGGCTTTCGGTTTGATGAGGTTCGTCCGCTGCGGTTTGCTCCGTGGTTCGGTGAGGATACTTTGATGATGGAAACTGAGATCGTTTTGTGTTGATTTATGGTGAAATTTTTGTGTTCTTCGCGGTTTATGGATGATCAATGATGATGAGGACGACCATAGATCCTTTAGGGTTTCGTCATTTTGATGTGTACTTCCCCCCTCCTTCGTTTGGGTTTCATCTTCTTCATTTTATATTGCCTCTTTTCACTCTTGCTGGGCCGGATTTTTAAATATTACGTTTTATTTTATTTTGATGGTGGAAATATGATAGGATTTGATTTGCTTTTTCATGTGGATTTAGATTGTGATTGTGATTTTCGGCCTCTGATTGAATCCGCAGATTTGGTTAGTTGGATATCCATGGATTTACTTGATGGGATTTGGATTGTAGATCTGGATTTGATTTCCGGATTTTGGATTGATGTGTTATGGTGATTTTTCTGATGTGGATTAGATTCTGGATACAATGCGGATTCGGTTTTGCATATCCTTGTGATTTACTTGATAGAACAATGGATATTGCTTAAGGAACCGTTTGGCTGGAAAATCACTTTTTCAATACTCCTTTTCAGCAGAAATGCTTATCCAAATAATTACTTTTGAAAATAATCACTTTTTCTCTTCTCTTTCTCTGGATGCCTAAAAAATAAGAACAGAATCTTCCGGTTTTAGCCCGATGTCGGGAATATGAGTCGGGAGCCGGCTTCGACTTTGTCGTTGCCCTCCCGACGTACCCGATGATGAATAACTGAGGGTATCAGAACAAAATATTTTCTAACGCTAACATCCCTCTTTTGCTCTGTTTTTTGTTTGTCTGTTGTGCAGGTAAGAAAACTGAGTCGTGAAGAATTAGTCGGTGTGAAGCATCGAGCATGAAGACCGATCCTAAAAAAAATAGGACTTTAGGGAAAAAATGTAATTTAATTCCTTTGTAAATTGTAAAAAAAATAATTATGAATAAAATTCTCATTATTTTTCTTCAAAATACTTGTCTGATTATTCTTCCACTAATATATCGCAAATCGGGTGAAATTCTTTAAACCAAAGTATCCAATTAAATTCACATGATTGATTACCTCTGAATAAACTCAACTGATTAAAATTTAACCGATTAAACTTTAAACAAGCGGACTAAATTCCCCATGTAAATTCAATACGAATAAATCCCAAAATGAATATACGAATCAACTATGTCATTCCAGCACGTGCTGCTTCACCCAAAATTGACATAACATTCAATTCCGTCAAATATTTCCCCAAATTAAATCGTGCCTGGTGATAGAAGTGGTACCGGCCTTGAATGAAGTAAAACAACAAAAATCAGAGAAATCCGATTAACAACAAAACAAAACTAAACTCCGCACTAAAAATTCAATTTGTGTCTCTGATAACTAAATCCAATGTCCTGAACTCATTCGGCCAAAAATCACAATCAAACAGGTATAATAACTCTAGACTCGGGTCGAAACTTCCACTGCTTCTCTTTTGAAAATTGACTGGCAGATAGCAAAAGAAACAGAAAAAGTAGGTGCCTGTTAAAATAAATTCTGCAGAGGGAAATCTCGCACCACTTTGAACCAAACCACTGATAATACAATCAGCACTAAAAATTCAAATCATTCTCAACCCAAAACACGGAGCTCGTAAACGGAACCCTTATTGCTCGATGGATTCCTGACGACAACCCTACTTCCTAAATTGTCAGCAAACACTGTATAATTGACCATTTCGCCCTTCAACAGTTAAGGTGCACCAGATGTGATTCTCCTACAAAAACAACAGACTATACAACCTGTTAGTGGTTAGTTACTATGTAATGCAAAAATGAAATGTAAGGCGACATGAATCGACTAATCTTAGGGAAAATTTTGGGGTATAACAGTTTCCCCTATTTAAATAGCTTCACCGGATGATTTGAGCGACGGAGGCTCGAGAAATCATGGTGGAGGGATTTAAATACAGATAACTGAAAATTTTGCCCTTAGATGTGATGATATGCGATGCTATGGACAAAAATGGAACAAGAGATAATGCTAATAGTTCCATGAATATAGTATGATGCGTATGAGGGAATGCCAGATGTAATGATGCAAACGAAACGACGACACGAGGGACAGACACGACGAACAAACCACACTGGGGAATACGACGCACTAGTGAAACAGCACGACGCTGAGGAATTCCAAAGTGATGGCCAACTGGTGCGAGCACGACCAAATGTCACTTTAAAATGGGGAATAAATAGTAAGAAAGGGATCTTCAATGGAGATGGTACCGGCGATACGGCCTCCACTGGGGAATATCGAAGAGTAAATGTTCAATAGGTTCAGGCGTGACCAGCTGATATTCTAGAGTAAAAAGGCAAAACTGGATCTGCACGACTGTAGGATTGATTAACAAGATGTTGGAGCATTGAGCAAAGAATAACATCCGAGCTTCTGGAAACTCTCCCTCGTGACAGGATCAAACGGAATTTTCAGGAATCCGTAGAAAATATACAGGGTAAAAACCGGTTGTATGCCAAAATAAATAGACTTAAGTGCGAAACACCATGATAAGCTTTCTCGAGAGAGAACTGCCACTTACCGTCGGAAGGGACTTATATGCCAAACTGGATAAGCTCTCAAATAAAGAGACCGCTGCTTATCTGTGGATAATAAATGAAAAGTTGATGGATAAAAATGAACTTCCTCATACTTCAAGATTCACACTCTCCTGAATACGATTCAGCTCTTTCTTTTCCTAAAGGATAAAATGAACTTCCTCATACTTCAAGATTCACACTCTCCTGAATACGATTCAACTCCTTCTTTTACTAAAGGGTAAAATAAACTTCTTCACACTTCAAGATCTGTTTCCCTCAATATGATTCAGTTCCTTCTTTTACTAAAGGGTAAAATAAACTTCCACATACTTCAAGATCTGTTGCCCTGAATATGATTTCGTTTCTTCTTTTACTAAAGGGTAAAATAAACTTCCACATACTTCAAGATCTGTTGCCCTGAATACTATTTTGTTTCTTCTTTTACTAAAGTGTAAAATAAACTTCCACATACTTCAAGATCTATTGCCCTGAATATGATTTCGTTTCTTTTTTTACTAAAGGGTAAAATAAACTTCCACATACTTTAAGATTTGTTGCCCTGAATATGATTCTGTTTCTTCTTTTACTAAAGGGTAAAATAAACTTCCACATACTTCAAGATCTGCTCTCCTAAATATGATTCAGTTCAAACCTCCCCACACTTCAAGATGAAAAGGAAAATGGAAACCAGCTGCTCGATGGAGATGGTCACTTGCTGCTAGTCATAACGAAGATAGGATAAGCTTCTCAGGCAAGAAATATCGCTTATTGGAAATGATAAGCTTCTCAGGTGAGAACTGCTTGCAAAGGTGGTAACAGGTAATGTAAATTGTAAAGAAAGTTGTGATGATGGTAACATCGAGATCACTGAGTGTAGCATGTAATGTAAATTGTAAAGAAAGTTGTGATGATGGTAACATCGAGATCACTGAGTGTAGCATGTAATATAAATTGTAAATAAAATTGTGATGATGGTAACATCGAGATCACTGAGTATAATGATGAACTTCTTGTACAAGAAGATCAATTGTAGAGTGTGATGATAAATTGTAAATTGTAATGTGATAATGATGATGATAGGCTTCTCGGCTGAGAACAGTCACATACCGGTTGTTGTAATGTTTGTACTGTAATGACAATTGTAGTGTGATGATACGCTTCTCAAGTGAGAACTGTCGCATATCCGTAAAGGATTATGAAGGCTTTTCTTGAAACATAGTGCAAAATAAATGCACGTCCAGGTATGTTCGGCGACCGACGGGACTGAAATTCGATCTAGAACTGGGCTAGAAAGAGCTAACAAACAAGACTCCATCGAGGAAACAAACTCGAATGGGGATTATCTTATCCTACTGCGGAAAGATAACTGAAATAACCATCGTCCACGAGGGTTGAACTCGGTGGGGAAACTGGAAACAAGTGAGTATTTTATGCTTAGGGCTGACGATCTACTTGGAGAGAGCGGACAAACCCAGTTACTCAGCAAGAACGACAAAGGATGATGACAAAAAGAAAACACGCAAATGCTAATGTGTATGCCGATGTGTATGAAAATGTCATGCGATGAGTATGCTTACGCATATGCTGACAAAACAAGCGAGGGGAGGAAATATGAGATGAAATAAACATCTCGACGGGAATACCCTGGCGACCTCTGCAACAGTACATCTATAAGAGGATAGGAAAAGTTGATGGTAGAACCAAATCCTGCTTCCAAGTTCTAACTTCCCTGGGGAGAAAATACCATGACTTCCACATGGGGATACGATACGACTTCACCGGAGAGTATGATGTCCTGACTTCAACTGGGGATCCATGACCTCTGCATGGAGATACGATGTCATGACTTCACGTGAGGGACCATAATCAGCCAAAGAAAATCTTAAGATCAGAGACTTCCGGGGATAAAATAAATATCCGCTTCGCGAGGAAGATGTGGAGCTAGGCAGCTTTATGGAAAAAAGCGTAGCAACTTCCTAGGGATAGTACATCGGCTTCCTGTGGAAAAGGTACATCCGACCGGGGATAACATATATCAAACTTCCCTATGGAGAGTTCGTCGGACTTACTGGGGAGAAATCAACAGACATTCCTAAGGACAGTATCTTGACTTCTTGGGGAGAATGTAGCGATCTCCTGGGGAATATTTCTTAAGGAAAGTAAGGCAATTTCACTAAGGAACAGATAATTCCACAGAGAGTGGGTCTTTCAGAACATATATCACTTGAAGGATACCGGGGATATCTCTTCCGTATTGAGAGTCACTGGGGATTTATCGGATGGATCCTGAAAGCGTTGTCAGCTTAAAATCTCGCTAGGGACTATCACTGGGAAGATGCTGGTATGATTTCTGTAGTCTAGGAAATTACCGGCTCGGTCCAAAGGGTTGTCAGCTTAAAGTCTCGCTGGGGACTGTGTTGAGGCGAAGGTTTAGACTTGTTTCTGCAAAGATGAGATTTACTGGGGAATGAAGATCGCCAGGAGTAAGATCCATCGGGTGCATGAAACATAATGTGAAACAAAGGAGTTTTGATCTTAATGGACTTTGGGATGGTCACCATTTTGAAAAACAATATGCCCCAGAGTACCTGCTGTATAATAGAGTCATCTCGAGAAGATTTTATAGAGAACGTGGAGTTCAATTTGCCCCACTGTTTTCAAACTCTTGGAGAGATCTGTCAGATCTCGATGTAACTGGCACGGATCAACCGTGTTACGACTGAGTCTACAAGAATAGTTCTTAAGAATGTTAGGATCGCATCGATAGTGAATGGAGAACCACCTGCCCCTGTTTAGCAGGATCTTCGAGTTCCATAGTGGATGTAAGTTTCTAAGATGTTAGGCAAAATAGACACGCGCGAAATGCTATCCTGAAACTATCAATGCAACAATATATTTGTCTTGAAAATTTTTGTTTGAGAAATAATATATCACTATAACTCGTGACCGAAGTCGCTAGTTAGGATATGAATTTTATATTATAATGCCAACGTTAAATTGAGCATGGTTCGTAGGAGTCAAGAAACATTATCTCGTCGGGTATGCTTTCAAAAGACTTCCTACTTCAATTAGGTCTTTTAATGGTTGTATCGTGGTTTGGTTCACGGTTTTAAGAAACAAAGGATAAAGGCTCAAAGTTTGTTTATACCCACCCATTCTTCGTGATGTTCTCCAATCCTACATTCAGTTAACCGGATACGAGCACTCATATCTCAATCGAATTTGATATGGTCGAGAACTTATCAATGGTTTTGGACATGGCAGTCACTCACCTATTTACTTTTGTCGATTGGTCACACAACTTTGTTCTTTATTGGGCATTCTTTAAGGTAATCCCTTGTTTTTTTAATCCCCTAACTTTTGTCTGGACGATGTTTTTTGATTTGAAGTTGGAGTCCAGCGGGATGCCCCAGTTTTGCCTAAGTCTCCTTCACGGGTTTTGACTTAGCGGGCTATATTTTTTTTTGAACGAGTCGTGTGACTCTTTTGAAGGTTTGCGTCTGCCTCACTCTTTTAGGAGTAGAGGGATAGTCATTAGTTTCTAACTTCCGAAGATGTTAAGGATAGGTTCTCAAAGGTTCGCTCCTCGTTTTTGAGAGTCTGAGCGCTCGATCAATTTAACTGAAAAACTACCCTGCCCTAGGTTAAAATGAGGGTTTTAATTTGGAAAAGAAGAAAACTCCTACTTCAAGGATCAAAAGGGTGAAAGAGGGATTATCATCATTATATCTTCGGTTTTTGGGATTTGAAACATTGCCTTACATCATCAACAGGTTTCGATCGAAAGCATACGACAAGGAGCTTTGATGTTTTGGTTCATCATCCTCCTCCCAATCCTCTATCAGAGCAAGAGATCGGGTAAAGTTGGCATTATAAATTTATGAAAAAAATTATTTTTGTGAGTGAAACGAATGGATTTATTCAAGACAAACAATTACATTAATTAATCAAAATAAACAAGTTCGTACATGCTAGTTATGCTTAACCAAAGAAAAATACATATAAATAAACAAATGAACTGCCAGACAAGTCCTTCTAAATGTTTATGAAGTCTTGGTATTCAAAGTCGGCATGGTAGTAGTGGTTTCCTCTGGCGGAGCCTCAATGTCATGGGGGGTAGGATCACTGCGAGTCATCTTGCTTGCCCCAGCTGTGTCTGTCATTACTTCATTATCAATCTTCAAATCTTCCTTCAGAATAACTTTCCCAGATTCTTGGTTGATCATTCACGTCATCTTGAGGATCACTGACCTGAAATGGACTAGGCTTCTGAGCAATTACTGGCTTTGGATGGCTCACTGTAGGAGTAACATGCTTAGATATGTTGGAAGCAGGCTCTGTAGAACTTGATCTTGGCAAATGGAAAATCCGGAGAGGAGTTCTGATCGTCGGCGGAGGATCATCAAAAGACAAAATCTTCTCTTCTAACAAATCTCTGACAATGTACTTGAGAGCATAACAACCTTCCAAATCATGGCCGGGCACACCCTCATGAAATAAACAATGAGCGACAGCGTTGTAATTGGCAGGCAAAGGATTGGGAGGTGGACTCAAAGCTCGGGTAGTAATCAGACCTCGCTGCAACAAGAAAGGATACAACTCTATGAAAGTCATCGGAATCGGAGGACAAGGCTTGTACTGTCTCTTACTCGGACTATTTTGATGAGGTGCTTGCTTCTTAGGCTGTTGATAAGTAGGAGTGTTGGGCGCTCGTTGACAGTTCTCAGGATTTTGTACAGGCTGGTAACTCGGAGGTTGTTGATAAACCGGATGCTGATAGACCGGTGCCGGTTGCACAGACTGATATGTAGGAAACTGAGGACTGGAGGGAGGTGCAACAGTAGCTACATAGGGTTGTTGAGCATACTGAACCAGATAACCTTGAACATGATTTTGGTGAGGTTGCCATGATTGATGAGTAGCCATCGAGCGAATCTTCGGATGTGTAGCTCTTTTATGGTAGTCAGAGCTCGGGGTTTGGAACTTTGGAGGACCACCTTGCTAAACTGGTTAAGCAATAAGATGCACCAAACCGGATTGAAGACCATGGGGAGGTATTTTCTCAACAGTAACAGCCGGTTGAGGATCTGCAACAGTATTGGTACTCTCAGAGACAACAGTAGGCTGAGTGTCCATCCTTGCATTAAGAGCTTGTAGCATCTCCATAATCTGCCCCACACTTCCTCGAAGATCTTCGAGTTCATGGCTGACACGGTCGATCTCTTGGATATGTTCTTCCATCCTTTTCCGAGCTTGAGCTCTAGTATTGTACTGATGCGGAGGACCCAGGGTGACGAAACTGGAAAGCGAGAGAACCGAGGATAAGACACCGGGAAACACATGCAATGCAAAAATATGATGCTAAAATGCAAAATGCGAATGAAATATTTCATGGAATTCAAAATATTTACGGATATCGCGGAATACCAAAGAAATTTTTATTGATTAATTTGAAAATGGATTACGAATAATATTCTTAGAAAAGTCTCAGCCTAATAGCTAAAAAAAGCTAATAATGACCCTAAGGAAGCTTCTTGTTCTACCCCTTGCTCTGCTCTTCTGGCTGGGCCTTTTTGAGGATGAGCCTATCTTCAAAAGGTAGATCGAGAATTAGAGGAAAATAAATCCTTCATCAACCAAGCAAGGGTACATTGGAAAAGTCTTCACAATTGTTGGTGATCATATTGCCCTTGATATCGAATACCTTCAAGCATGTGGCTTTAGCAACATCTTACTCTTTAGGGTCTTTCTCCAAGAAAGGGAACGTAGACTCCTTCAGAATAGGTAACCCCACCAATTGAGCATACTCTTCTAGGGTATTCAAGAGCTGATACTCGGGGAATGTAAGGCAAAGATACTCTGGATCCTAGAACTGTAACAAAGTCGAAAGGAAACCTTCGCCTACAAAGATAACAGCCTTACATACTCGTTTCTGAATCCTTTGTTGATCTTGAACCAAAGCTCCTAGCTTCCTTAGGTCATCTAACTTAAGACCTTTAAAAGAATATCTCAAAGTTTTTTTTTTGTAATTCATGGTATCCTGCAATATTCATAAATAAGGTTTGATTTCTATGAAACTGAATGCAATGTAATGCTTTATGGATGCAATGCACATATATAAATCCTTAGGTTAAAGGTATGTGCAAGGAGTTAGGGTCTACCCATCCCAATAAGGTATGTACTAAGGTTAGTTGTACCTACAGAACAAGGGTTCTAAAGAAGTGTCCAAAGTCATCAGTCCATCCTTCGGATATTATCAACTTTCCGACTGACTCGGGGGTCGATAATATTCTCAAGAGAACCTCTTTTGAGTGTAGCATCGCGTAGCAACTATTGTAGGACTACTCCCACATAGCTCCCACACTACGTCCTATATAAGGCCAAGGTGGTTTAAGGTACTACGGTCCCCAGTATCATAGACTCCAATCGGAAATAGTAAAAGTTCTCATGACTAACTCGTTCAACCGAACCATTTTCGAAAGGGTCTCAACTGAGCGGTGATTCTCGAGTCAACTTGGTCGGGACTCACTCCCTGCAAGCCTCGTTGAATATCTCACCATCCTATAATAATGTCACTCAAGCCCGGGTGTAGGACTTATCTCACAACACATGGAACAACCCCCAATCAAAGTACAATTTGATATATATATATATATATATATATATATATATATATATATATATATATATATATATATATATATATATATATATATATATATATATATATATATATATATATATATATATATATATATATATATATATATATATATATATATATATATATATATATATATATGATATATATATATATATATATATATATATATATATATATATATATATATATATATATATATATATATATATATATATATATATATATATATATATATATATATATATATATATATATATATATATATATATATATATATATATATATATATATATATATATATAGAGACAAATAATGAAACAGATAGTAAGAAATAAACAAATTAGGGGTAACCCTTAAAAGTTAGCATTTCCCCAGTGAAGTCGCAATTTTCTGTTGCGGTGGAAATAGGATATCAAACTATTAATTAGTTTGAATCATAATTCTTGATTCACAACCGACTTTGATTTATCCGAAGGAAAAGGTCAAAAGAAGGAAAACCTATTTTTGCATCATAAACACAATGCGGGGAGAGACCTAGGTAAGGGGTTGGTTAAGCTTAGGGAAGGTACTAGCACCCTAAACTTCTATAGTATTCTACAGGAACCTTTTGTTTATTTTTGCTATTTTTGCTTTATTATTTGTTTTAAGTATATATAATGAGCTAAGGGATAGAGTGGCCTAAAAGACCTAAGGGTTAGTCCTAAGTTTACTCGGCAAGATTCGCATCTTGTGCCTACGTATCCGGGGTAGGGCATGGAATCAGAGTAATTGTATTTCCCTCGAAAGGGAGGTCAGAAACGTCTTGACTATGGCCAAGGTTCCAAGGGGAGTAAAAGTATCTTAAGGACACGCTTACGTGGAGTCTTAAAACTCCTATTTCTACGTTGAATTTGTTAAATAGAAATTAGGGTTAATTTAGTGTTCCACGGCGGGAAATCCTAAAACAGAGTACGACGACTCTTAGACCTAATGCTAGGGTAAAGGGCATCTTCGTCCACGGCGGCACACCTAAGCTATTAGGGTTTTGAAACGGTCAAAGGTTAGGACTATTGACTCGGCGGTCAAACGGCTAGACCTAATCCTTTGGAGGGGAATTACGGTAAGATAAACAGTGACAACTGATAAGCAAAGGAAGATGGTGATAATGTACAAGTGAAAATAAGATGTGGATAATAATAATAATAGTAATGTTAGAGAATGTACAAACAAAAAACAAAGAAAAGGTTAGTAACAAACTCATGGATAATCGAGAACGATGTTAAGAATTAAGTGAGAGTTAGACAGAAATTGGAATTAACCGAGATAGAACTTTGTGAGGCTTAAAAAAACAGGTTTGAATTTAAAAATAAAATGTGCTTGGCATTTAAAATGTTAGAAATTTAACATAAAAACGTTAGAGTTTTAAGTTAAAGAAAGAGTGTTAGAATTATTTTAAAAAATGAAAGTTAGAATTTAAATTTTTTTTTTAAAAGTCAATTTTTAACTAGAAAAAAAAAGTGTTAGTTTTAATTTTTTTTAAAAAGAAGATGTTAATTTTTTTTTATAAAAAGTATTAGATTTTAGAAAATTGGTTTTAGTTAAAAAAAGTTAATTTTAATTGAAAAAAAAAAGCAAAGTATTAGCTGAATTTTGTAAATAAAAAAAAGGGTTAATACAAAAACAAAAAAAGAAATAATAAAAAGAAAATGAAAAATAAAACATGGGTCGGGTTGGGTCACCACTTCCCAGACCCAACCCATTTACATAACATAAAAAGGGAAGGGGGAAAACATCTAGGGTTTTCAACCTTATTTTTCGAATCAGACGGCAGCGCCCTCTGTGGAGGCTTGCTGAGTTTGTTTTCCTCTTCCTTTGTTGACCGCGGCAGACTTTTCCTTTCATCTCATTTCGAAAAAATTTCTTCTTCTGTCCGTCGCCATGGACGTCTCCACGGCGTCGTTTTCTTCTTCTCCTCGCTGAATCCTCTTCGTCTTCTCCTTGTTGCATGGTACTTGAAAGCAAGACAACAACCATGAAAAGAGTGGCTCACCCTTCTTGGGTTTGAGGAAGCTCTATGTGGTGAGGATGATGATGATGATCTGCGATTGGAAGATCCTCTGAATCCGGGTTCGCAGCGTCGTATGTGCTCGCTTTGGTTCTCCCAAATTTTCTTCTTTTCTTCTGGAGGGTGATGAGGATGAAGCCGTTTGCTTCCTCTGAACCCTTTCGCGATTGTGTTGCCGCCATTTTGCTTTAGGTTTTTCGGCCAATGATGTTGAAGAAATGAGGCCCTGTGGCTTTCGGTTTGATGAGGTTCGTCCGCTGCGGTTTGTGCCGTGGTTCGGTGGTGATACTTTGATGACGAAAATTGAGATCGTTTTGTGTTTATTTATGGTGAAATTTTTGTGTTCTTCACGGTTTATGGATGATCAATGATGATGAGGACAACCACGGATCCTTTAGGGTTTCGTCGTTTTGGTGTGTTCGTTCCCCCCCCCCTTCGTTAGGGTTTCATCTTCTTCATTTTATATTGCCTCTTTTCACTCTTGCTAGGCCGAATTTTTAAATATTACGTTTTATTTTATTTTGATGATGGAAATCTGATAGGATTTGATTTGCCTTTTCAGGTGGATTTAGATTGTGATTGTGATTTTCGGCCTCTGATTGAATCCGCGGATTTGGGTTGTTGGATATCCATGGATTTACTTGATGGGATTTGGATTGTAGATCTGGATTTGATTTCCGGATTTTGGATTGATGTGTTATGGTGATTTTTCTGATGTGGATTAGATTCTGGATACAATGCGGATTCGGTTTCGCATATCCTTGTGATTTACTTGATAGAACAATGAATATTGCTTAAGGAACTGTTTGGCTGGAAAATCACTTTTTCAAAACTCCTTTTCAGCAGAAATGCTTATCCAAATAATAACTTTTGAATATAATCACTTTTTCTCTTCTCTTTCTCTGGATGCCTCGAAAATAAGAACAGAATCTTTCGGTTTTAGCCCGAGGTCGGGAATATGAGTCGGGAGCCGGCTTCGACTTTGTCGTTGCCCTCGAAAATATTTTCTAATGCTAACATCCCTCTTTTGCTCTGTTTTTTGTTTGTCTGTTGCGCAGGCAAGAAAATCGAGTCGTGAAGAATTAGTCGGTGTGAAGCATCGAGCATGAAGACCGATCCTAAAAAAAAGGACTTTAGGAAAAAAATGTAATTTAATTCCTTTGTAAATTGTAAAAAAAAATAATTATGAATAAAATTCTCATTATTTTTCTTCAAAGTACTTGTCTAATTATTCTTCCACTATTATATCGCAAATCAGGTGAAATTCTTTAAACCAAAGTATTCGATTAAATCCACATGATTGATTACCTCTGAATAAACTCAACTGATTAAAATTTAACCGATTAAAATTTAAACAAGCGAACTAAATTCCCCATGTAAATTCAATACGAATAAATCCCAAAATGAATATCCGAATCAACTATGTCATTCCAGCACGTGCTGCTTCACCCAAAACTGACATAACATTCAATTCCCGTCAAATATTTCCCCAAATTAAATCTTTCCTGGTGATAGAAGCGGTACCGGCCTTGAATGAAGTAAAACAGAGCAGAGAAATCCGATTAACAGCAAAACAGAACTAAACTCTGCACTAAAAATTCAATTTGTGTCTCTGATAACTAAATCCAATGTCCTGAACTCTTTCGGCCAAAAATCACAATCAAACAGGTATAGTAACTCTAGACTCGGGTCGAAACTTCCACTGCTTCTCTTTTGAAAATTGACTGGCAGATAGCAGAAGAAACAGAAAAAATAGGTGCCTGTTAAAATAAATTCCGCAGAGGAAACTATCGCACCGCTTTGTACCAAACCACTGATAATACAATCAGCCATAAAAATTCAAATAATTCTCAACCAAAAAAACGGAGCTCGGAAATGGAACCCTTATTACTCGATGGATTCCTGACGACAACCCTGCTTCCTAAATTGTTAGCAAATAGTGTATAAGTGACCATTTCGCCCTTCAACAGTTAAGGTGCACCAGATGTGATTCTCCTGCAAAAACAACAGACTATGCAACCCGTTAGTGGTTAGTTACTATGTAATGCAAAAATGAACTGTAAGGCGACATGAATCGACTAATATTAGGGCAAAATTTGGGGTATAACAGACTGTAACATCATTTGATGGGGTTTCCATTTTGGTCACTTTTCACCATTTTTGCAAGAAGTGTTCAATTTTTGTCCTAGTGGTTCCCCTTGGTTTTCAAGCATCCAAAAAACTTCATAAAGGTGTATTAGATGTGTCCAAGGTATTCATTCACTTCTGTAACAAGTATCTTGGAGGTTTGGTTTTGTGCTTCAAGAGGTAAATTTCTAAAGAACTTGAGCTTTGGAAAATATGTTGCGCTTTGATGTTCCTTGAGTTTGAACATGTTTAATATGCCATATATGTTGTGTTTGAATTATTTTTGTGTGCTATTATTGACTATGTTGGAGTTTGACATAGAACTTGCAAAATTTATCCTTCGTTGATGTACCTATCGTGTTTTAAAATATAGAAATCTTTAGGAAAAACTAAGACCACCATTGGATTCCTTAGGAAATTTCAAGCAAGTTTCATTTTTGTTTCACTCATTTTCATGGAGAAATGACCAAGTTATGATAGGTTTTGCAAATGGTTCAAACCCTGAAAATCTTGGGCATGACCAACCTTGGACGCCCTCTTTTGTCTAGCTAGACCTAGCATTTTTGGAATATTATTTAATAGGTGAGGGTGATACAACAGATGTATCACCACCCCAGTGGTTTAACCTGTGCGCCTTGTGTACTATGAACCATTGAAATTGGGGTTCGAATCCCCCTCTCCCCAATTTCATTTTATTTTTTTAGATTTAATTTGAATAACACATATAATATGTTGCTTGCCATATCTAATCATTATGCGCGTGTAATAGGTTTGGTTGTTGTTTTGAGCTATCAGCATGGTAACCTAGGTTCAACACCCATGGGGATCATTCCCATTATTTTTAATTACTTGTTTCTTCACTTTTCTTTGCATTTTCATTTAATCATAACTTTTTCATATTTTATCATTTTGAACCCATTCTTTTTGCAAATTGTTCATGATAATGCCTATTTTCTGCTTGTTAAAATAAAAAACAAAAAATAATTATTTTTGACACATTTATGAATGTTTAAAGTATGTGGTCATTTTAGGGTTTCCATTAAGTTCTCTTGATTCTTTTGAGTATTCGCTTATCTTCTCTTGTACATGCTGCCTTGTATTCTTTGTAGAAACTTTGTTTAATCTTATGAACTTATACATTATGCCATTACTTGACTTTTATTCCATTTTTTATGCATGTTTACATGTTATAAGTGTATGTTGAACTTTGTCCATACCATGAGCTTTTGCTTTACTATTTTGCCTTAACATGAGAGGTTCTCTCCATGCTTACATAACCATGATGTGTATGTTTGCCTTTGTGTTGCTTTTACCGTGTTTATGTATCCTTATAAAATTGAATTTTGTCTTGAAAGTGATTTTGAATACATGTTTGTATGCTTAAATCTTTGTGATGTTTTTACTTGCTTATGACCATGTTTGAACCCTAATATATGTGTTTGGTTGTTACCAACTTGTCTTAACATGTTTAAGTTGTATCCATGCTTAAATGTTTAAGTAATGCCTTAACTTGTTCACATGATGTTTAAACTTTAAAGTTGTCATCTTTAAGTATTCCCCCATGCCATCTCTTGTATGTTTAACACCTTCATCCACATGTTGTTGTCATGAACATGTCCTTTTGTTCAAGTATGCTTGGTTGTTACCCTTACTATATTCATTGGATCCTCAATTCATATTGAATGCATATACTTGCTTGAACTTCTCTGTAATTTCTCCCATAGATTAAATATTTGCTCACATGTTCAATTATTTCCTTCATAAACTCTTACCATGATGAATATATCTCTTTGTTTGGTGCACATTCACATGTTTTTTTTTCAAAAATCTTTTGGGCATCTATTAAAGTGTAAGACCCATTACATTTTCAAAACATTTTAGGCCTATATTAGAGTGTAAGACCTATTACCTTTTCAAAACCTTTTGGGCCTCTATTAGAGTGTAAGTCCCTACCCTCTTCCTCAAAACTTTCTTTAATTTCTCAAAACATTCAATCTTTCAAAACTCAATCTTCAACTTTCATCAAACAAAGCCCTGGTGGCATTCAAATTCAAAAAAAAACTCTTTGGGCCTTTATTAGAGTGTAAGACCCATTACATTTTCAAAAAGCTTTTGGGCCTCTATTAAAGTGTAAGACCCATTACATTTTCAAACCTTTGGGCCCCTATAAGAGTGTAAGACCCACCACTTTTTTCAATCAAATTTCAAACCTTTGGGACTCTATAAGAGTGTAAGACCCACCACTTTTTCAAGTCAACCATGCTTAGACATGGGCCTCTATAAGAGTGTAAGGCCCTCCACCTTCAATTCATGTCTATACTTGTTAAATACTTGTCAGATACTTATTCATATTAAGTTTCTCTTGAAATTTAGAACATTTCATCCTCAGTTTCTACTTAGTTCAAACATTAGGGTTACCTCAACTACAACTTAGTTCAAACCATAGTTCCCCTTGGATGAAGTCAACTTTATCACATCCTCCTCTTAGGCTTCATACAAGGACCCCAGGCTTCTTAAAAGCATCATAGCCTCCATCTTGGGCTTCATACAAGATACAATCAATTTAAACCCTCTAGTTAAATCATCCTCCTCTCAGGCTATAATAAACTTTTTAGCTTCACATCTTGGGCTTTGAACAAGATACAAATATTTTAGCTTCAACATCTTGGGCTTTAAACAAGATACTCAAATAAGTCAACTTCTCCCCAGAGATGAGACATTGAGTCATCTATGTAAGAAGATATCTCTTCTATACACCACAATTCAAAATCAAACATTAATTTTTTTCTCCATATAAGTGATGTAAGTAGCACACTTGTTGATTCAAAATCCAAGCTGGAGTCCTTCTCTTATCATGGTCCAAAACTTTCCTTTCATCTAAGTGATGTAAGTGGCACACTTGTTGATACTATATCCAAGTTAAGGTCCTTCTCTTAGCATGCAAAGACTCATAAAGGAAGATGTGGCATTGCTTGGGATTATTTAACATCCAATTTCAAGGCTTCTTCCCTTATAATATCATTCTCAAATGTTTGTGATGAATAGGTGGGATATCTCCCTTTAGAATTACAATATGTATTTTCTTTCAAACCAAAAAAAATTTAGCTTCATATCTTGGGCTTTGAACAAGATACACAAATACCCTTTTTAGCTTCATCATCTTGGGCTTTGAACAAGATACAAATTCCACCCATAGTTAGGTGGAACTACGAACGCTCTGATTTCTCAATTTCCTTTTGAGAATACGTAGGCATAAGATTGCAAGATCTTAGCGAGCACACCTTTAAATAAAACCCATTAGGTCCCCAAACCTTTCATAAAACAAAAAATCCCAAAACATCTCATATTCTCATTCTCATCCATAGGTTAAGACTTACCCAATCAATAGTAAACAACTTAAGTAGATGAAATGATTGATAGTAAAAAATGTACAAAAGGTTCCTATAAAGTACTATAGATACTCAGGGTATTAATAGCTTCCCTTAGTATAACCAACCCTTGATTCCAGATCTTTTTGCATTTGTAGGGATAACACTTGCGTGCAGGGTTAATTTAGATTTCTTTCCCTTCCTTTTAAGCATCATAGGATAAATATTATAAATTTGAAAGTAGCACAAGCACGGTTCACGGGGATTTCACCATCTCAGGATTGGTGGGGTCACGAAAATTGGTCCACAGATAAATGGAGACTTCATTGGGGACAATCCCATCCCCTAAGAGGGTTAAGCCTTTTTTGTACTTTTTTTTGTTGCCAGTATCATTTCATTCTTCATTCTTACTACTGATATTATCTGTCTACTTGCCATACTTATTTAAATGCATTTTTTGGGAATGTGATTAATACACATGTGGTAAGAAAAGGTTCTAACTGGGACTCGAGAACATACTTTAAGATAAGAGGTGGTATAATCAAGGAGGCTTATAGGGAGTGAGTCACGAACAAGCTAACCTGGAAATCCACCAGCTCAGTGGAGGTACCCTCTTGGAATTACTGATGTTGAGCGAGCAAGTTGTGAATACATTACTTTTTCCACTGGGAACCTAAGAAACTGAGTACATTAGTAACCTTTTACCCATTTGGCCATTTTAGGATGTAGTGTGATAACTATAGGGAATAGTTGATACGTGATACTACACTCAAATGAGATCCATCTTCAAGATATTACAACTCTAATGAGTTAATTGGTTTGCTGTTAATATCCTAAAGAGAGGTCAGTAATTTTGGGAACCTTGTTAGAACCCGTTCTACAGGTACAAAATGAAACCCTGGTACATACCTCTGGGATGGGTAGATCCACGGCTCCATGCTCGTGACAATAAACCCTTAAACCCATGTTTGTAAATATTTGGGTTTGTGCATACATGCATACATGCATTCATCAAAAGTTTTCAAAAGAACTAAAAAACATGTTGTTGCAAATATCAAAAATTGTCCTATGGATTTTGGTAGAAGAAAAACTCATAAATACACCTTCAGAAGTCCAAAACTGGAAGACCTGAGGAAATTGGGAAGATTGATCACTAACCCTGAAGCTTTCAGAGCTAAATATGAGCTAAATATGAAGGAATTTCATCTCTTTTAAAAGTCAACATGATGGAAGGAGTCCTATCTATATTGGTTCAGTTCTATGATCTGGTGTACCACTGCTTCACATTTCCAGATTACAACTCACACTAACATTGGAAGAGTACTCTCAGTTAATTGATTTACCCATTTCTGATCAAGACTCATTCTCCGGTTTGGAAGAGATTCCCAAAGATCGGACCCTTGCAAGAGCTACCTTCTCGACAGTGTCAGATATCAAAGCTCACATGACCACCAAGGGAGGAATTCAAGGTTTACCAGCTAAGTTTTTGATGGAAAGAGCCCAATACTTTGCCAGTATAAGAAATATGGTTGCTTTCAAGGATATCTTTGTTCTACTCATCTATGGATTGTTCCTCTTTCCCAATATTGACAACTTTGCCGACATCAACACTATCAAGATATTCTTAATTAGGAATCCAATCCCGACTTTGCTAGCAGATGCTTACCACTCCATACATCTAAGGAGCTTATATCGCAGAGGAATGATTACATACTGTGTACCATTAATCTACAAATGGTTTATTTCTCACTTGCCCAATGTTGTTGCTTTTTGGGATCTCAAAAGTGGTATGCGATGGTCGCATAAGATTATGTCTCTCACTCATTCTGACATAGATTGGTACAATCAGGTCTATGATGGAACAAAGATCATTGACAGTTGTAGATGTTTCCCAAATGTACCCCTCATTGGTACTAAAGGAGGGATCAACTACCACCCAGTTTTAGCTCGTCGTCAGCTTGGTTACCATATGAAGAACATACCATACAAAATTCATATGGAAGGTCTTTTCTTCAAGGAAGGAGAAAATGACAGAACATTAATCCTGACATCATATTCATAGAAAGGGAAGAGAATCCCTGGGAAAACCAAATTGTATCTCTATGGAGCCTTATCTCCAATGGGTACAAACTAGAGCCATCAAATTAAGAATGCCTTACCCTTGTCAAGAAGTATTTCCCTTAAAGGAATATATCCCCTACTTCATGAACGACGCAGAGAAACTTTAGATCACTTTTAACAAAACTCAACGTGAAAAAGACCTTGGAGGAACAAGTATCAAATTGATAGCTTGGAGAACACAAAGATCCAAAAACTGCTAAAAGAAAAAGATGCTCTAATTGAGATACTTGAGCAGCATTTTGTGGAAAGACAAGAAGAACAGGAACATTTACTCTCCCCTTTCACTTGGCAGAAGATCGTCAACCCGCCGATAGTTGAGGAAGCCCGATTCAACAAGCAGAAGAAAAGGCGGTAGCAAGGGTTTTAAACCTCATCAAAAAGGTTCTTTAATAGCTCTAGGTTTAGTTTCCCTTTTATGCATTATAAATATTGTAATCTTTTCAATTTATCAAATAAAAGTGGGTGTGTTTATGTTATCCGTGGAATGATATTTGCAACATAATTATTGAAAGTTCTTTTAAAAGAAGAAAAAACAAAACAAAAGAGCATTTGCATACCTTGCACATCATACATCATTCTAGCATTTCACATCTTTCACAAAAAACTTACACATATTTTTCGCACTTTAGAGTCAAATTGTCTCATTCATACAACACTCAGGCCAATCGTAAGAAGAAAATGGACGATCTGGAGGAAGAAAATAGAGAACTGAGAGAGGAGATCATTACTCTAAAAGAAAGTCTGGAAATACTCAACATCATGATAAAATAATGGCAGTAACTCAGGATCAACCGTCTCAAAGGACTGTGATCTCAGAAATTGTCTCCACACCAATCTTTGAGGTACCTGTCAGTCTTCCTCAGTACACCATGCCCAGAGGTTTTCCCTGGGGGCATGCCTCTCAATTTCATGCCTGAAGGTTATATACCTTTGATCACTGAAGGCCCAAGAGTTACAGCTGAAGCCTCTAGGCTTAAAGGTTACAAACTTCAGGTTAACAAAGATGCAAGAACCACGACAGAAACTCCTACACTTGAAGGTTACAAACTTCAAGTCACTGAAGCACAATGAAACGTAACAATAATGTTTGTACCACAACCTGTGATACATAATACTCCAAAAGAATAGATCTTTCATGCCACTCCAAGAAAGGACATCGGAGTATATAAAAGGATGGATGAATTCCAAGAACAGTTCTTGGAAATGCAGAAAGAGCTTCAGGCTATTCGCGGGCATGACTTGTTTGGGAAAGATGCCGCCGACCTCTGCTTGGTCCCAAATGTTAAAATACCACACAAATTCAAGGTGTCTAATTTTGAAAAGTAAAAAGGAAACTCTTGTTGTGAAAGTCATTTGGTGATGTATGCTCGTAAGATGTCTACCTAGACAGAAAACCAATAGTTACTGATCCACTACTTTCAAGACAATTTAACTGGTGCAACACTTAAATACTACATGGGGTTAAATCGTGGAAAGATTAGTACCTTCAGAGACCTTGGAGCAGCTTTTGTTCAGCAATAGAAGTACAATTTGGATATGGCGCTTGACAGGGATCAACTCAAAGCTATGTCTCAAAGGGATAAATAAAGCTTCAAGGAATACACTCAGAGATGGAGTGAAATTGCCGCCCAGATTTGTTCTCCTCTCTAGGAAAAATAAATGACAAGAATCTTCTTAAAAACTTTGAGCTTATTTTATTATGACTGAATGGTCGCAAGTGCACCCAGTGACTTCACTAAGATGGTGAACATGGGAGTATGCCTTGAGGAAGCAATCCGAGAAGGGCAATTGGTCAAAGATACATAACCATAAAGTAGTAGCAAGAGGTATGGAAGTGCTTTCCAAAAGAAGAAAGAGCAAGATATCAGCACTATCTCACAGGGTAAACAAAGACGAAGATACCAACCTCGACAAGTAGCAACGATATCTCCTGTTATCAACTTAGCGCCAGTTCCGTCATATCAACCATATATTTCTCAAAATCAAATTCAACAACCACAGTATTAGCAAAGGCAACAACAACCCCTTCAGCAGGCTCACCCGTAATATAACAACTACAATCGTATTTAAAGGTCACCATGTTTTGACCCTATACCAATGCCATACGCAGTGTTGTTCCCAATTTTGATAGCAAAAGGGCACATTCAAACCAGGACTCCTCCTGTCATTCTTGAGAATCCTCCTTATTGGTTCAAGGTTGACCAATTTTGTGTTTATCATCAAGGAGCATCGGGGCATAACATCGAGAACTATTTCAGTTTTAAATCTGATGTACAAAGACTTGTCAAGAATGGGATCCTATCTTTCAAAGACACTAATCTGAATGTTCAAAGGAACTCGCCACTGTCGCGGTGAGAATTGGATGTCAAATTATTAATTAATTTGAATTTTAATTCATTGGTTCACCACCGGTCTTTAATTTGTCCAAAGGAAGGGAAAAAGATCGAATTACCCACAATTCAATGCAAATGCAAAAGCTAGAGAGTTTAGGTTCGGGGGTTGGTTAAACTTAGGGAAGGTGCTAGCATCCTAAGAATCTGTAGTACTCTACAGGAACCTCTTGTTTTAATGTGTTTATTTCTAAGGGTTATTTGCTTAAGGGTAAAAGACCTAGTGGTTTATTTCTAAATATACTCAACAAGACGTTGCATCTTGTACCTACATATCCTGACGGGAATGGAATAGAGTATTTGTAGTTCCCCTAAAGGGTTTGAGGAATCATTGACTGTTGGTCAAAGTTCCAAAGGGTAAAGAGTTTGTTGATTGATTAATTCTAGGAGAAAAGACGAGTTGTCATCTCGAGGGAGAACACTCGAATTAACAACCACAACTTGTAGGAGATGGTCTTTGCATCGTTCTGAGAGAAGGGCTCAAACACTCGGATTTCATCGACGAGTATGCCACTATCTCCCTCAAGCGGAAAAGATCTACATCACACGATTGTATTGTTATGGGGCTGGAGAATCACATTTCAACTATCAAGATGACTAACGTCTTATTCTCTAATGGGAGAATATTTCGAATTGAGTTGAATTGAATGGTTTATCTATGTTGTAAAAGAAAAAAGAAAAAGGTCCTCCTTATGGGTAGGATCTAAGCCTAAGCCGATCAACTTGAAAAAGATCAAGGATCAAGTGGGGAATTATGGTGCAAGATGAAATGCAATACGCACAAATGTTAAGTTATGCATAGGTTCTTCCTTTGGACATTATGCGATAAAAATAAATAACGGTAAAATAAACAAAATAAATAAATCCAAACAACGGATAAATGCTAAAATCAAGACAAGCACATGAGCGTGAATATCGAAATAAGGTCGGAGCCAGAATGCGAAGGTGTAGGGAGCGCATGATGATTAAGTTTTATGTGAGTTGATTTTAAGGAAATTATATTAGTTGGCGAATTATTATTTTTTTAGGTTATAAATTAATTGGTTTTTTGATAGAAATATTTTTTGATCATATTTTATTAAATAAAAAGGGATTATAAGAAAGATGAAATAAATTAGTTAATAGAATGAATAAAATGAAATTGAGTTATTAAAATAAAAAGTAAATTAATAAGCTAAATAAATAAATGAAAATTAATTAGATAAAAAAAGGGTTATTAGTTTGATTAATTAAAAGGATGATAAAAAAAGGTTAATTAATTATTAATTAATTAAATTAGTAAAAGTTAGTGATTAGATTAGTTTTAAAAAAATTAATTAAAGGCTTATGGGCGGATGAATACGGTGCAGTGCAAGTGTGAGGGGTGCACCGTGGGTAAGCGAATATAGGATACAACAATATAAAAATATAAAAACTGCAAACCCTAATCCTAATCCTCTCTCCCTCACCGTCGTTCTACTCCATCTCGCCTCTTCCCTCATTTCTCTTCTTCTTATCAAATTCTTCTTCTCTTCCGATTCTTCTTCGATCCATTCCCTTTCTCTTCTTTTCACTTTGTTTTCCTTCTTCTCCTCACTCGACTCGCCTCTTTCTCTTTCGATTTCCTGCGTCACGTAAAACAAATAGCAACAAAAAAAGTTAGAAAATCAAATCACATTTAAACAAATGGATTTTGTAGGGTTTCGACAGTGGTTGAGGGCGGTTTCGCAAGTTCCGACGAAGGTTTTTGGCACACCGCGGTTTGACGTAGGGCGACAATAGGCTTGAGGGTTTTGAAGGTGGCTTTTGGATAGGTGTAAATGGTGATGAAACTCCGAGAAGAAGAAACCGCAAAAAGATAAGTGCTCTCTTTACGATTCTTAGGGTTTTGAATGGATTTCTGTGGGTATTTGTGAATCATGAATCCTTGTTTTTCTTTTCGTCATTTTGGATTTGTGGAATGCCCCCTTTTATAGATTTTTCACTTCTTCTACTAATCAAATATAGATCCTCTATTAAAAACGTTACCAAATTCGTATGAACATGTTTATCCAGTTTTGGCAAGTTTTGAAATTGTTTCTGAGGATTGAGGTTTAACGTTTCATTGCGTTTTTAACCGCTGCAAGTTGTGGAAACTTTCCATGTTTAGTATTGCAATGAATTATTTCTCCTTTAATTTTGACATATTTGAAGATAAATATGGAAAGAAATGAGAACTTAACACTACTTGATATTTTGTTTAATTGTGTTTGAAGGTTTGGCGATCATCTTTTAATTCATAATATTATGCCTTTTCCCAATTTTCTAACAAATGCTGCTCTTTTTTGAAGGACCATTACTTGGATGTGTTAAATATGGGAGGAAGTTTGGCAGCGGCGATTCCGGTCTCGGCGAATCCGTTTGGTGGGCAGCATGTTTAACTCGAATGTACTGGGTGAAGCCTTTTGCTATTTGTTGTTCTAGTCTTTAACATCTTCGATGAAACATGAATTACTTCACAGCGGAAACGACGTTCCGCTTCGTGGTTTTGATGACGTCGTCGTCTATTATATATTTCAATTGTAGTACAATGTCTCCAGCTTATGTAATCAATTTAATTTGGAAGTAAACAAAGTTGAATTTTCCTCTTCATTTACTCATTGCATAACCTGATGTAGTTGTTCACAAATATTAATGATTAAATGCAGTGGGTGCCTCCTAGTCAAAGCTAATTTGTACACCTTATGTATCTCCATCTGAACATTATGAACATCTACACAAATTGCATGAAGAGGATACATAGCACCATTGGAATTAATTGCAACACCACATAAACCGTGCACTGGACGAACTCACCAAACAGAATGCTTGCTCTGATTTTTTTAGGCCAACTGCATACCATTCAAGCCCAATAATTGGATTAATGGACAGGAAAAAAACTATGGAAATGTTCATTGCTTTAGTCATGGGAAATGATTAATTAATGGACTTTTGAAGATTCAATTGTTATTTGAACCAAACAAAAGCTTAAAAATATTTGATGCTTATTTGGACAAACTCAAATCGATGTATCCCCCATCCTTAATCTTTACTTTGAACGCGTATTAAATGCATTCCTCTCCACGGCTTAACTGGTAACACCCTGACTAAATGAAACTCCAAGAAAAGTTTTAGTTGATGATAACCTCCTCACCCAAATCAAAAAAGGGGACAACGTGAATTCCGACATGCCACAAAACCAAGGTCAACCCCTTGAATATGTTTAAATCCAAGGAGAATCCATTTCTCTCCATGAGTAGATAATGAAGCTATTAAGAAATACTGACAAAACCAAATAGACAACTCCATACCCAATCAGAATCAAACTCAACTGACCACGTCTTTGAAGTAATTACTTGTGAGAATGAATGCTATCTCCCTTGGAATTACTGCATATGCACAAGCTGGTTAGCTGTAATAAATATACATGCAAAGGTAAAAAAATAGGAAAGAGAAAGCACAAGGAGGTGGGGTCTTAAGGTCAAAAATTAGGGTGTGACAGATGCCCCTATTTAAGTTTCTTCTATCCGAAGATATGGAGATTGAAATCTTCGTCTCGACGTGATAGGAGAGACTTAAATACAAACATTGCACGGATTTTTGGCCCTAAGAAGCCACTGAATGCATATGATATGCAATGATATGAAAATGCAAGATAGCGAGTCCCGTGAGGAAAATGATGTCATAGAGGAATAACTGGACGCGACATATAAGAAACAAAGGTCAACAAAGAACCGGCCCAACAAAGTGAGGCTCCACAGGGAAAGATACCACAAACATCAACGGTGAGTCTCAAAAATAAAGATATGTAGTACATACTACCAAGAAGATGGTAGCCTCGACAATGTATGAGAAACTTGAAATTGAATGATGACCTACTACCAATGCGGGGTAGCCTAAGCAAAGGTATCCAGTTGAAACAAAGAAACGCATGTTACCTACTATCAATCAAATGATAGCCTAAACAAAGACAACATGAAGAGGAAAGATGACCTACTACCAATCCTGGTAGCCTAAACAAAGGTATCTAACCAAAAGAGATAGACATACTACCTACTACTAAACATGATAGCCTAAGAAAAGGTAATAAACTTGAAAGGAGAGATCACCTACTACCAAACAATATGGCAACCTAAGAAAAGGTGTCTAACCAAAAGACAGGTGTGTTACCTACTATCAAACATATGATAGCCTAAGGAAAGGTAAACACAAAGGAAAGATGACCTACTACAACACGTGGTAGCCTAAGAAAAGGTATCTGACCAAAAGAGATAGACATACTACCTACTATCAAACATGATAGCCTAAGAAAAGGTAGTAGACTTGAAAGGAGAGATCACCTACTACCAAATATGGTAGCCTAAGCAAAGGTGTCCGACCAAAAAGAAAGGTGTGTTACCTACTATCAAACATATGATAGCCTAAGAAAAGGTAATCACAAAAGGAAAGATGACCTACTACCAAACATGGTAGCCTAAGCAAAGGTATCTAACCAAAAAGAGATAGTCATACTACCTACTATCAAACATGATAGCCTAAGAAAAGGTAGTAGCCAACATAAGCTTCCACGATCAAGAGTATGATTCAACTTCTTCTTTAACTAAATGATTCATTTAGAAAGGGTAAATAAACCTTCCCAACACTTCAAGGTTGTACACCGTGAACGAGTCTCAGTTTCTTGAAATAAACCTCCCCACGCTTCAAGGTTTGTATGCTATGAACGAGTCTCAGTTTCTTGAAATAAACCTCCCCACGCTTCACGGTTTGTGTGCCATGAACGAGTCTCAGTTTCTTGAAATGAACCTCCCCAACGCTTCATGGTTTGTATGCCATGAATGTGTCTCAGTTTCTTGAAATAAACCTCCCCACGCTTCAAGGTTTGTGTGCCATGAACGGGTCTCAGTTCCTTAAAATAAACCTCCCCAACGCTTCATGGTTTGTGTGCCATGAACGGGTCTCAGTTTCTTCCTGAAATGATGGATACTCGCGAGAGCATCTTCACAGGGAAATTGAAATTTTACTGGAGATAAAAGACTTCAGCGGTAACCTATAATGTACTGGAGATTGTAAAACTTCATCGGGGATCTTCAGAAGAGATGTAAGCTGATTGATTTGCAAAATGTGTCTTCTCAAATAAAGAGAGATCAGTTGTAATAAACTTCACCAAACTTCTCGGGAGAGATGCCATTTGATGGAATTAGACTTGTGTGATGAAGTCACTGGGGAATACATTCCTGAGGAGTGTCTTTTTCGTAGCTATAAAATGTGTGAGACCTTTATAGTGAAAATTCTCAAACAAAGAGAAATATCTGTAAAGTCTTCGACAAACTTCTCTGGCGGATTCCCGGAGAGATTCCATTTGACGAGTTGATAATCTTGATAAACCCACTAGGGATGGAAAAAATGTCTTGAGGAGACTGCCATTGGTCAATTTTGATAGAAAACCTGATCGAACAAGTTTCTCAAATAAAGAGGTCGCTTGTAGTCTAGGTATAAATTGCTGAGAAGATGTTGTAACATTGCTGGAGAAGTACTTTATCTTCAATGATGATCCTCATAAAGATTCTTCTTGGAGAGTATAAGTGCAAAATAAAGGCACGCCTAATCCAGATTCAAAAGCTGGAGATATCCAAAATTGTGATTGTCAAGGACCAAAGTTCAATTCAGAAAGTAACTGAAGAGAAACTGTCAACAAAGACACAACCATTGAGGTATGAACTCAAGATGGGACTTAACTAAAACAACCGTCTTCCACGAGGATCGAACTCCGTGAGGAAATAGAAATATTATGCTCTTTTCTGCTTAGGGCTATCAACTCTACTTGGAGAGAGAAGACAAACCCTGTCACTTGGGGATAAACACGACTAAAGTGATGGAACAAACAACACAAAGATGAAAAAATGCATATGCCATGCTATCTATCTATATGCTATGCATATGTTTATGCTGACAAAATGAACAGAGGAAAATGGAGATGAAATAAACATCTCGAAGCAAACACCTGACCAAATTTCCAAGGTAGAAGCATCACTAGGGATGGATGAAGAACCGAATACGGGATCACAATCCTGCTTCAGGGCTTCAAAATTCTTCTGGGGAAAAGAAAACACTCCATTTGGGGATACAACATCTTGTTTTTATTGACGGATTCGTCAAGATGAATCTCATTTTAGAAGAAACTTCATGGGATAGTATCCTGCTTCACTGGAGGGATTCCTACTAGAGTTGTAGATGGAGATGCCCAAACCAAGGTTTCGCATGGGATAAAATAAATATCCACTTCAAAAGGAAAACCTAGGTTAACATAGTTGTTGCATATGTTGGAGTCGAAACTTCAATGGGGATGAAATAAACATCCGCTTCACTGGGGAAGATCGGCGTTGATAGAGATCCACTGAGGAATGAAATATCATCTGCTTTATTGGGAAAGTAAAGTTGAACAAATCACTGGAGAAACCGCAGGTCACCCACTGGAGATTTCTGGCATTGATCATCACTGCTTAAAATAGAGATCTATTGGAGAAATCATGACCACTTTGAAGTAAAATTCACCGAGGACATGAAGAATGTAGTTTTGATCTTGATGAACTGCGTAATAGTCGCCATTTTGAATAATAAGCATTGTGAATGGGTAACGTAATCTTCATTTCTCAAATGCCCCAGAGTACATGCCTTATGAGAAAAAGTCGTTCCAAGAGGATTTTACAGAAAAAATGGAGTTCAATTGCCCCACTGTTTTCAAACTTTTGGAGAGATTCGTTGAATCTCAACATAACTGGCCCAGATTGACGGTATTACGTATAACTGAGTCTTCAAAACTCGCTCTTGAGGACAGCTAGACATGTAAATGAGCAACCTGGAAATAATTTTCCCCTATTTAGCAGAATCTTCGAGTTTCATCATTGATGTCTATATGTAAATTTTCTAAGATATCAAGCAAAAATCAACATGCATGAAATGCTAATCTTAAAACTATTAGCGCAACATTTATGTTTGTCTTGAATTGTTTTCTTTTGAAAAATATATCATGATAACTTGTGACTGAATCACTAGTTAGGATATGAATTTAATTTATAAAGCCAACATCAAATTGGGCATAGCTCATAGGAGTCAGGAAACGTTACCTCATCGCGTATGCTTTCAAAATGAACCCTACCTCAATTAGGTCTTTTAAAGGTTGTATCATGGCTTGGTTCACGGTTTAAGAAACAAAGGATAAAGGCTCAAAGTATATTTGTACCCACCCATTCTTCGTGATGTTCTCCAATCCTACATTCAGTTAAACTTGATACGAGCACTCATCACTCAAGAAGATTTTGATATGGTCGAGAATTCATCGAGGCTTTGGACATGGCGGTCACTCACCTATTCTCTTTTGGTGTTTGATCACACAACTTTGTTCTTTTACAGAGGATTTTTCATTATGATCCTTTATTTTTGCTTTTTTCATTTTTTATTCCCTAACTTTTGCCTGGACGGAGTCTGTTGAATTTGACTTTGAATTCCAGCGGGATGCCTCAATTTTGCCTAGGTCTCCTTCAAAGGTTTTGACTTGGCGGACTTTTCTTTTTCATTCATTTTTTGAACAAGTCGTGTGACTCCAAGCCATTTTGACCTTTTTTGAAAGGATTGTGACTGCCTCACTCTTTAGATAGTCGAGGGATAATCATTTGTCTTTTGACTTCCAGCCTCTTAATGTGTGAGGAATAGATAAAATGGATTCTCGAATGCTCACTCCTCTTTTTTTTAAAGTCTGAGTGCTCGATCAACTTAACTGAACACTACCCTGCCCCAGGTTAAAATTGAGGGTTTTTTTTATTTGGAAAAGAAAACTCCTACTTCAAGGATCAAAGGGATTAAAGAGGGATTATCTTTCTTATATCTCCAGTGTTTGAGGATTTGAAACAATGCCTTACATCATCAACATGGTTTTATTCAAAAGCATACGACAAGAAATCTTGTGTTTTTGATTTCGCCATTGAAATTCTGGCAAGCACACGATGGATGTTATCACGGATGTTATGACATCCACTGTAACATAGACTATTGCACTTAATAATAAGCTATAAATGGAAAGCAGTAAATAACACAAGTAATTGTTCACCCAGTTCAGTGTCAACCACACTTACATCTGGGGGCTACCAAGCCAGGGAGGAAATTCACTACTAGTATAATTAATTCAGAGTCAAACAATCCCAGTTTACACTCTTCACTTAAGACCTACCCAATGACACTTCAGCCTAGAGACCACTAGACCAGAGTTTCCCACTCACTCCCCCTCAATCACCTCACTGATATCAATACACAATTACAAAACCAATATGAAGATACACTTCAAACACACCTTGATCTTGCTTCACAACTTTGATCAAGGGACAAACACTCTTGCTTAACAGCTTTGAGTGACACAATGAACACACATGTTCATACACAATAGTAAAATCAATTATACAACAAACAATTGCTTGGCACACAAGGAATTCCTAGACACACGTGAAGAGCAACACTCTTCACTCACAAAACACACTCTATGATCTCTCACTAGAAGCTCTATCCTCTGCATCTCTGCCCATTAGGAATGATCCTTCTGCTATTTATAGTAGCAGACCTGTGTTGGGCCTTGGTAGAGAATTTAGGTTTACCCAAGATAAACCTTTCTTCATGAAGCTACGCACTTATCATTAGGTCAGGAGCCTTCTATGTTATCCTCAGCAATGCCTGTTATGTTGCCTAAAATAACTATGCTTCCTGGATTGTTTCCTGAAGTATAGCCTGAGCTAATAACAGAAAAACAAACCCTGCGCGCCCTGATGTCATACGATCAATGTCATAATATTCAGTCATGACATTCAACTTCACTTACTCTTAGCTTTCCCTGCATAACACTCTTCATGTATGTCCTAACATCAGTTATGACATTTACTCATACATTAATGTTTTTCCATAAAATGAAGCCAATCAAAAGCATCTACAAACTCCCCTTTTGCCAAATTTTTGGCTAAAACACCCTGTTAACATATCA